>CACTHL010000245.1:1842500-2510000 GCA_902712375.1 Dioscorea dumetorum
CATGTGTGTGTGTGTGTGTGTGTGTGTATAATTAGGTTAGGACAAAGAGATAAGTATGTAATAAGGGTTACATTAGGATTATGACTCTTGGGATTAACTTTTATTTTGTAGCTTTTAATAGAGCAACAATGAGAATCAAATATATATATATACAAGTTTGATGCTTTCTTTAATTATGGTTATGATGGTTCCTATTTTCTTGGATGTAGGGTTCTTAACACCATGTGGTGAACACTTTTTCTTTTTTTCTCTCTCCCTCTATATATTATACATATTTATGATTTTATCTTCATGCATGGTACTTGTAGGGTTAGGGTTTTAGTTTTATGATTTTATCTACAAAGACAAGCCTGCATGCATGGTACTTGTATGGTAAAACGCAAACACCACTCATGCATGCATTTGCATTGACTTGTCTTCTTTTTAATTTCAGGTACTCTACATACTCTCCAGATTACACTTACCCCACGGTTTGTTCTTCAAACTACCACATTACTTTCATTTTCATTCTCTTCACACTAATTAACACCCATTCTTTTATCTTTAATACTTGAAATGAACAATGTGAGCTTTTTATACCTTCATCATATATACATACATACATTAATAGCTCAAACTATATATATACATATATATGTATATGAATGATTCACTCGTATTTATACAGAATTACTACAATGTGTATGGAGGAACAACCGGGCAGTATCCAGTGTATGGAGGAACAACTGGTTTAGTAACAGGCGCAACAGCATTCTATCCATATTTCCAGTTTGGGCAAGGAAGTGGAGCTTATGGTCATAGCCAGAGCTATGGTGTTCAATATCCTCAGGTTTTCCAGTACTCGGCAATGGCGTCGGCCACCGGAGTCACCGGTTTTGGGCAACACTATGGTGGTCCTATGTCCACCCTTGCTCCCACCACTCCTGCTCAACCAGGTTGGTTAATTTCTTCTTCTTATTCTTTCATGCATATTATTCATCTCTTCTTCTTGTCAGTTCTCAATGTCAACATGTTTCTTTACATGCATGAAGTATATATATATATATCCACATTTACAATTTGATGTACTAATATTGTTAACAGTGTGTTATGCTATAAAACAGGCATGACAATGGCACTCCCTGCAGCTCCAACTCTGGCAACTCCAACAGCTCATCAGCATTACAGACTCATCACTTCGCACTTCTCGCAATCAACTGCACCAGAGCAACCCTTGGCTTAACCATGGTTAACTTCTTTTCTCTCTAGTTCTCTAATCTCTCTCCCTCTCTTAACCTCTCCTCATTTCTCTATCTCTTCACTGTGACCTTGTTCATCTCCCTATCTAACAGCATCATGTGAAGAAGAAGAAGGAGAAGAAGAAGAGTCGGTCTTCCTTCTTTCCTTCTTCTTTCCAAGTTTAGCCCAACAAGGGCTAAGAGATTTATATATATGCAAATCATGCATGCATGCATTGTTGGGTAACTTGTCTTCTCTGGTTAAACCCTGGGGTTGGGGTTTAACTAGGGTTTAAAACACACCATCCAACACCTGAAACTGAAAGCTTTGTTAGCTTTCTTTCCAACAAGACACACACACATCACCACCTTTGGCCATTGTTGTGCCAACTTCAAACCACACTAACAAACCCTAATTACCTCAACTTGAACAACTTAAAAAGACACTAAAAAGACTAATAATCAATCTACATTTGCACAATGAGTGAACTATTACAGTACTCCATTCTGCAAGTCTTCTTTTAAGCTTTTTGCTATTATATCTTCATTCTTAACTTCTCTTGTGATATCTAACCCTAAAAGCCTTTGGATGGCGCACACTAACATTGAATCAGCAACCATTACTGACCTGCAAGTACCACTCACTTAACTTACCTTATGGCAAAGGTAAGATGAACACTAACCCCCATGCCACCTTTCTTTTGTTATTTGTTTATGCATTCATGTGAGTTAAGGCTTCAAGGGGAGTCTTTGCTTCTCACTAACATATATGAGCTTTTGCTTCTTTTTGGATTCTAGCTCTAGCTACCTTCATGTCTCTAACTTTAGCTGAGCTCCATGGATGGCCATGGAGCTCCAAGGCCATTAGGGAATGTTTCCTATGGACTCCAGGGAGATATTTTTTTGTTTCTTGGGTCCCTCTCTCTCTCTCTCTCTCTCTCCAACCATACCATGGTTAAGTTCAAGAGCTCTTTCTCTCTATCTCTCTCCTCCTTTCTTTCTTTTCTTCATCTCAAGGACTACTACTTTTTCTGAACTTTGATGCATTTCTACTATGTGTACTGTTCTAAGGAATGATGATCACTTATATATGAACTTTTCTAAGCAATGGGTTGTAATAGCAGGTAGGTATGAACCATGAAGCACTAGCTGGACATGAAAAATGACTTCAATTAGCTAAATATTTCTATTCTTGTTTTTTGTGCTGTTTGTTAAAGTTGATCATCTCCTGCTTTTTCTCATGAAAACAACAACTTCCAATTTTTGAAATTGCATGTATATGTTGAATCATGATCCTTATTTTTTTCCTAGGAAGGTGAGCCAATGTGCATGATCTTTGAAGCATTTGCATCAAAGAGAGAGAGATCCTTTTAGTCAATGGACTATTATAAACTATTTTGACCCTCTCAAATTACATGCACTTTACAGGGGGCTCATCTTCACTTGTTTTGAAGTGCCTAATTCCATGGAACATGAGTCATTGCATACTTAATTAAAAAAAAAAAAATAAACAACTAAACCTACACCCTAGTCTAAATCTTACACCCCATAATATATATATATATATATATATATATATATATAGTTATATTAACCGTGTTGAATCTGGTATTAACACGTTGAAATCTATTTTGAATTTTATACATGATTCAGAATCAGAGATTTAATTACTATTTAAGTCAGACATGTTGAAGTCTTTTATAGGGGTTGCATGTGATGTAAGTGGGTCACTTATGCCTATGCCTCACCTTTGATATGAATTCATTGTACATCAGTAGCTAGGTAGGGGTTTTTATGCTTGGGTTGAAACTTACATTCAAAGAAATCTTAAGCTAAATCTTGTAGATGTCTTGCTTTTATTGCCTTGAGGGATGTGGTTCTACCATGAGGTGGCAAAGGTGGGTTGAGGAAATATAGGGCAATTAATTTGGTCTACGGAAATTGGTACTCTTTTCTTGTTTAGTAATTATCTAGAGATATAAATATAAATTGGATGTAATAGATTTCCCCATTACATGTGGGAAGCTATCATATGATTAAGTCTAATTAATGATGGTGATTTTTTATTTGCTTTAAGTGTTTAAACTAATTAAGATTGCATAATTTCATCCTAACTAGTTAAAACCACTTCTTGGTCACAGTTCCATATATTTCACTAGTTAAATATTAAAATATACCAATAGAGTTGATCTAAGTTATAGAAACTTTTGAAATTCAAATATTTGCTTATGCCAAAAAAAAAAAAAAAAAAAAAAACCAACTTGTTAGAAGATCTATTTTTATAAAGGTTATAGTACCTCACATCATACTAGTTTAAAAATTATAACTTCTAAAAAACTGGAGATTATAGAATTCATGATTAAATTTTATTTATAACAACAACAATAATTTTTTAATTGATATATTCAAGGTAAGAAAATGTTGAAATGCATAAGCCAATAATCTCCCCTTATATATGTCTCGTATTTTTTTAGTTTTATTTTTTTTATATTTTTTGGGTGAAAATCCTAGAGATTTAAAACTTAGAAAATCAAATCGCAAGATTTTGGGCAATATTTTAACAACAATATTTCAGTAATTCATTCCAGCTTTAATTTGAATTAACACTATGTGGTTTTGGATTTTTTTTCCTGTATTAATTAATGCTTGACATTTGCTCACAGTTTTTTCTTGTTAGCTATTTCACTTGAGTTTGTCACTGAATTCTATCAAGCTTAGGAGTCTTTTGTTTCATTGAAGTGGCTGAAGTGACCACTTTCAGCCCATTTCGGTGTATTTGTTTCACTGATTTGGACCCGGAAGTGATGATGTGACAATTTCCGAGTTCGGCCACTTCGGTGTCTGACTTTAGCTGGAAAAATTCCGAAATCACGATTTCAGCCTCCCACTTCAGCCCACTTTGAATTATTTTTTAATGATAAATAAAATAATTGTTACCATGGTAATAAAATAATTAAATCACTACTCTCACTAATTAATAATTAAGCATAGTATATTAACCGATTTAATTTAATTTAATAGCATGATATTAAATTAATTATGTGGTGTGCAAAGTTTTTAATTTAATAAATAAATTATTTATTACCATCGTAATAAATTAATTAAATTATTTAATTAAATGATATGATCTAATTAAACAAGTGTAAAAAGCATGAAGGAATAACTTTACTCTTTTACCGAAAAGTGATGAAGTTGGATTTTTCAGATACCTACTTCAACCATCCAAACACAGGAAGTGGTCTCCGAAGTCCAGTTTTCAGCTTGAACCAAACACACTGAAGTGGATAGTTCCAGCTGAACTGTTCACTTCCACCGAAGTGTCATTTCCAGACTTCAACCATTTCGGTAATTCACTTCCGAACCAAACCGCCCCTTAATATAGGTGGTAAAGTTGTAATAATTGTATCAATAACATGCTTCTAAATAAGTAGTCAAAATTAAAATCTATAATGATGAAATTAATAATCATTCACTATATATAAACCATAGCCACTATTGCCACCTTCACATTAGAGTGATGACAATTCTTTTTCTTACGAAACAAAAGGTTGAGGGATGATGTCTTTCTCACAATAACTTGCTCGTTTTATTAAAATATAAAAAAAAATAAAAACCACTATTGCGTAATATATTATTAGAATGAAGACACAGTCTTAATTCTTCTGGATGATTTATGATGATAAACAAAAAGTGCATCTAAACCACACATAATATCAAAACATCAAAGTTCATATTAATATTGAAATAATAATAATAATAATAATAATACAGATTTTAAATTTTCACCACCCAACTTTATATTATTTTTTAATATTATTATTTAAATTTAATAAAAAAAAATGGCACATTTATTGATTAGAAAATGGCAGGTGACAATCTCCAAAATCACTCAAAACTATCATAAATTAGTATTCAATCACAAACGGCCAATTTCCTTTTATACTGACTGAAATATTTAAATTAATCAGTATCATTAATATTATTCAGTTATAAACATCTAATTTTCTTTTATATTTAGTAATTAAAAAGTTTAAATTGACATCATTATTATTTTTTTCTTCCATATTTGGTGAAAGTTTCAAATTTTATTATTATTATTTGCATATTGTCATTATTATTATTATTATTATTATTATTATTATTATTATTATATATTTGGTTATAACGGTTATTTTTTTTATTTTGGTAACCATTACCATTACCTTATATATATATATATATATATATATATATATATATATATATATATATATATATATATATATATACATACAATAATACTATTCTTATTATCGGAACCATTCGCATGTTTTCTCGCTTCGGAGCGGGCTCGGTATTGATTTTAAAAAGACGATTAAAAAAAAAAAAGAGAGTAGAAACATTAGAAATTTTTTGAGATAATTCTTCAATATACTACGTGCTTTTGCTCTGTACATGAGAGACTCCACACCACTTGTACACCAATGCCGATTGGATTTTTATTCTATCCTATCTAGTTAGAACCATTTTGTCGTATTTCCATTCCTTCGACATTTGTTACACATGACAAATAATTTTTTTTTAAGTCATGATAAAAATTCAATTCTAATTTGAAAATACTGTTGGAGGCAGATTTGCAAATGCATAGAAGATCATCACATGGAATATCACTATTCCATAAGGGTGTAGTTTTTTTTTTTTATTTTCTTTTTGCATATTAGCTTTGTTCTTTTCTCTTTAATCTTGTAAAGTTTGAACATTTTAGATTGTAATAAAACAGCTGCTTGGCAACTCATTTGACAAATAAAATAAAATAAAATCCATATTGGTGAATATATTTTTTTTTTGACAAATACAAGAAATATCGTTAAAAAGACAAGTATATATCTCCAGAGGTGCACCAATTACGATGATTTATGATCACTTAGGAATTTACCATATAGAGCAGTTTAACACTTAGGTAAATGACGACTTGCTTCATGTTTCCAAATATATAAACCATAATCTCACGATGGTAAATTACCCTACCATAAAATCCTGAAGGAGTGGAGAATATGGTTCCTCCCATAGAAGATCCAGTGAACAGTGGATGAACAATTTCAACAGTATTTCTATAATATTATACAGTGTTCTCATAGTACTAAGACCAAGGGGTTTCGATCTTTGAGTTACCCATTCACCGTTTGAATAATTTACCACTAGACTACCGGTGGTTCTCAACAAAATAGTAATTTACTCTATATAATCAACTGCAGTTATTCCCTAGCATATCATTAGAATGAGCATGAGCAAATATCACTTCTTCTTAATGATTTATCACCGATGTGGATTAACATAAACCACCTCTAAAACCTTGCATCAAATGAAAATATCAGGTGACATCGAACTCAGTTTTGCATATAACATCTCTATTTTCCTAGCTTTACATACTTACCAATAATTAAATTTTAAAATTTACACTAAGACTAATACATAATGTAGATGTCCACTAGCATTCAATATTATTTACACATATAAGAATTTATTCAAAACCAATCAACAAAATCACACAAAATTTGTTACTAAAAAAATAGTATGAGCCGATTTCCAAAATCACTCAAAATCTACCAAAAATCATCTCAAACATCATGTATCAAGTAAATCGATATTTTTGAAAATCCCAAAGAATATTTATTTATTATGAAAATTAACAACTAACAAGATAATTATGTAAACTTTTACATAAAATCATTATTATCATAATCATCATTATTAGTATTAGTTACAAATGGCTAATTTTCTTCTGTATTTAGTGAAAGGTTTAAGTTCTCATAATCATTATGTATTATTATTTAGTCACAAACGGCTAATTTTGTTCCATATTTAATGAAAGGTTTGAGTTATTATTACCATTGTTTATTTATTGTCATTATTATCTTTAGTTATAAACGGCTACATTTCTTCTAATTTTGGTAATTATTATTATCATAATAATAATAATAATAATAATATATACATATACACACACACACACACACAACTCGGTAATCACTAGTTGTTATCGGATCCTAACCCGTCTGCCCGAATCCGTTAATTACTCGTCCCTTTCGCGGTTCCTCGTTTTGAAGCGGAGCTCGAGCTCAGGGTCGATTTCTGCGGGGCGATTGAAAGGAGAGTAGAAACCCTAGAAATTCTCCGAGATGATTCTTCGAACCCCGCCGCAGAAGAAGAGACTGATCTTAGATCCCACCAGCCCCGTTTCCGATCGCCGCGTCGTTGTTTACAATGACCCCGCTCCCGTCTCCTCTGTCGATCCTTCTGAGCAGATGGTCTGCACCTACCACTGCCGCCAGATGGTGATCCTCTTCTTTCCTTTCCGTTTTTGATTTGTTTTGGATCTTTATTGCCGTTATATTGCCATTTGTATGTGTTTATTTGGGGAATTTTACGTTGCGGAACAAGATTAGGGTTTGAGTTTGTGTTCTTGATTCCTCAAATTATCGCGCTTTGTGAAATTCAGTTCTGTACTGTGTTTGAGCTTGGTTTCGTTTCCCCGAATTTAAAATCGAGGCTTTTGTCTTGGTTTCTGTTAATTGTCAAATAAAGCTCTGAAGATCGGTTTAAAAGAGGTTTGGAATCGCCGGGAAGTAATTTGGGCTTATTAGAGAACTGTGAAAATGTCACTTCCTAATGGAAAATATCAATGCTTTCGTTCTTGATATGTTATACTTTCCATCAGTTGTTACATCATGTTAGTTTGCTCTATATAAGTTGTGACAAAAAAAGAAAAAAGAAAAAATTCTTACCTCGGAACTTATGTAATGAGCAGTGATTATATGCATGCACATTCTATTTCTAAGTTGTTTCTTTTGTGATTAATGAGAAAGGTTAAATCAGAATTCATGGTGGCATTGGACAAAGCAGAGAAGCAAGTGGCTGAGTATCAATCCAAGCTAGAGACCATGCATAAGGAGCTGACCGAGAGTGGTAAGCTTAATACATTTGAACTGGTTTTAGTTTGGACTTTGAATGTTCAGCTTTGAAATTATGGCTGCGAGTTTTTCTCTACTTATCCACATAGTTAAAATGCTGGTTATGTTATAACAGCAAATGCTTTTACTTAAATGCCTGTGTGAGAGGCTTGGTATCATGTTGCTTTTGCCTGATTTCTCTTTCTATTTTCCATATCGATGTTATACCAGCATTTTCCTTTTGCTACAGAAGAACAGCAGCAGAAATGCCAATCCCACCTTTTGTTTGTAGAACAGGAGCTTGAGGCATCCAAAGGGCGTGAACAAGCATTGCAAGAGCGTATTCTGAAGGAGGTCAATGATTCTCAAGAGCGGTACATTACACAATTGAAGCATTGCAGTGAACTAGAGGTATTCTTGGTTTTTAGTGCTTTCCTTTTTTTCCTTTTTTTTTTCTAATAGCGCTGTCAACTTTGTACTGTTATATGCAATGAAATATGAGTATATAGCCATCATAATCCCTGTTCATCATGATAAGAGTAGCCAATTTTAATCCACAGAAGTTGTCTTGTTTGGTCAGATTATGTTTGTCAGGCATATTGAAGTTTGGCTCAAAGCTACAACAATATTCTGTGTGGTTATTGATTTTATTTGGATATTAGGACATCTGTACCCATGCCCACTTTTTGTTTTGATTTATCAAATGATATGTGTTCTTGTATTCCATTAATGTCCGAATCTGATAAGCTACCTTATTATCTGGTTGAAGGTTGTCATGGATGATTTTATATCCTTTTTTATGCTCTACTTTTGCACACTGCTTTTAAGGACATGTGCATAATGTTATGACTTGTTGGACTGTAGGTACAACTTAAAAAAGAAATGGAGCTTCGTAAGAAAGCTGAATCTCTAGCAACTTCAGCTAATGAGAGGCTTTTAGAACTACAAGGAAAACTCACACGACTTTCTGAAAGCACTGGAAGGGAGAAAGCGCATTTGGAGAAGGAACTGTCACATCTTCAAGATGAATCGGGATTTTCAATCTCAAGAATCAAAGTTGAAGTGTGTAATGTTAACTGTTCATTGTGTCAAAAGTTTTTTACTTGTTTATTTACTTTTGTTCTATGTGTTTCAGCTTGAAAGAATGAGATTGAGAGCCGAAAATTCTGAGAAGGAGGCAATGTTATTGGAAGAGCAGTTAGGAGACTTAAGGGATCAATTAAGTGAGGTAGCAAATGATGATGTTCTCTATCTACTTCAATGAAATGGATTTTATTTGGTTACTTTTTTTTTTTCTCTAATAGAGAAATATTACACATGTAAACTTCTTAAGCAGTGTCTTCATAAAAAAAGTGAGTTGGAACAAAAATTATCCAGTTCCAGTGCATCTTTACATGATGTTAATCTCTCGGAGAACCAGACTTTGGTGAAACATCTTCAAGAGGAGCTTCGAAGCTATGTATGTTGTCTACTTATATGCCAATAACTTGTTTTCGATTTTTTTTATCTCATACCTGTGAATTTTGCGTTCAATATCTAGAGGCTCTTCACAAGTTTTAGTTCTGCATTTTATAAAACTAGGAGCTTTTGGTATGGAAGTGAACAATCTAGTTGCAAGGTCCTTTTTGTTAAATTAACACCAAAATTTTGGGCATCGAGCCCATGTATGGACATTGAGCCTGCTACGTGGTTTGTGTGATCTTTGGCTTGTCTAGTGACATGCTTGATGTTTTCAAGATAAGAGTCACTGAATCTGTTCCATGCTCAATTTACTTCACCTTCAAAAAAAACTGAGACAGTAGTCTTGAAGTTTATTTACTATGGTTGAAATGATATACTAAGTTGTCTACATACCACATCTGCAGATTGTGATTGAAGTGATAGGAATTTAACTTCCTTTGGTCAGTTTTCCCATATTGGTCCTTTGGTCTGATGTGGTTACCAAGATTGGCATATATTGAAGATATTAGTCCAAATTAAAGAGCAGCTCCATGCAAGTCTGTGATACCCCAGAGGACGGTGTAAACAAAAAAAAAAATTTTACACTTCAATCTATTCTTTGATTGGAGATAATTTTGAGTAAATTTTATAGAATTGCTCTTGTATGTTAGTGTGCTATTTTTAAAGACAGACACACTCCTGCCTAACTCAGGTATTTACATTAGTCAACATTCTTTGTCCATTTTGTTTCTACTTGCTTGACATGTATAGGGTAATCTCAGAGCTCATTGCCAATGTCATGTTCACTGCTCAATTTAATGGGATATTTCTTTTAAGCTTCTATGTTTCTTGTGATGGTGAACAATAGCAGGACTCTCTACCCCTATGATATTTGCCTTAAAAATTCTCTAATTTTTTCGTGTGAAAACTTCCTTGAGGGTTGTCTTACGGCATGATGAGAGGTTAAACATGTTTCAACATAATATTGGTTTTTATGATGAGCCCATCAGTTGTGGTTTAGACTTTTAGTAGGATATTCTTGCTCTTCGCTCTTTATGTGTTGTTAATCCATGACATGATTATGGAACTGATTGTTGTTGAATGGGAATTAGAAAACCTTTTTGTTTATGCTCCCAATTTGTTTATTTTTTCCAGACAGACTCATCATTAAGTATTACATAAAATTTTACTATCATGGATCTATCATCTAGGAGGATGGGTTCATTGAAAAGATACTGTAAACGACAATTTACTCTTTTGGCTATTAATGTACAGTTGCAATCCTGACGACATGTATGTCTGCTATCATTTTTGTGTTTGTTTATGTGATGCCTGGTATGCATTATGGTCATTTGCATTTTCTTCCTTTTGTTCGTTTGCTATACCAAATTTAGGGAGTTTCCGCTATTATTCAAGAATTTGTCATGTTAACTGGGTAAATTTGTTCTACTTTTTGTATGTCCCAGATGCAAAATCCTTTTGTCTTTCCTATTTTGTGAGTTTTTAAATGAGTTCATGGTTTGTTTTGACTGGTCACTAGGAGACTGAATTGCTAGAAGCAAGGAAAATAAAGTCTTTTCACATGAATAATGAGTTATTGAAGGAGAAGCTATTGGAGGAAAAGACACGTAGAGAGAAGGCAGAAATGGAACTATTGAAATTGGAAGAGGTCCAACTTAATGCGCGGAAACTCGAGGATGAATTAATTTCCTTGAAATCTTTGCTCAGAGAGATTCCAGATGTATCATGCTTCAATGATATCCCTGTCAAGTTTGCAGCTTTACAGAAGTATGCTTCTATCCTTTATTTTAGATCCAGTGCTGTTGTGTCATTTTATTTTCCTCCTATCATGACCTTGTTTTTCTTTCGGAGCCCATGGTCCATGTTAGTTTAGGTCATCCTAGATATTTTTGTGGTTGTACTTAAGAGTGGTGGGCTTCTTGAACTGCATTCATCTATGTTTGACAGGGAAGTTCTTGAAAGCATGATAAAAGCTGGTGAGGTGAGTGCACGTGTGAAAGAGTTGGAAGTTTCTTTGGAAATGGCAGAGCTTAGCAAACAAAATACTGAAAAAGATTGTGCATTGGCTAAAGAAAAAGCAGAAAGCTCTGCTTTGGAGGTTAAGCGTCTTGAGTTAATGGTAATTAACACGCGATCCAACTGTGTTA
This sequence comes from Dioscorea dumetorum, assembly GCA_902712375.1. Taxonomy (NCBI): domain Eukaryota; kingdom Viridiplantae; phylum Streptophyta; class Magnoliopsida; order Dioscoreales; family Dioscoreaceae; genus Dioscorea; species Dioscorea dumetorum. The sequence goes on from CACTHL010000245.1 coordinate 1,854,255, forward strand.
TTTTTTTTCACTTTGCATTAATAGCTATTCCTTTGCTTTTCACTCATTTGATATAATTTGTTGCTGCATTCTTCTTTTGTCTGTTTAGAAAATTTTGATGGAACATTTCTTTCTGTGTTTAACTTGTGGCGGCATTTGGATTTCTTCCATGGCACAAGCAAGTAATGCATGATGTAGATGTTGCCTTTTGCTTCCTTGTCTGACAGGATAAAGGAAAATTTTCATCTTTCAGTGACATTGATTTCATATTTTGTGCTTTTTTAATTTGCATGGCATGACTTCATGCTTGGAGTAGGTAACTTGGTGCATTTCACAAAGAACAATGGTTGATTCCTTAGATGATCTGTACTGTAATGATGACAAGTTGAATTGTGCTTTAAATTGACGATGCTAAGATGCACTGAACCCCCGGTATGGTGGGGTGATGCAGGACAGCAAGCCAAAAAGAAGTGGATTTAAGTTGGACATAGGTTACTAGCCTCACACAAGCAAGATTTTGGGAATCCCTCATAAAATTCATAGGCATTACACCTAAAGTTGGTTTGCATCTCACAAAACCAGAATGAAAATAATTTTCCAAAAAATATTCATTGCCTCTCTTTTTCCATTAGTGCTCTTTTATAGACTTGTAGCCATGAAACAGAAAACCAATGCTCATTCTCAAAAGAACTCAAGGGATGCCCATGGAAACCAACAAACTTAAACTCCCTAATAAATGTTTAAAACTTCTAAAACAATTTAATAGGCTTTTGACTTTGAATGGAAACTAAAACAACACTTGACTAGAACAAACAGAGGCTTTGGTCTTTGGTTTCTCTTTCCTTTGATAACTCTTCAAAGGATGATTCCATTTTGCATCAATTCTTCCTAACTCCGGAAAACTCAACCCTGGTGAATTAATAGCATAAAAGTGTTCATAGGGATATGGATTGGGTTTTCAGAAGCCTTGACCTGTAATCCATGTGCAATCTAAAAATGGGTGGTCTCTCCATTTCACACAATACTTTTGATATCTCCCACTTTTAGTTGAAACAATGTGATGGGCCACAATATTTTAATTTCCTCTTTTAAGTTTAAAGAATGGTAGTAGACTTGCTTCATTTTTGCCACTTGGGAATTGCCTTCATGACATGCATAGGAACTTAGATCCTCTACATCGAAGGCATTATCTATACACATCTTTAGGTGGATCAAGAATATAAAAGCATTGGAACTGATCTTCTTCAAAATCTTGTATGGTACAGTGTTCCTTAAGTTAAGCTTCTTGTAAGTTTCTTGAGGATATCGTTCAAGCCTTATATAAACCATTACTATATCCCTTTCATTAAATTCTGCAAACCTCCTTTTCCAGTCAGCTCAGCCATTGTAGTTCTTATTTCCTGTTGCAATTTTCCTTCGAATGTCATCATGATTTGCATGAATTGATTGAGCTCGTTATAGATTGGAAGTGATGTGCGTGCCAGTGTTGGAAGTGTTTTTTTATGTGTAAGGGCTGAAAGTATCCCTCGTGCTGGCACTCCATCTTCTTAATATAGACTTGCTGGTGTTGATAGATGCCTCCACTGTTGTTTTCCTTTTTGGGACATTTAAAGTTTGATCTTTCTGTTTGCTCTCTAGGAGACTAATAGCATCTTGAACACTCTTGCTTTTTGCAGCATTATCAGCATTCTTAGGTGGCTCTTCTGAATCTTCATCTCCACTCTTGTTTTCCATCAACAACCCTGTTAAATGGATTTCTTTCCCGCTGAAATTCCTTCTTAGAAAGAATGTGCAGTGATTTTTGGGAGTTATTAGAGACTTTACTTGGCTTTTCCACCTTGAACTTCTCCATTTCAATTGCAGTCATAGGTTTGAACACAATTTTTCTGTTATTGAAAATGAAAGAATAAGTGTTTACTTGCCCACAATGATGCACATCTCTATTATAAAACCAAGGGCATTCAAGAAGAATGTGTGTCACTTTCATTGGAATCACATCACACCATATGGAATTATTATAAACTCCACAAGAGAAAGAAGGCAGTTTTGAGTTTCCGGAACGGAAGTGCTATCAATCCATGCTACGTTGTATGGGTGGGGATGTGATTCAACAGGAAGCTTGAGTTGCCTCACCACAGATATTGAGACAACATTTATGCTGCTGCCTCTATTAATGATAAGTTTCTGTGCTTGATTTCCACAACATGCTAGCATTTGGAAAATCAAACTACGCCTTCAGTCTTCATTTTCTTCGTTAGGGATTGAAAGGATGCGCCTAACAATGACATTCAGTAAAGTGTATGCTCTTCCTCCAAATCATCATGATCATAGATACTATAGTCTAAATTCTCATCACCTTCTTTTTGTTGATCAGTGATATTTAGGATAGATGCTCTGGATTTTGTAGGCTGATTTGATGGTTGATTTGCTCATGCTGCCATGGTTCTTTTTTTTGCTCTGGTACAAAAATGATGCAGGACAACATGCTAAAAAGAAGTGGATTTAAGTTGGAGATAGGTTACTAGTATCACACTAGCAAGATGTTAGGAATCACTCCAAAAATTCTTAGGCATCACACCTAAAGTTGGTTTGCATCTCACAAAACCAAAAAGGAAGATAGTTTTCTAGAAAATATTCATTGCCTCTCTTCTTCCATTAATGTTCTATTTATAGACTTGTAGGACATGAATTAGAAAACGAACACTTGTAAATTTTCACAAGAACCCAAGGGATGCACATGAAAACCAACAAATTTGAACACCCTAATAAATATTTAAAACTTTCAAGACAAGTTAAAAGGATTTTGACTTTGAATGGGATTTAAAGGACACTTGTCTAAAACAAACATGGGCTTTGTTCTCTGGTTTCTCTTTCTTTTGATAAGTCTTCAAGGGATGATTCCATTTTGCATCATGGGGATTTGCTAATGGTAATTCACATACACAATCAATGTAGACCGGATTAGAATTTTTGGTAGTCTATGCTGGCAATTGTGGACTAGGATCATATTTTGAGACGTGACGTGTAGTTTCTTTCTTAAAACCACCCTTGAGTTTCAAAAACTTGATGTGCAATGATTACTTTTGATTTTTATTTGCTATTTAGCATTCTCCATGTAATTCCATGGCATGGTACGATGATACATTTGATGATAGAGATCTAGGACTAGCTCTTGCAATTAGGCTATTTCGCAGTGTAAAGTACTTCTTTAGTTTCTTAACAAATAACTTAATGGCCTTGAGATTTGCAGATAGACATGCTTGTGGGAACTGACTTCACTGTTATATTTCCATGTGCATTACCCTTAGCTCAGCTTGTTATTCTTTTATGCCTCTATATTTTCTCATAGATATTTTCTTGATCCAAGTTTTAAGTTTAGATGGCAATGCTTTAGTTTCATCATGTATAAATGGACTGCAAGTAAAATTGGTATTTATTGATTCTCTCCTTCAATTTTATTTTTCTGTAATTTCTATTATTATCCCTCGTAAATTGTAGCTTTCTTCAGTTACGGTAGAAAGAGACACTTTAAAAAAAAGAAATTAGTGCAAGTAACAAACCAAGAAGTGGACATGAAGAGCACCGATTGCCAAATGATAGAATGGTTAAGGTGAGTTTTTGTTACCTTATAAACTCGTTTATCAAAACTGTGCTTTATATCCTAATCGCTGCCATGCTGCATCTTGAGGGTTCAGGATCTGGAATCATCTCTCACTGCAAAGGAGAATGCTATTAGAGAATTGGAAAACAATTTAAATGATCAAAGACAAATCATAAATCGTCAGCATAATGAGCTAGAGCAAATGAATGAAAAACTTGCCATTGAAGCGAGAAGAATAAAGTCTTTGGAGCGTGAAGGTTATAGGTTATGTTCTGAAATTTCTTTGTTGGAGTCCAAGGTGCGTTTAAGAAAGTTCATATTTTACTTTGTTGTTTAGTGTTCACCGGTTCCTTAGTGCTATAATTTTTCTCTTTTTTATGTTTTCCATTTTAATTTGGCTTTTTGGCTGCAAATTGTTCCCTGGTTCTAATAGTAAAAGGATGCCCAAAATAGCTTAATTGTCCTGTATGTTGTTCATAATTTTGCAAACCACAGAGATTTCATTGTAGTTACTTTGTCAAAAACACAAGTGATTATTATGGTTTCAATTTGTTCATTTTTATTGTTGCAGAAGGAGCATATAGTAATGTGGCGATGCAATTAGTTTTTTTTGCATGTTCAGCCTGCTTACACTTGTTACCTCTTCTTTGACAATGTGTTACATGTTTTGTTCCAAATCTAATAAATGACCATTCTACCAAAGATAATCACTTTTAGTCCTGATCAGCTGATTGCAATTTAGGTGGTGCCATTGTAGACGAGTGATGTTAAATTCCTCATTTGCCTGTTATTGTTTCAGATGATCTGATCAATCAGGATTGAGCAATGTTTAATTCTTAATGTTGTGTATATGCATATGATTTCCTTTAATTTACTAATTTTCTATATCACAGGTGGGTCATGGTGATTTCTCTACAGCAAACACAAAGGTGCTGCGCATGGTTAACACTTTAGCAGTTGATAATGAAGCAAAACATACGATAGAAGCATTGCGGTGTGAACTACAAAAAACACAGGCAAAGCTACAGGCTGTTGAAGAATTAAAAGGACAATCAGGTAGAAGCCAAGTGTACTTAAAAGATTGTGGTGGCTGCAATTGCATTATGCTTATTTTAATATGAATATTGCTTTTAAAATGTGAGGTCCTCCATAAGCTTTTGATGAAGTTAGTAAATGGTCTTGATTTTCCTTAGACTTAGTGGATGCTTTTGCGGACCTCTATTACTCTTCTTGCTGTTTCTGCACAGGTTACTGTTCTATACTGGCTGGCATTCAAATGTATTAGTCAATGTCTATTATGTTATTTAACTTGAAATGCTAGGTCAACATGATTGTTGAACTCTTGTAGCATTTTCTGCCAGGTTGCTGTTCCATGATAACTAGCATTTATATGTGCAAATTGTCAATGTATATACTACGTTGTTTATTATTGATTAACATGGAATTCTCGGCTCACATAATTGTTGGATGATGGATTTTCTATTAACTGGTTGTGTTTGCTGATGCATTTCTGTTAATTTTTCTTAATATCATTGTTGCATCTACTTCTGATTCAATATTAAGCAGAAAGTTCTTTGTTATTAGTGTGAACACTATTGTTTTTCCTTTGAACATTGATATAAATATTCTAGGGCTGACACCATTAAACTAAGAGAATGCTATTGGAATTTGTTATCAGATGCTGGAAAAATAATGGATGCTGATATACCTGAAAAACTTGCACAACTCAAAGGACAAATTGCGACTCTGGAGAAGCGAGAAGAAAGGTGAATGGTTGATAAGTATACTAAAGTTCTTTGAGTTCATCTAGTCCAAAAAATATTGAATGAACAAATTATACAGATATAAGGCGGTTTTTGCAGAGAAAATTTCAGTTTTCAGAAGGGCTTGCTGCTCACTTTTTGGCTATAAGGTAATCATTACATAATTTATTATGAATGACATCTTTATGGTTCACATGTTGGAATGAGAACAGTCACTAGCAAAAGGATTACCACATGCAAGGTGAAAGTTTGGAACTAGTTGGCCAATCATCTAGCGGCATTGGGTATAGTTAGAGCGGTGGGAGAATGGTGGATGTTATCGTATGCTTACATATTGAATGTTTGTTCTTTTTATACCATTGCATAATCATTTGACAGTGATGTGCTGGTGTTCATGTATCATGCATGTTCACGTATATATTGACCATTTTCTTATTCATGTATAAATTGGCCTTTCCTTTCTGCATTGACATGCAATATGTGCACAACATGCATGGGTCATGGATATTTACTTATATATTGACCTTTTCCTGCATTAACATATGACATATAATACATTCATAATATGCATTCACTTACATATTGGACTTTTTTTTTCTTTCTGCATTAACCTACAAAATGTGCATGCATATTTGAAGTGTGTGCTACTATAATACTATGGTTTCTCTATTGTAGATTGTAATGGATGATCAACAACGACCTAATGGAATTCCAATAACAAGGTTTACCCTCCAATCCATCTATGCCCAAAGTGATGATGAGAAGCTTGAATTTGATTATGAGTCTGGAAATGCAAGCATTTTGGTAGGAAATTCGCTTAAATAAATTGCTTCCTCTTTTATCTTTTCTTATCGTTTACCTTCATCATTTACTTGGATTTTATGTTGGATTAAAATATTGTGTTCTGGCCCTCTAGGTTAATGACTACACTTCTCAGCCAGAGATATCTCACCAGGTATCATCTATTCTCCTTCCTTGTCTGTGTATCTTTTGAAATGTCTCACATTGTCGTGCACCGGAAGACTTAGGATTAGTATAATCTTAGTTTTGGAAGATGACAATCCATGTCTCTCTGACAACAATTTCGTTGGTATGTTTCCACAAACTTCACTGGGGGACTCCTGAATTCAAAAGGCTACACAATCATTCTTGTTGTCATTGACATGTTAAGCAAATATGTCCATTTTATGTCTTTTTCTTTGTTATACCAAGCAGGTCATAGCTAAAGTGTTTAATGACAATGTTGTGAAGGTGCATGGCATCACTCACACCATTATGAGTGATCAGAAATCATTCTTTATGAGTCATTTTTTGAAAGGAATTGTTCAAGATGTAGGGGACGGAGTTACCTACTTATTCAGGCTATCATTTATAGATAGACAAATTGAGGTGAGTAATAGTAATTAGCATTCATAACAATTTATCGGATAACGTCAAACAAAAGAGAGTGAATTTCTTGCTTGGGCTTAGTACTGGTATAACACGACACCCAAGTCCATTGGAATGATGCCATCTGAGAGTGTGTGGCAGGCCCTCCAACATTTGTAAGCTATCCAGATGGGTCTAGTTCCCATGATCTTATATGAGTTGAAGAATCAAGCATAAAAAGTCAGTGGCCTTGAACAATTATGCAGACTTGTAAAGGCTTGAAGAAAAATTCCAATCAAATGACTACTTACATTTGAAGTTACAAGCCTTCTAACAAAAACTCCCATATCTCCAGAGGCAGAGAAAATTTTCAAGAAGATTCTTTGGGCCTTATTAGGTGGTGGAGTGGGTTGGCTTGGTTACATGCTGATTAATGCTACCGGGAAGGTGAGAATTCATCTTGTCCACGTTTCCTCCCTCTTACAAAGTATAGGAGATTCCAGCTTGATTGTTTCTAATTTGACCAAACAATATGTAAAGGATCAAGTATTGATACAGCCTAAAAAAAAGACGCATTAGAGGAGCATTAAAAGGGAAACCAAATAAAATGGGAGATGTTGATTCTGTGGAAGAAATTGCCAAGTAACAATTTCACTTGGGAAGATTTTGAATTGACTAAGCTTCAGTTTTCCAATATCGCTCTCGATGACAAGGGTGCACTTAAGGAAGGGAATGTCGATCATGATTTAAAAGTCTACAAGTGGACTCTTTACAAGATCCTATAATAGGATATCACTGATTTTGGTGAATAAGCTAAATATGACAATAAATAATAATGCAAAGGTTGATATCTTAATTAGAGGAAATAATCAATAACATTATGGTTGATATCCTGATGAAAAGAAAAAATAACATATATTGGCTAGTATTGTAATTAAGGGAAGGAATCAAGGAGAATTACATGCGATTGCATTCTTGGAAAGAAATCAAGAAGAATTCCATGTGATTTTGCAACCTAACTAGAGAGATATACATGCAAAGCTTTGGCTATTAAAGGGGGAGGCTTTATATTTTGTCATTCAATATTTTCAGCAATGTCATAGCTATAGTAGTTGCTTATTTCCTAATAGAAACAGAGCTATGTTTATCTTCTTTTATGGTATCCCTTGGGCTCATCTTCACGAGGGGTTCCAACAGATTCTCAAACTATGGGCATGCTTATATGTTTCTTTTCCTGAATGTTTTAAGATTACTCAAGGCTCTGTAATATGTCTTTTAATGTAGTAGTTGCCTAAATAATTGTTCGGATTAATTCTTTTTCAATGAGTAAATAACAATTGTATGATGCTTAAAACGATGCCATGCATTTTATATGTTTATTTCCTAGAAGGGCTCATCTGCAAGAATGCTGGCACCTCAGTCTTAAAATCAACATGAGACATTGTAAATTATTTTGGTTCCAAAGCAGTGGGGAACAGTTTTTTTTTTTTTTTTGCCCTGTGAACCCTATAGTGCTTAAGCAGCAGAGGCAGTGTCAAGTATATTTTTGGAATTTCATCATTTAACTCACAACATATTAGTTCATCTGATATCTTGCTTATATAAGCATATGATGGTTTTAGAGGTTAGAAACTCACTGTGTTTAATTCTCAGTATATGTTCCATAGTTGTTGTCCAATTTCAGATCATGCATCTATATTTCATCTTGCTTAGGCACAAGAAGGATTGCTACATAACATACTCCAATTCCAAATTGATAAGTTATGCCATTGATCCTGAGTGTTCATGGGTTTATTACATGCCTCTTTGATGCTTTTCAATCTTTAAGCGAACTCATTTGTCTTCATGATATCATACTTTGAAGCTGTGCATCTGCCGCTATTGCTTCTGGTTTGTATTGTTGGCGTTAGTGATTATCATTGGATGTGATGTTCACTTGAATATATTGTCATGAGACATTGAAATTTGAACACGCTGTCAGGTGGAAATATTCATAAAGAAATGGAATTCAGTAGCTGCTTTCACTGCCAACATAACCATGGAATCCTTCAACAAGCGAACCTTATCATGAAGGCCTTCCAAAATTGCAAGTGACACAGTAAACCATCTGGTGAGGATTTCTTTTACTTTCATTTTACTCTGAAAGCATGGATGTGGATATATGGTGAGTTTTTCCTCACCGTCATTGGTTCCCTCTGTACCTAAAATGTAGTGTTATTTACTGTTGGATATTAGATTAAATGGTGTTGAACTATTACTAAGGAGATTGAGGTTGTTATTTTGCCACATTAGTTCTCATATATATATATATATATATATATATACAGGGCTCAAGTTTTCTGCATGCGTCTGTAAAACGTTTGCGGAAAACCAAAAACTTGAGAGATAAAATAGAAAAGAGAGACAGAGAGGTGAGGAAGAGAGACAACAAGTATTATGCTAATGGGGTTCTACGGCCTAGGTGAAAGTTGGTTATACCCGAGTGTATGTTAAGATGGTTGTTGGTTTTAAAATTTCTTTGTTCACAACACCGGGGGTGCAAATCAACTCCGACGGCCTAAATGTCTCAAAGTAATATGTGATCGAATGGGAGAGATTCAGCTGAATTTTATTTTTGAGATCAAAATTTTTTTTTTTATAATAATGGATATTTCTAGAGGACTGTTCCTCTCTAGGCATACATATACACACACGCGCTTACGTGTGTGTTTGTGTGTGTCATGGAACTTCAGACAAAACGTGTGGAAAGATAACGTACGAAATTGAGGTTTTATTTTGTACATTGGTCTCACTATAATGATGGCGTTCACAGTGTGAATGAATCTGGCACCTGGTACCTGCTCCAAACCTTATCTTATTGCCCTGTTTTTGAAGTATTTATATGGTTGACACGTGGTAAAAGTACATAGGGACAACGTACAAATCTAGAAAAGCACGCCGCCTTACAAGCACTTGCTTAGCTGGCTCCAAGCTCTCCATAATGGACACCATTCTTTCAAAGTGACCATTTTACCCTCCAAAAATTCTTCGGATTTTATTTGATTATATTATATATTCATCCATGCCTTTCTCTTTTCTTGCAGGCGCTCTTTCTATTAAATGGAAGCCGATAAGCATATATAAACTCTAGGGGATCTGGACTTCATTTTTTGGTGCCATTTTTTTTTTTTTACTTGAAAAAATATTTGTTTGTTTTGAAGCTCTAAATTTAAAGGTCATTTGACTAATATGTACCATCTATTTATGAATCGTGATGTTGAAATGCGTGCATGCAGGGTTATCCTTTGTATTTTATTCCTATAACTCAATCATCATCCAATTTCTCATTTCTCCATCGAATACTATAGTCAAATTAATAATATAATAAAACGAAAGCTCATAAATGCGAATGAAAACCCCCAGGGATAATCCAGTAATTTCATGACGCCCACATGTACTAAAATTTGGAACATTATGGTCTTTCCACGCCCATGGGCCCACCTGCCAGCTGTTCTCCCAATCCTCTCCCCCTTACAAATAGCGCGGGAACCTCCAAACGTTCCTCATTGACTACTTTGACTTACCCCCCCCCCACCCCCCCTCAATGCCACCCTCCAAAAGACCCAATTCCACCGAGTCCCCCACCAACGCGGCCGAGTCACCACCGAGTCACCCTCCCTACCGTGGCGTTCGCCGCCGCGCTTGGGGCCGTTATGTCTCCGAGATCCGGCTTCCGAGAAAAAACACCCGAGTCTGGCTCGGATCGTTCAACTCGGCCGAGTCTGCCGCCTTAGCTCACGACACTGCCTCGCTCTTCCTTCACGGTCAACAAGCTACACTTAACTTCCCGGAGCTTGCCGGTCTCCTCCCCCGGCCTCACTCTTCTTCTCCCCAGGCCATTCGGGCCGCCGCCGCTAAAGCTGCGAGCTCGAGGACCGATGACCGAGTGACACTGAGTCATGACGAATCCAGTCAGTTTATCGAGTGGGTTGAAGAGTGTTTTAGCTTTGATGACTCGGAAGACCATGTTCAGCTTTAATCATCTGTTGCAGTGCATGTCTGTGTTTTCCCTGTGTTTATTGAACATATGTCACATGTATTATATTCATCTTAAAATTTAATAACATGCAAATTTCTTTTTTTTTTTTTTTTTTTTTTTTTATAATTAAATGTAGACAAATCAGTGGATCCAACCCTCAAAACCTTTAAATTAAATTATGTGAGGAATGAAAGTACCATTACTTATGATTGGTGTGATTACATGTGAAAAATTTTTCTTCATATTTTCTCCATTCTTGATGATTTTTCTTGGATATTTTATATACCAAAATAAATAAATAAATAAATAAATTGTTATCCATGAGAGCAGTTGGTTTTGCCCATACTTTATTTATCTTTTTAGATAAAAGTGACATTTAATTAGAGGTTTTCGTAGAGCATCAATAGGTGACTATTGTAAATACTAAATAGTAGTGTGAACTAAAATGGAGCTCAACCTTCCATGAGCTTATATATATATATATATATATATATAGCTATGAATGAACGCTTATCACTGAAAGCAGTAGGTGTTAACTGTATGTAACCTTAGAACATGATGTGTTAATTCATATTCAGAACAAAAATATTGTTTGCAAAGTTGGGCTTTCATCACTGTTGAAATATCCACCAAAAGCCTCTTTTTTTGGGCTGCTCTAGTTTGTTGTTTTGTTTGGTCTGAGTTACTTTCATAACTTTATTATTAGTATTAATTTCAAAAGATATTTATTTAACATTTGACTTTTTCACTCTAGTTAATTCCAAAATTAAGTTATAAAAAACTCACAAAAGCCATGAAGTAACCACTCAAAAAAAAAAAAAAAAATCTATGTGACGAGACTAATTAACCATTTCCATCTCACAAACACACAAAGAGTGTGACTTAACTGTCACATAATAAACCCCTCAAACTCAAGCTAAACACACCGCATTAATTCTCTATTAATTCAAAACCAAAGTTGACACTAATTAAATGATTTTCTCATACCTTCATTTTCTGCTTCTCATTCTGCTAATCAATTTCAATTTCCTTCAAACTCTCTCATCCCTTTTTGTGGCACATCATTAATTAAAAGCACAAACTAAGAAGATGAAGGTATGAGTAAGCTAATATAAATTCATTTGCCAATGTCTCAGTGAAGCTTCAAACAATATATCTAATGGTAATCTTCACTCATTCTCTGATGAAGGCTATGATAGGCGAAAGACCGGTGCAGTCGGAGAAGAAGCTCCGGGGGCGAGCAATGCCGGCGAAGGCCATCATGGTGCTTTGCATGCTTAGCTTCTTCTTTGGCTTGCTCTTCAGTGGTAGCATGTGGGTTACTCCATTAAGGAAGAGAGGAGAAGAAGAAGCCAATGCCTTGATTGATCCTAAGCTCTCCCACATAACTCATGTATATAATATATATGTGTTTCTTCTTCTTATATATATATATATATCTTCTCTTCATTCATGTCACTACTAGCTAGCTCCCTCTATTTATATATCTCTTCTGTTTGATTTAGAGGTTTGGAGTAGGTGATCAATATTATATATATATATAACTTGTGTCTGAATCACAGTAGGTTTGGAGAGGGTGATCAAATACTCATTCATGAAACTTTATATATATATATATACTCTCTCTATTTGTTAATTTGTTATCAGAACTCTTTTAATATATTTGCTTCTTAATTTGTTATCTATTTTTACATATATATTTATTCATGTCACATTATATATATACATGTATATAATATATCTATTGTGTTTGATATAGAAGATCAAAGACCATGATCAAAACTCCATATATGTATGTATTTGCATTATTCTTCGTTATCTATGTATATATACGCTCTCATTAAATATTTATGTCAGTACTGTTTATATAATGTTTGATATCTTTGATTTGTTGCACTTGAAATTAACAGAGGTTTGGAGAGAGTGATCAAAGGGACATAATTGGAGAAGTGACAAAAACTCATCAAGCAATTCAGTGAGCTTTCTTTCACATATCCTTTCATATATATATATATAACCTTAATTTTATGTCATTAATGTAAAACTAATATCAAAGTTTATTTTTATAATTTCAGATCATTAGACAAGACTATTTCAGCACTAGAGATGGAACTAGCAGTGGCCAGAACTAGCCAAACAGCAACCTCATCTTCTTCCCTTGATGGCTCATATTCCAGAAACAAAGTCCTCAAGAAAGCCTTCGTCGTCGTCGGTATAAACACGGCTTTTAGCAGTAAAAAACGTCGTGAATCTGTTCGCGAAACTTGGATGCCTAGAGGTACATTTACATATCCATATTCATACACACACACACACACACACACACACAGAGGATTAATGAAACAGTAGTGTTATAATTTCCAAGTGATGGCATAATTAAGATAATTAAAGACATGCAAATGTATATATACATATATACATGTATGTATGTATTTGTGATAGGGTCTAAGCTGAAGAGATTGGAGAAGGAGAAAGGGATAGTTATAAGGTTTGTTATAGGGCATAGTGCTACACCAGGAGGAGTTCTAGACCGAGCTATCGACGCCGAAGATACTGAAACAAAGGATTTCCTTAGACTAGATCATGTTGAAGGTTACCATGAACTTTCTATGAAGACAAAGATTTACTTCTCAACAGCTGTGGCTATCTGGGATGCTGATTTCTATGTCAAAGTTGATGATGATGTTCATGTCAATCTTGGTAATTAGTCACTAAATTTAATTTAATTTAATTTAATTCTTCCCATTCGTTGAGTTCTTTGTTAGTTAATTAATTACAGTGCTCTGGAAACTTATAAAACATTGCAGGGATGCTTATAACAACACTTGCAAGGTATAGAACCAAGCCCAGAGTTTATATTGGTTGCATGAAATCTGGACCTGTTCTTTCTCAAAAGTACGTTAAGTTTAATTATTTTTTTTTAGTTATTATTATTATTATTATTATATGTGTATATAGTATATATGATGATGATGAAAATGTTAATATATATATATATATATATATATATATATATATATATATATATATATATGTGATGTAGAGGAGCAAGGTATCATGAACCAGAGTTTTGGAAGTTTGGGGAGGAGGGAAATAGGTATTTCAGGCATGCAACTGGACAAATCTATGCCATTTCCAAAGACCTTGCTGCTTATATATCCATCAATGCGTGAGCTCCTTTCTTGATTGATTAATAATCATATACATATACATATATAGATATTAGAATACAACTATACATGTATAAAAAATAAATTTGTTATAATAGAATCTTAATAAATTTGGTAGTATTTAAATGTGTTTAATGTCTTTTTTCCTTCTTTTTTTTTTTGTGTGTGTATATATGTGTGTGGTTTTCAGGCCAATATTGCATAGATATGCAAATGAAGATGTTTCCCTGGGTTCATGGTTGATTGGTTTAGATGTTGAGCATGTTGATGATAAGTCCATGTGTTGTGGAACTCCTCCAGGTTTTTTGTTTTTTGGTTTTATTATATAAATAATCTCTTCATTCTAAATTTTAACAACTTTATAATAGACTATATATATATACTTTATAATCATTAGTTAAGCATAACAAGAGCATATATTTAATTATTTTATGCTTTTTCTCATGGTTTATAATTGGGTTTTATTTTATATGTAATTGTAGATTGTGAATGGAAAACACAAGCAGGGAATGTGTGCATTGCATCATTTGATTGGAGTTGCAGTGGAATTTGCAAGTCTGTGGAGAGGATGAAAGATGTTCACAATAGTTGTGGAGAGGGTGATGGTGCTGTTTGGAATGTTCTTACTTAAATGTTTTATTTTTATTTTTAATTTCCTTTTTTTTTGTGTGTGTGTGTGTGTGTATTTTTTTCTTTCTCCCCTTCTTTTGTTGGTGTTTAAATGCATGATGATGCTTGAAAATGCAACAATGTTTCTTGTTTGTGTCACTCTTCAATTAAGAATTGAGAACACATTGAATAAACATCTTTTTCCTTTTTAATTCTTTCATGATTATATTTTATTATATATATATATATAATTAAGTTTTTACAATGATCTTATTGAATAAGTAAATTCAATATTAATGCTTTTGAGCTTCAGTTATCAAATCTTGTCTCATTAAAAAAATTGTAAAACTTGGGCTTGACTCATTCAATGGTAACATATCTATTTGTAATTTAAGTGCAACACGTATAGCTACGGTAGCATTTACATTTATTAATATACAATTTTTATAAGAAGAAAAAAAATTAACAGTCTAAGTTATGATATTCTAACTAATTTCTTATATTTCAAAATCTTCATAACCTAAAAATAAATAGATTTTTTCTAAACACCATTTTTAAAAATTAGCAAAATTACTTGTCATCCCCCTCGCTTTTCATAAACACTCAGTCATTCTCATATTTTAATTTTTATATTACGGGCCCCATGTATTAATTTAGGCTACAATGCATGTGAATAAATAAATTAGTAACTCATCGTGAATTCAAAATCAAGGAGTACATAATTGATTTTAAATCTTGAAATCACAGGTTTTACTCTCATATTTTATATAAGCATTATGAAATTAAAAAAAAAAATACAAAAATGAGGTTAAAATGCCATATGCATAATTTAAAATGTTATAAGGTGGTAAATAGAAACTCCAAATTATATCTACAAAACAGGATAAAAACAAAATCCCAAATCACAAACAAATAAATAAATAAATAAATATATATATATATATATATATAAAGATATTAAGATAATACTTGTTTAAAATATGACATCATCATTGAAGAACAAACTAATGGAAACGTGCCACGTCATGGGAACAGCAAACTAAATCGCAGCGGATCCAGATGAGATAATACGGGCCAAGCCCTTTCCACGATTTGCTCTCCCGCTCAAATCCCCTGCCAACCCGCTCCAATCGCGACCCGTTCCCTCCTACTAATTCAAACAAGGATCCTTTTCCGAATTCTAACTTTCTCTGAGGACCTCTTCGTAATTATACCCCCACCGAATTTCCCAAATCACCCTTCCACTGACCTCGCTCTTCCAGAACTTTCCACTCTACGGCCATAAGGGTGTTCTAGTAATCTCGTGTCCCGAAGTTCGAAAATATCACAAAGCCCGAGGGGGTCGAAGTAATTTTGAAGCAAAATTCCTAATTTTCCTGTGTTTCCCCGATTTATCCTTGAAGCAAGACACTTCTCGGTGGATTTGAAGAGGTGTTTGAGGGTATTTTGGTACTTTCCTTGAAAAACCCAATAAAGCCATTCCCTTCGTCTGGTTCTTCTCGATCGTCTTCTTCTCCGATCTCGCTTTCCGTTCTCCGCTTAAAACCCTAACCCTAACGCTAGCGCTCTGGAATCTCTGGATCTGGCGATGGCTGTGGAAAGCCGGCCACTGAAGAGAGCGAAGCGGCGAGTCACAGCGGGGCTGCATGATTTCCTTGCCGGCGATGCGCTGGAGGGACCGTTCCGGGAGTGTGTGCGCGCCTTCCTCTCCCGGTACGGGCTTCCATCCCCTCCTGCACCGGCCGCGCCACACGTCTCGGTCTGGCGAGTCGCGTCCCGAGTCGGTGACTCGGTGGAGCTTGGCGTAGTCGAGGAGGACGTTGCCAGATCGCGATCTGTATACTGCGATCAGTGCCGAGTAGTCGGTGAGACTTCGATCTGGAAATTTTTTCATTCTAGAATTTGTCCAGTTCTTCGCGATTAAGCGGTATGTTCGCCGGCGCCGGTGACCGGCGGGACCGCTTGCACGCTTTAGCGAGTGGTCGAATTAAGTGGAGTTTGTTTTTTTCAAAAAGCAATGAAATAATTGAAAGTTATTATTGTCTTTTGCTAAAAGAACCCCGGAAGTTACTTTTTTTTAAAAGAAAAGGTCCATCTTTGGGTCTGTGAAAGTTGAGAAAAGCCCATAATTGTGAAAAAGTTCTTGTTGTGTGGTGAATTACATGGGGCACCTTAACCTCTTTGATTATTATATTGGTGTTTTTCCATGAAATATTGAACTTTATGAGGTGTTGTTTGTAAATGGGAATGCTGATTTTGCAGGATGGAGCAGTCACCCTGTTTGTGGGAAGCGTTACCACTTCATTATCAGAAATGACAGCGGGAATCCTGCCTTAAATTCTCAGCACACTTGCATCCGTTGTGGATCCTTGATTTCCTCAACCTGTTGGAGGTGAGATGTGACTTGTGGTATTTCCTTTTTTTTATTTTTTTTCAATGTTTAGTTATTAATTTTATTGTTGTTTTGGGTCTGAATGTCTTTAAGTATGGTGGTGGTTGAATGGTAAATGCCTTTTAGTTTTTAGGAGCTGTTGCCTCAAATTTATTTTAAAGAGAGTTAGTCATATGGGATTTGATAAGTTCAGAGCGTGAATGCTGATATAATTATAACAAAAGGTTGGGGCTTTTCAATGGTTCTGAACAAATGTTTCTGTTAATAGTTGAAGATGTTTATTCTGTGTTGAATTTTGTAAATGGATTTCCCAGAAGGTAGTGAGTCGGGTCCTATTAATTTGATGAGGCACTGACTTTGCCTTCATCTAGGCTGGTTATAAGCTTTTCCTGTGGTTCACATACAAAAGGCCTGTTCACTCTGCTCGTAAATGGGGCAATTTCACAAGTATAATTTTGACATGTATTGTTTTGTCTGGACGGCTTGCCGTCCCAGAGATGTAGTTATTGATGCGGCTATATTTACTTCACTTTGGTTTAGTGCATTTTGCTTTCTGTACGGCATTGGCTTTGCCTTAAAACCTAAATGTGTCTTATTTGATTAGGTCTTTGTTGGGAAGGATGTTTGAAGAGTAATTAGGTATTAACTCATTTCTTGTCTGTTTGCAGAGTAATAAGATAATATTAAGAGACTTGCTGATGTATGAGAATGTAATATTGTATTTTTTTTTTTAAGATTTCAAGCTCTAGATTTATCAATTTTATATTTGCAAGATTGTTCAGATGTCCTTTTTCATAACGATGTTTATTAAATTGTATAGAAATGATTGTCAGTGGAGACTTCTATGCAAGTCCCTTATGGTTCTGGATTGTATTCAAGTGGCCAAAACGTTTACTTTGAGTTGTTCTGGCTATGTTGTCATGGAATTTACTTATTTGTGTTGATTCCTAGAACATTATCATGAGTCTTCACTAGATGGTGGATTCATGTGTAAGGTGTTGTGGTTTAGTATCTCAGGACCAAGTTCTTCAAAGTAAATATACTACTGATATTAATTATCCCTCTGTTGATTGTTCTGGTTTGAACTACTTGAAGCGCTAGGATCTTCAGGCCAGTTTACCAAGTCTTACATTACTATGCTTTGTGGCTTCAATTGTGAATATAGCTGAAGATTTAGGAAGGATTTTCCGTCAATACCAAACCGTGTAGATCAGACTTAATTTGGAAACTGTGAGATGCATCTTTTTTTTTTTTTGTTGGAAGATTATGGTGATAGAGCCCCTCATGTTGTTGTTGGTTTTTTCGAAGACCATGGAGTATCTACTAATTTGATCTGTGTGTTTTAGATTTAAATACATCATTTCTATGTTTTGCTTTGTTGTTTGCTTCTCACGAATCTTGAACTCGTTGTGAATGATATGGATATTGTATGCAATAGAGATGATGTTCAAAAACTTGCCCCTTCTTTTGATACTTGGCCTGATAGAACGGTGTGCCCTCATTTCAGATGCTCTTCATGTCACTATGAGATGACATCTGATGATCTAGAAGACCAAGCATATTTTCAGTTGGAAAACACAACCCATTTGTTGCATGGCGTAGTACATGCCAATGGTTTTGGTCACCTTCTCAGAGTTAATGGTCGAGAGGGTGGTTCGAAATTTTTGAAAGGATCAGATATCATGAGCTTCTGGGATAGTCTCTGTAAGGTGCTCCGAGTCAGGTATGAATATATTTGGAATTGTTTTCCCAAGTTATTGGAATATCAAGTAGTATCCCTTACTGAACTCACAGCAATGCTTTGCATGAACAATTCTCAATGAAATTTTATATCTTTACCAATAATAATATAGGATTTGGACTGTTTGAGATGAGATATTTGGACGTCTTGATGTCTTGTTTGTTTCATGAATCATAATTCTATCAAGAGAGGCAACCCATGTTCTGTCCATGGTTTTGAGAGATTGAAACAACCATAAGTGTTAGTTCAGTATTCTAAGGCTCTTTGACTATCGAAGATTTTTCAAGATTGAGAAACGTTATTTACATCTCAATGCATGACCATTGAGCCCATCTTTGTAATATGACAGAAAGGTGACTGTAATTGACGTCTCAAAGAAACACGGGATGGATTACCGTCTCCTTCATGCAGTTACTACTGGCCGCCCATGGTACGGTGAATGGGGGTACCAATTCGGTGCCGGGAGCTATGCTCTTGATGCCAATGCCTATCAAAGGGCTGTGGACACCATCTCTAATGTCCCCTTGTCTTGCTTATTTTCTCATACTCGATCACCACGCACCCAATTGCAGGGCATTATCTCGTTTTATCAGTCCCTTTCCGACTGCCATCTGGTTACTGTGAGGGATCTTTTCTGCTATTTGACAGGTCTGATAAATAAAGCCCAACCTCATTTTTGTGGATCTCATAAGAACAAGACTGTAGAAGCCTGTGGTAGGGTTCTTTCTGCATGGACAAGAGATGACATTACACATGCAGAGGAAGCTATCATCAGGGTTCTTCAAGCAGTCAACGGGTCTAAGTGGGTAACTTGGCGTGCTCTCAAAGGATCTACTTTCCGGAGTGTAGGTTCACTGGAACTTCTTGACTACTGCCTCAAGGGTTTAGCGGGCAAATTTACAAAAGACGGTAGATTTGTGGCAATGCAATGCAATGCTGCAATGAGCACAATTGAGTTTCGGTAAATGAATTTTTCACCTTATTTGTGATGTCTATCTGATTGTGTGATTTTTTGTGTGTGTGATTGCTCTTTGTTTTGTTGCAGACTTGAAGCCAATTCAGAACATGCATCATCAACTCAAAGTTTAAGCAAACCTCCACGAGATTACCTTCTCCGTGATCTAAGATATCTTTATGATGCCCTCCTGAACCCTGTTACTTCACAGGCCTACAAGTCACCGCTAACAAAGGAAACCGTGCTCGGTGCAGCAAAGAAGTTGTTGGATTGCAAGCAATTCATCAAGCACTATGACCAGGAAGCGGAAAATTATATTCCTTCTAATCCATTTGCGCTTAAAGTATGGTGCCACGTGGAGTTAGTCGACCAGCCAAAAGACTACACTGCACCCCCACCAGAGCTTCTGGTCCTCCCATCTGCAGCCACAGTGTGGGACCTCAAGATCCAAGCAACAAAAGCTTTCCAAGAGACTTATCTGATGTTTCAGAGTTTCCAAGCTGAAGGCCTTTTAGGCCATGGCGACGTAAAAGACTCCATCCAGGTCAAGGACTTCCTTGGAGTAAACATGTATGTTTGCATAAGAGGCCAATGCTCACTTGGAGATGGGATGACACTTGAGCACTTTCGGATGGAGAGGGGGACTGAAATGTGGACAGTTGACTGCAGCTGTGGTGCCAAAGATGATGATGGTGAGAGGATGATGGCTTGTGATGTATGTGGGGTATGGCAGCATACAAGATGTGCCGGGGTTGATGATCACTATGAAGTGCCCGCGAAATTTGTCTGCAAGAAATGCTTGGGCTTGGGCAAGTCTGCAGGTCATAGTAGCAGACTGAAGAAGGGCAGAAAGGCTGTTCGGTGGTGTAAGGAAGAAATGCCACCTTCTATCACTGAAGATACAAGTAGATATGGACAGCTAACAACCGTAGGATAACTAGCTTGTAATTGTGACTGTACAGGGTGAATGTTTATGTACAGAGAGCTTTGTTTCTTATTTTACTTGAGGTTCAATTTTACCTGCAGCATGGCAAGAGGAAATCAACTTGTGGAGGTTGAAAGGTCAATGTTCAACTTTTAAGCCAAAAAATGGTTGGAAATCTCACCCTTTTTTGTCTAGTGAATCTCCACAGGGCAAATGCTCTCCTGGAGAATTAAGGATCTGAAATTCATGCGGAGAAATCCTATGCGAGGTGTTTGCTAGCATTGTGTACCTTTTGACCAGCTGTTTGTATAAACATAGCAAGGCCTGCACATCTGGTGGCGTTAGATCCCCTGCCTCTGTCTCCATGAATGGAAATTTGCCATCTAAACCAATTCAAGACATCAGGAATTAGTACCAACTTTACCTGCTTTAAGAATTCACGAAATAGAGTTCCATGTGCAAAACATAAACAATGCGTCCAAGTAAATAATTAAAAACCCGTAGATACTAAAGGACACAGGAGCTAACCATCTAGTATAATCTCCTTGTCATGCCGCATGGTGGAAATATTATCTTTGTATCTCTCTACCTCAGCAATGGGTTCAATAGAAGACCCGTCAATGGCTTGTTTCGCAGATTCCATACTCTTGTGAAACTCCGCTTCTTCCATGGACAATGATCTAGCATCTATATTGATTATAAATATTTCTGAGGAGATCATAGTTGTCAGGTAAAATTCTACTTCAGATGCAAGCTTTGACTGCCTTCTGAAGAGTTGTATGAATTTAAGGTTGGAGTGCAACTGGGGAGGATTGGCCTTCATCACGTTGCAAAGCATATTGAAGTAATTAGTGGTTCGCTTGAATAATGGAAGGTCATTCTAAACAGAGAAAGCTTAAGGCATGCAATTATGAAGAACTATTATACAAAAAGATGCACTGAAAATGAGTTAAAGCACTCAGTAGTTCACCGCATAATGAAAGCTCGTTATAGTATAGAATGTCAACTTGTAGGCTTATACCTGTCCTAGTAAAGTTACATAACAGAAGATCCCGATGAGATATAAGGAAATTTTTGGAACAAGCTTCTAGGAGTAACGTATATATCAAAAGATCAAGCAATAATTTGTTCTATGACAGCGAAAAAGGCTGATAAATATATATTTGCCACATACAAGAACTAAGGATGTCATCAAAGATAAACTGATCATGACCACATGAAATTGTGACATAATTTCACAGCAAATGGTGTAACCAAAAGCTCTTAAACCTTCTGAGAGAGATTGCTGACCAAAAAGTGAACTATCTCATGATGACCGTTATAGGATTCTAAAAGTGTTCGATGGACACAGGTTTACGTCAGCCAAGGCCCTATCTGAGAAATACTCCCTAAATATGATTTTGTTTTGGCATATGATGGATAATATTTCCTGCCAAGTGTATAGCACTCTGACCGTCACTATCTCTTCCTCGTGTCTATCTAAGGTAGAATTGATACCATACCGTGACAATCAATGTGCCATACACCTGGCAAGAAATCCTGCTAGAACAAAGCATATTCTGGTCAGGTTAGATACCATTATATCAAAACAGTTTTGGACGATGAAATGTTGATGCTGGAGAAAATCCTCGGTAGTCAAAATCCAACAGACATGCTGGCTAAGATTGTTTCTACTAAGAAGCTCAAGTTGTGTGCAACTTCAATTAGTCTTCTCCATAAATAGAGAAGAGTCACTATCACTGAAGTGAAGACATGATAGTTTACTTATCTCCAGGTGGGAAATTTAGGAATTTGTACGGTCGTGAATATCCTAAATTCCACTTAACAAGAACAATAAAAATAAAATAAAATAAGCAGTATGTCACACGTTCACACTCTCTTCAGTGTGTCACACCTTCAAGAACACTCAAAGGATTATATATATTTCACTAAAAAACTATTCCTCTCACATTCAATCCCTCTTCATGGTGTCCCCTTGCTTGTTCACAAGAATTCATAAAGACACACTCTCTTGATCATGTAAGCCTTTTTATAGGCAAAAAAACATTCACCAACATGCTTATTAAGTCAAAAATAATGGCTACTAACCTTCAAAGCATGGGCTGCTAAATTTTAATGCATGGGCTGCTAACAATTAACAAGCGGGTGGTTTAAATTTGGCCCCGCATTCAACATCTGATGAATTTCAATCACATAAAACTTTTATAGCTACGGAAATACATGGTCAATGGAAAAAAATCAACCCCCAAATGGGAAATGGTTACTGCAATTGATGTCACCGAGAAAATCACCTTACCTTGATTGTAACATATATAAGTATTGGAAGGAAAACATCAGCTCCAACAGGAGCGCGATTTGCTGACTTTGAAACTTCTAGCAACATACTATTAATGGCATGGCAACAATTCATGATGCACTGAAGCTTCTCATGAGGAGATCTGAAAGCATTGATTTTCTTCAATTCTTTTGCTGCATTCTGAACTTAAAAAGACCATTATTAAGAAGATGTAGAAACATTTCTAACGATAATATTAATAAGGCAAAAATTAGAACATATGAAATTTTGCATCATAAAAATTCATGAATTCATGCACATAATAAACCCAAGTATGATTTAATGGCAACAAAGACACTATACCTCTAGGCGAGAGATGATTTTTTCCTTACTCATGCTAAAGCAGGGAGTAGGTTGTTAAGTAGGTTGTCTTTCTACTTCAGTAGGGGAATGAAATAGTAGTCTCAAGGAAAGTGTAGCCTACCAACCATGATGCTTCAATCTGAAAATTTAAGCACAGATCCAAGTGATCAGGTTTGACAAAGTGTTGCAACAGAAGAATTTTCTTTGAAAGCCTTAAATCTGCTTCAGCATCTTCGGGAGAGGCAGCAAACACAATGTTGAATAGTTTTATCATGACATACTTCTCTAGACCCTGCACAACACATGCATATCTCAAAAGGTTGTTCTACATAAATTCACATCACAAAGTTCAAAAAATCAGATAAAGCTTATGAGATGAAGACATTAAAATCCACACAACTAATTGACACCAAGCGCTCATAAACTGAGAGCCCTCACCACCTTCGCAATAGATGGATGACAACTCTACCATGGTCATATTATAACCAGTGTCTTTCTCTTCACGCGCTTACCCTTATAAAACCTAAACTATGACTTTATAATAAAAATCTTTTGCTTTGTATACTGAAAAATACAAGATACTTGCAGGCTCGACATTTCCTGATTTTGAATCATGAAGTTATTTTCAAGGCAAATCAAACAAATCACTTTTAAATTGGAGGAAACACCACTTCTTCAATGTAGACTTTTATCAACAAGAACATAACATTTTAAGTTCCAGCAGCAGTACATTTTACATAACATACTTAGCCATTTGCTATGATAGAGATAATATCAGAAGTATTAGCTCAAATAATGCCTATTTCCAAAACTTGAGGATTAAAGCAAAAATATGTTGGTGGCACTTAGATTGTCACAAATCATTTTTTATCATTATTTCTTGTCACATAACATGATGGATTATAAGAAGAAAACCAGTAAGTGCCCATTAATAAATAAACTTCCTCAAGTGCATTTTCAATTTCAGCATCAGCAGCATGAACCCACAACGGATGCTCCCGAATTATAGTTTCCATCTTTGCAAGAAAGTCCTGTATCTTTCTGCTACCAATTTCGGCATTGGTCCGATAAAGAGAAAATGACACAATGAATCTGCAATGTGGATTGCAAATCATAAGATCAGATTTACCTAAAATCCACCCACGCTTCAAATGTCAAAAACATAAAACACATGATCATAAAACACAAATGAAGAACCAAACCAGCATCACAGAATACTTAAGTCATTCCTCAATGGATAACCCCAAGTGCAACAAAGCATCAAAAAATAATATTCTAAGGTTAAGGCCCCAAAATCTTGCAAAGAAGCAATCTAACAAAAATGATGAACTGCACTTGTAGCTAAATATTATCAGGATTATATTGGCAAATTCAATAAAACTATAGCTAAACCCTAATTATCAATAAGCAAAGAATTACAAAAACGCCACAGGATTGGAATTCCATCAGAAAATAACCTACAAAGAAAAAAATCAATTAAAATAGGATAAAAAAAATAAAAAATCAAACTCTGCAAGAAAATCAAAACCCAAATACCATTTCTTGAATTCAAATAAAGAGAAATATCCAAGCTCTTTACAAATTCCATCAGAAAACGATAAATATATTTGAAAAGAAAATGATAAATATAACACCATAATCAAATTCTATCAGAAAAAAAATATCATATTGGAACAAAAAAAAAAAAAGAAAACCCCGAGAAATAGGGAGTGATCGGGGGAACCTGTTGGTGAATCGAAGGAGATCGGCAGATGCAGGGTGGTGCATGCGAGTGAGGAAATCGGTGAAATCAGGAGAAGACGATGGCGAGGGTTCCATCAGAGAAGCCCTAGATGGAGATCGATGGGGATCGGCATCGACGATGAGTATGAGACTGTGAGATATAAACAGGCCGCCATGATTGTTAGGTACTCGGCATTCGCGCGTGCGGGGGATTAAGAAATAATTTTAAGTTCTATTCTTTTGCATAGAAACCCTCAAGTTTTTGCTTAATTTGCGAAGAAGTCCTTCTAAAATTTGCCAATCAAACCCTGCCAGGTGTTTAACTATAAATAGTTTTTTCTTTATTTTTCTGGGGAATTAAATAATCATTTAACTGAATTTTTTTATTTGAAAAATATATTTGGCAAAATTTAGCTAGTTGAACAAATCAATAGCTCCTTAATTTATTGGTATTAGATCTTTTATATAGCATATTTGTTAAGAAAAAAAAAAACCAAAATCAAACCACAGTCACATAAAATAAAAGCACATATACTTGTTGAACTTGTTTTATGTTTATATAAATCTGTGTTAGATGTTTTTTATAAAATTTATATTTCATAAAAAAAAAAACTTAATAGACTTGAGAAAACTACATAATGATTCGAACTGACCTATCACAAGTGTAAATATATGTAGTAAAAGTTTTCAATTGTACAGAAAATTTTCAAACTAACAAAACTTTTAAGAATCAAGGAAATTTTTGCAGGCAAGAGTTACAGTTTAGGGGTTGGTTTTGCTGAACAAATGATCATATCTGTTCTCTAAAACCCTAATTTTTATGCTTCGCAAGAAGCAGCAGCTAAAAAAGCAGAACCCTTGCATTGATACACTGAATAGAGTGAGAAATACAAGTCATCTAACCTAAATAAGGTCATTCAACTTACAATTTGAAAACAAAAAACCCAAGGCTGCATCCCACAAACCAATCCAATTGTGGACCCTATCTGACTGTTGTTTTTTCTTTTCACCTTCAAAATTCATGCATCCTTAACAGAGCCTTTCCATCATAGGTTTGGAATCCTTGATCCCAATCTCAATTATAACTCATCATCAGGCAATAACACTGTCAACAATGAATACTTAACGCGAAGTGAGATCTTGCCTCGATCTAAATGTAGCTTTGCCCCAGAGACCACCCAGTAACCAGGCAAATCCTGCGGGCCTCGCACCATCTCGGTAGTATCAATGAATTTTAGCAGTTTTGGCGCTTGCACTGGAACAGGGGGCCCGCCGGGATAAACTGCAGAGTTAATGTTGACATCTGCAGGTCGAGGGGGTGGTTTCTGAATGGCAGCAGTGAAATGAGTACTTATCAGGGTTGAGATAAGGCCTGATTTCCGAGCCAAGCCTGGAGATCCATCCCACTCAGGATTCTTGACCAATGCAGCATTGGAGACGCTGGAGAAATGGAGGCGAAGGAAGAGGATTTTCTTGAAGCCATGATGGCTGACATGTAATTGAGCCCCGGTGACAATCGAACGGTCTTCATCGGACTCCACTGGAGCAGTGCAAATGTGGGAGAAATGCCTCCACTGAATGGGCTCATAATACTTGCGATCATAAGATTCACGAGAATAACTGCTGCTGGGGTCATCACAGAGCTGGAAGACTCGAGGAAGGGTTGAAAGATGTTGGAGGTGGATTGCCAGTTTGTTGCTTTTCCTCCCTTCCAGGTACAGCCGAAGACCGGTGACTGGCCTCTTGCCTACATCAACCTACATCATGACAAACGTGTGAGATACATAATAATTAACACCTTGAAAACTTGCATTGAACAGCAAATGAGAGCCATGGTGTATAACAGTGTCTGTTTTACTAAAATCTCAGTAGAACTTCATTTTCTCCCATTCCAATGAGTGCCGGCGTCTTGACATGGAAAAATCTTGGTTGGTGGCTACATTTGAATGCAAGGCGTACATACAAAACGGTAAGTTTTTGATACTCTAGTAATCAACAATTGAAATCTCTTGAGCTGGCTATTCCAGCAAGAGATACGCCTCTAACGGGTGAAAGTTCCAGCACGACAAGAGTGGTGTGTGTATGTATGTGTGGCTGCCAGTTATAAACATTGCATAAAAGATTAATAACAAGAGTAGTGTGTGTATGTATGTGTGGCTGCCAGTTATAAACATTTCATAAAAGATGAATGACGAGCGGTGTGTGTATGTATGTGTGGCTGCCAGTTATAAACATTGCATAAAAGATGAATGTTAAGAGAGTAGAGTAAATTACCACAGCAGTATTGACAAAAAGCTTGGGACCCATGGGTGAGAATTGTAAAGATGCACTGCTATGCTGCTTTCGTTGAGGGCCGAGGGGTAGATCACTAAAAACTGGAGCCCATTGTCTTGGTAATTGGAATTCCAAAAACAAATGAAGTTCTTCAATCGGTGGTTTATCTGAAATCATGGAAAACAAATTTCAACAAGGAGTGAAAGGATGTGCATAAACAAGCTCTTTATCAAAGAAAAGGGGTTGAACTTGCACTGGTATGGGCACATATGGACATACTAATGCATCCTCAAATGAACTTGAATAAGCTTCGCTTTCACAATGAAGGATAAATTTTAACAAGGAATATTTCTTTTAAAGTTGAAAATAAATTATAGATTGAGATTTCACACTCACATCGGAGATATAAATTGATGGCATGACTTAAGAAGCCACTGCCTGGTACTCCATTCAAGAGAGAAGTAATTGGCACAAAGGTCATAGATATAACATCTGGTTCAGACTGAACAGTGTTTAGCCACTCATGATGCAGCAAGTCTTTATTATCGTTTCCACCTCTTCTCTTGAAAATTCTCCTGATATCCTACTCAGGGAGAAAAAGAAAAAAGATGGCACATCATTGCCATAACCTTTTCATAAAAGCAACTTAATTTGGCAGCAAAAGGGTATGATCTTTTTAATAAGAATACCTCCTTCGTGGTGCAGGAGCTTGCTGGACTGGATTCAATAAATCTTAGGCGTTGCTCTCTCCCATCAAACTGCTATAAGATTATATCACCTTTTAGTATCAGAAAGAAAGGTAAGAAACAAAGTTATCTAAATTGGTTTGATCTGGTCAACCAACAAGTTTAATGGATGAAAATTGAGTATGAAACTCAAAGAACATTATTATCAAATATGTAAACCCAAAAGTATCTCAAGCTAGTTTATCGTAACTTGTCAGATGAACGGATTAGCAAAATCAACCATTTTCTTGCATTCAGGGGAGAACAATATGGTGCCATTATTATCAAAGCACAATGGTTTATAACAAAGATGGATAGTAAATTTCTAATAAATTTTCTTTGGTGCTACTTTGCAAAAAAAGTTAATAGCACCAATTCATCAGCTTTGGATCTACTTATTGTGTAAATGGAATTAACAAATCAAGAAGAACTGAACTGTCTTTTCCTAAACCAAATGTCTCCTTTCAGGATGGAAAGACAAGAAACGCTAAATATATGGAAAATAACCTTGTCATTCCCATGAGCTTCTTCAGAATTCACACCATACTGGCTGCTTGCATCGAGAAACCTCCTGTCAGCCATCTCCTTTAACCTTTTCTGAACTTCAACAGGTTGGAGATTAGATGAGTGCTGCTGTCTAATATAAATCACATCCTTCCCTCCCATTTTTATACCAACAATAACATGGGTGCCAAATCTTTCAATAAACCTGGAAGTTAAAATCAATAGAAGGTCATCAAACACTGGTTTTACTGAATGATATCATCACGGGGATATAATCAACATTGACTTTGCCATCATAACAACAGAATGAAAAATAAGAGCTTTAAATTGTACAAGGCTATGGGAAACTTCAACTAAAAAGGTTTACTGTTCAAGGGTTACAGATAGCAAGATATCACTGAATAGCAATACGCAAGAAACGATAACCATATAAAATAGCATTATAAACATCATAAAGTTCAGAAAATGTTGAATAAATACAAGACAATCATAAAAACACCACACGGCAATAAGAATAAGTTCAAAAAATTTATTCACGTTTGTGTTTGAGAGGTAATATCCAAGTTTAAAACAGTAAAATTAAATTATAGTGCTTCTGCTTAAGGAACAAATTCGAGCAGTGATGATTCAATAAAATAAACAATACACAAAAATGACTAGAGCTCCCGAAGCTGAATAGTGTTATGCTAATAACATAAAGCTGTCTCTTGTTTAACTAATGAGTGCTAACAAACCTGGCCAGAGCTGCTGGATCCCACGCTGATGGAACAGCATGCTTGACATGATCACGAAGCACAATCTGGGACTTTGCTAGAGCTATGGTATACAAAGTAATAAACCACCCATCAAATGCTAGAGATTTGGTGTTTGCTGCATCTTTTTGCCAACTTCCAGAGAATTCGAACATATGATTGAACAAGCCTGATGGAATTTTACCCGACAATGATAACTCCTGGTTGAATTGCTCAGACATCTGTTCCAAAGTTGATAAAGGAGATTTAAGTTTAATCTACCATACAAATAAAAAAAGACCTGAAGTTAATGAAGTGAATAGCTGTCAATCGTAATAAAATTTTAACAATAAAGTATTTCATCGGAAAAAAAATTTCAGCTCAGTTCTTCAAAAAATAATCATAACCAGCATTGATCTAATGCGAAGAAAAAAAGACCTCAACAAAATCCAATAACAGACAAGCAGTGACAAGACCATACCATTAACAATGGCCAAAGGAATATACAGAAAAGGGACAAAACAGGCATCTCCTATTTTCAAAGTTATCATGGAATTAAACAAAACATAATAATTTCATAATAATCTATTCCTTCGTCATAAATTAATACATGATGATAAGTCAAATAATCAATCCTTCAAAGCAGAGAAGCATTTAATTGAACAGATGAATGTGACATAAGAGTAACAGAAGATCAAACCGAGGAGCAAATTCAAGTTGCTGAATATACCTGCTGAAAAGAGAGAACATCAGACCTGAACCGCATCCTCTC
This sequence comes from Dioscorea dumetorum, assembly GCA_902712375.1. Classification (NCBI taxonomy): domain Eukaryota; kingdom Viridiplantae; phylum Streptophyta; class Magnoliopsida; order Dioscoreales; family Dioscoreaceae; genus Dioscorea; species Dioscorea dumetorum. The sequence continues at coordinate 1,884,142 of CACTHL010000245.1, forward strand.
TCCCTTGTCACACTTGATGGATTTGGGAACATTTGCAACCGATATACCGCCGGGAAGAACCAGATCCTGGACATGATCATGATCAAGCTCTATCAGACATGGATCTGCGCACTCTTTTTTGCAGTACTTGAGCCTCAGATCAGCGCTGATGTCGTACCCCAACCCAATGGAATCAATAGCAATCTGCGCTGCTTTCAGAGGTGGCGCCCTCAGTGCCATTACTTCATATTCCGTGCCAAAACCACCAATCCAATCAAAAGCCCCCAATTCTCCCCTCAAAGCCACAAATTCCACATCAAAACTCTACCTTTCGATCAAAACACACAGAATTAACTCACGGATACCTCTCTCCCACCAAAACAAAACCCGCTTCTTCAAAACCCTAGCATCACAACTAAGCGATTCCAAGGCGAACCTTAAACTAAAAACACGCAGAGAGATTCACGAAACACCAGACATTACAAGCGTTTCCAGGCAAAACACTTCAATTAGTTCCCAAAAGAAACCGACAAAAGCAGAGTAGAAACCCTAGATCGGCCGGGAACTTTGAAAGGGCACTAAAAACAGCGCTGAATGGGACTAATCAGAGACACGGGAATCCCAGAAATGGCCTCCGTGGTGATCTTCTTGGATCTTTGCGAGGGTTTGTCGTGGTTGAATCGATGGAGTGGCGTGCGGAATTGGCGGATGGATCAACTCCTCTATCTTTCGTCTTTCCTCTTTTCCCTTCGGTCTATTTGCTGGTGGGTCAAACGGAGTGCCAAATGCTTTTCAACGATAGATGACGTCACCACGTTGACCATTGATCTGAAACGCGACCACGCTGCCGACCGCTTTTTATATTTATATAAATAAATATTTATTTATTTATATTATTAGTTATATATATACACACACACACGAAGAAATAGTCACAATGTTGCTATTCTGAAAACCAGAAAAGTTCCATCTTTTTCAAGATAGCGATGAAGTTGAAAAACTTAGATAAATTATTTTAAAAATATATAATTTAATTGATAAAAATATAAATATAATTTAAAATTTTTTAAAATTACGTGACTTCAGTCAGAAGAATGATAAAAAAAAAACTTTTAGTTTAATGGTACTAATTTCACTAGGTAAAAGTGATTTATGAAAATTTTTATTCATTTTATTAAAAATAAAAATTAAAAAATAAGAACAAACGTGCCCACCAGAATGTGATGAGGTGCAAGAAGCAAGGATGTATTGCTCTCATAAATCACAAAACAATGCATGTAAAACAAGTTCCAAATGTTTCAAGTTTGACTCCCTTCCAAGTAACACTGCCATTCATTTGTATATTATATAATATGTAATATATTATATATCTAGTGATATTTTCCAAATTGGTGTGGCTTTCGTTTTCATATTTTATGTCAGCGTTCAAACTTTGGGGCCTTTTTCTCTTCTAGATTTTCGTTTTTCAAGAATAATTATTTTTTAGTTTCAATAAAGTTTGTTATTATATTATTACTATTGTTACTATTACCAACATAACTTATTCAAACTATAAATATCCAACTTTATTATATTCTATTTTAATGTATATATTAAAAGTCCACAATTAGTTTCCAAATTAAAGCCAATTAGTTATTTTTTGTTTTTTTTTTAAATAATTCTGTTTTAAATTAAAACAAAAGACTTATTTGTACTTCTTACAATGATTTTTAAGTCCAATTAATTACACACGTACTCACAACTACATAACTCACTCATGAGTCATCGCTAATTAATCATAATTAAAGCTACACGCCACGTCATACATCCAAATCCAGATTTGCTGTCAAGACCTTTGCAAGAAAAGCCTGCTGACGTGGCATCCTCTCACGCGTCTCCAGGTAAAGCTCAAGCTTTGTCGGCGCTCAAAGCGCGTTTAATTTTTCCTAATTTAATACTAAATCTTTTCGTAGTGTGGTTCCTTTTTTCATTATTGTAAAATATATTTGAATAGATTTCAATTCAATGAAGCAAAGGAATAGAAACAAAATCAATTAATTAGTCTAACAAAAATTATTCAACAATGGGTTATACACTGAATCTATATTTCAGTAAAAAGAAGATTACAACAAAAAAAAAAAGAAATAAAATCTCAATATCTACTTACATACCTCCTCAAACCTTAAACTGTTGATATTATTCAACAGCATTCACGGAGCTTCAAATTCTCTCCTGATTATCTCCATCAGGATTTCATTCCATGTATCAACTGGCCCTGGCATGCACCAATGCAGACAGTCCTGCGGTGGGGGCTCGCCGTTCGGTCCCCGCTTTGTAATCTTGTTCGGGTCAGGGCTCCGGTAAGGCCCCGGGTGGCCATCATGCCGGTAGCTGAAAGCCTCAGTGATGTCCATCAATCTCAACTTCGACCCCGGTCTTGCCTTCTCGACTGCTTTCTTGAATCCAGCCACTTGTTTCACATGCATTATATCGGTGAAACCATTTCTCTCAAACTTATCAGCAGGGCCAGTCTTTCCGGTGCATGATCCCCCTGTATTCCATGCACCACCTTCGTAATGATCCGGTGAAAATGAGCGAACAATAACTAAGCCAGTGTAGTTAGGGTGTGCTGCTATGGCAGAGAGGGTTGTCTCGACTGAAATGCCAAAGGCTTCGACGTTGTTGATTTGCATCTTGCCGGCTTCTTTAGGCCACCAGAGCTGCCCTCCCACAATGTTACCATTGAGAACATAGGCAGATTGTTTTGCAAACCAGTGACCAGAGGAAAGGATGACAATGTCGAACTTTGGGAGATGGTTCATGAAGGTCTCGTCAGGAATGTCCAGGTGAATCTTGACAACTTCCTTTGGAGCTAATTGAAGGGGCTCCGACGATTGGTGGACGAGCCATGAGGACCATATACGACAGAGAAAGGTATTGGTGGACTTAAAGTGCCATCGCTGCATCAATCTGTTGCCACGGTTCCGGGGAGTTTCAACCTGCATAAAGATCATTCATGGTGGTTTATAAACAAGATGAAGAAAGGTCCATTCTAAGACAATTGATGAACACTTTGATTCAAACAGAGCACTAAAACTATCTTCTCAAAAGGGACCAATTATGTGACAAACTTCAATTTAATTCAGGAAAGTGTGCAGTGCCACCCACTTGTCTAGCTCTTAAAAAAAAATGTTCTGGAAATAAATAAACTGACAAATGTGGTAGAGGAAAAAAAATATTCTTACTGTTAGTTAAATGGTAACAATTCCTGAGCATTCTTGAATATGCTTGAATTAGTTGCATACAAAATGCTTCAGAGGTTGTCAATTATTGATAATATTCAGAGGTTTCACTTTATCTCCACCACAAGATGGTCAACAACGAAAAAATGAAAAACCAGGATTCTTTTACATGGCTATAACCCCACGAAATTTATCAGTGCCACAGTTGCTTCAGAATTAGACATTGTCAAGCTTTTACAAATAACACATTCCATGGAAAACGATCATTAAGATCGCAAAGATACTTGTCATAAGAGCTTAGTGATGTATATTTAATCATCTTAATTACTCTTCCAAAAGAAGAAGGAAAATTAAGAGGGCTTGCCTGTGATAAAATGCACAGCATTGATTCAAACTGATTTCGAGCAACTGAATCCCCAATGAAGGCCACTGTTTTCTCCCTCATCAACTCCAAAAATTTCCGGCCATCAAATAACGGAAGGTCACAATCGTCTGGTTTCCATCTCCAGTTCTCATACTCTTTATCAGGTCTCCCATTCCCCTGACAATTCTGCATCTGTGTAATGAACGCACATGTGTTGTTTGTATATAACGGTCCAGCAGGATGATAGACCCATTTTCCCTTTAATAAGTCACAACTCCCTACCAAACATAGTCCAAAACAAATATCAGCATACGATTTTACTTCTTAAAAATCAATGGAAAAACCACTAAGCATTGAAATTGAAATAACAAGCAAAGAACTTATTTAGCAAGAAATGATCACTTTCTCTCAAAATACAGTAGAATATCAGTTGTTCCAAGAATTAGAATTTGGACAATTACAGATTGGAAAGTATTAGGACATCACCTCACCCTTGCCAACAGCTAGCATAAAACAAAGTCAGAAACATGTTACCATGAATTGTATCAATGTTCTTCCTGATTTGCAGTTGTATGACCAACTCATAAGTCATAAATAGTGTTCTAACTCTGGATTTCTATAATACCCTTAAATAGTTTGAGAAAATATAATACCCTTAAATAGTTCATGCACAATGAATGTTCAATACAATGATTCTATAGTTGACACCCACAACACATAAAACATTGCTTCTAATTAAAGAACTCCCCTGAAACTCTCTCCCAAAGAGTTCAAGCTTGGATAACACTGAAAAATATGGCAACTTAAATTTTAGTACTCCAAGCTTCTATATAATTGAAATTTGCATACAGGCTTGCAGATGTTCACTAAAAGTGTTTAGTTTCACATGTGATTCATCATTTATCACAATGCATTCTCACTAGATGAAGCAACTTGGTAAAGAATACCGAAACAAGTGTAAGTGCAGTCACCTGAATTAACCTTCTGAATGTCATCCACAGGTGAAAGGTTCAATGTTAGATTCGAAGCCACCAAGTTCTCATCAGTATCATTTGAAATGACAGAGCTCCCGGAAGACATAGAACTCTTTTCCTTGCTTGGCTCCTGCATCTCATTAGAAGAAGTAGAACTGTTTTCCTTGATCTGATCTTGCATCTCATTAGAAGACATTGAACTCCTTTCCTTGCTCTGTTCTTGCATCTCGTTAGCAGACATTGAACTCTTTTCCTTGCTCTGTTCTTGCATCAAGGTAGAAGGCATTGAACTATTTTCCTTGCTCTGTCCTCGCATCTCATCAGAAGACATAGGACTCTTATCCTTGCTCTGTTCTTGAGTCTCATAAGAAGATATAGAACTCCTCTCCTTCCTCTGTGGTTGGGTCTCATTAGAAGACACTGAGCTCTTTGAATCACCCTGTTCTTGCATCATTTCCTTTGAAGGCATAGGTTTCACAGAAATCTCTACTTGCCCTAGATCCGAAGACAATACCTGAGCTTCTCTGGATCCAATCCACTCTTTGGAACCATAAGTACTCTGCTTAATGACTACATCTTCTTTAATATCCTTCAAAGGCTCATGCGCAGGCTTCCGCCATTGATACACAGGAGAAGAGATCAAAAGCTGAGATAAAACGAAGAGCATCAGACCAAAAGCTCCAATCATCACAACTATGGCAGGAACAGTACGTGCGAGGGAGAATACACTCCAAAGACTTTTCTTTGAAGCCATTGTCATCTTCAACAACAACTCTAGAGCTTTGAATCAGACACCAATGCATCCAAGTCCCTTCATTTCTTGTCTGAACCTCGATTTCTCATCCTAAATCCCAAACCACATATTGATCAACATGTTCTAATCCGATCCAAGCTCATAGTGAAACAAAATCAACAAATCCTCCACGAAATGACCAAACTATATCAAGATAAAACTCTAACAACACAAATCCGACACGGAATCCTCAGATTTCGACCTCAAACTTCATCAAAACACAAGACAAAACAATATACTCACATTCACATCAAAAAAGAAACCCAAATCACAACGAAAAAGGCAAGAAAATCCCCAAAGCTACCAACTTTAGATCAAGAAAGCTCAGAACTCCCCCAAGATCCACTCACATTCCAAAAAGAACCCCAAAATTTAAAACAAAATTCAAACAAAAAGCATAAGAAATCTCCAAATGGATCGCAACTCCCTTAAACTCAAATACCCCCACTTAAAATCCAAAATTTCCAAAATAATCGAAGACAAAGGAATCCAAATGCACAAAAACAGAAGGCCAATCAATCGAGACAGGGCTAGAGATTCATTGATTAAACTAATTAACTATTTTTCACCCAAAAACAAAAACCAAATTAAACAAAAAAATCAAAATAAAAATAAAAATAAAAAGGAATCCTAATAATGACCACCGCCTCGAAAAGCACGCGACGCTATTGGACGAATCGAACTGAAAAGACTATTTTAACCTCCGCTTGGTAAGTAATTACATTTCGATATCAGGTGTATTTTGACTTTTCTCGTAGAATACCTAATTTCGTGATTCATAGTAGCGAATGAAAAGATTTGAAAGGCCTTCTTTGAACAGCACTTGCATGGGCTATTAAACTGGAAATCTGGGCCGTTGATTCTCGCTGTCAGAAGGCATCTCTACCGTTCATCTTGAGATCAGCGCTTTTATCATCATGGCTATTTATATGATCTTCACTTGAGATAAAGACATCTTGACCACTGGAAAGTATATAAAATGCCCAAAAAAGTAATTATAAATTTTCCAATTTAAAACTTATATATTAATTAGTGTAACCATCTATTAATTAATTAAATGTTTTTGTTAGCGAGAGAAATAAAATAAATTTAAAAAAAATAAAAATATATATAAAGTAATGTAAAAAAATGGGTAAAACCAATAGGAAAAGATAATTTTATTATCTTCAAAATTATGTATTAACAGTGGAATGAAAAGGGTTATATGAAACAGTGACACTACACCAGATTTTGTCTCTTTTCAATTAGAGATCATTATTATGTCAAAAAAATTATAAAACATTATAAAACTTTATCTAAATTCTAAAATTTTAAATTATATAATGTAATACCCTATACTCATAATTCTAAAAAAAAAAAAATTTTAAACCCTAGATCCTAAGCTCCAATCTTTACATTATATAATTTCAGGACTTTTGAAAGAGAAGTCAAGTGGGGAAGTCGGGTGGGGGAGAAGCGCTGACTTCACCACTTCGGGATACACTTCCGCGAACCAAACAACTGAAAATGGGGCTGAACTCCCCACCTCAACCACTTCAGCCCCATTTTCGGTGAAACAAACACACCCTAAATTGCAAATCACATCAAATCCTTGTGCTTTATTGTTTAAGGTTTAGAGAAAGAGTTTCTGATTTATTGTTTATGAGTTTAGGTTTATGATTTAGATGGAAAAAGATTAATTAAACACTGATTTAAACTGATTAATATATCTAGCATAATGAAATTGTATAAACATTAAAAAAATATAATATATTTATAAATTTTTACATGAAATAGTTTAATCATATATTCATCTCTAAACATATATTGATATTCTTGCATGCATGCCTTGCAATGCACTGATGAGAAACATTTTAAATTAGGTCAAACTCAAACCAATAAATTTGAATAATCATATATATATATATATATATTCTAAGGAAGTTTTAAATTTAAAATTTATGGACGTATACAATGACCATAGGATTTACATCAAATTGTTATAATTTTATCTTGTTTCGAGGAAAAATAAGGTCATGTGACAACATCCATGAAAAAAAATTTTATGAAAAATTTGGGCAAACAAACATCCTATTTGGTTGGAAAATGACTCATGAAAAATTTTTCCATGAAAAATTTGAACAATCAAACACAGCTTTAGATTTAAATATTAATCCAAAATAGAGCTTTTCTTCAAATTAACTTATAATTTTCAATAAAAATATATTTTTCAAATTAAAAAAACACTGTATATTACATGAAAGAGACTAAGTTATTATTTATATCAAAATTATGCGGAAATAAAAAATGTTTTCTTTTAATGTTTAGAATAAGTTTACACGAATAATCCCATGATTTGAATTAAACAAAAATTAACGGAAGGGATGGAGATTATAGAGGCCGTTTGGACAATAAATCCACTATTATTTTTTTTTTATTTAGTTTAAAAGATATTTAAAAAATATGTTATTAATATTAAATATAGAATAACCCATAAAAATATTTTATAGCCACCTCCCAAGGAACATAATAAACAAGAATTGTGTATATATTAATATTAATTTGAGAATAAATAGTCCAGGAGAATAATTTCTTAAATTTTATATGAAATATTAAAAAAAAAAAAATTATTTTTATATTTCCACTAATCTTTGATTAACTCTTCCCACTGTACCAAACACGTGTAAAGGTTACAGAGAAGTTGGTGTTTTATTACAAATAAAAATTATTTTGGTTGTTTCGAAGATTATTTTGATAGGGGTATAAATGTAATTTTAGGTTGACCTATAAATACGCGAATGAATGGGGCTATTGTGGTAATTTCACAACAAACAGCGCCGTGGCCGAGGAACCGGAACGAGGGAGAGCGGTGCTCTCCGAACCGGCCGGTGCCACGTGGCATGCAGTTGAGAGCGCCTTAGGTGTCAGCCACGCAATTGCGGGTCCCACGAGATAAGAACTGGAACTCAAGGGATTTCTGCCACGTGTGACAAAATGGGTGGGGCCCAAGAGGGATTTGGTGGGCCATACCTCAGCAACGAAGAAGTAAACTTTACTATTTAGTAACAATTTCTTTTAAGATGTTCCTAAATCAATTTAATAATTTTTTTTTCAAAAAAAAAAAGAAAAAAGTTAGTGACACTTTCCATGTCCCCCATATTTTTATTATATTTACTTAAATTAATAGTTTTTTGCATGAAATATTAATGGTCTATTAAGAAAATAGATTTAAATTTTATCTCATTTAAAATAGAACAACATATTAAAATATTAATTTCGCTTCATAGATTGTCCACGTATATCAATAATAATAATAATTTCAATATTTTAGATAAAAATATATTTATTCTATAATATGATACGCACATGTCACATTATAATAAAATTTTATATTTATTAAAATATTATATTATATTTATTTTCTGATTTTTAGTATAATAATTTTCATAGTTGAGTTCCATGCTTATTTAAGATTAAAAATATATCTTTATATGTTTGGGTTTGCGATTTCTTTTTCTTTTTTTAAGGATTACACTATTAGCTGCTAGGAAGATATGTATTATTTTTATTTTTAAAAATATTTTTAATAACACTTAATATATATATATATATATATATTGAAAGAAAAAAAAACCAAATCCTCAGAAAAAAACTGCTTCAAAAATTTCTGAAAATAATTTTCTTCAAAAAACCAGCAGGGGTAATTCGGTCTTTTCATCCTTAAAAGTTTCGAATTTCCGAAAAGCACCCCTGCAAAACCGGCATATAATAAAAGGTGTCCATTTTAACGGATTTATGGAATTTCTGAGAGAGTTCCGCGGAGAGAAGAAGAGACGAAGAACATCCAACTCATCGTCAAATTAACTTAAAAATTCCATTTGTTTTTCAAGGTATGAATTTCCTAGACGGATCTCCAACAAAAAATCACAAAGAATTTGTCATTTTCTTTTCTTTTTTTTTTTGGATTTTTCCCATATTTTTTTCCATTTTTTTTTGGAGTTCATTGTGTTCAAAACCCTAACCTAAATCCATGTGCTCGCTCTCATTGAGAGATTTAAGAAATTTATGAATTTATGTTTCATTTATTTATTTATCGTATATTATTCAATTTTTTTAACGAAAATGTATGAATTTCATTAACAGGTCTCCAAGAAAAAATCACAAAGAATCATTCATTTTTCATTTGTTTTGGATTTGTTTCCATATTTTTTTCTTATTTGTTTGTTGTTTTTTTTGGAGTTCTTTGTGTTCACAACCCTAATCCAAGTCCAACGTTTTATTTATTTATTTACCTTTAGTTATATTATACAATTTTGTTAACGAAAATGTATAATTGATGATGCTGAAAACGGTTTTTAAATGTTTGTTATTTGTTCTTTTAGATTTATTTGGGGGAAAAAATACGAACAAATATAAATAGTGATTGTACACTTGGTAAAAAAAACATCTTTGATTCTATTGGGTTGTTATCTTTCCTTTATTTGACGAAATGAACAGTCATTATTAAATTCTGTTTCATGTTATTTATTTCGGATTAAATTAGTAATTTTTTAAATTTTCATTGCAAATTAGGAATTTTTTCTAGTATATTTGAAATCGGTAACTCTAAATATGTTGAATTAATAATGAATTGCCAAATAAAAAAATTTATTTTTCTTTCGACTTTTCTTGATCAATTTAGGGTTCTGCGTTATTTAGAAATTGAATTTCGTGTTTTTGTGAATCTAAGTAAAGGACAAATTGAATGCATAAAATCAAGGGAAAAATTCATGCTGAGATGTTCTTTGTTTTTCTGTGTGGAGTATATAATTCACTCTGGAATTCACATTGTTATGGTTCTAATGCAGGTGAGGTTATCTATTTCATGAAAAATTACTGAGCTTAGTGATCATAGTCACAAAATTCTTTGATTTTTTCCTTGAGAACATCACACTGATACGTTAAATTATATAGATTCAAAACTTAAAATATCTGTTTTTTGGAGCTTTTGATTGGCTTGTGACATTGATTTGCTACTGTTGCTTGAGTACTGAAGGTGATTTCTTTCATGAAAAATTACTGAGGCCGGTGATCATGGTCACAAAGCTTTGTGGTTTTCCTTGAGAACATCACAGTGATACGTTGAAATTATCAGTTATTTAGAGAACTTTTTATTGGCTTGTGACAGATGAATTCACTGTTGATAATTGAGTATCAGTGATCAAAGCAGGGCCATTCATGTATAATGTGCTTTTGCAGTGTGATTTGAGCTATTTCATTGAGCCAAAGATGGCAACATGCTTTGCGAGGAATGAAGAGGAAATGTCACCGAGAACCCGTGTCAAATTCCTCTGCAGCTATGGTGGCAAGATCCTTCCCCGCCCCTCCGATGGTCAGCTGAAGTACATCGGTGGTGATACCCGTGTCATCGCCGTTCCCCGATCCATCTCCTTCTCTGGTGCAATCCTCATCTTATCAGGCACATATCTTGTCCACTGTTATATGCTTTTAATCTTATCATCAATGTGTTCCAATAGAATTGAAGAAGAAGATGGACACTGTGTACAATGGAGAAGCAGTGGTGAAGTACCAGCTGATTCCGGAGGACCTTGATGCATTGGTGTCAGTCACCTGTGATGAAGACCTCCGGTACATGTTCGATGAGCATGATCGCCAGCCACGGTCTCCTTCCGCCGGCTGTGGCTCACCACGCCTCCGCATTTTCTTGTTCCCCTCCTCTTCTTCACCCTCTGCAGCTGCCACGCCAGAGCAACGATATCTCGATGCTATCAATGGCATTCCCATTATGCCTCAGGCTAAGTCTACCATACAGCACTCTGTATTCACATTGTCATCATCTGCATGCACTTCGCCGACATCCACAATTGATATGTCAACAATGGGGCTTGGTGGTCTTTCTAGTGGCAGGGCCGGTGGTGGTGGAGGCATGCATAGAGTTCGTAGCACGCCAAACATCGGTAGTTTGAGAAGCCAGACAAGCACCGGCAACAACTTGCAGCAGCAACACCACCAACATCATCATTTTCCTCAACAATCAGAGTCATTGCAGAGACAACATTCATTAACATCCGGTGTGTACCCCGGCAGTGGCAGCCGGTTTGCGCTTGGTGCATTGATACGGTACCAGCAACCATATCCACAGCCAACAGGTATGTACTGTCTCAGGCCACCGTTGGCCATGGGGTCTCGGTGCACAAACTCCGGACATATGGAGGAGATGTATGGATCAGGCAACTTCTGTAATTCAGCTGCTCATAAGCATAGCTTCAATTGACAATCAAAACCTTAGCTGCATGTGTGTATCATATTGTCCTCAAACCTTCTAACGTCTGTAGGTGTGGGAGCTTGTGTTTTTATTTTGGTGCTCCTTCCTATTTTCCAATATAATGATTCGTTTAATTTGGTGCTTGTCTTTGCATGGAGCTTGTTTTAGACGCAGAGACAGCCTGTGGATCAGTTTAGTTGTTTGTGAAACGCCAGGTCTTTGTTTGTTTCTACACTCTGGGGAACTCTCTCTCTCTCTCTCTCTCTCTCTCTATATATATATATATATATATTGGATTTATGTGTTGCAATCCTGATTTGTGTGTTTCTGGTTTGCAAAGTGAGCAGAGTACATTTCTTGTCCACAAATTCATGGCTGGTCGCAAGAAAACATTTGGTAAACTCTTTATGTAAATTTGTATCAGTGTATCGTTCATATTTCACAGGTCACAATGAAGAGTAGATTGTATTGAATGATGAAAATTACAGCGGAAATCAAATTCCGACAGCATCAAGCAGCTCAGAGTGTTGGGCGACTGAAACTAGTGAATTGGCAACAATGGCACCACTTGCAGCAACCGCGGGAACCCCGATCCCGGGAAAAGTAGAATCACCACAACAGAAAAGCTGAGGGATGGGTGTTGAATGCCCTGGAAAAACGGTTTTTCCTGCTTCTATAGCGGGACCATATGTTCCTCTATTTCTTCTCAGAAACCGCTGGTGAGTTAGCGGTGTTCCGACCAACTTCACCTCACAATTGTCCGGGCTAAAGCCAGGACCAAGAACACGCTCCACAGCTTTCCACATTACCTGCAAAGCTACCAAAATGAGTAGTGTTTCATCAGAACAAGATTAATGTTGAAGCATAAGCACCTCAGAACGATCTCGTTTTAGAGTTTTATACTCTCTGCTTTGCCGATCAAGTCCTTCCCATAGCTTGTAAGGTTCAGTTCCTGGGGTGTACGCATGCAAGATATGTTTCCCAGCCGGTGCCAAATCTTTACTAAGCGCACTCGGTATAGATATCAAAACAACATTTTGATCGGCATCAACTCCTCTACTCCAGTCATTGACCACAATGTGATGGATTCCTAGGCTTTCGCGAGCCATCTGTGCATTAAAACAGCCCGAGAACAGTCAATTGTAACATAAAAAAAAATGAACACCAAGTAGGATTTCATTATCAGTTAGCCCACCTTTGCATCAAAACCCAAGTGCAGATGCATGAATGATTCACACTGGGGAGTTGCTTCTATCTTATCTCGGTATGATTTTGGGACGACAGTATCAGGCAAAAGATTCAATGTATCCCACATTGATGCATTGCTAACAACAGCTTTCCTTGCACGAACAGTCTTGACAGGAAAAAAAAATTCCAATTCAGTAAAATTTTCGTTGTAGAAATTTCAAGCTCTACCAATTTCAGCTTACATGACCAGTCCTTAGCTTGACACCAACAGCTCGCCCATTTTCGACAATGATTTTTTCAACATGAGTACCTAATCCGAGTCTTCCCCCGAATTTTTGCATACCTTGAACAAGAGCATTCACCACTGCACCACTTCCATGAAGAGGGTACTCAAGCGAGCATCCCGGTTTATACCATTCTGCAAACATGTAAATCTGAGAAATGAAATACAGAGGAATCAGATTTTTTTTTTTTAAAAAAGAAAGAAAGAAAGAAAGAATAATCATAAACCAGAGATCCGCAAAGCATAACACAGACACCCTCTAATTCAGTCTACAATAAAATCTTTTAAGTAAATTATGAAGTAGTAATTACCATTTCTGCTGAGAGAATACCATTAGACTTTACTCCTGCTAATAGAAAAGCCAATAAATCTACCCAATTACGAATGAAACGGTCTTTAAGGTCGAGTGAATCAATGATCTCTGAGAAAGGCCTTAACAGTTTGGTAGCACCTAATGCTCCCTGAGGCCCCATTTGGATGAACGACTTCAGAAGAGAGGGAGCGTATCTAGCAGCCGCTGTTGAGAGAACACCGATATCACTTCTAATAGAAAGAGGTGGTAATGCCATTGCAGCAGCAGATATCGGCATAACTGCATCCTGTAATGGTGCTTCTTTGAGTGACGCCAGTGCGAACTTGAATTGCCACTATTTATGCACACTGTTTCTTGCAAAATTATGGACATGCAACACAGGTGAAATGTAAATAGATCAAAGTTCACTCACGAGAAGTTTTTTCCATTCATTTACTGCATTCTGACCAACATGTGTTTCAAGATCCTGTATGAAAATGCACAGAAAGTTTGCTCAATGAAATTCATATTTGCTACGATAATTCAAAGAAGAATTAATGAAATTATATCGAGTGTGAAGCTTGATAACAATGGCAGAGGCACCGAGTCATCTGTTTCCACAAAGTCAAAACAAAACCACAAAAGAATTCAAGAATAAATGCTGTTATTCAGAGATTGTCTTATAAAATCCACTCACTTTCATTTACATAATCTAGTTCTTTTTCCGTTTGTAAAAGCATGACAAGCCAAAAAAATAAAATTAAATGAACTAACCTTTAGAAACTCTGTCGGTCCTATCCGTGACAAGAACTCACCTTCAGGAATGTAAACCATCCATGAATCATAAGACGTGCATGGGACAGACTCTCCCAGTGCATCCAAAACCTAAATGAATATAATAAAAATAAAATTGCATCAAATAATCTCATAATACACAATGATATTTTTATGCAATATTAGATATTGACCTGTGAGAGAGGATTTGCCTGAGGGCCTCTTGACTGAAATCCAGAAAACAAGGACGGGCCAGAATCAAATTTGTAACCTTTTATGTCAAATGAATGCGCAGCACCACCGGGAAGATCATGACTTTCTAAGACGAGAACATCTTGTTTGTATCTAGCTAAAAGTCCAGCACAACATAGTCCACCAATACCACTTCCAATCACTATAACGTCTGCTTCTGGCTTCCCTGAACACAATATCTTAGTCAGAGTAAAAGCATCAAACTGTGAAACCTGACATAGGGACCAAGAGAAGGGTTGCAACTCACGTGAAGGAAATCGACAATTTGACTATCCACCTATTACTTTTCTTAAAACCAAAACAGTGGAATTGATATGACGAGGACAAGTAATTCTTCCATAAAAGAGAGTGGAGGATCCAATGGACACAAAGTATTTATCCAAATTACAGCTCTAGTAAGATGATATCTCAAGGGGAAAAAAAATCAAAATTTGCAATTAGTCCTTTGTTAGAAACAAATGCAAATGGCACAAAAATCAACAGATTATAATCACAAATGAGTTAGGTTTCCCCTCCATATAACTACATCTAAAGGGACAAGAAAAACAATCACATTGTTATCCTCAACCTTATCATACTGTCATTTAACTTGACCACACAATCATCTTCTCTTTCTATTTATACTCATTAACAGTTTGACTATAAATTCAATTAATTCTCACATTACCAAGCACTATTGATACCAGTGTGATATATCAACTTTTCATAAGGCATTAGCTGCAATGTTCTCAACAACGAGAACATACCAAGATATTGCAACCACCTTCTCTTAATATTTTCATATGGCATTAACAAAAATTTTCTGAAACAACAAGAACAACAAAACAATAACCCACAATCATCTTGTTCTTTCAATTGTTTCCAGATTAACAATTCGGACATAAATTCAACTTACCCACACTACTGAGGATTGATTTCACATGGAGATTAGTGTGATTCTCAACCCTTCTCTATGGCATTAACTATCATGTTCACAAACAACAAGAACAACAACGACAAACCAAGATACCACAATAATCTTCTCTCTCTCTTTTCACCAACTTAAAACCTTGAAATTAAATCAAATCTATCCACACTACTAGAAATTAATTTCAATAAGGAGATTACCTGGAAAAGGGTAGGAATCTCCACTTGTAGAAGCCCGGCAAGTGATGGTTGAGCTTCCGGCAGCTACCAGCCTCTTCTCAGACGAGAGATGGAAGCATGGGAGGCGAGGAAAGCAGGAGAGCGCCCCTCCTAAAGCCAAAGCCATTGGAGACATGGCAAGCAAAAGGGAAGGAGAAGCTCAAAAGATAGAAAAAAAGAAGAAAAAGGATGACGTGGCATCTACTTAGCCACGTCAACTGTCTGGGTCCTGCCCGTTCATCTCAGCCGTTCGTATCGCTTTGAGATAAGGAACTCATCAGATAATGAAAAAAATATTTCTTAATATTGAATGGCCAAAAAGCACCAAGCCATGCATGATATAAATCATTAATAAACCGAAAAATAAAATAAAATTATTTTATTTTATTTATGTATAGAAAAACAATTAGAGTTTATTATTATTATTATTATTATTATTATTATCATTATTATTTTGGAGATGATACAAAGAAGTAAGAATAGAGTTGTAAGGATAATAACCGGGCAATATAATATATGCTGTGGATGATATGGATGATAAAATTGAAATACAATGCAGCTACCGTCAGTGATTAGACATTTTTGGCACGTCCATAAAAATTAGAGACATACAAAGAGACAACCAAATTTTCAAGTGATAACCATTGTGTAAAATCATCGTTTTATAATCACTTTTTCAAGTTGAATCTCAAGATTGATTCTTCAATTATATTGGTGGCTATTTTAGCCCTTGAGGAGTTGAGATGCATAGAGAGTTAATTCCTTATAAGAGTTTATCATTTCATTTCATGTAGCTTCATAATTTTTTTTTTATCAAATGCGAGAATATTCCAGGGGTAAAATAGTAACTTTAACATCATATAAGCTTTCGATCCCAACCCTAAACCCCCAAAGCCTAATCCCTAAGAAATACCCTTCCTCATGCACCTAAATTCTGAACATGACCATTTTACCCCTTGAGTCAATTAATTGTATGAAATAAAAAAATTCCATGCTTCATTTGTTGAAAAAAAACACACAAAAGAAAAGCTTTACTGTTTTTAAAAGGTAATTTTTTTCATGATATTTGTTTTTTTATGATACTACTTTCTTTACTGATTTAGAAACTAGATACAGTATAGTTTATAATTGAATTAAGACTTAGAGGACTTGAGACTTATATAAATTAAAGTTAAATTCAATCACATCAAAAGGAACCTTTTATCCCACAGAAAAAGAAAAAAAAAAAAAAAGAAGAAGAAGATTGCTAAATGGATTGAGACCCTTCAATGGTGTTTGCCCAAGGGAATACATACTTATTCTCCATTCATTGTCATTCTGTCTAGTGATTTACAAGCACCAACTTTTTCATTGTCACTAAAAGCATCAAAGTTCAATCTCTGCAGTTTCAATCAATAATTTGTTTTTCTCATTCATTCTCTTCAATCATAGTTCATAATTTCACTCAATTCATTATGAACATAGAAGAAAAAATTCCAACAAGATTGTTTATCAATCCGTCCAAACATACAACTTTGCTTAAAAGATTTCTGCAGATTAACAGTAAATAGACTTTAAAAGTGTTTTTATTTTTCTGATCATTAATTAATCTTCATTCAAAACAAAGAAATTCAAAAGAGTAGAATATTCATCAAATCAATTGAACCAACAAAGCACTGAGTTTCTATACAATGTGTTCCTATTGAAATGAAACAGAGTAATGATCATGAGAAGGCCATTGAATCCCTTCTCGCCGGCAAGGAAGCGGACACGGTTGAGCTAAATAAGTAGGACATCGCTGCCCCGGCATCAGCACCGGATAATTCAATCGGTTCGGCGATTCAACCTGTCATTACATACAAAATGCTTACTAACCAAAAAAAAATACGAAATACGAAATACGAAAAAACTGACTGACAAGAACTTACTTGTGAAGAAGAAGAACACCTGAACTTTGCCGGTGAATGCTGCTGATTAGAACCATGTCTTAGAACTGCCTGCATTGATCCTTGATCACTCTGTTGTTGCGAAAAGAAAACTCTCGGCCGAATCAGATGTTCGAATATCGCCATCAAGAGGAACATCGAGATTAAAATTGCGGTCGCTGCAAAGCCGAAGGAAATTGCGTCTGTCGACGTATCAAAATCCTTCCATGATGCATCTCTGTCGAGTACTTCTGATGGCACATGATCGACTACACTTCTTGTGTTTGCACTGTCCATTTGTGTCTTACCTGAAAATTCAAGTTAATAAATACACACACACACACACACACACACAAGCTTGAAATCAAACAAACATGTTCTTGATCTTAAGAACAATGGAAAGAGATGAAAAAAACAAAAAAAGAAGGAAAGTTTGATTGGTTCTTTAAAAAGGGGGAGGAATGCTTGAAAGAAAAGAATGGCTAAACAATGAGAAAGGAAAAGTAAAAAGAGAGAAGAGAGAGCATATGTAGTAGTATCCTACATGCTTGCCACCACCATTGATGAAAAAGAAAAGCTGCCAAGCATGGCATATATATAACACAAAAAGAAAGGCTGCAGCATGGAACAAAATAATTCATAAAACATGTAACTATTTGACCATAAAGCCATCATATCACTTAAAAGAAAATTATATATATGTGTATATATTAAAAAGATCAAAAAAATTTACACCGAAATTTTTTTTTGACATAATTAACTAATGTGAAACTATCAATACTATTTGATGAAGAAGTAATTTGCACTGTAATGTCCAAATAGCCTCTTGATTTATTGGTATATGGTGAAAGGACTCTGACATGAAAGATAAGAGTGCATGTGTTTGTTGAGCTTGTTTCACATCTGTGCACATCCATGAGTGTTTGTGGGTTAATTTCAATCCACATTTCCATATTGTGGGTTAATTTTTAAACATAAAAATTATAAATAAATAAGTATGTTTTTCATAGATCTATAAATAAACATGATTTTTATGAAAATATATAAATAATTATCAACGACTTTTTGGTTTATTGGCATCGGATCTCGTATGAGAGTGTTTGTTTCAGAAAAAAAAAAAAAACCCAAAATCAAATCCTACAGTTCTCACAAAATGAGAATATAGATGTTATTGAGCTTGCGGTTACTCTCCATATCAGTGTATATTCCTAACACAGGCTTATATATATATATATATATATATATATATATATATATAAGGAGCTATTAGGAGAATATAGCAATAACAATGCCTATGAAGTGAAATGAAAGCCTACAAAAACATTGAAACATGTTAGCTTGAAATTCATGGATGAAATGAAATCAAAGGAAAAGACAAAGACATAAAGGAGTGAAAGAGAGATGCAAAATGATGATAATAATAATAAAGGTGACTTTGTGAAGTTCTTGTCCTTCTTTCATTCATCACAGCTCCCACAAGAGCAATGATTCACTTTCTCTTTAGTGAAAGAATTCCTCAAACTTAGCCTTCAAAATAGGATCATAGAAAACCATTGGAGCAAAAAAACAAGGGCAAAGATATAGTGATTAAATTGATTAATAAATAAATAATAAAAAAAATAAAAAAAGTATTGTTTGAAAGAGAACTCACTTGGACATTCGTCACATTCCCATGCATTAGTTCCTCTTTTTGTCCACCTTTATAGTCCAAAAGCAATAATTGCTAGACCTCTATTTTGATAAATGTTAATAATAATAAATAAAATCCAAACTTATATATATATTTTTTAATAATTTGAGTAAAATTTATTTAATTAAATTTAAAATAAAAAATAATATTTCTGATTGGTTATTTTACTGTTTTGTACTTGGACTAGTGTGGTATATTATTTTGTTTATTTTACTTTGCCTTATTTTTTTTAATTGAAAATGACTTATTGTATTTTATTTTAACAAAATGGGTGAATTAACACGTGAAGTTAACATTTGATCTATTTTGCACTCATTGAGATACGAACCCATTTTCTAAGAGAGATCTGGTGTTAATAAATAAAAAATTATTACCGTAATTTTTTTTATTTTATAAAATAAAATAAAATAATAATAATAACAACAATAATAGTTATGAATAAACAAATGAATAAAATAAATAAATAATTAGAAAAAGGGAAAAAAAAAAAGAAAAGAAGAAAAGGGGAATTAAGAGATGCAATGCTCCCAAGTGGGCATGCATATGGAGGGGGGTCATATGTGTCACCTTACTACATTACAGGCAGGTTGGCAGAAGGTTGGAAAACCATTATTAAAGATGAACATCAACTCCAAACATACTCTTATTAAACCCTACCACCTTCTTAAAATAAACATATTAATTAATAAATAAAAAATAATAATAAGAAAAATATAAGAAAGGGGGGGAAAAAACTAAAATTAATTTGGTAGAAAGTTGGAACCATTGAGCATCATCACTAAGTACATTATAATTTAATTAATTAATTAATTATTATTGTTTGTAGTCACACTTCATGGCTTATCAATGATGCATGTAGTGGTTTCTTCACAGGAGGAAAAATATATGTAATTTTCATAAAATGAAATAAATAATTCTAAAATTTTGTTCTGTTTATTATATTCTAATATTTTGAATTGTAATGAAACTCAACGAGTAATTGTATTTTTTAGAAAACTAGATTGCTTGAATAAATAATTTATTTTTTCAGTAATTGTATTTATTACATCCCATGGTTCTATGCAAAACAACATATTTCAAAAATCTAGTAATTTAACAATAGTGATATATTTTGTTATGTAGTGACACACACACACATATATATACATATTAATATATTTATTTTATTAATTTTTTCAATGACCAGTGTGAAATGGTGAAATTACCTTTTTAGCCCCTTAATAAAATACCGTTTATGCCTTTGGTCCCTCTAGTATTTTTGGGTATCTTGAAGTCTTTTTAGTTTTTGAAAATTGAAAATATTAGTCCTCTAGTTGAAGGACATTGGGTTTGATTTGGTAGCATTTTTATTTTAAATTATTATTTAAAAATTCATAATTTTTATGTACTTAAAGATATCGAAAAAATACTAAAGAGACCAAAATGGCCCAAACCTGTTTGTTTATGGATTAAAATGATAATTTTATCTTTTTTTTAACATTATTTTACTTGTTTTTAAAGCAAACTTAACATCCATGAGTAATAGGACTAAGATTTCCTGTTACAAAACTAAAATGACTTAAAGTTATTGAAAAATATTAGATAATCAAAATGGTAGAAAAAGTGCTTATTCAAGAGACTCCTCTATTATTTGTTTTGAGAAAAATTCATGTCCCCTGACAACATTAAATAATATTAAAATATTACAAAATTATATTATAATATTATTAAAATTACAAAAAATCGATAAAATAATTAAAACGTTATTAAAATTTCAAAAATATTTAACACAATAATAATATAATAAATTATAATTTAAAGTGAGTAATTTTTATGTTTATATTTATAAATGTTTATTTTATTAAAAGTTTTTAATTATACAACAGGGGGTTATATGTCATAAAAGAATTTATGTTTTAATTTACAATCCATAGCTACGAAATCAATACATTAAAATATAATTTTTTTATGTAACTCATTATTGTATAATTAGAGAAATTATTTAATAAAAAAATATAAATATTAAATTATTATTTTATGTTAAATATTTTTAAAATTTTAATAACATTTTAATAATTTAATCAATTTTAGTAATTTTTAATAATATTATAATAAATTTTAATATTGTTTAATGCCATGTCAGTAGCCCTAACAAAAAACCTAGTAGTCGGTAGAGAGAGAGGGATAAATATTTTATAAAATGCATAATAGGGAAAAAATATCAAAAATATTAAACAAATAAAAAATTATTTCCCTATAATAGAGAAACTAAACTTTAGCATTATCCCTTTGTAATTATAACTGAGAGGAAAGGGTATATACGGGAAAGAACCACAAATAAATAAATAAATAAATAATAAACCTGGTTAGCGAACCCGTTTCGGTTCAGTTTCCGGTTCGATTAATTCCGGTCCGGTTCGGAAGGACAAGGGATTTATTCTTCTCTTTGGTTCAGCGATCGAAACCCATGCGAAAATTACGCTCTTTTTTTACTTCATTTTTCTTGAGGTTTCGATCGCCGGAGAAGGGTTTTGATCTCCGGCATGGCACTCGTGGTTGTCTGCGGGCAGCCGTGCAGTGGTAAGTCAATGGCTGCGAGCTGCCTATCGGAGGCTCTCCTTGCCGTGGAACCCAAGCCGATGGTTAGAATCATCGACGAGACCTCCCTCCACCTTGGCCGCAATCAAGGCTACGCCGGTGATCCCCCTTGCACCATTGATCTTCATCTGTTTCGATTAGTTTTCATTCTTGTTGGTTTTGATTGATCTTCGAAAATTAATTCAATTGTCTAATTAAAAATTGGTTCTTTTTGAATCCCTAAATTTACATGTTTGTTTCCGTATCATTGGACATGTGATTTTGGCTTTTCATATGTTAAATGTTGACGTAGGTATTTGATCTTAGTTGATATTTGGAATTTCTATGTGGAAAATTTGACTCAAATAATAATCTATTTGTTTGTTCGTTTAAATTTTTATAGATATGACTGTGGAGAAGAATTTAAGGGGAGTTCTGAGATCCGAAGTTGACAGATCATTGTCTAAAGACAGTATTATAATTGTTGACTCCTTGAACAACATTAAGGTGAGGACTCATTGCACACTTCTTGAATTTGCCACTGCTTTGCTACTGAAGTATTTGGTGATATTCTATATCATATGACTATTCTTTTATCCCTTCTTTGAGTTGTTAAGGTTGAGCTGGTTTGTTTGGCAATTAATTTTGAAAAGGGCTGTTGGGTGCTTTTCCAATTATAGGCTGTGGGATTTGTGGAAAACCTTTCAATCCTCTGAAATCTGTCGTGTAATAATTTATAGCTACTTCATATTATTTTCTGAGACACCAGATGAAAAGTTGGAGCTGAAGATTGATGCTTGTGATATAGAGGATATTCAAATTATTGCATCAAAATTTTCACTTGCTATTAAAGGAGGATGTATGATGTTATTGTCCTTGTTTACGCAATGTTAATGGGACATAAATCCACTCGTTAGGTGATCAGGATATGTAAGTTTTCTTGAGAACTAAGGTGTGCTTTTCCCCATGCATTGGTAGATGGGATTGGCAAGTTATTTATGCTACTTATTCTTGCCTTAAGAATTGTTATGATATGCTCTGGGCTTTTAGATATGATTTTAGTAAATTAATGACAATAGTTTAAATGTAACATGGAGAATGCTTTTTGTGGGTTTTTGGAATCATGACTCCACTCTTGGTGTAAACTCATAAAATGGAACGCATGGGTCATTCATTGTGTATATTGCTTAATTAGTCTTTTTCGGTTGCACTTGAATGTTTCTACTATTATGGCTTTTGATTCATTTCTGTTCCTATGAACCTTCTTTGTTTCCCCTTTCCATTTGATGCAAGCACTTGGTATATGGTGTGGCTGTTTTTCTTTCACCAACTAAATTTTTTAATTTGTATTTCTTATTATTTAATGCCTTTTTCTTTTCATCCCATTGTATTTATTTAATTATTTTGTTATTTTTCAGGGTTATAGATATGAACTATGGTGTCTAGCTCGAGCTGCTGGGATAAGATATTGTGTGGTAATTAGCCTTAGCATCAAGTTTCTATATAATTATAGTGTGACATATTATCGCAAGTCCTTCACAAAATCCTTTAACTGCATAAGATAAACTCATCTTTGGTAGCCTTTTATCTGACAGCTCTTACCTGTGGGCCTACTTCTATTTTAAGATGACAGTCTTTACTTTTGCTTTGATGACTTGCTATGTCTCCCATACAATTGAAGGATGAGTTAGATATTATCGCTAGTTTTGGTTATAGTATGGACTGGAATTTTTGAAATTTCTCCTTATCATCCAGCATTAATAATTCCTTCTGCTGTATTGTACCATACTCATTCATCTATTACTTAACTAATTATCAGAATATTTTGCCAAATTCTTTTTACCTTTTTTGTAAATATCCATGTCTAACAATTTCCTCATTATTTTTTGTTATGCAATTCCATTTTTAACCAGTTTGTCTTTTTACTTTTGCACTGCAGCTTTTTTGTGACACAGAAGAAAATATTTGTAGGGAATGGAACAAGAATCGCACAGATGAAGGAGAATCCTCGTATGATGTGGTTATGTGAGCACTTCTGCTTCTCTTAAAAAAACTTTCTTTCTTAGCAGGATTCTTTTAGGATCCTGTTCATAATGAATAGCCTGGTTGTTTCTGGTCCTGAAAGAAATTATTGGGAATTTTTGTGGACAGATTTGATGATCTAGTCAGGAGATTTGAGAAGCCAGATAAACGAAACCGTTGGGACTCCCCACTTTTTGAATTATTTCCTTCTAAAGGTAATTGGGGATTCTCTGCTTGAAAGTGGATGCCAACATTCTAGAAACAAGCTTGCTTTTTTATTTACCTAAGAATTTTTCAGATATCTTTGTCTCTTTTCTCAGTTTTCACTGGGTTTAACATTTTGTCGACCACATGAAAAGACCAAATGACAATTTCACTTGTCGGCCAGCTTCATCTATTTCTTATATATGTTTTGCATGGCAATGTTTTCTGCTGATATCTTTTGCTTTCCTACTTACTGGTGTAGATGGCATAAAGCAAACGTCAGAGGTCATTTCTGAGGCAGTTTCTTACTTGACCAGGAAGGTGGATTCAAAAACAAGAGATATTAGAGTTCTCCAGCCAACTATTGCCACACAAACTGTAAGTACAATGGCATTATATATTCAAACAAGCTGCACGCGGTATCCTATATCATGCTTGTTTGTAATTTTCATTTCATGTGCTATGTAAATTTGTAATTCAGATAATTATGGGTCTTAATAATAAAGCAATTGGTCTAGTCAGCGCTTATCCTAAAGGTGTTTACAGATGGTTTATTGGAAGTCATTAATTGCCAGCAAACATAGAAGACCTATCTTTACTTACTGATGGAAAATTACCTTTGCTTAGTAGTTTAATTAAGTTTCTGCAAGATAGATGGCCAACTTTGGCAATTCTTACCAATCACTGTAGGAGTGTTCACAATTACAGGGAACACATGAAATCTATTGAGAGAAATCTCAAATTCTGTTTGAAACATGGGGCACACCAATGAAATGTCATTTAGATTAGGCTCATGGCTCTTGAAATGTGTGTGTTTATATAAACGAACGCTTTCTGTCATTGAAGTGTCACATATGTATGCATTCTGGGATGTTTGTGCGTAAATCCTTTTACTTGCAAGTGGTAACGCACTGATTATCTTGAACTTGTTAAGGCACATGCAACTGAGGCAAATTCGCTATATGTGATGGACAAGGCAACACAAGTACGTTCAATTTTATCGAATGGAATGTCCTCTTTTTCTTTTTTGTTTTTTCTTTGTTGCAAACTAATGCTTATTGGAGAAACATGTACTGAATTGTCGCAGGAGGTGGTTAATGCAATTGTGGAAGCACAATCGAGGGGACTCGGGGGATCAGTGGGTAGAATTTCACTTGGCCAACAATTGCCAACCATATCCTTTTCCACGATTTTATAAGTTTCGATCTTTGGCTTGTTGCTTTCATTATTTCATTTTGACATCATTATGGTTTGATTAACCTTGACTTGCAACCTACATTAATATTCAAAGGGCAGTCGGACTGCCAGAGCTCCGCAACCTTCGGCGGACATTCATAAAGTTAACAGGGCAATCAAGCTTGAGCGGGCCTCCGCCTTCTTCTGATGC
Organism: Dioscorea dumetorum; assembly: GCA_902712375.1. NCBI lineage: Eukaryota > Viridiplantae > Streptophyta > Magnoliopsida > Dioscoreales > Dioscoreaceae > Dioscorea > Dioscorea dumetorum. The sequence goes on from CACTHL010000245.1 coordinate 1,909,394, forward strand.
AGATAGTGCGAAGAGAATGTTTGTTGACTACTTAAACCGGGAAATAGGAACTTACTGATGCTGTGATTTCTTGTCGATGACCCGGTAAATATTTGGTCAATTTTTGCATCTGAGTAAACAAATGGTGCACTCTTCGTATCAATGTTGAAAGTATAAATTTGAGTGAGAAAAGCTGCATGTAGAAGGTATGAAATTAATGAAAATATTTCCATGAATTATTTATTTACAGGAATTCATAATTATTACCATGATTAAGGATTTTCTACATTCCATGAAGGAGGTTGGGTATAGTTTATTCCCATGGCATGGGAATGAAGTTACATAATTAAAATGACCAAAAGCACTTCCAATTTCTATTTCTTCCATTACATTCTCTTTATTATAAAATCCTAAAAATCTTCTCCATTCTCATTGTACCTTGAAAGCTACATGTAATAACTTATTATTATTATTATTGTTATAAGTTTTCTTATTTTTTATTTTTTTATGTATAACAATATTGATAATTTCTTTTTGGAGTTCTAAATATACTTTTTAGCAATGATGATCATTGCCGTGTTATTGGTAGAAGATCTAAAAAAAAGGTATAAAAAATGGGGAAAGAAATTAAACTTATTTATGTTAATGCGTTTGTGTTGAAATTATGGGTTTATTTGGAACAAGATAATTGTTTAATTAATTTTATAATATTTGATCATTTTGGAGAAGAAGAAGCAACTTGAGTTAATTGCTGTTTTTTTTTTTTTTTTTTTTTTTTTTTTTTTTTTTTTTGAGATAGGGTTAACGCGTGGCGGGGGATTGTTTTCATAACGTTCTCACTTGAAGTACCGGCTGGGGCTACAAGCCCTTTGGTTAATTGCTGTTTTTTCACAATTTATTATTTATGAGTTATTTTGGAAAATCATTTATACTTCGGGGATCTTGTTTCTGCACTAAACAAAGAAATAAAATATTCCTTTGTATTAATAACATATTCGCGTAAATAGTTTTTGTAAAGTGAAGCAAGAGAATTAAATATTCATGAGTTTATCGTGCAAAGGAATTTATGTTATTTGGAATTCGCATTCATAAAAAAATATTTAAAAATTTCGTACCAAACACTACCTAAGATTAAGCAATTCTTTTTCATTCAGTAAATTTGTCTTTTGAGTCCTTGGGACTACTCTCAAACAAAATTATAGAGATATGTAAATAAAAATGATTTTTTTTTTTTTATGAAATGTGACAAGTGAGTGTCAGAGATGTGTATAAGTTTAGAGTAAAGCTCAACAAGTATATGTACTTTCACCTTGAGTGGGATTTGGGATTTGGTCTCATGTTTTTTTCAAAATGAATATCATATGGAAAAATTCCAATATCAATAGGCAAAGAGACAACTGGTGAGTAAAAATGATTTCTTTGATGACTTTTTTTTAAAGAAATGTAGATAAACAACATAAAGAGCTTGCATAAATATAGCGTTAATATCTTAACATATCTATATCCTCGCAGCTTATATATATATACTCATTCGGTTCTATTTACATGTTGACTTTAACTAAACTTTTCAAAAAATATAATAGTATATTAAAAATAAAAAAGATAAAATTAAAAACATTATTTAATGTTTCATTGATTTTTTAAATATACATTATAAATAAAAAACTCAAAAAAACTTTAAATCATGCATCAAAATAAAACCATAAAAAATATATAATATCATAACCATTAATCCAGATGTGAGGCAAGAAAACATGTAAATAGGACCAGAGAGGGAGTATATAATAACACCATAATCATTAATACAGATGCGAAGGACTTAATAATCCAACACTTGTAATAATTCCTAAATATTATTATTCTGAAATAATAATTCCTCAAATGCCATGAAATAATTCAACATTTCTAATAATTCCTAAATGTTATTATTCTGAAATAATAATTCCTCAAATGCCATGAATAGATCACGTGCAAAACCTCCACAGAAACTCACCGCAGTCTCCGCGCAGTAAACGAAGAAGAAGAAGAAGAAGAAGCCAAGAACTCCTCGGGATTCCCTTCTCCTTCTCCTCCTCCTCCTTCTTCTCATTGACCAATCATGGCCTTCTCCTCCTCGTGATCCTTGTACTTGCTTATCATTATTATTTACTATTATTATTGTTATTATGATTATGCCTCGCTTTGCAATGCTCCCATGTGAAACAGAGGCGTTGGCATTTCGTCGAACACTTGATCGCTGTTTTATATTTGCGTCATTGCTGCTTCCCATCCATAGCCTGTTGGTCGATTCTTCTTGGCTGTGATGGGAATGCAGACTGTTTCCTTGCTCCCAGCTAGGCCTCCTGTTCTTCCTGGAGGCTTTTCTTCTCCGAGGGCGCCGTTTTGCCCGACTGGGAGAGCACGGCGTGTTGTCTCGCTCTGGAGACGCCGCGCAGGAACAGGTATCTCTTTTCTGATGTTAGTTTTGTGGACTATTGCATTGTTGGAATTGTGCATTGCTTTTGCTGTGTTGGATGATGATTGTATCGTTTGGTTGGGAATTGAAATAGTTGTTGTATTGGCCGCAGCGAGAATGGGGAATTGCTTCTTTTTTTTTTTATGCTTTTGTTCAACTATGAATTAAAGTTCTAATCTTTATGAATTTTAGAACTCTGCATTACCTTGGTTTGTAGAATGGAAGGTCCAGCGCCTAGTTTAGAATAGTTAGAAGGGTTTGGAGTGAGATGGAACTGTGAATTTGAGATTTGGCTTGGGATTGGAAAGTATTGGCTGGGCGAAAAAGCTCAAGTTTTTCACTTTTTTAGCGAAAACTAACATCTTTATTAATTGTACATAGGGGAAGCAGTCAAATGAGTAGAATTTATTGTCATCATACTGCAGTATCTGGTTTTTGGAAAGAAAAAAAAAAAAAAAGTGAAAGAGTCTGTGGTAGTGTATAGCACATTTATAGCTTGTGGTGTAATATAATGGTTAAGTAATCCATGGTGACAATTTATGGGGCAATTTTAACCTGTATATGCAGATATACACATACATCAAGCATCGCTTTTGATGTTCAACCTATGAATGCTTTTTTGGGGACTTACATTGTGCTAATTCTAATCATACTTGCATCATTATTGCATCGTCATTATCACATACCGGTGCTTTTAATTTAATGTGTTCCTATTATGACTTACTGTTTACTGTTGTTTTGCTTCAGCTCCTGAGAAATTGGAGATGCAAGATCTTGCAAAGGTTGCATCTCAGGGTACTGTTCAAAGAATATCGTCCACCATCAATCCTCAAATCTTGACACCACCTCCCACTTCATTAATGTATGTTAAGAAATCTTCTTTTTTACCCTTTTTTGGCTAAAATAGTTTAATGTAGTTGATTTGATGAAAATTTTGGGGTTTCTGTATCATTTGAAGTTTCCTTTTGCATTTCATTTAAAAAACTTTCCCTTGTTTATGGAGACTTTGTAGAGCGTCACCATTTTTATGGATTGGGATCGGGATTGGAATTTCGGCAGCATTCAATACGGTGAGATGCCTATTTATGTTTGTCTATTTCCCTACTGCTGGTTACTCACTTTAATGATAATTACTAATAGCATTTCCATTTTAACATGTCAGATGGCAACAAGATTAAAGGTGAGCACATACTAGACTGTTTCTCTTTTCAAGGTATGCTAATCCATTGATTTGCTGTCCATCATGCCAAAACTGCATGAGGTTTTACTAACAACAACCTGATAAATGACTTTCAGTGTCATATTCCAAGATTTTGCTGCTTAATTACATGTATATATTATGTTCTCTTAAAAGATTTGTTCCTGTGAGGTTTTGTGAAGTACCCCTATTGATGATGTTTAAGCTTATAGCTGACATGGAGTGATAATGATGGTGGTGGATGAAGCATCTATAATTAAGGCTTAACTATAAACTTATTGCAACATTTGGATTTGATCATAGCTTAGAACAAAGAGATTAAATTAGGGTTTGCTGCCAATTCTTACCCTGGCTGCTTGTTGTTGATTGGCAGTAGGTAGCCAAGGATGTGTTGCATGAATTTTTCCACTGTGATTATGTTGTGCAAACTACCCTATTAATACACTGTGTTCTTCTTTGATATTGTTTGGATGTTGTATTTTCTCATGTCTTGGTTTGTGTGAGTGATGGTGAAATCTAGATTGCTTGTTTATGTGTTTGGTTGGAGGGATAATGATAGATGGAGGGATGAGAGCCATGAAATGGGAAAGACAGGTGTGGGGTTCACATTGATGGATATAGATGAAGCTCTGGACATAGGTCATCCCTTCATTTTCAAGGGGATAAGATCATCCATTCACCCTTCAAATGATGTAAACATACTGACCCCTCAATGGATGGACATATCCCTTCCATCACTGAACCGACCTTTATTAGATAAATTTTAAAAATAAAAATAATGTTATTCAAATTGGAGTATCCTTATGCCACATTTTGATCCCTCTAATGCAGTTTCTATGATAATGCGATGAGTTTTCCATTTCTTCAAAATCATTTACCTTTATGTTCATTAATCTACTACAAATATAGATTTCACTGAAGATAGATGTTTTGATATCATGGTGAACTAAATATAGATAATCTGTAAATGTTTTCAAATTATTGATCAGTAACAAGCTTACTTCATGTATATTCCCCTTGTGAATGTAATCTTTTATTCATGCACTGGTAACAGGCTTCTTTCAAATAACGGCATGGTATGGGTTTGATATTTTGCGAATGTACATCTTCTATTTCCTGAGTAAACAATAATATGTTTGACGGCATCTTTTTGGTTTATTGCAGAGGAAGGCAATACTGAAAGCTTTCAAGGAAGTCATGGGCCCAAATTCTCAGCAAGATGGCACTTTCAACACGGCAGCTTTCGCTCCAGGCACACCATTCCCATTTCCTTCTGCATCACCATCAGCTACAACTATTCCAACACCAACAACTTCTGCTCCTGGACCATCTGTTCCACTGGATGTTCCTAAAACTAATGTTCAAGCAATGGCACAACATGATACTAGTAACAACACTGATAAAGAAACAGAAGGACATGGTACTTTACCTGCTTCAAATTAGCTATATGAATTGTTGAATAATCATTCATTATTAAATTTTACATATAATAAAGCATTTTTTAATTGTATATTTTCCTAATGAACTGGAGAAAAGAGGAAAAGATGAATTTATGCCTTCAGAATAAGAAATTTTCTACCTGTCTTTAAAGATGATTTGTCAAATTTGTTGGGTTTCCTTGGAATTGATCGTTTCCTATCCAAAATTCAGTCTATACGGTAAAAGAAAGTGCAGTAGAGATCTATGAGAAAATCAAGAATATGTTACGTATTGGGGTTGTAAAGCTTTGTCTGGTTGTGCATGATGAGTATTAACCATATTTGCAGAGAGAGTAAGAATTTTGTTCAACTTCTGGTTTCCTTTAAATGTCAGTTTTTGGACCTTTGCAATTTGACAAGGATGCAACATGACTATCTGTTAGAGGACTTCATGAGAAACAAAGTTGTTGACTGTGCATCTTATATGGTTTCATGAAGAGAATGTTTGGTGTATAAAGAGAATGTATGGCATATTCCATATGTGGCTTGTATACATGTACAAGATTGTATTTCCCTGTTTTTGTGTCTTTACGGACTAATTCTGTACTTGTATTCTTTAGTATCGACTTTGTATGTTGTACATGTCACTGATGAACCTGATGTTCTTCATTCATGTTTATATGGATATTTTTGCTGAGGGAAAAATAAGTCGTTTATTATAAGGCCTGTTCTAAACCATAAAATAAAATGAATGCTTGTGCTTGGATTTGCTCTATAGTTCCATAGATTTTAACTTGAATTGCTTTTTGTTCATTAATGAGAACTTGCCGATGAAATTAAATATACACGTAGCTGTATAGAGTTTGACAACTGGAGAGAACCAGGCTTTATTTCTTCGCAAGGATTTCGGAAACACTTACTAGTCTTTAACCTGAACATGCAGGACCAAATTGAAACAAATATGGAATGAATCATTCATCTCCAGCATCTATACAGAAGAGGTGAATTTTTGGTTTTGTTACTCTTTTCAGATACACAAATGGCAAATATTTTAGGTTAACATCTTTTAATTATTCAACCTGTCAGGGTTCAATGCACAGGATCAAATTGAAACAGAGCGAACACGTTGGATCATTCAATTATCAACATGCAATTTCTTCCAGGTAAAAAAAAAGAAAAAAGAAAAAAGAAAAAAGAAAAACATCCATCCATCCAATCAAATCATTATTTCATTTTGATAACATTATCATCTGATTTGCAAAATCATGCCTTGCTCCCATTCCTCTTGAGTGCCCACTTGCTTTTGTCCACTAAGGATCCAACTTTGGATTGTTGCCCATTCTCTGCTGTGTTGTGAGACCACTTTAATTAGTGGGATCTGTCATGCATGTCCATCACCTTATCAATGTTCAGTGTGCCATGAAAGTTGTATGAAAAACATGGGTTGTGCTAAATGCCAACCTGTGTATCTCTTTATCTGTTACCACTGAACCAAAACACACTACTTGTGTGTCACATGACTCAGCTTGTATAATCTTTCCATGCATTATTCACACTGATGTCTCTGCATCTATGTGGTTACAGTGACTGTTTCTATTCCTTTTTTTTTTTTTTTCTTTAAGGATTTGTGGATAAATTATAAGTAGGATTTGAACTTTCGATCTTTAACGAAGGAAAGAAATGAGATACTAATTATCCTATAACAACAGTGATTTTTATTTTTATATATATATATATATTTTTTTTTTTTCAACAAAGTGAACAAGCTACTACTAATTATATTATTTTGTGGGAATTTCCAATCTTTCACATAAGACTCCTATGCTTTACTGGTGGACTATACTAACATTAATATTTCTATTTTTTTCTATATAAAGTTATGCGATGATGGATGTTTGAGTGAGAATTTTTTTTAAAGAAATATGGACAAGTTAATGACCGCTTGATTCATTAGTATTAGGCCTCCTGTGTAGGGTATTCATGTATTGCTTAGAAGATGGGTTTGCAGTTCAATTCATACAGAGTGAAAATACAAGTGTGTTGCAGAATTAACTAACTTCATGTTTGTACATATTTCTGACATGTGGGGTTTTCATATTTCATACAAAAAAATAAATAAATTGCAGTGACAAATTTTCCGTTTTTGATTTGGGAGGAAAATAAAATACTAGTTCTCCTCCTGTGAGTAGTGGTGTTTGAGCGGGAATTAACTTTAAGTAAAGAAGACTTGGTTGATCTAGTCCGAGTTGATCCATTTATGACTCGATAATGTTTGGAAGAGTGGGGCCCTTGATTGCATGAAGATCCCATGCCAATAAATCAAAGATCCAGTTGGGACCCTCACTATATATTTTGATAACATGGGAAGTTGGAATCCATTGATGAATTTAGTCAATAACACTCACAATAATTGAGTTATCTGTCCTGCTTTGTTACCCACATTGGCTACCAACACCACAAAATCTCACCATTATTTTTATTTATTAATTTTGTTGGAGAACTAAAATTTTGGTGCAATTTTTTTTAATGGGGTCAAGTCAATGCTATTTACTAATTATCACAAAATAATCAAAATTCTTACAAATCAAACACTGTTTAAAGCATACCACACACCATATATATATATATATATATATATATATATATATATATATATATATATATATATATATATGAATTTACATCTTCTATGGACGTCCATAGATAAAAAATCTGTGGATGTCCATCATTAGCCGTTGGATCTTGATCCAACGGCCGACATTGATTACTATACATCATTGTTTCAAATAGTAAATACTGTACATTTACTGTAATGACTACTGTTCATCAATGTTAATCGTTGGATCTAAATCCAACGGCTAATGATGGACATCCATAGAGTTTTTATTTATGGACGTCCATAGAGAATTGATCCTATATATATATATATATATATATATATATATATATATATATATATATATATATATATAAGTAGATAACACATTGACACTGAAATTGCATGTAGACATAATTAATAATAATTTTTTAATTTGATAAGAAATAATAATGAATAAAATATTTTTTATTTCTTTTTTTGTTTGACACACGTGCACAAGTGAGAAGTTAATATTTCTATTCATCGCAAAGATATAAACACCTAGAAGAGTCGGTGATGATAAACTAAAATGCAGTTGGTTGTTTTTTATTAATTTAATTTTGAATATTAAATATTTCATATATAAGAGACAAAATAATAAATAATAATAATAATCTTATCAACCAACACAAATGGTCTAACACTTGTAACTAAAGATCATTCTTTTTGCTCTGATTTCTCTATCAAACTTATTTTATGTTTTAATAAATTTATCATTTGGTAGAGAAGGATAAATAGAGCACTTAACTACTTTTTTAACTACTTTTTTGAAGTTGGTTTGAATGGGTGTCCCTTTTTAAGGCATGCTAAGTGGTGATAGCTGTTGATTTTTCCTTTCCTTCTTTCTTATGGCCATTTATCAGTCAAAAAGAAGAGTATAACAAAATAATGGAGCAAAGAGCAAAGTGGAGTAAAAAGCTACAACTTCATGTCTACTTCATCTTCATTCTTTCTTCCATGCCTTCCATGGTGGTGACATCCATCAAGGGACCCCATTTTCTCTTCATCTTCTTCTTTTTTATTTTAATGATTTTATTTTTATGTTTTTTTTTATAAATATGTTATAATTTAAAATTTCCAAAATGAACAAAATAAATGTATGAAGTAACTTCATAATACAAATGATCCGCTTGGTGTATTGGCATTGAGTCCTTTGTGTAGGGTGTTTATGTTTTTGCCGAGGTGAGAGATAGGTTCAAATCTCAATTTATATAAAGTGAAGACACAAATATGTTAAAATATTAAATCTATATTTGTGTATTTTTTTTAAAAAAAGTAGTTTGTCTATTTTATAAAAAAAAAACTTCATAACATAAATTTATTATTTCATATTCTATACATTTTTCACATTATAATTAGGGGTGTAATCGATCGAGTTCGAGCCGAGTAGTAGCGAGCTCGAGCTCGACTGAAAATTCGGTACTCGATACTCGGCTCGAACTCGACCGAGTATTCATTTTATAGCTCGAGCTCGACTCGATACACAATTCGAGCTACTCGAGCTCGCTTGATTAAGCTCGAAAATAATTATAAACATTATGCTCGAGCTCGAAAATTTGTTCCCTTATTTTCATAATATATATATATATATATATATATATATATATATATATATATATATATATATATATATATATATATATATATATATATATGTTACTCCCTCGATTAGGCTCGCGAGCACTCGAGTCAAGTATCTAGATACTCGAACTCGGCTCGTTCGATTACTCGAGCTCGACTCGACCATGAGCGAGCCGAGTTCGAGTTTTCATCGAGTCGAGGCCGAGTAGCTTACGAGTAGAGGTGTATCATTTACACCCCTAATTATAATTAGAATAATTTAAAATCCTAACTAATAGATACTTTTGATAAAAATATATTTAAGATTGAGGAAAACAATATAATTTTGAATGAATAACAAAGCTTGAGTTATATATATATATATATATATATATATATATATATATATATATATATATATATATTGAGTTTTGAGAAAAAGAAGAAAATCTAGAAAATGAGAAGGATATAGTGGTGGACCATTCTTTGAAAGTTGGGCAAACCTTGAAAAGTTAGTGGGGAAGTTGCGCAACCCCACAATTGCACAATCACAAGGTTCTTTTCTTTTCTTTTCTTTTCTTTTTATTTTTTATTTTTTATTTTTTATTTTTGTTTGGGTATATACCTGCACAAAAGCTCTAATCACATGTAATATATATATATATATATATATATATATATATATATATATATATATATATATATATATATTGACAATAAAGTATAACACTTTATAAAAAGTTTTGCTTTCTTTTTCACAATTTGTTATTTGTTCTTTGGCTTAGAGGTTGAAAAGAGTAAATAATAATAATAATAATAATAATAATAATAATAATAATAATAATAATAAAATTTTCAAATTTGTCGTATAATCACTATATATATATGGTTTATTCGAATATAAATGGATCTAATTACACTTTAAAACTATGATCTTTTAATCTATTAGCATGTGATTTTTTATAAAAAATTTTCATGTCTTTACTAAAAAGATGAGTTTGAAAATTAATACACAAAAGCGGAGGACACAAATAAGTTAAGCTATTAATTTTTTGTCAATATATGTTTTTGACGTGGATTGTAGAACCAAAACAAACACTTTACATTATAAATAATTAATAGTGAATATTTCTTCAGTAAAGCGTATGATAAAATTAATAATGAATAATTAATCTAATTGTACTTTCATCTCCATGACTCCAGAGATATTTTTGAAATAAATAGGTATTATATTAAAAAAATAAATCAACTTTAGTATAGAGACCTAAAAGATTTAGGTAAACTATCTTGTCAACCTTCCATTCTTCTCTCACTTCAGACCTTTTCAATTCATTGAAATTTGAAAATATACCATCAATTATTATTATTATTATTATTATTATTATTATTATTAATAAAATTTATCTTTTAACAGAATTAGCATGCTATGCAATAGCCATTTAAATAAAGGGTAAACTCTTCATCTAATCCACATATTTTCTAGATTATCACTAAATTATTATAATAAATTGAAGCAGTTCAATAAATAAATTTTAAGTTTAGAAATTACTGATCATTCTTAGTAGTCCGAAAAGTGGCATCATTCTGTATATTTGACAGTAAAAATAATATTTATATTTATATCTTTATAAAACACTAATATATATATATATAATATGTGCTTTTTTTTTTTTAACAACCCTGGCTCCATGTAGAACAAAAAAGAAACCAACATCGTGTATAAAAAATCTGATGCCAATAGACGATTGATTAATGTATGCTATTTTACAAAATAAAATTAAAATAAGAAACAATGAAAATTATATATATAATATCACAATAAATCATCTAAGTATACAAATTACTATTCTTTAGGAATGTTGATCAAGAGTAGTTGAATTATGATGATCAGATGATTATTATTTATATTAATACTGTATAAAATATTGTTTATCTTTTTTACTGTTTTATATTGTTTAATACTGTTTGTCATTATACCTAAATAAATTAAAACTGTTACCATATATATATATATATATATATTATGGGTCCTTTCGAACCGCCGACCAAATAAAAAGGGGGCCATTAGTTTGATAACAACATCACAAACACCAACAAATTAAGATTCAATCGTCAACATCTCTCTATTTCATTTTAATTTATTTTCATTATTCTTACAATATATTTTCTTTGTTTTTTCTCTCACGCATCAATGGCGGCACGTTATAATATTTATTATTATTATTATTATTATTATTATTATTTATTACATAATTACATGTTATATATATATATATATATATATATATATATATATATATATATATATATATATATATATATATTAGATCTCATGATTGTTAAATTGTGGTTATTAGTTAGTCCACAGATTGTGAGAGTTTTATATCATTATTATTATTACTTTTGTAATTAATTTTATTGTTATTTAAATTTGTCTCCTAAATAGAGATATATCGATAATGAAAGCTTATTGTTAATTATGGATTAATTAATAATTAATTAATTAATTAATTAACCAATATGATAATTGGGTGGTGAAAATTTTTGTTAGCGATGAATATGCACATTAATTTTGGGGTTTTTTAAAGAAAAGTCCAAAAATAATATCAAATTGGGTTGGCGTGATGCAAAGGGATTTGTTCTTTGTTCTTGTGCTCGTCTTATCCTTCAACTTTTTTTTTGGTGTAAAAAAAGGATTTTTTTTTTCTCTTGTAATTTATATTTGCAAATAATTGAATTTTTAAAGTGAAAAAAATTATTGCATAAAATAATTTCAAATCACACCCTCCAAGATTTAGAAATTAGAAAAATAGTTGGAGAAGGGTTCAAGGTTCACCAAACTAATAAAATATGGAGATAAAGTTAGTGAATGGATATTTGATGACATGGCTCAAATGATTTCTTTATGAAAAAAATGATTTAATTAGTAGTTAATTATTTGCTAACAAAGTGCCATCAAATCAAACATAGAAAGACAAATTAATCAACAAGGGTTTATTTACATATGCACCCTTATAAAAATCTGAAATTATTTACACCTAAGTCGTCAATCATGCGTTGTTGCATTAAATTATTTCATAATATTTTATTTCAATCTCGCATTTAAATATCTTATTAGATGTATAGAATCATAAATACAATAGTTATGTGTATATATAGTGAGGCAATAAATTAAAATTTTTTTTTGCAGGTGTATGGATGCAAAAAAAAAAAAAAAAAATGAAGGGAGGGAAATTTATGTATTTATTTTTTGGTCCCCACAAAAAAATATCATATTGAATTCCATGCCAATCATAACAAAAAGGAAGTGATAAAATTATAGGTAATAAAAAAAACTTTTTAGTATCTTCAAGGACTAAGACTGAATTTTCCCTAAACTAGATATGGCGCCAAGGCCTAACTAGAAGCCAAGAGAGGCTACAAAAACCTTGGCATCATCTTTGTCTCTATGTTGGATCCCTCTGTGAACATGCTGCTCCAATCCCCATAAACAAATCACTCTATCAATCATTAACTCACGTTCAAATCCTTTGTTTCTTCTCTTGTTTTCATGTTCCCAAAGTTTTCTTTTTGTTTTTTATTTTTTTCCATTCAATCATTCTCCATTTCCTGAATCCTCAGATGCATATCTGAAGTGAAGCTGCTGAGTTTTGTGCTTGATTTCAATCCAAGCTCTTGTTTTTCAGGTATTTACTTCATTTGTTGTTTCTGTTTATTTGCTGCAGCATCCAAACATCAAGTTTGATTCAGAGTTGTAATTCTCATTTCAGTGAATTCCAAGATGATGGCAAAGAAGTTCATGTTTGCTGCTGTTGCTGCTGCTCTTGTTTTGCTGTGCTTGTTCACAATCTCAAATTCTCAATCAGTTGAAAAACAAGCTCTTCTGGAGTTCAAAAGCCAGTTGATTGATCCTCTGAACCATCTTGATAACTGGATTGAATCTCAATCCCCCTGCCACTTTCATGGTGTTAATTGTGATAATACAGACTCCGGGAGAGTTATCGGTGTTTCACTCAGGAACTCATCTCTTTCCGGCAACATATCGGCCTCAGTTTCTAAACTTGAGAGCCTGAAGACTCTTCAGCTTGGAGAGAATCAAATCTCTGGTGTTCTCCCTGCAGAGCTTGTGAAGTGCACAGGTCTGCAGGTTCTCAATGTTTCAACTAACAAACTCAGTGGAAACTTGCCTGATCTTTCATCTTTGACAAACTTGAGCATTCTTGATGTGTCCGCCAACGGATTCACCGGTGAATTTCCTGCATGGGTTGGTGGGCTCACTAGCCTTGTCGACCTCAGCATCGGGCAAAATAACTTCGACGCGGGAGAGATCCCGGAGAGCATTGGCAATCTGAAGAACTTGACAACTTTGTTCTTGAAGCAATGCAATCTCAGAGGAGAGATTCCGGCATTCATTACCCAATTCACATCACTAGAGACATTGGATCTTTCAGTGAACCATCTCGTCGGAGAATTTCCAAAAGGCATATCCAATCTAAGAAACTTAACGAAGATTGAGCTGTTTCAGAATAATCTCACTGGAGAATTTCCAGCAGAGATTGCAGAACTCGCCAACTTGGGTGAAATCGATGTCTCCCATAATCAACTGAGCGGAACACTCCCTCGAAAACTTGGCACACTGAACTTGACGGTGTTTCAAGTATTCAGCAACAATTTGTCCGGTGAGCTTCCTCCGGGTTTCGGTGACTTACAGTTCCTAAAGGGCTTCTCTGTATATGAAAACAAGTTCTCCGGTGAGGTCCCTGCAAACCTCGGCCGTTATGCGCCTCTTTCCAGTATCGATTTATCTGAAAACAACTTCTCCGGCAGCTTCCCCAAGTACTTATGCCAGAACCACAAGTTGAATTATCTGCTTGCTCTTGGGAACAACTTTGAGGGTGAGTTCCCGGATACTTATGCGAGTTGCAAGACAGTGTTGAGGTTCAGGATCAACCATAATCAGTTCACTGGAAAGGTTCCTGATGGTCTATGGGGATTACCTTCTGCTGTGATTATCGATGTATCGGATAATGGTTTCATTGGAGGAATATCATCAGATATTGGCATTTCACAGAGTCTTACTCAACTCAGTGTGCAGAATAACAAGTTTTCCGGTGAGCTTCCAGCAGAGATTGGAAACCTTTTTATGTTGCAGAAGTTGGTGGCCTCGAACAATTCATTTTCTGGACAAATACCTTCGACCATCGGCAAATTGAAACAATTAACATCTTTGCATTTGGAGGACAATGAGCTTTCCGGATCTATACCTTCAGAAATCAGTATGTGCAGTGAAATGGTGGACTTGGATCTTGCCGATAATTCATTCAGTGGCTCAATTCCACAAAGTTTGGACTTGCTGACATCTCTTAACTCGCTGAATTTGTCACAAAACAAGCTTTCAGGTTCGATTCCAGATAGTTTGCAATCATTGAAACTCAGTGCACTTGATTTATCAAGAAACCAATTATCTGGAAGAGTTCCGCTGGAACTTCTGGTTATAGCCGGAGACGAAGCCTTTGCTGGGAATGCTGAACTTTGCGTCAATGATAATGATGATTCAAGAAACCACAGAGATTCATTGTTGGGTGTTTGCAGTATGAACCATGAACACAAGAAAATGGCAGGAAAGAGATTGGTTTACATGTCGATAATGTCGGCCATGATAGTCCTATTGTTTGGACTGGTATTTGTGAGTTACAAGAGCTTCAAAGTCGAAGAATCACGAAGACAGAAAGATTTGGAAGGCGGAAAAGAAGATGATTCAAATTGGAAGGTCGAAACTTTCCATCCAATGGAACTTGATCCAGAAGAGGTTTGTAACTTGGAAGAAGATAATTTGATTGGAAGTGGAGGTGCTGGTAAAGTTTACAGATTAGAACTGAATAAGAACAGAGGAACAGTTGCAGTAAAACAATTGTGGAAAGGCAAAGGCGCAAAGGTTATAATGCCGGAAATAGTTATCTTGGGCAAGATCAGGCACAGAAACATACTGAAACTTTATGCTTGCATGACTAGAGGTCCGGTGAGCTTCCTCTTGTTCGAATACATGCCAAATGGTAATCTTTATCAAGCTCTTCACCGGGAATTCAAAGGTGGGAAGCCGGAGTTAGACTGGAACAAACGGTATAAGATAGCAGTTGGCGCCGCCAAAGGCTTGATGTATCTACACCATGATTGCTCACCTGCAGTTGTTCACAGAGACATCAAATCCACAAACATACTGTTAGATGAAGATTATGAAGCAAAGATTTCCGATTTCGGGATCGCAAAGATTGCTGAAGAGTCTGAATTGTCTACCTTTGCCGGTACTCATGGTTACATTGCTCCAGGTATGAATCAGTTATTTTCGTTTTCATTTCCCTTTTCAATTAAGTATCACTGGTTCAGAGTCTCTGATTCAATGCAGAGCTTGCATATTCGGTTAAGCTGACCGAGAAGAGCGATATCTATAGCTTTGGAGTTGTGCTGCTGGAATTACTGACAGGACGTAGCCCAACAGATCCAATCTTTGGCGAAGGGAGAGACATTGTTTACTGGGTCTCAACTCACCTTGATGGAATGAAGTTTTTCCAGGTCCTAGACCCCAAGATTTCGGCATCTGCTGAGGATGACATGATCAAAGTCTTGAAGGTTGCAATCCTCTGCACGAAGAAGCTGCCATCAGTGCGCCCAACCATGAGGGAGGTTCTCAACATGCTGATAGATGCTGGTCCTTGCAATGCTGTTAAAGCTAAGCTTCTCACCAAGAACAGCTAGAAATTTTATCTGTATCACATGTATAAATAATTATTTTATAGCAATGCGAGAAACTGTATCAGCCTATCAGATCCAAATTAACCAAGTTTACAAGTTTTCAGAGCGAAGAACCGAATATTTGAAGTTACGCAGAAAATACATATAGACTAAAATATATTAGACTTAAAACTTGAAGAACTTAGCATTTTTAAGATGTTCAATGATATCTGCAAGTGAACCTATAGCACTGGCAAGTGAAACAAAAAGACAGATCAAACTCATGGCTCGGAGAATCATCTACTTGCGGTGTCCCTTGTTCACTTTTGCTTGAGCAATGTACATAGTCACTGGGTAGTGCACGGTTAGCGACCAGAAGCTCAGTGCACCAAACAAGCCTAGAATTGCATTGAAGAAGGGAAGCATCATGGCTACTGCAGTTGTGATTATGACAAAGCATGGCCGGAGAAGGAGCTTGCAGAGAGTGAACTCAAACGACGCTGATGCAGCGAAGGTAAGTTTCACAGTGAAGACATTGTTCATGAAGCTTGAATTAGGCCATCTTGCAGCTAGACACTTCTTGTGCCGTGCAAAGAGCGGCTGTGCAAATACCTGGAACAAGCAGGCCGACATTGCCAATTGAGGATTAGCATGAATGTTGAAATGTAGTTCGTATCTTAGTATATAACCTGAGTCGACTATTCTCGCAATAGTTTGATTTATTAATAATATATCGGTTTCTACTCCATTCTCAATTCATATGCTACAAATAGAATGATCAAATGAACTTAAAGAATGACTTGCATTAAAATCATATTCGAGAAATTTACGAACAAGTAAAATTGAAACACACCTGATATGCTCCAATCAGATGTTTGAGGACCGAGAGGTTGGCAATATCTATGAGCCAGGAAGGCTCATAGAACCCAGTAAGGATGTTTCCAGGGGTTTCATTCCCTAGGGTCGCATATCCCGCACACCCGATAAAGATATAGAACAATGTCATCAATCTGATGCTGTACTTGCTAGCTCTCTTCATCGTCTTATTCTCCGGCGGTGGAGATCTTAATGTATCCTTAGAACCATATGCTTGTTTAATGCATTGAACAAGCGATATTCAGAAGCTAAAAAGAAGTTATTTCTTCATGTATATCGGCATACCTCGATTTCTATAAGCAACATGGAGTAAGTGTAACCAAAATCTATTTTTCCTGAGAGCTTGGAATGAAACCCAGACGTTTGTTAATCTTGAGATATTTCTCGTCCCAAGTTTGACTCCAAAGAAAGGTCCTCTTGGCATTGGGTGATAAAAGAAGTCAGCGACACATAAACAAAGCGCAATTGAGGAGTATACAAGTGGCATTGCTGCCGAAATGTATGAGATGGATGAAATCTTCTCCAAATTGGGGCATTGTGACAAAAACACTTGTATGACAGTGTAGATTATAACATAGTTAACTCCCGAAACATTGCACGATGCATTACGGCCCCATTTATGGACACAATGAGATATCCTGATGCCTCTGAAGCAAACAAAATACATGCAGGGAAAGGGAAATCATCAGAGGTGTACTTATGAGGAAATTTTTATAGACACAAGTGAAGTGCTAAAAGATTCAACACTCACAGGACACACATAGCAGAAGTAATGGAATATCCCACCATTGTACCCCATAGCACAGCATACTGAGCAATTCCACAAAAAATTACGTCTATCTCTCCTGATAAGATACAAATGCATGTGTAACAGCACTAGAAATTTAGATTCAACATTGATTAAACAACATATAAATATAAATTTCACGTGATGTTTACCGAGACATGCTCGGATAGCATCCATGTAGGTGTAGTTTCACCTCCCAGTAATCGGATCAGGGGATCGATAGCAATCACAGAGAAGAACAGCAGTGTAATAGGTAACAAAAGCTAACAAACTTATAGCAATAGGGCCTAAAATCCAACCTAATTGAGCAACAGCCCTTGGCAATGCCAACACCCCTGTTCCGACAATCGCCGTGAGTGCATCAGCTGTTGCACTCCACAGAGTCCCTCAAATCAATTGCAATAAGTTCCATATGCACAAATGTATTACTCTAAACATTGAAATTTTATGATATCATCATGTAGAATCAAATTGAAACCATCAGCAGCCCTAGCACATCTGAATCATTCATCACAAGCTTGAGAGTTGCAATTTATCATCTTGCACATCACAATGCAAAAATGCACATTGAAAATCTTTAGCTATTCAACAAACTCAAGCATGATTTGCTTTATGCTTCAGAAACTTGTAAAATAAATAAATAAATGATCATCTCGCAAGGAGCTACACTTACCTGTTCTAACCCTACCATCATCCACAGCCACAGCTTCCTCCATTGCCAACAAAGAGAGAAACACTCACTCTGAGAGAGAGAGAGAGAGAGAGAGAGAGAGATGATGCAAAAAGGGAAACAAGAGCTCCATAAATGCTTCCATATTTGACCAGTGAAGGCTTGGAAACTGTTGCTAGTAAAGTTTTTAACTGATAGGACACTTGTCAATTAAAAGTCAACTGTACATAAAAAGGGATATTATTATGTTATATTTATGAAAATATCAAAATTTCCTTTAATCAGAATTTAACACAATTAAAAAGCAATATTGATAAAAAAAATAAAGATCTATGCATCAGTGTTTTTCTCTTAAAATTAATAAGTATTTCATAAACAAATTTTATATGAGATTTTTTATTTCAAAACTTATATATATATATATAACCAATAGAATTTATACATCACATCAAAACACTTGTGCCCTCACTTAGTTTGAAATTTAATATCAACATTTTTTTTTTTAAACAAAAATTATTTGAGAAGCTATTTGCTATTCATAAATTTTCATAAAACATTGATTAAAATTTTATAAAGCATAAACTATTTTTTTTATAAGACTTTAGGAATTAAAATCACTATAAAATTATAAAAATAAATAAAACTATTTAATAAAAATATCAAAGCAAAGATGATTTATCATAATAGTTTTCTGATCTCGTTACCAGCTCACCACCGGTGTACAATTATTTAGTTTTTCCCTAACACAATCCTACTCCCAATCAGAATGTATGACTTCACACATTCAAGGTTAAACGCATGCCAATTTTTACAGGAAGAGATCATTTAATAGTTAAAATTACAAGTTATAAAAGAAACGCATGAGATTTCCGACATTAAGCGATTTCCGAGGACAAGGCACAGAGCATGAGCTATGCTCTCTTAGTGTTTAAGAAATGTTGAGATTGCAGCATGCATGAGGCTATGTTGCACAGGTGCACGGCGACGAATCAAAGAATGGGGGCTGTTCCAGACAGATTTAAGGTCAGTTGAGAAAAGGTTTCTGCATATCTGCAGAGCCAAATGATTCTCCTCCAAATCCTCCTCTCTCAATTTGATATGATGATTTCTCCCAAACAAATCCTGAAGCAGAAAATGTATATTATGAAACCGATGGATGTGCATTTCCTTCTATAAACATCAATGCCAGGAACAGAAGCTTACTGGTTGCAGTTTCCCGGCTTCTTGTTGATGAAGAACTCCGTCTTTCAGGTCATTCAGTTGCCTAAACTCAGGTTCCGGCTCTTGAGATTGTCGGTCAGAGTCCTGGATAACATTTTCAAGTGGCATCTGCTCGGACATCTCACTGCTACCACTTGCATTTTGTTGGAGTTCCAGCTCATTGTCAACCGCACCTTGCTGCCCCAGTTCTGGCTGCTCTGAGAAGTTGATTTTCTCATTCTCTGCTTCTTCAGTATCCACATTTGCTTCGGTTTCCAGGGAGTGATCCATACTTGACGACGCGTTCTCACTATAAAGGTTATCTATTGGAGACTTTTCCTGCAAATGCTTCGTGGTGAACTAGCAATTCAGAATCAGAAGATTTGGAGAATAGAAAACATGATGATGAACAAAAGCATCAATATATAAATAATTATAAGCAATCAATTGCATTGATGTTGAAGACATATTAAGATATATCAAAAACCTAATCATAGATATTGATGTTGAATGCCATGTTGCTCCTCTGGGGAGGTTATCAAGCATATAGAACAGAGGCAGACATGATATGGAACAAATATGGAACAAATCGGAGAGATACGATCAACTTCTGGACCAACAACCAGAAAAATCCCACAAGCAGAATTAACATAAATTGTTGTTTTAAAATAAATACTCCGCCAAATGTCTCCTGCATGAAATTCAGAAAAGTTAAATCACAGTAGAGCAGGTTCTCCTCAATTACATGGTAGAATCTATCATATGTGAGGGTTCAAATTTTCCTTGCACCAATCAAGCTTCTAAAAACTAGTAGTCCTATTAAAAGAGCAGATCTAGCATCAAGTTCATAGCAAATAAATTTCCTAAGATGGCCACAAATAGGAAAGGAAATTGGATCCTACCTCTCCTTTATAGTCTCGGGAAAGAGTAACATCACTTGTAACTGTTTGATTAACCACCACAGCTAAGTCCTCTTGCCGTTCTTTCCTGCGGCGCCTGACAACACATACAGCACAAAGGCAGTCACTTTTGTGGTGATCAGTTCTGCAGCAGAAAAGAATGCCTCAGTTAACATACTAAGCCGACAAGATAATGAAAATTCATAAAAACATCACATCAAGCATTCCTTGTATACTGCATCAGTGATTTTGCAAATCAACTAATTAAAATCATCAAAACAGAAAACATACTCCATTAATAATGCACTAAAGTGCACCATTTAATTGAAGGACACAGACATTGAGAATCACACTATATATGATAAACTATAGTTCAGGCAACAAATATAACCACAACAAGCATTTTTGAACATATGTAATCACAAATCCTGAGTTCAGACACTAAAGAAATATTTCTCTACGAATGTGAAAGGATGGCAGATAAAAGATAAAGGCACTACATGTGAATACCTTTTAAATATCAATCTGATTTATAGATTTTAGAAACCAGTAAAAACATAGCTTAACATGCAGGCTTAACGAGCTTACCCAAGACGACGTCGTTTATGCTTGCCCTTCGTGTGCAACTTAGCCTGTCCGGGTCGTCCTCCACTTTCACTGGGGTTGGTTTCAGCAGGACCTAAAGGATTACCCTCATTGTCAGGACATAACCCAAACAAAATAAAGCAAAACCAAGAAAGAAGTCATCCACACAAGTTAACCAAGATAACAGACTAAATAGAAAATCCAGAAATAACAGTTCTCAAATAAAAAGTTATTAAGACAATCTGATAAGCCTAGTAACATATCAGGCAACACCGTTCTGCATCAGTGCAATACTATGAGCAAACGGAAAGATCAAATACATTAAAGTTACAGAAAAAGCAATACGTACTGCTGCTCGGTATGTCAGTGTACAATCCAGCTTCTGTCCAATACTTCATAAAATTCTTCTTCACCCGTTTCATAAGGTCCACAATGTAATCACCCTTATTGTTGTACTTG
Source organism: Dioscorea dumetorum (assembly GCA_902712375.1). NCBI lineage: Eukaryota > Viridiplantae > Streptophyta > Magnoliopsida > Dioscoreales > Dioscoreaceae > Dioscorea > Dioscorea dumetorum. Next base: position 1,930,847 of record CACTHL010000245.1, read on the forward strand.
CAACAATTATCCCAAATATACTGCACATCTTTGTATACATCCTCTGAATTCCTATACTTGCGACCATTTTCTAGACTCTGCGATATTGTGCCAAAATCCATAGGAGTGTCTATAATATCAAAATAATCCTGGAAGACAAAATCTTCACACTTGTTAAAAGATACAGGAGAGATTTCGAACCAAAGTTTGCATGTAAATGGCATCATTCAAGACCACTGAGTGAAGTTAATATTAATAGCAACAAGCTATCACACCTACAGGAATTCCGAGAGCCACAGGATCCACTGGAGCGTTAAAGGGTACAGCTGCTTCCATTTTCATAACTTTCTTAATCACCTGAAACACGAGAAAAATGTGCCAATTTCTACTGTAATCACAGAATGATTGATGAAAGATGATGATAGGTGCAAGATAGAACTTACCATCAAAGAAGCAGTTAACTCTTTTGCATTATAACGAGAGTCCATATATAGCTCTTTTGTACCTCTTTGGCGCAAATTTCTGGGCAGTGATGCAGTTCTGGATTTTTCATCATCTTCATGGACCGAAACCTGCTCTCCCGGAATCCTTGGAATACTTATCTTATTGATTTGTTTCTCATGTACAGTTCCACTTGGTATGCCTAGCCCCTGAGAAGATTTGATCTTGATACTCCCCTTTTTCTTTGTTGACTTACCCACAGCGGTTTTCTGCATTTCAGATGTCTGCCCATCAGAATGCAGATTATCCTCCTCTTTATGAGTGCTTGCGTCGAGTTTATCCAAACCTACTTGTGCATTGCTTTTATCAGTATCACTTGGTGTTTGTGCATCAGAGCAACTCTGATGAGGTTCTAATGCTTTTGAGGACTTGAGCTTCAACTTCACACGCCCATGACTTGGTTTGCCAGTTGCTGTGTTGCCAGGTGGATCACCATCTATATTGGACCTATGCCCTGGTTTTTCAGATAAAAGGGATGCCTGATCAATATCCATTTCACTATTATGTGGACTGCCATCAGCTTCATCTGAGCAAACATCTTCTGTATTTACAGAAACTGGAGCAGAGGCAAGTGCATTCACCGCAGCTTTGGTTTTCTTTTTCCCTTTCTTATGTCCTGTCTTAGATCCTCGCTTGCGCTTCATTGTATGCTAATGGATAATACCGTCTGGACAACCAAATTCAACAGATTGACAGCAATCCACTGTGGAATATCCTTTTAGATCTTCCCGTAGCTGGTACCTTATAATCTTCAGATTTCAATGCTTCATAAACAACAAAAACTCAAATAGCAATTTGCTCATCCAAAAGTCACTACGTAGCCTATCAATACCAGTAGTTTTACATGAGAGTAATCTTAATGGGAGCACAATTCAAGTCCAGGATTCATCCTACTCACATGCAATCATAAACATTCCCCAAAACTACCAAAAACAATGATATTGTTAAAAAAAAAAAATGTACTCACTAAACAAATCAATAAAGATTGCTCACTCAAGAGCAATATTAAAGACAACCATGAGTATGGTTACACACTTAATGTTTCTGAGTCCTGGATATATCCTCTCGAATACAACTACAAATATCCGCTAAATAAGCACCCAACTCATCTAAACTACAACACAAAAATAAGTTTTTAATAAAGGTCTCATTCACAGTCCATCTACAAGCAAAAATATCAAGATAAAGTTCCATTGGCCACTCATAAACAAACCAAATCATTCAAAAAGCACAAAAAAAAAAAAAAAAAAAAGCCCAAAACAACAAAAGATAAACTTTTTTCCCAACAAAACCCTTTAACCACACAAAAAGTAACAAACTTTCTAAGGCTCCAACCATTAGCACTCAGAAACAATAGTATCAAGCCAAATCCCAATCATCTTCTCATCAACAAATCAAATCATTCAGAAAGCCAGAAAACGTACACAAATAATCAATGTTAACAAAACTTCTCGTGGTTCAAACGAATAGCACTCAAAAACCCTAATCTCCCTTCCCACCGACTAAGTAACATTGCCAAGTTCAAGCTCTACAAAATTCGATCTTTCCACACTTCCCTCAGTTTCACAAGACCTAGAAGAAAAAATCAAACCTCGATCTCGACCTAAACTCAAATCGTTCACAAATTCCATCGATTCAAAGCACCAACTCAACCAAATCACTTGTGAAATTTAAGGAAAAATCCGAGTTCAGAACGAAGAAAACACAACAATTTTCAATTTCTACCGATCCTCATAAAATCCACAAGAAATTGAAGAAGACTTTCTAAAGATTGCAGCAAACCCTAACCCTAAAAGAAGGGGACGAAACGGAATAGAATCACTGCTGGAGACGAAGGAGGTGAACTTACCGAAACGAATCTTAACGAGCAATTTGGCGCGCGTTCTTTTAAATATCGCCGGCGACGAGCGGCGACACACCGGAGGCGAAGTAGCGCACCGCCCGATCGAGAAGGACTTTTCGGGTATTTTAACGAAGGATTTAGTAATAGAATCCGACCCGAGTTCTATAAACAGACCCCTTGTGAACTCTTAACGGGTCGGATGGTACCCGCTTTGAATCCGATTATTTATCGGATCGGGTTTGATCATCTGTATCTTTTATAATAATATTACTTAAAAAAATAGTTCTCTCTCTCTCTCTCTCTCTCTCTCTCTATATATATATATATATATATATATATATATATATATATATATATTTCTTCCATATTTTCATGCAAACCCATGATTTTTTTAGTGACATAATCTTATCACTTATTAAATATTTAAATAAATCATTAGACGTATGCTTCTGAAAAATCTTTTTTTTTTGAGAAATTATAAAATCATGTTATTACTAATATATTTTTATAATATAAAATTATATTTACTTTATAACTATATTTAACATTTTTATTACTCAAAAGCCCAGTTCAAAAATAGTATAAAATGTTTCCATAATATATATCTATTTTTATTTACTTTATATCTATATTTTTATTGCTCTGGAGTAGGTGTTTTTTTTGTTGCTCTGGGCAGACCTGAGGTACCAGACGGTGTCTTCCGTCTTCTTAGTTTGATTTTTTTCGTGTATGTTTTTCCTTTTTCAGTATTTTTTTCTTTCCCTTACTTCTGGTGAGATAACTCTTCTTTTTTTGTTGTTTCTTATTTTCAATAAAACTGTGGTTTATCTATATTTATTTTAAATATATATATATATATATATATATATATATATCATTTTTGCTTCTTTTTTCTTGTAAGTGGTTTTGAATGACTCCTGATAATATATAACATATTAAATTATATATTTTGAAAGAGACTCAAGGGAGTCAAACGAGATCAGACAATGGTATTATCATCCGGCGATTGTGTTGATGGTAATCCAAAAGTTACACAAGCAAATAGCAAAAAAGATATATAAATAACTATAATTTTATAATGGTATATAAGAATTACATATTATTGTACCAAAAAAAAAAAGAAGAAGAAGAACAAAATTTATAACAGAAAATTTCACAAGTTTTATTCAAATGTTTATGAAATACAACTATATAAACCAACCATTAGAGGAACAAGATTGGAAGACTAACACACTACTTCACATTAAATTAAAACACCAAGATTAATAAAACAACACTGTCTTAATTTTTCTTGATTATCAGCACAAACAGTCATCATCATTCTCTTCAGTTTCTCTCTTGTTCTTCTGCCATTCCTTCCCCTAAATATTTCATCACAAATAAACACAACATTATAATTAAAATCATATATATATATATATATATATATATATATATATATAGATGAAGTTGTTGAGTTTGTGTAGTGTTTTATATAGATGAAGTTGTTGAGTTTGTGTAGTGTTTTTACCATCATTCATAGCTCTTGGATCAAGAGCAATATGGAGCCTTTTAACTGAAGTGATGAACATTCTGCATGACAATTGACATTAATTTTAATACAATAACTTATATATATATATATTATAAAGTTTAATATAATGATATTAAATTAAGAAAAAATAAGAAAAGGATGAAGATATAGACATACTCCCAAGGAACATCACCAACAAGCATGCGGTCTCCTTCATTGTCCTCATAAAGAAGTATGTAGTTATTCTTCACTGCATCAACTCTCTCATTCTCTTTGGTCATTATTCCTTGAATATTCACTATTAACAAGATATATAATTAACTCAGTTAATTACCAAAGTAATTAACAGTAAAAGTTAAGAGTAATGAAGTGTGTGTGTGTGTGTATATATATATATATATATATATATATGATTAATTAAGTACCTGATAAGAAGTTTTGGAACATCTTTTGAAGGGATTTGGAGAGGGAATCATAACTATCATGAGCCTTCAAATCAATCTTTCTCCCAACAGCATAGCCTTCCATGTTGACCTTGACAAACATTGTGGGTTTGGATTGAACATGGTTGTTGATGTTGTTTGCCACCTTTTCCATCTCCATTAATGGCTTTGCTTTCTTGGCTTCCTTCTCACTCTCCATCTCTTGTTTTGTTGCTTGTGATCCTGCTAAGTTTTTTCTGAATGTCCTCACTGGTGGCCACCCCACCACTGGTTGTGCTTGTGCACTATGAGCAATTCTAGTAGTGTAAATCAACACAAAAAATTAGAAAAACTAATTAATCATTAATCACAAACTAAATATGATATATATATTAAACAGAGAGAGAGAGAGAGAGAGAGAGAGAGAGATGAGTAGGAGTTATACGTACATGAAGATGAGAAGTTCGTTTGGTGTTAAATGAAAAGGAGGTGAATAATGGGTATTTATATGTAGAGTGAATGTACATAGATTTGGGTAAATCTAGTGTATTTAGAACATCATTAATTTCATAATCCACACCATATCTATTGAAGATTTTCTTAGAAAGTTAGTCATTGGGTGGATTTTGAGTTATCTTAGAGGAGATATGCTCAAGATATGGTTACATTATATATGCATGCAATATTTTGATGGCTTTCTAGTGATGATTAAAACAAACAAAAATAAAATGTAAACTTGATCATATATAATTAGTATTGATCGATAAATAAAGTATGTTGTTAGGGAAAATATTGTAAGTATATATTGCCTATTTTATAGACTATTGTAATAATGAAACTATGGGCCGATAACTAATATTCTTATTTGGTGTTAATTTAGAACTATGGACATGCGTAAAATATATTTTTGGATGAAATTAGAATTGTCATTTGTAAATTGAATGAAAAGTACTAGCTTACTAATTAAATTAACTAAGAAAAAATATTTGATGTTAATTTAATAAAGAAGTATTATTTTCATTATTTGATGTTCTCCATTATTGATCAAAATGCTACTTCTTTACTTGGCAGTTGTTTAGAAACACATGCATGTGAAGCATATTCTACTAAATTAATATTTTTAAATTTAAAATTACAAAATTATGAAATAATAGAATTAATGTGAAAGGATATATATGAAAATAATAATAATAATAATAATATAGTTTCAAAAGTAAACAAATAAATATAAAAAAAAATTGATATGGACTGATTTTATGAAATGAAAAAACTACCACTCTATGATATCATTCACAAAAATATTTATACCAATTAAAAAAACCCTATTTCTCTAAGAGTCCTTCCAATGATTTCAATCTATGTAATGCTTTCCTCTTCCTAATTTTTAATTTCTTGAAACTTTATTTCCTTTTTATTATATATATGTTCCACATTTAATTGTCCCACCTAATCATCTGATATCAATATTTAATTATTTAAACATACATCAAATGCTATACAAAACATTATTCACCAAACAAAGATTGAAGTTTTTAATTACATAATAGGCTAATAGCTAACAGTATCCTAAAGATTCCCCATCATCTTAACCATCTTTAAACAAAAGAAATTAAGACATATATATATATATGTTGTGTATGTATGTATATATGCATGCATGCATGCATGTATAATCTCGTCATCATCATCATCATCATCATCATCATCATCATCATTCCTTCTTACAAGATTGCAGGCAGCACACCAAGATATATATATATTGAAAGAAATGAACATCATCATGATCATTCCAACTTATTACTAGATTCTAGGAGACACCTTAAGATGTATTCTTCATGCAATGATGATAGCACTGAAAAGTTGTTCTTGTTTTATGCTTTTCCTTCAACAACTACTCCTAGCAGGGCATCTAGTTTGATGGCTTTAGGACTAGTTGGCTGTTAAACTGAAAAAAAGTTACAAGATGAAAAGGAAAAGGACTGAGAAGAATAAGAATTATCAAAAATAACTTTATTTAAATATGATATTTAAAAAAAAAAACAAAAAACAAAAAAAACAAAAGGTCACCATCTATAAATCTTTCCCTCATTGATCTTAGAGTTATATCTAACCCCTTTCATTAGATTAGAGAAAGAGAGAGAACTTAGAAGTATCTATGAAGGTAATTTATTATACCAATCAAAAAGTGTACTTTATCTTTATACCAATCATATATATGCTTAATGCCACTTTTTTTTAAAAAAAAAAAATGAAAGTAAGCATGAAGGTTTTGTGATATTTATATTTTTTTTAGGTTTTATCTCTAATTATTATTAAATAAAAACAGAGAGGGGAAAAGGTTTTATCTCTCAATATCTAGAGTTTAAGATATGTATTTAGGTTCTTCTTCTTCTTCTTATCTCTCTCTCTTTCTTTCTCCCTCCACAAACACACACACACAAAATTTGAAGTATATATTTCAGGTTCAATCTCTCATTCAAAAACTATATAGGTTATCAAGGAAAAGGGTTGTATTTCTCTATCATACATGCATGGAGGTATATATCAAGGCTTTATCACACACAGATATATATATATATATATATATATATATATATATATATATATATATATATAGAAAGAGAGAGAGAGAGAGAGAGTTTGCATGCATGATTGTGAATTGTGAGAGAAAAGAGCTTGCATGGCATTAGCTAACCCTAACAAGCAAGAAGTTAAGAGGGTTAATGGTGGAAATCAAGTACGTACCTTGGGAGAGAAGAAGTAGAAGGAATAGAAGCCTTATGATGAGCTTGTTCAAGAGCAGCCTTCTCTTGCCTTGCAGCTAAGCTCCATGGATGTACAAAGCCACAAGCTGCTGCAGTCTCTGATAGCCATGATCTCTTTGACCCTCCTCCTCCTCCTCCTCCTCCAGTTCCAGTGCCAACTTCATGACCAGTACTATTCCCCTGCATCACAAGCCCTTCTTGGCTTGTGATAAAGCTTCTTCTACTACTACTACTACTACTACTCCTTTCCATCTCTTGGAATCCATTATTATTGTTCAGTGATATCCCTAACCTTAACTCCAGGTTGTTCTGCAACCCTAAACTCAGTCTCTTCTTTCCTCCATCTTCTTGCCCTATCTCTCCTTCTTGATCTTCCTTTCCTGCTACTGTTGTTGTTGTTGCTCCTGCTGCTGTTGTTGTTTCCATTAGTACTGTTGCCCTCATGCTCATCTCTTTCTTTTTCCTTAAAAGAGATCAAAAAACACAGAAGATGGTAATGGAGGAGTGAGTGGTGTTGTTATAAGGAGGGCCTGGTTTAGTTTGGAATGCAAAGGAATAAAGCTAGGGATGAAGATGAAGATGAAGAGAAGGAAGGGGGTAGATAAAAAGGAAGGCCTCTTTGTGGGGACTTAATTAAGTGTATGTGCATGCACTTTGAAGGGCAACCCTTATTTTATTATCCCTTGGATTTTCACTCTCCTTCCCATTTTCCTTTGTTTCCCCTTTATGCACCAATATAAAGATAAAAATGATCATACAAAACCCACTAAACCTTTTACACCCATTCAGATAATTAGTTTTCCTCTAGTGTAAAAGCTTTTTTGGAGTAAGTTAAGCTCATAAACAGGGAATTAGAAGTGCTACCAAAAGGCCAAAAACATATACAGTAAAACTAATCTTTATTTTTAATTTATTAACTCCCTATATGGCCTATAAACACTTGCCAACACACACACACACACAAACATACAAAAGAAGTACATTATAAGTTACTTAGATGAGAAGCTCTTAACTTAAACACTTACTTAGAAAAAAATCTTAAAATATAACACACAACATAAAGTATACTTTGGGAGAGTGTGGCCTCAACATATATATATATATATATGATTTTGGATTTGCGGCTCTTTGTGGGGGCATGATATCTTTCATTCTCATTGCTAGGGTAGCCCCCATGATGTACTACTTATACAACACCCATCATGAATAGAATCTATGCTTTACACTCACTAAAGAGCCATATCTTGATGGTAGAGAGGGGGATCATTGGCTCTTTCTCCAACAATTTAGTTATTTCTTATCACCAATCAATATTTACTAGGTTAAGTTCCATCCTGTATTTATGTACCAAACCATGGTTATATATATATATATATATATATATATATATATATATATTTGCAACCATGCATATTGCAGAGTTAATCCTTTAATACGCATGTCCTTTTAGTAAATTAAGACAAGCACTTTACATAATAGACCCAATAACAATATATAGATCATGAGGTTTAATATTTATTTAATATCTTAAAAAAAAACTCGATCTTGTATATTTACGTATTTGAGTGTTTTTTTTAATCTTATGGATGTAATTTCATTATTTTAAATATAGATTTTATACAGTAATTTTTGACTCAATCCTACAACCATAATTATTAAGTTTTATATTATTTGAATATGGTGTTTGAGAAATAATTTTTTACTGATCGAACTTAATTAAGTTTAAACGTGAACATAAAAATGACAGATGAAAGAGGACAAAATAATCTTTTATTATATATATATATATATTTATTTTTTTTTTGAATTAAAAGTTTACTCAATTATACAAAAAAATCAACCTCACCTTAGAATGTCATATTCTATAGAAATCATGGGAAGCAAGACCTTATAAATTTCCATGATAAGACATTGAGCACTTGATGCACTTTGTCAGTCCACCCACCAACCAGAGACAACTCTGTGGTGTATATATATATACACTACACACGCACATACATGTTTAGGTTTAGGGTTAGAGTTATATATATGGTTAGAGTTTTCAAAAAATAAATTTATCTGTTTATCATATATATATACCGAACCTTGGTAAAGTTTCCTCTAATTAATCAACTTTTATATAAAAACATAAATTTTACATTGAAACAAATAAAGTTTTTATTAGTGTTTCTAGTAGTAGTTGTTGTTGATCTAAATTTCGCTTATTTCATATTAGTTACGAAATTTGTAAAACAATTATATTTCAGATCATATAATGTAAAATTTTATATTTCATAAGAAGTATGTTTGCGTATTCATGTTCATATTCAACTCAAGCAAATTTTTTGTTTGAACTATTTTTTTTAATAAATTTATAAACTAAAACATGTAAATATTTTTTAGTTATGATTGTTGTTTCTTCGCCTTTCACTCTTTTCAATCACCTTGCAATTTATATTTAGTCTAAATGCATCTTAAAAACACTTTTTGAAAAAGGATATAGAGAAAGTAAGCGGGAATCAAATTGCACCCTTTTTGTTAAAAGAAGCACTTCAAAAGCACACCCATTGAGAGAAAGAAAGATAATGATGAGATTAGTGCCAAAAAAAAAGTTAATTAATGCTTAATCCTATAATGTTTTATCCTTTTAAGGTGTTGTTGTCTCCCTAATTAGTAAGAAACCAAACAAACACTTTCTTTCCAACAAATTGAGTCAATCTAAATGAAAAAGCATGGTCAAGTTTTGACCATGTCCTCAACTATAAACCAAAAACTAATTAGTGATTAACATCTATGATTAACTTTGATAAATATATTTTTTTAATGCAAACCTCATCATTCATTTCTAAGGCAAAATTAAAAAATCAGTACTTTGTGATTTTGATAATATATGTATATATATTATGTGCCTATTGTAGTATATTACATTAATCTTATTGTATGATTTATGTTGATAGATCAATTATTCATCTCTCTCTACAGAAGATCCACTATATGGATTCCCAACTTGACATTTCTCATCTTTAAACAGTATAAATAAATATAATAATAGTGAATAAGTGAGAAACAGAAAGAAGAAGCTGTGAAATAAGAGAGATCTATACATACACTCTCCACAATGCATTTATTTATAATGAATTTCCTCTGTCATAAATTTCCAATTCTTTCCTTAATTTATTCATATTAATTTAATGTTTTTAGAATCTATTTTATTTATAGGATTCATTACATCTTTGGTTTTCTTTTGTTTATAAGTCATATTAAAGACCACTATATTAATTTATAGTCTTCATTATATCTAGAGTTTCTTTTATATATATTGTGAAATCAGTTTTAAAGGTTCTTTTTTTATGGCATGATAATAAATCTAAACTTTTCCTCCAATGTAAAATTAAGTTCCCACTTTTTAATGCCTCTTGGAAAAACACAAACACATTGCTACTTAAGTTAATAAAGAAGAATGATCATAACAACAACCAAACATTTTGCTTTATTGCTAGAAGGTGCAAAATGGTTGACAAAAGAGAGATATATGAATGAGTGAGTTGTCTTACAAATTTCACTTGTATATTATTATATATATATATATATATATATATATATATATATATCAAGTGAAACTTGTAAGACAACACCAAAAGGTTTAGATTGAAGAGAGGGGGCTATGAATGAGTAGGCACTGAGGCAATGGACCCATAATTTTTATTTTTTTTAAAAAAAGTGGTGAAATTCAAACATGAGATCAATTAGGGGGCCATGTACCCCCTTTGTTCTTGTTCTTCATGTATTATAGAGAGTTTGAAATGACACAACAAACAATGAATCATGAATCACAACTTGTTGAGGATTGAAAGAGCCCCTCTTTTCAATTGCTTGTGGGGTTGATACATAAAGATGGATGAGATGATTTGATTGGCATGCTAAAGTGCAAAGTTGAGTCATGATCATACAAATAGGGGGGTGCCACCTCAACAACCATACAACCATCATCACAATCAAAGTTTCCTCTCAATTTTCCCCTCTTTTTCCCTTCCAACCTTTTTTTTTATTTTACCTAATTAATAGTAGTCATTAATTAATTATATTTGTAATAATATCATGTTTATATATATATATATATATATATATATATATATATATACCGGTCCTTAATTATAATGTTTACGTGGAGCCTGATTAATTTACAGTCAATGATGGAGATTGATCTCCTAATTAATGTTGATATATAACTGTAAATTATTGAATTTTCACCTATTCTTAATTTGTACTTTAAGTTTAATTGCACTACTGTCATGTTACTATTGTTTCTTGTGCTGATTGAGGGAAAAGTAATTAACTTTAATAATATATTAATTATATATGTTTAAACATAGTCTTTTTAAAATATATATATATATATATTTATACATAACTAAAGTTATTGTGTTCATGATTTGGCAAGGCATGCAACAGCAATCTATTCTCCATCTTTTCTTTTGTATTACCTTTCTCACTTGGTGGGGAACAAAGTTGAGTGAAAATGATTCCTTCAAAGAAAGCAAATAGAGAAAGAAAGATCACATGTAAAGAAAAAAATTTGTAGTGATAATTAGCCTTTGAGGAAGCACCTTTATTTCTTCTTTTTTTTTTTTTCCCATCTCTCAAAACCCTAGCACTCAAATGATGTACAATTGAGAAACCCTAATCCCATGAAGAGTTAATAATATATAGACACCTAATTGGCAAACATCAATATATTAATTATATACATATATATTGTTCCCATGAAAGTGAGATTCTCTTAGCATCAAACATAATATATATAGCTTTATTTTGTTGAATTCCATATGGTTTTGTCACATTAAGGGAGCATAGATGGAAGTCTAGATCCAATAAATCTTAAAAGGTAGTTATTAAATCAAATCAGCTCATTCTTATCATCATTATGGCATTCATTGATAAAACATTTGGTTAAAAAAGAAACTTAAAAATTGAAGCCAATTAAGAAGTCAATGAAAATTTGTGTAATTCTTTGGTTTTATCAAAATGATCATATGTATGATATGAAAAGAATATCATTCTTGTGTCGTTTCTACTTAATTGATCACTTTAAAATAATGTTCAATAATTTTTTGACTCATTTTATTTTTTTAATATTATTAATTTTTTAACGAAATACGATAAGCGGGTGTCAGAGACGTGTATATACGTAGAACGCAACCATAAACTCAACAACACCTATGACCTCACCTTGTGAGGACTGTGGAATTCGATTTTAGGTCATTTCCGAAATGAACACCCTCATAAGGAACCTGGTACCAATAGACAAAAAAACTGTTAGTTATTATTAACCATTTCATATATTGGAGATATATATATATATATATTAACAATGAAATATATATATATTAACAATAAAATCTCATTACACTCACAAGAAATCCTAAAATGTACTTTGTATATAATCATTCAAAAAAAATGATAAAACAATAAAATAAATATAATGTATAATAAATATTTCCAAATTCAAGACTTTCTTAACTCATGCTTTTAATACAATAAAATTAATACCAAGATTTAATAATAAAAATATTTTATGTATTTTTATATTTGTATTTTTATATTATAGAATAAAAACCTAGATCTCGAATTTATACTCACAAAAGATTCTAAATACCGATCTAATCCTTCAACAATCTAAAAAAAAAAAAAAATTAAATTTGCTCCATCTTTTTGTCTATTCACTAAAACACAACTTGTGGGCATATGTACCATCAAGAAAAATACATAGAAAAAAAACCCTAACCACAAAACCCTCATCACAATACAAAGTGAATTACATGCACATATGTGTGTGTGTGAGAGAGAGAGAGAGATGATGATGATGATGATGATGATGATGATGATGATGATGAAGAAGAAGAAGAAGAAATGTGAGTGAAATCCTTTGGAGTAAGGACCCCACAAAACACAAATGAAGGACTAGATACTTAGCCTAATTACATGGTGTGGTGGGATCCATTCATGGTGGGATATCATGTTAGTGGTGCATGTCACTCACTATCAGAAAGAAAAGATGATGAAGAAGAAGAAGAAGAAGAAGTCATAAGCCAAGAACAAGAGGTGCCACATTTATTAGCCATCTTGCCATCTCACATATATATATATATATATATATATATAGAGAGAACTTTTTGTTTGTGCTATGTCCTAGTCAATTGCACAGTACTACAGATCTTTCAAACAAGTAAAATAGAGGCCCTTTCATCCCTATCTGTTTGTTCCTCATCTTTCTCTTTCAATCATTCCTATTTTGGTTCTTGTTCTTCACTCACTCTCTCTCTCTCTTTAAGATTTTATGGAAAAATGTAACCAAGGCAACACTTTGAATATATACATGAGTATAATTCATATCTTTGTATATTAGCATATTTTGTAATTATATATCTCAATATATATATAGTATTTATGTAGTACTATTATATATGTGGTTCTTGTTTTTTGTCTTTATCTTTCACTCATTTGGCTTCTTTAATGTTCACACGTAGACAATAGAGGCAAAGAAAAACATGGAATTTATGCTTGTCTATCATTTCAAAAAAGGTTTGAAGAAAAAGAGTACATATTCACAAACCACCAACTTCATTGAGATGACTTATATATATCATGACAAAAAGGTATCTTCTGGTTATTTAACATTTTATACTTAATTACTTATTGTTTAAATATATCATTATGTAAAAAAATGAATAAATAAACCAAAAAATTAATGTTTACTAATATTATCATGATATATAGCAAAAGTGAGACATCAAGATGTACTAATTACTTATATTTTATATATGCATGTTATATGTTATTTATATATATATATATATATATATATGTTGATTTTACTCAAATGTAGACGAAGATAATATAGTTAGGTGAAGCACCACTGAATTTAATTAATTATAGAATTGCTTGTGAAGTTTCAAGAACAAGTTGACTTGATAAAAGTCTTGGAAATGATTATTTCTATTTAATAATTAAGTACAAAGATTCCATGGTCTCTTCCATGGATGTGGAGAAACCTCATCCTCAACTAACTTGAATTGATTTCCATTTAACAAAGAGAGAGGGTTGAGACACTTGTTCTTATTCATTAATTGGACCATTATAACATCTTACAACTAAACTTCAACTGTCATTAGTTGTACTTGGTTGGCATTTGTCATACATTGAAAAATTCGGTAAATGTTTGAGTAAAACATTTTTTTTCCTTTTTTTTTCCTATGGAAAGAATGAAAAGTTTTAAAAATGTTTAAAATACTAGTTAATTTATCGCCAATGTTTTTCCGTGATTATGTGGAAAGAATTCTTAATTTTTATTGATCGATTACTGTTATTTAATTTCCCTCCTAGCTAGATTAATTGATATATAACTTTTATTTTTATCAATTTATCATGTCTTTTGTATAATTGCAAAAAAAAAAAAAAATAGAAATTAATACTAGTATTTGAATGTTGAGAAATTAAATAATGAACATGAATATGTTAATTATTTTATTTATTTATTTTGAATGAAGCTAGATACACTTGTTTATTGTGAGGGGTTGACGTTATGCTATAAACTAAGCCTTGCATCCCATCTTTGTCCAACTTTACAATTGGATTCACTGTTTTGTTATTCTCTCTTGGAATATATATATATATATATATATATATATATATATATATATATATATATATATATATATTTACATCCTCTATGGACGTCCATAGATAAAAAATCTGTGGATGTCCATCATTAGCCGTTGGATCTTGATCCAACTGCCGACATTGATTACTATACATCATTGTTTCAAATAGCAACTACTGTACATTTATGTAGTTACTACTGTTCATCAATGTTAACCGTTGGATCTAAATCCAACGGCTAATGATGGACATCCATAGAGTTTTTATCTATGGACAATTTAAGTTATCAAATATATATGGACATCCATATATATAATGTAATGTTGCTAGATATATGCTTCACAAAGTTCTTAATTTAAGTCATCAAATGTCTAAATTTTTAGAACAATTTGAAGATTTCATTATTTACAAACCTCGGTCATGTGATTTAAAATTTCATTCTCCTCATCTCTCTATTCTTTTCATTATTCCATTTTATAGTTTTTTTTATCTTTTTCTCTAAATCGATGAGTTTTTTTTTTTTCGTTTTGAAATGCCTTGATTTTATTCTTGTGTAGCTTTATCAATGTTTCTTTTATTATTGAAATTATGTGTTAAATCATAAATTAGAATTTATTATTCTATTGTTATAATTTGAGGTTAAAGAATATCTTTGAAAAAAAAATTCATCAAAAAGTTTATCAATGATTATAAATTATAGCAAAAATCAACCATAAAACAAGCAAACAATTAATATTATACCACAAACATCAAAATTTGACATTAATTAATAAAAAAAGCAATGAACATTAAATACTATACCAAACTTACATTTAATTCTACATGCTAATCATTTAAAAAATAAAACCAAATATAAATCTCATGCAACTTTTATTATGGCATATGGTTTTTTTATTATTAGAAAAGGTTTTTTATTATCAAATTTAACCAACTTAAGTTACATTGTTTTTGAGTTATAAATGGCATGCTCTCCCATAGACTATGGACAATTAATGTTTTATTGCGGTGCATAAATAGTATTTTTCAACTTATTTAATATTTGAATTATTAGCACAAATTAAGGACTTTGTTATTTATAAGGCATGTTCCAATATATGTTTATCTGATTTAACATTTGGTTGAGTCTAATTTTTTTTTTACCATTTTTTTTTTCTTGTATTTTCTTCAAAAGTCATGATTTTATTCTTATGTTTATTTTTGTTTTTATTATTTTCTATGGTAAAATGATAAACATAAATATTAAAGCATAAATTACCATTTTATAATAAAATATCACTTGCATCAAATATTATCTTTCCACATATAAGAAACAATTTTTTTTTTTTTTAAAAAAAAAGTTGGGCCTCCAAATGCCTATCAACAACTTTTAACAATTACAAATTATAACATAAATCATCCAAAAACAAACAAACAAAATTATAGCACAAGCATCAAAATGTCTACCATGAAAAAAGATAAATACAATGTAACTTTAACATAAATAAATAAATAAATAAATAAATAAATAAATGATCCTTGAAAATTACATCAAACTCTTAACAGAGATGAAGAATAACCCTTCATCATTATGTTTATTATTTTTTTTTATTATTTAAAATTTACCAAATGTAGATTATTAATATTTTTTAATAAAAATTAAATAAACGACAATTTTATTAAAAAAAATTACAAAAAAAGATAATTGAGACAAATAAACTACACCATAACCTTGAAAATTTTTTTGGTAAAACCAAACTAGGGTCTTTTTATATTTTCAGATCCAAATTTTATTATGGAGTTATCTAAAAAATTTTGATTTATTTTTAATGATATAAATGTCAAAAATTTTATGTTAATAATAGCAAGCAAGATATAAAAATATTGTGCTCTGGGAAGGGCTTTTGAAAGTTGTTCTCATGGTGAATAAATTTATTTTAACATTGAAAATTTTCTAAAAAAATTAAAACACAATAAATGAATTTATATTATTCACCCACAAACACAATATATCATAAAAGGTGTCCAACTTCAATTTAATCAAAACGGTTACTATCTTTAATAATATTTATATTTTCACCGGAGGATTTTCCGCCACGTCACAAACACTTATATATATATATATATATATATATATACAATGATTGCCGGTAAGCTTACCCATCTCAGCCGAGTCAGTGGAATCCGAGTGGACTTCGTTTCCAAGGTCTTGGCTTTCGAAGCACCGCGCGAGAAGAAGCGCGGAGAGGGCGCACGAGAGCATGGCTTGCTTGGGGCCGCTCGCCCTTGAGGCTTCGCCATCGCTCTCCTCTTCCTCTCGTACCAACCGTGCCTCTTCCGCTCGCTCCTCTCCTTCTTCCCAGCCTCCCAAGGCGTGTCTTTGCATCGATTCCGGACGCCGTCGCCGTCCGTTGAAGGGATTGCGCAGTGGCCGGTTGGTTGCTGTTCCATTGACTACGGTGAGTGTTTGTGACTTTGGGTTCTATAAATATTGGATTTCGGGGTTGAAATTGTTTGATTGGAATGCTATTGATTTTCTAGGGTTTTTGTTTTTTCTCAAATTGTTCTTATGTGTGTTGAAATTGTTGCTTTTGTACTTTTATGGAGCTTTAGGTTCAGGCAACCCAGAAGGTAGAACCTCTGAAGGTTATGATTTCAGGGGCTCCTGCGTCTGGGAAGGGAACACAATGTGAATTTATCAAGAAGAAGGTTAGGTTTTACAGCTTTGTTTCATCAAAGATTCAATCTTGTATTTGCTTGTTAGAACTGTAGAAACAGTGCATATGCAAAGGATTGTTTATGCAATATGGGGAAAACAAAATGAGATTTTTACTTGTGACTATTGTTTAGTCTTTATTGTTTTGTGTATGTGTTTCGTCTTCTTATTTCTCTTGTTGTAGTTTGATTATTGTAGTTATTTGATTTCTGGATTTTTTTTACTCCATGAATTTGAGTTTCTGGAATCGCTTGAGAATAGAAAAAAAAAAAAAACTGGATGAATTGATGTTCGTGTATGCAGTATGAGTTGGTGCATATTTCTGCTGGAGATTTGTTGAGGGCCGAAGTTTCTGCTGGGACTGAGAATGGAAAACGAGCGAAAGAACACATGGAGAAGGGAATGTTGGCCCCTGATGAAATTGTTGTCTTGGTATTATTGATTGTTGTGCATGACATTTGGACCTTGTTCGATTTTTTGCTATGACTGTTGCTGACTTCTGTTGGAAGTTATATGAATTGTTTGTCAGATGGTGAAGGAGCGCCTTTTGCAACCTGATGCTCAGCAAAATGGTTGGCTTTTAGATGGATACCCAAGGAGCGCGTCTCAAGCTAAAGCTCTTGAAGACCTAGGTATCCGCCCGGATATTTTCGTTCTCCTTGATGTAAGCTTTTCTTAATCACCAAGAGTTTTACTGATGCAATGCAAATGAAGAGGAACTCGTGTTGTTTTAACTTTCAAATGTCCAATATGATAGTTTGACTGCTCGTTCTCACTAAACATTTCAAGTATGATTAGTTATCATGCTATATCTTGCTATATGGTGTCTGGTGTCTGGTTGGCAGTGCTGGTATGAATCGATGTATTTGAAAGCCTGAAATATCTTCTGGAATATGAGAATGTCCAGATGTTTTCACTTTATTATAGCGGTTGTATGGGATATAGACAGTGCATGCTACAAATCAAGTGTGTCAATTGATTCTGATGATTGTGTTCGAACTTGCAATTCTAAATTGATAAAGAAAGTATAATCATGTCATTCTTGTAGGTCGATGAAGAAACCCTAGTTGAGAGAGTAGTTGGCAGAAGGCTTGATCCTGTCACTGGGAAAATATACCATCTTAAGCATTCTCCACCTGAAAATGAAGAAATCGCTGCAAGGCTTACTCAGCGCTTTGATGATACTGAGGAGAGGGTACTGGTTTTTCTTGAAACTAAGTCCATTGTTATTCCTTTTATTTTAAATAGATTACTGATGTTAGATTTTGGTTTATGTTGAAACTAAATATAATGAAAGATTTTTTCCCCCTTTTCTACCTTTTCAAGGTAAAATTACGATTACAAACTCATCACCAGAATGTGGAAGCGGTACTTTCCGTATACAAGGACCTTGTGTTCAAGGTATGCATTTATGTTGATTCACAACAACAAACATATTTTTTGCCTCTATGCGTGAATTTATATAAATACTATAGTTTGACAATTAATTGTAGATTCATCTGAAACCTTGAATATTTTCATATTCTGTTAATTTTTAACTGAAAATTGTTTCAATCTTAATTTCCAATTTTACAATATATGTAAACCATAGCCTAGTTTTCATTACAACAAATCTGATGCTGTGCTGATTCATGGGAACATATAAACATCATCTTCTCTGTCCAGGTTGATGGGAATGCTCAAAAGGACAAAGTATTTGCGGAAATAGATAATGCATTGTCGATGTTACTCGCGAAAATAAAAAACGATTCAGCGTCTGCCCCTGCTAGCCTAACTTATTAGATTTATCATCAGTAAATTGGTGAATAGTTCAAACATAATCCCCATCTTTTTCTCATTTTACAATCATGGGTATACGAGTATTTAGCTTAGTTTGTCAAACCTTTTACCAGCAAAGCTTATGCACCGTAGAAGACTTGCAAAGTTGCACTTTTAGTTTTCCTCCAAAAAAAAAAAATTGCACTCATTATTTCAGAAGTAAGATGTATCCTGAAGCAAGATCTTCTGTATACATACTGTATAAATACAGTCATCAATTTAAGCCTCGTGACACTGGCTTTCAAATTCATATACATATCAAACGGATGAAGAATTACACCAACAGGTCCACATGAAAGGACTTTATTGTAAAGGAACTTAGTATGATGTTGCAGACTATACTTCATCAGGAGAGTACAACAGGGAATTCCAAGTTCATCAATTTGAGGTTGTAAACCTGTAAGAGGAATAGGAGATGCTGCTGTTGGTCCAGCTATTATGGATCAACTCGGTCTTTGCCTGTTCGCCCGCAGCCCCGAGGGCTACATGTAATGGGTAGAAATGATCAGGCCATGGATGTGCCACTCTTCCATGAGGTGCATTGTCCTCATAGTGGTTCACATCTTCATGCCTGCAATAGATGTACTTGAAAGGGTTAGCTTGAACTTGCTAGTATTATAATTGCCAGTTGATTCACTAAGACATTCGAGGTATTTTTATTTTTATGTTCTCCCAATCAGAAGTAGTATTCAGAAAAATTCACCAGCATAGATATCTCATGCATCTAATAATGGGATGATGACCGAGTAGAGACACTAGCTTCAAGAAGAACTTGAGGCGAAGAAATATCACATGGATCAAACAATGGAATGAAGAATGAGTGAGTAAAGGCAATAGTTTAAAGAAGAATACACTAACAAAAATATGCCATGAATCAAGCAATGGAATAAAATGAAGAAAGATGAGTGAAGGCAATAGTTTTAAGAAGAATTCACCACCCAAGTTATCTCACATATCAAACAATTACATGAGGAGCTAGTGAACAAGGCTAGTAAGAACAAGGAACGGAGAACAAGTGAGAAAAAGCAGGATGAGGAATAACAAATGAGTAAAGAGGCTTAAAAATACCTTCCGTTAATGAGGGAATCTGTGAGCCAAGCATCAAACTCCAATGCCCAGCTTGCAATAGGTGACCCATCAGGTCCCATGGTTCTCAAGTTATGAGTGGCACTCCCTGATCCAAGAATAAGAACACCTTCATCCCTTAGAGGAGCTAAGGCCTTTCCCATGTTGTAATGGTATGTGCCATCCTTCCTTGCTTGGACAGAGAGTTGGCACACTGGAATGTTAGCCTCAGGATACATAAGCATGAGGGGAACCCATGCGCCATGATCGAGTCCCCGGGTCTTGTCTTCCTTCACAGGACCAAAACCTGCACCTTGCAGCAGCTCCCTCACTCTCTGGGCAAGTTGTGGTGCACCTGGTGCGGGATACTTAAGCTGTGCAGTATTCAAATGATTCAGCCAAAAGAAGAGAAATGATCAAACGTCTACATATCACAATTTGCAGTGCTAGATGCAGTTCGTCAACATTCAAGTTGATATAGAATCTTACCTACATGGCAATTTTCAGCATTTCTTCGGCCTATCTAACAATAAATTAGATGCAAAGGTATGACGGATACAATCTAGCTGCAGTTTTAATTTTAAGTGATAAAAGTTGTCAAAGGACAAGCAAATATAGAGGTGCACTAGTTACTATAGTTTATCGACCTCCTGACATGCACCATTGGTGATTTGAGAACCCTCTACCATGTAAACATGAAGAGAAGGAGCTCTCATACAGCACCTGGGTCCGGAACAGGGTGTTAAACAGTTCTGTTACAGTGCACACTGCTTAGTAACAAGCACTGGGCTAACCAGCGGTGGTTAATTTTGATTTAAATATAGTTTATAATATTCAAAATTTGTAAATTTAATTCAAAGTAAAAGAATCATATACAATGTGCTTGTTTTCAAAGTCCAACCAATCAATATCTCTAATCCATTGTTAAATACTTAAATGAAGGATGTCAGAGAGTTATATCTAGAGAGAAAAGAAACAGCTTGATTCAACAATCCGGTTTCATTTTCATAGGAAGAGAAATGAATTGAAGAGGGAAACACAGAAAAATTTATCACAAATCACATAATTCATAGCCAAAAAAGATACAAAGATGGAGTGCAATTCATCCAGACAACCTGGGTAATCATAAAATCAATAGCATGAATCAATGACAGAGAACACGACCAAAATCAACAGGAAAAGGAGAACAGAGGAAAAGGGGAAAACCCTAATTAATCAAATTCACAAACCTAAAACAAACAAAGAGATAGAGAAAAGAAGGAGGACCTTGTACATAGATTTGGGGAAGCCATAGAAATCATAAATGGTATCACTGGGACCAGAGACCACATTGACAGTGGGAGCAGAGGTCTCCCAATGGCCAGAGATGACGAGAATGGCTCTGGGGATGGTCTCCAAGACTTGGGATTTCCACAGCTTGAAGAAGCCCCTTGCTGGGATGCTCTCGTCGATGGAGAGCATCGGAGACCCATGAGAAACAAAGAAAGAGTCCATCTTCGCCGCCATCACCCGCTGCCGGAGCTCAAAAGTTTGGATCTTTGACACCGAGGGGAATTGTTTCTCGGTCTTTCGTTGAGTATATATAGAAACAGAAGGAGATTTGGTGGGGATGGTGGGCCCGGACGCTGACCTGGCGCATTGGCCCTGATGTCATTCATGACGTCATTTGTATTTTTAATTTTATGGATGAAATATCCATGGATAGTGGGAGATATCCATGTTTAAGTGTTTGGTTGGAGATATTTAAGTAAAGATAAAATTTAATAAATAGTTTTTAAAATATTTTTAAATTGTTTAATTAAATTCAATTATAGTGAATGATTAAAGAAATTTATTTTTTAAATATTTTTATTAAGTATTTAACTTAAATAACGAATATTAAATCACGGGATGAGCCCGATTTGGTGGGACATCGCTCATCTAATTTTCAGGGATAGGGGCCATCTCTATCTAGGTCCATCCAAGCAATCAAATAACGTGATGCTGGATATCCCATCCCCATCCCAGGATATTTAGATTTTCAAACACTATTTTATTTGAGAGTTTGGAATCAGTGCTTGATTTTTCGGAATGTTCATTTTGTTGATGAGTTTTAAAAATAAAAAATAAATAAAAATATCTAGACACGCTTTGCAAGTTTTCTGCGCCTCAATTATAGTTTTGTTATGTGAAAAATCCTAGTAATTTCATATGTTTGATTTTCAGAATTCATAAAACTTTTAATTGTTATTGCATTGATATATCATCAAGGAGAAAGTCCAAAATAAAAGTTTTCGGTTGTTTGAACAAATATTTACAAATTCCAATCTTAGAAAACCGATTCATTAAAAATAATAAAATAAAAATCAATGACTTTGAATAAAATGTCTTTGAAAATATTACTTTTGCACTTGACTCGTTGCAATACAAAAAATAAAAATAAAAAAGAGAAATTTATTATGCACAAAAGTTTCATAGACCACCTTAACATAAAATTAATAAATAAACAAATTAATTAATTAAATAGTTTGTGCTCCTTACCAACAACACTAATAATCAAACACAATTAATAATACTTTCATCTTCATTCACAACAAACCTTCCACGGTTTATGATTGGTAATTAACACCAACTAAATAAGATAGTTCTTGTCTTCACCAATTTCATACTCCAAGCTCTGTTGTATAGTTTCCAGTTGTCATTTAAAATTAAAATAACAATAATAATTAATCAGAGTCTTTTGTCAGAATTACAGTTCATGATCTGCAAAGGAAGCATCGTTGACCATCTAGAAGGATGCAGAAAAGTCAAACCAGAAAAAGGTCAAACTGTGTCTAGACACAATGGATGAAACACTTCAAATATCAAGCAAACCATGTGCTTTCCATTGAAACTATGAAAACAATGGCCATGAGAAGTATAACAAAATGAAACTATTAATAATAAATATCAGGAGAGTGAATGGACATACAGCTCATTTAGCAGTTTGGCATTCGGAAGAAGAACTCCAGACAAATGGGAAACACTGGTTTTAGTCCATCTCTTCGGCGAGTTTTAGCAGCGTCAACGTTTTCTCTTCGTACTTTTCATCGGTCCGGAAGCATAAGCTCTTAGCTTTGCAAGTATAGTTCTTTCACTAATGCGCAACGTTAGAGAATGATAGAGTTTTCTTTCATTTAGAGCACAGCATGTTTTCAGCATGTTCGAGTCGTCCTCCATGGAATTTGAACCATAGAGGCTTTCCCTTCTATCGGCAAGGGACAGGAGAGCATTGCAGACACTCCTGTTTAATAATGACTCTTTAACGTCATCGGGTTTTTTACTGCACTCGCTTGTTGTGATCTGAGTCAACTTGGTGATCTTTGAAATTTCATTGGCATCTTCAAAAGAATCAATCAAATAACTTAGCTTCTCGTATGTATCATCCGATAAAAAAATGATGTGGAGAAGAACTAGGAGTTCCACTTGTGGTTTGCCATCATATGAAATTTCGAAGTACTCAGAGTCCTGGCTTGCGCAAGGTGAGAACTTCAGTTTTCTCCACAATGACAATCTCACTCTACTGTGACGATTCGAGAAGATAGACGAACTCCATTGCAATACCAAGTTTAGATCAATGTTGACTATGTCAAAGGGGTTGTCAAGTTCTGTGAATCCATATCTATGAAGCAAAGCAGCATTGCCCATTAAGCCGTAAGTGTTGAAAACCTGAAAAAGAAATAACATGGTGAACACCAGAACAGGAATATACACTGCAGCAGATGCATGACTGAAGCATTCCCTTTCATATTTTATGTACGAAGTCAGAAAAAAACATGGGTCTATGTGGAGATCTCTTGGGAGACAAATGTCAGAAAAACAGGTATTTCTAAACTTTAATAATGAACAATTAGTATGCCTAACAGAAAGCATTGTTGGATTAACTAAATATTACCGCATCAACATACTTAGTTGGTCAAACATTTCACAGATTGTTTCCAGTTAAAGGATACTTGATGGTTCACAATGACAATGGCAACAAAGCAGAACAATCATCCAAGATTAGACCGTCGCAAAAAGTAATATTAATGGATTTAGTAGGTGTGCTTTCGCTCTGAATGACAATTGAAGCAGTTTACTCCTAAAGTTGAAGTACTAACGGCTCAGTCCATGCAACTGAGCTCATGGAGAGCCCAGGTATAGTGAAATAAAAGTTAAATAGCAAAGCAAGTCAGACGGTCAAGACTCAAGAACCTGGACTTTTACTGCTGGATATCAAGATGCACCAATCTCCATGAATGCCTTAACGATGGTCGGGATTTCAGTAGAGAGTTTAAGTCTTTAAATATTTCATGAAGCTTTTATTAGTTCTTCAAAGACTAATGATGCTTAGAGTCTGACACAACTTACAAGTCAAAATGACAATTTAAACAGTTAAACAACATCCATGATTGATTAATAACCAAGTACATGCATTTAACAAGTTTGAAAGCCTGACCTCGGCGCCTGCTTCAACATCTCTGACAATAATCATTTCTAGAGTATCGGGGTCACCATCTGAATGCATTTGAGAAGCAGGATCATGACTAGAACCTTCTTGAGCAACAGGACTATCACCTGAATCAGAAGAAAGAAATTCCCTAGTATGTAAATTTTACCAGAAAAAACAACCAAAAGACTACTCTAGAAATGGTGATGTTTTTCACATTATAAACTGCATTGTCAGTATTTAAATCAACATTCGACGATTAATCATTACCAGATGTATCGGTCACGACTGCATCATCTTCCTCATCTGAATCAGAAGGCAAAGATTCAGAGGTAAAATGAACATTCTCTGCTCCTGTCTTGTGATTGAAGCTGCATCAAATACAGATTTATAAATATTGATGATTGACAATGAATTGAATATCTTTTATACAAAACCTTGCAGTAAGAATATGAACGCGTGAGCGTAAACAACACCATATCAATATAACCTTTGACAAAATTTTAGTGTGAGGAAGTTTGCATAATATATCAACATTAAAACAGAAGCTACTTTTTATCAAAATAAAAAATTAAAAAAAGGAAGGTACTTACAGATCAGCTAGAGGCACCATTCCATAGCCATGATAATCATCTATCTGAAAGGAACGAGATGCAACTAAAGTCTTGGCAGAGAAGTAATGATCAACACCAAAAAACTTTGGATCAAGTTTAAAAGATCCAGAATGAATAAAGGGCTCAATATATTCTTTCCAGTCTTCATATACAGCAGCTTGGTCTTCTTCCACAGTCTGCCTAGATTTGCACCAAACACATGTGAATTAGAACACCAGAAGTGAATGTGATCATATGGAAAAGTTCAAATCACTCAAATATTCTGTGCATAAAGGTCCGCACACATGGACCAACTCAGAAACAAGAGTATATGACTCCTGTTAACTAAGAAACAACCCTTAAATGGATTAAAGTGACATTACAAAGAATATGCTGCCAAGGTAGTAGTTGTACAAGCCCCCAAGAAGCGCAGAAGATTTGCCGCCATAGGCTTCAGCTCTCTCTTCTCAACTGATGAACACCATGAGTCAAATTTTTGTATAAACCTCATCCCATAGGGAACCTCAACATGGCTCATCTTTTCATATTTCCATCAATGTAGTGAGCATAACCAAGATGATGACTATGCAATCCACAGATCCTATGCAATCTACAGATCCTACACAAGTATTCTATTGCTCCCCATCAATCACTTGCAGAAATTCTTAACCCTTCTTATACCTAAGATTCAACATCATTACCAGAAGTAACAAAGCACCAATTCAATCATTTTAGGTTTCACTGACTTCTACCTAGTAATAAGTAACAAAGGATATATTTATCCATCATACCAGGATTTTTTTTTTTTTTTTGGCCTTTTATGTAGAAGGCAATCTTTTCCAAAAACTCAGATAACAACCATTTTCTCCATTCCATCAAGAAACCACCCACATTATTGTTAAAAATAAGCAAATGAGCTTGCCACAACTCTAAAACAAGACCTCATCAAAGTGTCAAGCAAGTAATACCTAAAACAAGGTTTGATCTTAAGCCGATGCTTTCTAACAAACATCTAAACCATCAATCTTTTTAGAAAAAGTATAACTAAAAGAATACATTAAACCATTTTAAGCTTAGAACAAGTACATAACTTTCTATTGAGCAAAATTGCATTTCCTTCAATCCAACAAAATAAAAAAATAAAAATTCAGCATTTTACGAAAAATTACCAAACATCATCCGCATATCATCAAATTACTACATTAATTCTTCCAATAAAACGCATCAATCTCACCTTATGGAGCTCAGTCCCAGCGAGCAACTTATCCACCTCCTCCAAGCTCCAAACCAATGGCACCTCCTCCCTCTCCGGCAAAACCTGGAGGTATCCAAACCACTTCGACGCCGCTCCCAAGCTCCTCTCATACATCAACGCGAAGGAAAGCCCAAGAAACCCATCAATCCCGGCCTCCTCAATGGCCCCGCCCGCCGCGGAAGTCCTGATAGTGAGGCACGCCGCCTTCGGGATGGTGGCCACAACATCGCCCTCCCGCAGCTCGCAGAGGGCCTTGACGGCGATGCCACTGCTAGAGTTATCGACGAGCTCTAGCGCGTCGCTGGATGCGATGGAGCAGGAGCGCATCCAGCGCTTGAAGGCACGCACGCGGCGGCGGGTCATGGTGTCGGAGACGAGGGAGTGGCGTTCGGGTTAATTTGGTTTAAATATGTTGGTTTGGTTCAACCCCGGTTCGGTTCAGTTCATCAGTTGTTTTTTGAGCTTTGAGTATATCAACAATAATTTGGTAAATGATATGTGTATTCTAACTACATTGCAGAATAAGCACCATTGCTCTTGCATTATTTGAGCTTTCAACACTTCAAAAATTTCGGACTTTTATTTTAACATTAAAAATAAATTGTGACAAACCCTAACATTGATTCACAATTCAAACATTTGAACATTTAACGAATCATCTTACCCTATATATTGGTTCACCAACGTCCATCGATCTTATCACCTAATCTAGTTCCATGATGCAAAAAAAAAAAAAAAAGTTTCTCTCCCACTTCCGTAGGTGATTACCCGTACAAAAGGGATTACAATATCTTCTCTAGATTAAACTAGAGATACACATGCCCCATGGCAATAACATTTATTAAGAGAGGTTTAATAACACAAGCATCATCATCATCATCGATAGATAACAAACACCAAGTAAGGTTAAAAAAAAAAATCAAACCTAATCAATAGAAAGAACTTATTGTAAGGATTCTATACCAGGAATTTGAGTGTGATATGGAGTCATATCACTTTTAGATCGTCCTGTCCTGACTCACCCTCTTTCTCCCGTTAGTTTTCACTTATGAATTATCTCTTCACTCTTAATTTATTTCCCCCTATCTATACAATAGCACTATTTGTTGATATAACTTCAATTTTTTTTTTTAATTATGAATATGGGCCCCACTTATTGATGAGGTCCCCATGAAATAAAGATGAATAATAAATTACTAACCACTCATATTTATTTCTCTGAAAGAAACATAAGAACTCAGTCTAATTCTAACATTTTTACCATTTATTTGTGCAATGATCACTTCTCTAATAATCCTTATTTTTTCTCTCTTTTTATCTAATAATAATGATGATGCATGATAATTTATTCAAAGCTAACCACCAATATATAGTTTGTCCCAGTCCTAAACATAAGGGATGGCCTTAAGTACAAGGTCTGACTTTTTACGTAGGACTATTCCAAAAGACTCTTCCATGTCGACATCTTCATTTTTCATGCCGTCTGGCATCTCCCAATCAAAACCATGCAAAAGATTAGCCAGTGCAAGCTCCACTACAACACTCCCCAACCCTACACCAGGGCACCCTCTCCTCCCTGCCCCAAATGGCAACAACCCAAAGTTCTGTCCCTTATAATCCACCAAGCTTTCCTCAAACCTCTCTGGCTTGAACTCCTCCACATCTGATCCCCACTTCTCTGGGTCTCTCCCTATTGCCCATACATTCACCATCACTCTTGTTTTGCATGGCGCTGCATGTCCATTAATGGTGCTTTCTTCTTGAGCTACTCTTGGGAGGAGAAAGGCTGCAGGAGGATGCAATCTTAGGATCTCTTTCACTACTTGTTTTAAGTATTTGAGTTGATGAAGCTCACTCTCCTCCACCTTTCTTTTTGATGATCCTACCACAGTTCTTACTTCATCTTGTGCTTTTCTTCTCACTTTAGGGTTCTTCATTAGCTCCGCCATCCCCCATTCTAGTACTAGCGTCCCCGTATCGGTCCCGGCGATGAATAAATCCTGTATATTGATCATACATTATCGTTATATATATATATATCTTCACTTAAAGATCTATAAAGAGAAGCTTGAACATATATAATTAAGTACTCATAAGTAAAAGCAAAATTAAAGCACTTCTATATATAAAATTTAATTTGATCTAACTAACCATGAGAATAGCTTTGATACTTTCTCTGGTGATCGGAATCGCCAGGGATGAATCATTGTGAAACCGAAGAAGTGTACTTAAGAAGCAGCCTTGATCATCGATAATGTGAGCATCGATGACTTCATCGAGGAGATCATTGATCTTCTTGAAGCAGTTCTTGAACTTGCCATGCAAACCAGTGAGTGAGTTAATCCACTCCATGGATGGGAAGAACTCTCCAATGTTGAAGTGCCCCATGAGACCAGTCCACTCAGTGACAAGCTCATGAAACCTACTCCTCCCACACTCACCATCTTCCTCAAACCTCTTTCCAAACACTTGCCTACATGTGATATTATTCAAGAGACAAAGAAGCATATCACTAAGATTCACCAAACCATTATTATCATTATTATCATTATCATTATTATTATTATTATTATCATAAGAAGATGAAGAACACTGATGCCTTATAGTGTTCATTAGGGTTTGTATCTCTTCCTCTCTTATGGGCTTGAGAAGTTGAACTTTGGAAGAGTTGAGGAGATGTGAAGTGCATAGCCTTCTTGCTTGCTTCAAATACTCATTGTAGGGAGTGAAGGCAATGTTGAGCCCTCCATAGAACATCTTCCTAGGTTTGCTCAGAGGAGGCCTAGTGCAGAAGATGAGGTCCTTAGTTTTAAGGACTTCTTCCGCAGTGTCGGCCGAGGAGACGACAATAGTCGGTAATTGGCCTAGCCGGAGGTACATGACTGGCCCGTATGTCTTCGAAAGACGATGAAGAGATTGATGTGGCTGAATCGTTAATTGATGAAGGTTACCGATTATTGGTAGGCCGCGTGGTCCCGGAGGGAGTTGAAACTTCCGGTGATCAGCTCGTCGGAAGTTTATAAGAACTTTGTTCACGAGCACATGGAGTGCTAGGATCAAGGTTAGGGTTACTACAAGGTAAGACATTTCTACATATGTTGCAAATCAAGTTGCATGTCATGGGCTATAGTTATAGTACTTTTTGGATTGAGGGGACACATGCAATACACGTTTAAGGTAAAATGGGAGCTTGTTTAATTTGTGGATGTAATGCAAGAAAAGGACTTTGGTGTGATATGTCCTTGCATGCAGGGTTTTCCATTGAAGACAAATGTGGCCATATTAAATCAGTGGAATTTGTGGTGATCTATTGGACTTGTTTCTATGCTTCATATGGAACACTCCCTAGGGTTCAAGATTTTTTGAGTTGAATGTATGATTAATTTTTGTTTGGCTCCCACATCTATGTTGAATGAAGATATTTAGATTTGTGCCTTGTGGACACAATTTATGGATTTAAAATGAACATGACAATATTTATTTGTGTGAAATATTGTTGGTTCCCATGGAGATTTTGTTGGCTCCCACTCCCACCTTGGAGAAATTAATATTCAAACTTGTGGACCCTATTTGTTGGTTCAAAATAAATGATTGTGTTGAATTTCATACCACGTACATTATTAAATTGAGTTTAAATAGAGAGTAATTGATTTATTTAAAACAAAAAAAAAAAAAATTATGTGGTAAATGACTCTATATATATTTATATAATACTGTGTATTTAAACTTTGAATATGAAGATCTAGTACGTGTGTCTAGTATGTGAGTATATACAATGGTGATGCATTCACTGAAGTGTGTCTAGTATGTTTATTAACATATAATTAACGTATGATTAATAAAATTATTAATTGCCTCCCATCCTTTTTGCTTCTAGCTAGTATATATATAAGTCAATTTCATAGTTAAGCTTAGGTGGTCATGATTAACTAATTTTGAGCTATATATAGCTTGTTGAAAGATCTTTTAGTTGAGTTAACATAAAAAAATTGATAAAAATTTATTTTTTTTAATTATAGTAAATAAAGTTAAATATAAGATTTGAAGAGAGCATTTAAAAATTTAATAAATGCTCTAGCTAAGTATTTATTATTATCTTTATGTTAAAAATTGTATACACGCAAAAGAAAATATGTGTTAATTAAGCTTAGCTCCATATTGGCCTCATTCAACACATATTGATAATGACGTGACAACTATAATGCGGTGGCATGATGATGAGGCACAAAATGACTTGAGGACATAAGGTTATTTTTTAAGGTGCAATTTTTTGGCAAATCATTCAACTTGAAGGTTCTCTCTTGAAATGCAAGCAAGTGTCCATATCAAGAACAAAACTTAATAAGGATATAATCTATCTTCGGTAAGTGAATCATCCTTTGGAGATCAACTACTTGGAGGTCAAGATTATTTGAAACCTAGTTTGTTGATAAGCTAAATAAAAAAAAGCAAACAAATAAACAAAAAGACATTAACCCATATTTAAGAAAGCAATTTGAAGCTCAGATTTGGTGAAAAGATTCAAGTTAATTATGAGCGAATTTATGTGAAGACAATATTAACTATGCTTTAAGACCAATATCATATGAATTAAAGATCAAGTTTGGAAGATTGTGAAAAACTAAACTTGAATAAATGAGAGATCAAGTTTAGTAACAAAAAAAATTAAAGAATCAAATTTGGATGAATAGGGATCAAATTTGAAAATTGTGAAAGTCAAACTTGGATGAATGGAAAATAGGTTTGGAAAGAAGATTTAAAAATCTTTTGAAGATTATCTTTGGTATGCTAAAGACATGTCATATGGAGTGCAACCCTTGAGAGGGTAGTGTTGATAGAACATGATCAAGAATGCAAACTAGTTGCTGGCATGTCAAAATAAGGAGAATTCAACTACATTCGACTCGTATTAATAAAGCTAGAAGGGTTGGAAGCATCACAAGGTCGCGTTGCAACTATAGCCATAACTCAATCAAGGCAAGTCACATTGCAAGTTCAATTACAACTGGAGGTGCTACGTTTAAGTTTGGAAGGTTTCCAAATTAAAAAGTCATGGAGATTGTAAAAGAGAAAATGTGCTAGATTTGGGATGTGAAAATGCCTATATAAGAAACCTTACTCTAAAACTTTAAAATGAGCCACAACAGTGAAAAACCCTAATGCGTGGATGAGAGAGTATGTATTGAGTAATCTAAAAAGAGTACGAGTCTTACACTCATGTTTATACCCTTTTTTTAGTGTATTTTATCTTCAAATTTAGCTCTAGAGATATGCCGAACTAAATTACCAATTCATGAGTCTACGTCTCAATTTTATTATTGAAAGTTTGACTAAATACTAACTTACTACACCCTCTAGAACCAATAATATATTGTACTAGATATTATTGAATATCAAAGCAAGGGCAATATGAATTTCATTTGATCAAGAAAATCTTCATTTAATGTATAATGAAATCAAATAAAAGAAATTACATTTTGATTTATTATATTAACTTGCAAAGCAATCAAAAGAATTTAATTAATTGTAGATTCTTATATATTTAATCGATTTTTAGTTGGTGATTAAGTTTGTCAATATATATTGATTGAAACCAACATTGATTAATTAATGTGTAAATTTAACTTTACACCTAGAATTTGTACTAAGAGATCATTTATATGATATTGATTGATAATATGTATTTGATGTCATTAAACATGTGATATATTAATATCGGCCGTGCCGTGCCGGGCCGGGCCGTGCAGTTATTACTTGATATTATGATCGCAACAACCATGATAATGATACGATGATAATATCATTAAAATTATTTATATAATATTTTTAAAATTTTATTTAAAAATCAAACATATGATTTTTTTTTCTACAATAATAGTTATAAAAATATTTAAAATGGCATTTTCAAAAATTTTATTTAAAGATATATTTACAGAAAATTTTCTATGTAAATATCCACAGCCGGTGTATATTCTAAAGAAAATTGCACAGTAATCCATAGGAAGTGTTATTGTATATAATACAAAAATAAAATATTAAATATACATATAAGTTAAACAAAAATTAACTTTTATGATTTTGACTTTAAAAAAAAAATAAAACAGATTTAAAATTATTAGATATTAGTAACTAAAGTTTAAGAAAATCAAACTTAAAACCTCTCGAACACAATCCCACACATGTTGTGTGCTTTTTAAAAAACTCGAATTCGAAGACCCCTCAAATATAAAACTTACTAATCACCGTTGAGCTACACCCTGATTCACTTCCATCTCATTAGAATCATTTCTGTGTTAAAATAGTTAAGCACTATCTGCCAAACTCAATGAATTAAAAAAAAAAAAAAAGAAATGATAAGATTATATATATAATTAAAATCACACCATCTTATGTTAAGTCGATATGTCCGAGTGGTTAAGGAGACAGACTCGAAATCTGTTGGGCTTTGCCTGCGCAGGTTCGAATCCTGCTGTCGACGTGAAAGTTAATATTTTCAACTTTTAATTTTTTTTTTCCCTGTGAGATTTGTTGTAATTTCCTACATTTGAAGTTTCAATTTATAGTAATAATATTTTTTTTTATCTCTTGGTTACATTCATGAGATAGTAAATGTAAAATGTGAAAATATTTTTATTTCTAATAATAGTTTTAGGGAAAAAATAATTATAAGTCAATATTTAATGATATTATATATTTTTTTAAATAATATAATAATAATAATTATTTCACTTAAAAATATTGTAAATCACGCCAATGATTTTTTTTTTCTCCTAAACTCTAAACCCTAAACCATACAAAGCCCCCTAAAACGTATAAAATCCTAAATCAATAAATCATCCGATAAATTTTAAAACCCTAAAACCTATAAAATTCTAGATCCCAACACCTAAAAATTTAAAACCCTAAAATTTTTAAAATTGTAGATCCCTACACCTAAACTCTAATGTCTAATAAACCTTTACTTTATCTTTTGCTCGTCCTCAACCATGGTTCTCCGGAACGTTTACCTCATGAGAAAAAAGAAGTCTAGAATACATATGAATCCAATTTATTATTTATTAACCCCCATATTGTATCATATAAACAAGTTGAAAACTTATTTTATTTATATTTTTAATAGATTGTTCGATAAGGTAAATCCTTACCAAGGTCATAAATTTTTTAATAAAAAGTTTTTAATAATATATAGATGGATATATCATAGCTCTTCTAGTACCAAAGGTTGAATAAATTTTTTGGTGAATTACCAACCTTTGGGCTTGTTTCAAAAAGGTGTCGCACCTTTAATTTGTATTAAAAATGTGTCAAACATTATGTTTTGGTTTCATCGGCAGGTCACCCAGACGAACTCCGGTGACTTATGCTGATGTGGAGGCTAAGAAAAACAGTGTTTGCCACGCAAGCAAATCCATAGCAGCCACATGGGCACAGAAGCCCTAATTTTCCACTTTCTTCCCCCTTTGTTCCATCTCTTCTCCACTGGGTAGCCAAAGATGATTCCTCACCTTCGCGAGGAGAAGCTCGAGCAATTTCAAATCGAGGAAACATTGAGATCAAGTATTGTCCAAGAGAGTTGAATGAGATTGCACACCACACCAATTGGCTAAGGTCGCCCGAACCAACCCGCACTTATCCTTATTTCACAGAGGAGGTGATCGTTCCCGATGGCTGGAGGAATTGGCTGCTATAGCTGGGCTTAGTTTTTAAGTTGTTAGTGTTTATTTTGTTTTGTTAGCTCTAGGAGCTCAGTTTGACAAAAAAAAAAAATTCAGTATGTGAGATTTGTGAGCAACCTTGATGTTGTTTGCTGCCTTGTTTTTTATCAATTTATGAGCAGAATTTTAGATTGTATTTCTGTCTGTCAAGTTATGCATGTATTATGGCTTCAAGTTGATACAAACCTGAACAGAAACATGAGATAAAATCAAGGATCACACCAAATCTTTATCCATCTTTAATCAAGTCTTCATAAAAAACCAAGTAAGAATCATTGGATTTGAATGTATGTGATTTGAGTTTGTGAAGTATGAGTATGGATTATATTTTATATGTTATCAAGTATAACACATCATAGATTAATTTCATTTTCAAATTCTGTAGTTGACCTTGTTAACATTAAGTTGAGCTGCTGCATGTGTTCAATTTGCATATAAAAGAAATTATATTTAAAAGGTGCATATGGGAGTTTAATGTTTGCAGTTTTTAATTTGTATACACACTGAACATATTGGAAAGGAAATTTGCATTTAAATGGTGCATCTGGGATGCAATTTACATTCCAAGTTTGCAGGTTTACATCATTTACAGTGTAAATACACTCAAAACAGTAGGCATATGTCTATACAAAATACTAAAACAAAAACAGTGACTCTACAGGTTTTACATCTGCCATATTTTCTAGTAACAATCTCCAAACCAAAAATAAAGCCAAGTGTTCAATGGCCTCCAATCGTCATGGCAAACAGAAATTCCTCTTTTTATCAGCACATCCAGGCCTGTTGGATTCCCCCACTTCTTTGCTTCTAGATTGAGCAACTTCTGATGGCTTGATTGTTTGCTTTTTCCCACTTGTTGCTACCTGGAAATTAGATTTAATCTATTGATAAGAAGCTGTACCCTCACTACGTGTATTAAGAAATTAAATATCCCATGCACAAATACATGTTTTTAATAAACTAACTTGTGGTTTTTTTCTCCTCACTCCTATGTCTGGTCTTGTCTCTTCACTGCAATGTGTGAATCTCTGCATCTGTTCATTGGCACCCTGTAATGCAATCATTAGAGCAGGGATGAATGGTAACAAACCTATCAACCCACCACAGCTTGGAAAATAAAAGGTTCACTTACCTGTTCACCCACTTGTGGAATGGCCATTTCTGTGGAAGGCAGTGGCCCATGTGTTGTCCCAATTGGAACTGAATGCATCTGTCATTAAGGAAGGATATCACTGCCTCAGGAAACTCACACTTCACAAAATTAGCAGGTATGTACACATAGGATGCAGAACAACTTCAATTAAAAAAAAATCAAATGCATCAATGCCAATTGTCACCTGTGATTGATTTGCTCTACCTAGGGCAACTGACTTCCCCTCATGCCTAGAAGGTAAGCCCACTCCCAATGAATGATCAACTAGTCTAGTTGCTCCATCTAATTGGGACTATGGGTGCATGTCCTTCATTTGAATATGCAAAATTTAAATTATGTTATAAATAAAAAAAATAGTATCTTCACCAATTTTATTGATTTGGTCTGAAATGAATATCTGTTTATCTAGATTGGAATGGTTTGTCTGGTCTGCAGTTGTACTTGATCCCTCTTGCCCATGTGATTTTCTTTTCTTATCCTGTCAGGCATGATGTAAATTGTCACACCGAAAAAATATATAACTGTGCCAAATAACATAATTTTAAAAGTGTAGACCACCACATACCTGTTGCACTCTATGGAATCTCTTGTTGTGGCCTTCTACACCACAATGACTGCATGTCATCCTTAGACCTTTCTTACTGACCTTCCCCTTGTTGTAGCCACTTGTTTCACACAACTCCCTTATCCTAAGTATGGTTTTCCTACCCTTCCTTTTGTTCACTGGTTGTGGAGAGATGATGGGGGCATGATCACTCTTAGGCCAGGAATCCTTGTCATGGGTAGGGTGTAGGATGTGCCTATATGTTGACAAAAATGTACTCACTTCATAGCAAGAGTGGAGGTAGTCCTTAGGCTTCTCTATGTTGTAATATAGTACTGAAACTGAGTGACTACAAGGTATCCCACTAAGCTGTCATCTTCTACATGAACACTTGGACTCTGCCTTGTTCACTACAAACTGTCCATCATGACCAACAACTTGGTACTTGTCTCCCCTTGATCATGTGGTATTATAGGACCAACTATGTTGATTGGACTTCTCAAGTTTTTTTAATATTTTAGGGCAGTGTATGGTTGTCACCCTTTGCATGGCATCTCTCCTACTGTAGATTCTCCTCATCAATTGTGTCCTTATCATTTCATTCATTGTAATGATGCCCTTAACCCTGGCCTCCAAGATTTGGCTATTGAAAACCTCACAAAGGTTATTTAGTAAGATATCACACTTACATTGGGTGTGGAAATGTGATCTACTCCAATGCTTGGGTTCTATTTTTTTCATGAACTCAAATGCACCTAAAGACATCTCTTTCAAGCCCTCCATTGCTCTTTCAAAGGCAGAAAGGTAAGGTGCCTTGGCACATGACCAAAGTTGGTCCTTAAGGGCTTTTCCTCTAAAGTTTTTCTTGAAATTGGTATGAATGTGTCTAAAACATTAAGATGCCATCTAAATGGAACTGTTCAACAAAATAAGACTTAGACGGCAGTGAAGAAACCTAGGGCATATAGAAATGATTGGTTTGAAGTATGCTTACAAATTAAGATGTCATCTAAATGGAACTGTTCAGCAAAATAAAGTTAATATCTAGTAAAGCATTATTCATAGTAAGCTAATATTAATTTCCAAAATGCATGATATCAAGTGGAAACCAAATAAGCAATAGAAGGCATTAATCAAGTGTTGGAAAATATGGCTTATGTCAGGATGAGGATTTTATACACAATTGCAGAAAAGATAACTAAAATTAAGCTGACATGACACTTGATAATGCACTTAAAACTTCTTCAGCCAAAAGGAAAAGGATGCAAGCAAGGAAAGCCTAGGAATCGAGGAAATAAGACTTGAAACATGAAATAGAAGCCTATGATTTGTTAGTGTGTCATGCATACTAAGCTCTCTCCATTATGTCTAAGGAAATTTTTTTCCCAGCTATGACAATTATCTCATTCATATTGCTATATCACTAAATATAGAGGTATCAAGCAAACCCATCAACATTTTTAGAGTCATTAATCCATCTTACTTATCAAATATGCGCCTTATTTTGCAACACTGAATGCTTTCATGTTTTTCAATTTGCTAATGTGCATGTTTGTAACTTCTCAATGTCATTTGACCTTGTCAAAGTCATAAATTACTAAAGTATTTCATGCCCATATGAAGTCCGGCACAATTTTATCAAGAAGATAATATTGACAAAATACAAAAAACTCAACAAATTCGTCTGGGTGTTTCCCATTGTTTAAGAGCATCTAGCTGAAAAACAATTTTCTATCTGAGAGCAAACAAAGAAACTAGCCAAAATGACCATTCCACCTCCATAAACCTTTTTAAATCTCATATGAGGGATTGGACTTGTATGGTTAAAATGAAGAAAATGTGACAGAAAATATTTTAAAATAAGCATGCATATACTAGGCAATAATCATGGCTTCACCCAATGCCAATTTCCACAAAGTTGCATCTAAATGTAATTTCCTCTTACCCACCTGAACCCCACTTACATCAACACATTACCACTCAAAGTTGCATCTAAATGACAAGATTGTCTACTTAAAATGGTGCAGATATGTGTTCCACATGAAAAACAAAACCTACCACTCAAAGAAGGTTTAGAGTATCATGAAAAAGCACTCACAGTAAGCCGGTGCTTCCTCACCGTCGCGATGTATCTCCCAGTTAATCGCCATCCTACCAAGGCTTGTCACTGACCTTCAGCCGATAATGCTCGTCGACCCTCTTTACACTTCCGACAAACCCTCGCCTTCATCTCCCGTCTCCTCTAGGGCAAGACAGTGAAGCTCTCTCGGAACTTTCGATTCCGGCAAGGGCTTCTTTGACGCGTGGATGGCAGTGCGTGCCATGTTGTACAGCTGGAAGCCAGGTGGCAAACACTGTTTTTCTCAGCCTCCACATCAACATAAGCCACCGGATTTCGTCTGGGTGACCTCCCGGTGAAACCAAAACATAACGTTGGACACTTTTTTTATACAAATTAAAGATGGGACACTTTTTTGAAACAAGTGCAAAGGTTGGTAACCCACCAAAAAATTTACTCACCAAAGGTTCCTAAGAAATAAAAAAAATTAAAGAATCCCTCCAGCTTCAACATCATAATTTGATATTCAAATCATGACTAAATGATATTTCTACGCCAATCAACAAATGAGCACAATCACAACAATGAGTAGTATGTATATAACCTTGGTTAGGATAATAATTTGAATTAAAAAAAAACAGAAAAAGAATAAATTAAGGGAGAGAAGATGGAGACAACAAAACACAGGTAGGGTAGGAGTATAAGCCTGTATAGAGGGATTAACATTGCTTCCGTGTGCGTTCCTAATACTCAGCTTGTTCACATTTCATCAAAAACAATAAAAAATTAAAAAAATTCGAAGCAATGTTTTTGGATTTAAAATAAAATAAAACAAAACAAAAAAAAGGACAAAAATAAATGGCGAGAAAAAAGTTACCATCTATATCTAGGTGGTGATTCTCCATAAAATTCATGTTTGATTCAATAACCTTTCGACAAGATTTATTAAGTCTGAACTCATTAAGTCTGAACCAAATCTATTCAATTTGAATCCAACTCATTAAGCTTGAACCTAATCCATGAAGTTTGAACGTAACCCTCTACAGTGGATTATATTCACAAATTGTTTCATGATGAAATAGACTTGCGGGCCGGGCTGGCGCAGGCCGGGCCTCTGCAAAAGGGCTTGAGGCCTTTTTTCCTATGGGCTTGTTCATAGGCCTAACTAAGCCCAAAACCTCCATTCGGCCCTAATAAAAAAAATCATGAACCATGCCAAAGTAAATGGACTTATAAAAGAAAATTAAATTGATTGGAGCAAATCAACTAAATTAAATTAATGAAACTAATCCAATCAAATCGATGGAGTTTATTTATATCAAATTAGAAGAAAGTTTATCAAGTTAAATCAATTGAATTGATTGAGTTAAAAAACAAAACTAAATCAATTAAATACTGGATCACATCCAAATCAAGCGACTGAATTGGTTGGGTCTAAATCTAGTAATCATGTGGATCAAACGTAGCTAACTTAATCAAGTCAAACACACCACTAATTAAACTTGCAGTGAATTGAATTAATATAATTAGTTAATTAAAACAAAATTTTATTTAATTTATTTTAATTCAAAATCAATCAATTAATTAATTGATACAAAATTTATTGATTTATGTGAAGTGAATAAACCACAAATATTGAAAGATAACACAAAAGAGAAATTGCAAGGTACACAAGAGATGATAGCTAAAATAATTCCACTAGATTCATGACGAATTAATTTATTAATTTTAAATAAATTATAATAATACACACAATAAAATGCATAATTAAGTAAAATAAAATTTTAAACCACAATTAATCCATGAACATTGATCCAAGTTAACGAAACATTCTGCAAAAATTCAAAATTAAATTACTCAACTAAGAAAATACCAATTTTATTACAATTACTTAAATAAGTGATTCAAGTTCAAATCTTTATGATGTGTAAAATCGTCATTTAGAGATTTTTCTTTTTCACTCCCATGTTGCCAATCAAACACAGCCTAACCGAAATTAAAATAATAAAAATTATCATAAATGTGGTAAATAAAATAAAATAAAATAAAATGATGATTCACTAGTTGAGATTTTTTTTTTTTTTTTTGTGAAAAAGTGATAAATGTTTTCATTATTTCAGAGGAGGTAAGTTAAAAAAGAGCTTTGTTTATTATTTATTTTTTTTAATTTTTAAAATTATTTTTCACCGTTGAGATGGCCGGGAAGCGTTAATCGAACGGCCATAATCTCACGCCTTGATTCGGAAGCCGCCGCTCTATATCAACACCTCCTCGTTCTTCTCTCTCTCTTGGCTTCGACGACCTCGAAGGGTAACAATGGCGGAAGAGAAGCATCGTTCGCGCCGCGAGATCCCCACGAAGTACGATCTTGACGCCAAATGGGACGCCTGCCTCGACCTCACCATCCGCCGCTCCTTCCACTCAACCCTTGCCGGCGCTGGTGCGGCTCTCCTCCTCTTTCGTAAGACCCTCCCTCTTCTCTCCTTGGTTTTCGTGCCCAGACCCTCTTACCTTATCATCGATGTGATCGTCGCCGGTTCTTGTTGTCTGATTCTGTTCAATTATGAATTTAGGGTGGCCATGTTTTTCTAGATCGTAAACAGATGAATTTGATTGATTATTATATCAGATTTTTTGTTCATTGAATTTGAACTTTTTAGCTGGTGTCTCAGATGATTAATGGTTTTCCTAGATCGAAAATGCAATGAATTTGATAAATACTTGGTGTTAGGGCATGAAATTGCATTGATTAAGGGATCTAATTGAATTGATTTTCCATTTTGAATATATGTGATGATGAACAATTGTTCATTGTCTGCTTATTGTCTCTTATTTGATTCTTTTGCATGCTATTAGTTTATATGTATATATGATCTATTGATGTTATCAAGGGAGCCCGACTTCACGGTGGGCGACTGTTGCTTTTGGTGCTGGAGTGGGGATTGGAAGAGCATACAGTGAATGTTCTTCCATATTTTCTGGTTCTTCGAATGGGTCATCTCCAATTCCAGCTGTTCATTCGACGACTTCTCAAGTAAGTGTTTGTTGTGCCCATATGTGACAAATTTAGTGTACCCTTTGTATTTATTTTGTGTTTTCCAGGTTG
Organism: Dioscorea dumetorum; assembly: GCA_902712375.1. Classification (NCBI taxonomy): domain Eukaryota; kingdom Viridiplantae; phylum Streptophyta; class Magnoliopsida; order Dioscoreales; family Dioscoreaceae; genus Dioscorea; species Dioscorea dumetorum. The sequence continues at coordinate 1,971,955 of CACTHL010000245.1, forward strand.
AATGGTAATTCTGCTTGTTGAACATTCGAAGAATGTTTTTCTTTGATGTAGCATTATATAAATGTCTATCTAGCTTGTTAATTTGGTTTGCATTGATGCCATCCTTCCGAAGCACTCTAACGAGATTTAGTAGTGATGTGTTCTTTATCAACTAAGAAATTAATGATGATAGAACAGTGCATTTGATTGGTCTAGATATCATTCTTATAAATGAATCATGAAAGGGTGATGGATTTTATTGGCTTTAATTGGTCTGGATGTCATTCTTTTAAATAAATGATGAAAAGGTGATGGATTTGATTGGCTTTGAAAGTCTACCAATCTTACCAATTTGGATATCATTCTTATACATTGGCACTCATTTATAAGTAGACTGGATGTGAAACTTCCTATTGGATCATGCCCGTCCTATATTGGCATGGGATTATTGTCAAGCATCAGTGGACCTTTGTATGTTGGTGGGCGGCATGGGGCAGATGCCTTTGTGTATTGTTCATTGCCTTGTGCAGTAGACTTATCAGTATAGTTTATTTACATTTACATTGATATTGAGAGCATAAGTAGTTGATCGAGTTGGAGATCCTGTATGCTATGAGATATGATATGTTCCTGCAATGACTATATACTTATATGTCTATCCTGCACATCTTGGCTCGTTTTCCCCCCTTTGATAGGCATCTCTCATAATGTCTAGAATTTGAAAGATATCTGAGTGGAGAATCCCTGAGTTAATTCATAATGTTGAGGGAAAGGCCAACAGAAAAACAAGTGAATTAATATCAAGTGATCATATTCCAAGCACTAGGAGGAAGGATGCAAATATGCCTGACAACAAGTTAAGATGATTCATTATATAAAACCAGACGTGCTTCACTAAAATGCAGTCTTGTAGCTCACAAGTGCGAGTCATGTAAGGCTTGATTATTAGCTTTACTTTTTGCAATTATTTCTGCATGTACTTTGTCAAGTTGACAATGAAGGACTTGTTTAGTCAAATGGCCAGTTAGGAAATGTTTTTAGCAAGAGCTTTATTTCCTTTTGTTTTGATGAATTCTAATATTATCTTATTTTTCCCCTTGATTGCATCTACTTCTTATCTGCAGCATTCCCTTTGCCCATCTTTCTCATGAAACCAGTATTGGACATATGCCTGATGTAGAGGCGTTCTTTTAAGAAATACATCCAAGCATAATTGTTTCGTTGAAGTTCAAAGCCAAAATTGATTTAGATGTCACTTTGCTCACATTATTCTCAAAATTATATTCAGCCCTCTGCACTATATATGCTGCAGCACGTTGAGATTTAGTTCTAGATTATTGATGGCATTGAATCCAACTCTTACACTGTACAATCAGACCAAGTTTTCTTCAACCTAATAACCTTACGATTCTGTGTAACCGATTGGTGAAAAATAACTTTCAGCTAGGGAAACCGGTGAGACAACATAGTCCATGATGTGCTGGGAATGCTCAGATGAGCCGGTGGATTGGATTATATACAGTGTTGTTAATTAATCAGGGTGTTTGCAAGCAGCTCGTGCTTGACTCAATAGTCCCAAAAATACGATATGATGTATTTTATATATTATATATTGTATATTATATAAAAGATACAATTAATAAACAAAACTCATTAGGTTTAGAAATTTATTGCTTTGTTTTTTATAGTTGAAACTTTATGGCATATTGATTGAAAAGCATTGTTTAGCTCTTATTGTTTAGTACAATAATCGATTTATAAATGAGCTTTTTGCGTAACAAGTTTAAGCTTGATTCTAATTTCGAAGTAAAGCAAGCCTGTCGTGACATATGACATAAGAACATAGCTGAGCTTGAGCAAACACGAAAGAACGAAGCTCAAGCCCACTCGTTGAGAACCCTATTTAGATTACATGCTATTGCGCTGTGTAGTTGTCAAGTTTAGTTCATTGACCATGTAGGCATGCCTGGGATGTAATTCCATTTGGATGTTTCAAAGCTAATACTATCCTGAGACCCGATAGCACAACTACTATTTTGTTTCTTGTCATCTTGAATCAGTATTGCTATTCCTTTCAGATTTGCTGTTCGTTTTAGTTTTCAACACCGTATTTTATTTTGCTTCTCTGGTGTCATGATTAAAATCAGTAATGTTTCGGGAACTTATTTGCTTTGCTTCAATTTGTAGGAAGAAGACAATTGAATGACACCAACTGGATGCTGAAACCAAATTGGGTGCAGAATTTTATCGGCAATTTTCAATCTGAAAGTGTTGTAGTACTTTTTTTTTTTTTTCTTCAGATGTCCGATGCATATTCGGAACTGCTGTATCTCATGACTATTGGTATTAATACCTTCTGCAAAAGTTGTTGCAGATTACTCTCTTAATTTTCTTCTGGCTCTGAAACAAACTTTCTTTTTTTTATTAAGCAGATGGTAAAAAATAATTCTTTCCCCAACTGTCTTAGGTACATGTTGAAATTTGTATTGATATATTGCTGGTGTTGTCTGCTGCTTTGTAATTTGTGTTCAGTTATTTTTTGAGGTCTTTTACCAGATACAATCAAAGTATAAAATTTCAATTAACACATTAAAGTCTTCAATTAATTTGTTTAATTTATAGTAGGAAGATTGAAAGTAACACTTACTGTGTGTATATATATATATGTATATGTATCTTACTCCACTAAGTCACTTTGTTACACTAAACAATCACCTAAAACTCCAAAAAATAAAAAAAAACCCCAACTACCCTAATAACAAAAATTAAAAAATAAATAAATAAAAAGATGAAGTACTAGAAAATTCTCAAGGATCATAAGCCCACCTATCTTCCTCCGTCAACTTTGCCTCCTCTTCCGGAGTGAAGTCCCCAACAATATCAAAGTACTCCCTAACTTGTTCCACAGTCATGTCCTGAATCCGGTTAGCCACAGTCTTACAAGTAAGATCCATTAACTTCCTTGAATCCAAATAATTACTTGCATAAATCAACTCAAACAACAATTCCTTGCTCATTTTCCCCACAAACTCCTTATCCCAATTATCCAAAAGCTTCTCATTAATCTTCTTCTCATCTTGAGCACCACTTTCAACAACACCATCATTGTGATGATGATGATGATGTTGATGATGATGATGATGTTTCCAATACTTGATCATCAAATCCAACACTTCACCTCTCACCTCATTGCATGGAATTCTCACCACCTTCTCACCCTCTACTTCTTCTTTTTGTGCTTCTTCAGCAACAGCTGAAAGAATTCCTGATTGTTTCACTAGTGCTGACTCTACTTTGAACTCCAACCCATCTTTGCTCTTTAGTATCACCATCTTCTTCTTCTTCTTCTTTTCCCCCTCCTTATCCATGGTTTTGGATGTTGAAGCTTCTCCTTTGTTATCATGATCCATTGGTGCTTTTCCTTTCATCTCTTTCTTCTTCTTCTTCTTTGAATTTGTGAGGGGTTATGGTGTGTCTGGGATGGATTATATATATATATATATATATATATATATATATATATACAGAGAGATGAGAGAGAGAGGTTTTGAGTTTGATTAGGGGAGTGGTTGGCTAGTTGTTACTTTAATAGGACTTGGATGTTTATTATGGTGATAAGGTTAATATTATTGAAGTCTGGTTTACTTTTTGAAGTAGATGGTGATTGAGTGGACTTTGAACTGGATTTTGTGATTTTAGTATTAAAAAAAAATAGATTTTTTGTTTTGGATGGAGTCATTCGATTAGATTTGTTTGATTTGGATTCAAACTGTTGTTGGTATATATATATATATATATATATATATATATATATATATATATATATATATATATATATATATATATATATATTATTTTAGTTTTTTTTTTTAAAAAAAGTCAACAGGTTTTTACATAAATTCGGTGATTTTTATGGGAAAATTTGCATAAACATCTCTGTAAAAAATATAGGCCGGTTTAGTAAATATGGATGAGAATAGGATAGAATATATTATCCCATATCCTCCCCTTATTTTTTATTTGGTGAATCAACAAGATATAATAAAAAATTTTGAATATTTTCTTTAACCATATTTTATCTTCATTTTTTTTTTGATGATTTTCTCCAATAAGTTAAGTGTGATTTTTGATGCGCAAGTCGGTGATATTGCAATTATATTTGTGAAGTTGATTTATAGGTTATGTATTTTCTAATAATTTAGAATGAGAGCTAATAAATATACAAATAATGCAAATCATTAATGAAAAAATAATAAAAAATAACCCATATATATACTTTATCAAAAATAAAAAATAATTTTATTTATTTACATACAAGTCATATCATTATTATCCGATAGTTTATCTGGTTTACATTAAATATAAAACAAAATGTGGCCTTATAACGCTCATATCTTTTCCACTTTGAGACAATCCTTATATCCTATATTTCATCAAACAAACTCATAGTTTCTACCAAACAGTTTCTTTATTTATTAATGCATAGTCCATTGCAAAAGATGCCCCTTTCAGAGAGAACTCTGATATCAAAACTTTAAAACCCATAAATACACTTTCTTGACTTCACATAACTAGGGTTCGGTTCATTTCCATGGAAATGAGAAGAAGAGATAGCGGGAGAAATGTAACTTTTTTGAAACGGTGGAAAGTGGTGAAAGTGATATAATTTTTCTCCATTTTTTGTGTTCATTTTATAAAAAATATCTTTTACATATAATACTCATTATCCCATTTCGGGTTCATTTCAGTGTAAATAGTGTAATTTCGGAAGAGTCTTTAAAAATAAGGGAAGTGTTCTTTATAAAGAACTCACTTTTCCCTTCGGTATAAAAAATACTGAAGTGTGTTTTAACTAAACTCCACTTCAGTCTAAAATGGGGAAAGTGACCACTTTCCCATTTCAAAGGAAAAAAATATCAGAGGTGGAGGAATTAGTCTACTTCCCCCCACTTACATCAAAATGAACACCCCTAAGTGGAAGGCTATAGGATGTGTTTGTTTTGCCGAAATGGAGACCAAAGTGATTGATGTGACACTTCCACTTGTTTGTTTCACCGAAGTAAAAGCCGAAGTGGGAAGTGACTACTTCCAAAACCTCCCACTTCACTCTTTTGATTTTGAAATTTTTTTTTCTAAAGTGAAACTTTGACATCCCACTCCATCCATTTTGTATATTTTTATAAAAATTTATTATTTTTTTATAATTATTTTCTTTTTATTTTTATTGTTTATTGTTTTATTTTTTTTAAAAAAAATTTTTACAGTAAAATTAAGATTTTAATTTAAAAAATTTTATATTACATCAAATATAATAAATAATTTATTTATAAACCATATTTTTATTTTTTTCACTCTTAACAAAGACAAAAAAAATAATTTATAATTTAACACTTCCCTTAACCAAACACATGAAATTAAAGATTTTCAAATGAAAAATCCCCTTCAATCAAAATCACATTTCCAGACTTCCATTACTTCGATGGGCTACTTCCGAACCAAACACACCATATATATATATATAATTTGTCGTATTTTCAATTAAACCTCAACAGGCGAAAAGCAATAATTTTAAGTCAATATCCCACACAAGAGCTCACTAAGTCATCTAAAGGACTAACAAGCTCCTTGTAACAAAGGACATCAATCACCTGATTCATCACTCCCCAATGCAACCAAATTATAAAACAATTGAAGAGCAAAAAGCACATAAAAATAAATAATTTGGATTAATGATCGTCATTACCATGCATTGCATCCGCATAACTATTGTACCATGAAAATGATACATCTTTTATATCAAATGACTTGGTATGAAGAGTTTTACCAGCGACCAGGTGAGGTGAGGACAGTCATGATAATACAAAGAAAATAGTGGGTGAAATAACCATCAAGCTACAACATAAAAAAGGAAAAAAGGAAAAAAACCCTAACACCCCAGACGAGTTGATCATTAAATAACGATGATAAGCCGGAGATGATCGACTGCCAGGTGCACATAGCATAACAAGTAAAAAGGAATAAGACCAGGTTCTGATATTATTCACCTTCCATAACCTCGGGCATGATTTTCAAAGGACCCAGCTTGCTGCTCGAAGTGAGAATTCTAAGAATTGCTGAGGAGCAACATAAAGTTATGTCTTAAATACGGAGCGGACCGGTGGATGAATCTCTCCCAGAATTTGCTTCCTTATGTTTCAAAGAAAGATTGGCGAATTGGGAGTCAAGGTCTCTGCTGTTACTGCGAACATGAGTCAAAGGTGGCTGTTGCGGTTGTTGCTGTTGAAGATACAATGATCGCAAGCGAGCAACCTCTCGCTCCAACATCTCATGCTGGACTGTTAACAACCATAATAAATTTCAGAGAAATTTCCATGTTTACATGATGCAGCAAAGTGAACTTGGCATGATACATAACAATGGACTAACAAGATTGAGTTCAAGGACAGCACAATGTATCAAGGTCCAGAGCATACAAGAGTAGTTCGCAAAAGAGCCTATCGCAAGGAAATGCACAAAAACAGAAAAACAAGAAACAATTAACACACAACCCAGCAAAAGCAGTCCATAAGTAATGCTTATTTCTCTATTTTAAAGAGTACGAAGGCAGTACTTTATAACACTTGTAAATAGCTGGACAAGAATCCAGGTAGAACATTCCCTTTAGACCATGCATATGTGAACCTATTATGACCATGCTACTAGATTATGCATTAGAAGTTCAAAAAGAACATAACATGCAAACTTTAGCAGTGCTACCAAATTCCCTCCACCAAACCATTCTTTTTCTTATTTACTACCAATATAAAGTCTAAATAATTACACTTGTATTGGATTGTCTGCCCCTGGACATTGATAATGGTGTAGTCAACAAGAGCTGACATAGAATGCTTAAAACAGATAGCAAGGGATTAAAGATCACACAAATTTGGTGATCAAGTTGTGGTTGTTAAACTTTGATTGTGTACTACAATCAAAATGGCTGTTTCAGCAATTTCTGTGAAACATCATCTACTCAAGGTTGACAAGAAAAAAGAGAAACAGTGCAAAAAACCACATAAGAGACAAACAGAATGTCTTTGGTGTCAGCAAATATTCACGATACAAAGTTGCATTCATACTTAATCCAGTTAGTAAAGTTTCCAAGCATGCAGCTAAACTCTCACGGACATTTGATCACCTTAAACCTCGAAGAAACTTCAAGAAAATGATGAAAACGAGTTAATAATTGAAAGTACGAGTCGAGCACATCTTTCAAGCAATTATGAGTAAATATATCAGATTCTCATGCACATGAACCACTGGGGACCATCCAACACAAACGGTCAATAAATAGTAATTAATCACTTACAGCATTTTATGAGTTGCTCCTGTTGCAGACTGTCCAACCTTTGCTTCAAGGTTTTATTCTCCAAGTTCAATATAAGGGTCTGCTGATCCAGAAATTCCAGCTCAGCTGAAACTTCTGATCTTTCTGCCTGCATAATCATTTGCAAAGGTAACATCCAAACTTACTTTGCAATATCATATCCATTCTTTTTCCAATGTCCAAAATATAGTTTGATGAGAAATTAAAAGTCATTCATATAATCCAAGACTTGCCTGCAATGCTTGAACATGTCTCTCCAGTTCAGCAATGTACTGAAGCTTCCGGACCCGAGATCGCTGAGCAAATTGCCTGAGATTTTAACAAAAAAGAACAATAAAAGTCATTAAGTTCATTTTCTAATTTTCCGTTATCTATATGGATCAAAACTACTTGATATTTTTGCAAGAGGGCGCATCTATGTCAAGTACAAGATGCATGAATAGAAATCAAATAAATGTTATACTAAATCAATACAGCAATCAAGCACACACTTGCTACTTTGTCATTTCAATGCTATGGTCAACAAAAGAATCAGTCAACTAGAGATTTGAATACACAAGTTACAAAACTGCACAACCGGTTGACTGTGGCCAAGCAGCAGTGAACTATGTCCAAATTCAGACACCTGGGTGACAGCATTTGGTTTTGTCTCTCATCCCTGTGAATGAAGCTCCGTTTTGCACACTCAAACCAACTAAACATAAATGAACGTGCTGAACAAGGTATCAATGACCTCGATCCACATGCTTATCTTGGCAACGTTCTTTCACCGGCTTCAGTTTAAAAAGCCTTTTAAACAAAATAATTTCTTCTGGTTTGCCCATTTATTACTCTCAGAGGAAGTCACTGAGACCACCGATTATTTCCATTACCCTTGTCCGATATAAATTTAAAATTGCAAGGGGTATGAAATAAAGTGAATTAGCTACATTTTTGCTTGGAAAACCCTTGAATAGCTAGTCAATTTGTGCAGAAAATAAACCTCGAAAAAAATAAGAACTGAAACATAGGAAATTTATTCCTCTGTGCAAATGATCATAAATATGGTGAATAAAAAGCACAATAAAAACTCCTTGCTACTTCAGTAAAGCACAATGCAACCTATTTTCAATCTCCTATGGCAATATCGTATCCCACTAACAAGATGACCTAACAGTATCTATTGAAGGTCTTGAAATTATTGTTTGATCATTGGAGCCAGGATACCCACTAAAGGAAATAAAAGACAGCCTGAAGGAGGATCGCATTATAGATATCATGAAAAAATGAAATGAATGAATATATCAGAGTTTCCCAGATATGCATTAATCTATATCAAAGCAACAAGGAGACCTGGTATGTAGTAAGAGCCTATGTCAGATGTTCAGAATTTGTTTGGCAATACAAGATCAAGATAAAACATCTAGAAATATAAACCTTTATGCCACATCTGTTTCACTGTATCCAAACAAATTACATGATTCCACATGTTGAATTTGTTCATAAGCAAGTGGATATGGTAGTATAATGCGATCTTTATGAAATAATCACAACAGAAAAGCACAAAAGCAGTAGCCTGCAAACTAAAGTGAAATAAAAATATCTAGGCAGCACTACAGCAAAGCTTGAGAGATTATGCATGTGTGCCTTTTCAAGTCTCTAAAGTGAAACAAACTTATACCTGTTCCATAACAGAATCTTTCAAACAAAGCCCTACTGATTAAACCCAGAAATTAGAATGCCATTACAAAAGATGAGTAAGCTGTTCAGCAGAAAACTTACTGTTTCACTCTCTTAGGATCCACCTCTGTTTGTAAATTTTTAGCTTGGGAGACTTCTTTCCTATCTGACAAACTTTTCACCTCGGAAGAAGAATCAACCTGGCTCTGCTTATCAATCGCATTCTGTGCCAATGTATCAGGTTCTTTAACTACACATGATGGTCCCTGATGTAAACTCCTGTCCCTCGGCGATGGATGGTTGGTCGGGTGGTTCACGGTATTCAACAAAGAATCCCATACTCTATTCTGAGAGCTCAAGAATGAACTTGCCTCTGGGTAATACAGACCATGCTGCATGTCTTTCAGGCTATCAAAATCCTCAGATCCCCAAGAAGGCGCTGAAGTTAGTGGCCTGTTCTTATTATAAACCTCAGGAGCTAAAGTATCTCCATGTGAATAAGCACTCCCCACATCCAAGTATGCAAAAGAGTCACTAGATGAGCGCCGGTGACCTCCTCTCTTCACAGGTGTCTCTGGCTCATTGAGAAGGTCATCAAGCCAGGACGGCTGCTCATCAATAAGGAAGCTCTCCGAGGTAGTCCGTTGGTGGTGTCTATGCCCCTCTCTTGGTTTCAACATGCCCTTAGAACCTACACTGTGGCTACTAGCTCCATAATCAGCATACGATGGGGAAATCGTCGGATAGGGGCTCTTTGGAGGTAGAAACGATTGCTTCCCAGAACTCCCAGGGTTCCTCAAGTTCGGCGTTCCTTTTGTATTCGCCATTGTTCAGATGCCTATAAATTCAGCTTAGATTATGAGCAAAAACACATGAAGATTTAGCAGAAAAAACAGCATTGTGGAAAATAAACTCCAATGCCTCGAAATTTTCGCAATGAGATCTCACCATCAGCTAGCCAATGCAGACGATCAACAAAGATTTCACAGCATCAACAAACCCTAAAAACACGATCTTTCAGCAAAAACACCCCTTCTTTCCATGAACAGCACGCCATCACCAAAATTATAAAACCAAAAAACCAAACGCGAAAAACAGAGAAATCACACAACAACAGCGACCAAGAGGTCGGAGAAAAGACGAAATAGATCAAATCATGCCGCAATCATGTGAGAAAAAACGACTGAAAAATCAGGGAATAAAACAGAATAATCACTCAAAATTTCGAAAATGAAAAAAAGGGAAACAAGACCTGGGGATCCTATTACCTGATTGAGAAGACAGATTCGATCCCGCGATGAACCTTGATGAGGATTTCACCTTGAAAATTTCTAGGGTTTCGATGAGAGAGGTCGGAGATGAGGAGCGATGAAGAGAGAGAGAGAGCGAGAGAACGGAGGAGGAGGAGGGTAATGGTTGGTAAGAGATGGGACGCGAGATTGCGACAAAATAACGCCAAAATATCGCGATATCTAATCTCCAATATCTCGTGGAGCGAGTTACGAGATATTAGTTGCGGATTCGGGTATATTTGGGATCCGGGACCCGATAGAAACAGGAGATTTTGCGGATTCGGGTATTATTCCTTGTTGAATATTTATTGTAATTTTTATTATTAAAAAACGAAAAATGTTCGATCAAGTACATTAAAGACTTCTTTTTTATTTTTAATGATTAAAATGTACATAATCTTAGGCTGGCTACAAAGAGAATGTCTCAATGTTTTTTTGTCTACTAAACTTTATTTATATATTATATATATATATATATATATATATATATATATATAGGTGTTTTGATAAATTATATTACTGTTTTGAGTATTTTCTACTTTATATTGCTTCTGAAAAAAAAACAAGTTATATAGTCATTTTTATCTCTATCAAAACAAAGTTATAACAAATATATATCGTATCATAATAATAATGCAAGTGATTTATTTACTCAACATAATAAATAAATATAATTTTTTTTAATAAAATAAATAAATCATATGTATTAAAATAAAATAGAGCAAGAATACATATTCAACCACAATAAAAAAAAATTACTGCATGTAGGTGATAAGAGGGCCATATTTTTAACCCAAGGCATCATATTTTTAATCCTATAAAAAATTTATGAATACGTCATTAATATAGAAGGCAGAGGGCAGAGGGTTTAATTTTCCTCCATTGCACATATGAGCATAAATAGAGTGTTAGTAAAAAAAAAAAATAGATTAATTGAAAATAATATTAAATGTTTTTTTTTTTTACATTTGGAAAAGGAGAAAATGGGGAGATCAAGGGGGAAAATAGGCAGTGTCATGGGATTGAGGACAATCAAGGCTAGGCCAATGCGAGGGCAAGGATGAGATTCTACAGGGACCCAATTGATGAGGATACAAGGGACCAATTCCTTTCCATGTGGTTGAATCATTTCCCAATCATACACACCCACCCACATGATTATTGGGCCCATCCCCTTTCAACCCTCCTCCTTTTCTCTCTCTCTTATCTTGTTCCGTATGGTAGCAAAGGGCTGTTTGGTTGGAAAGAATGGGAGAGTAGTGAAAATAACGGAGATTAGAAAAGTAATGAGAATGAAAACTATGTTTGATTTGTAAGATTGGAGAGGTAATTTATTAAGAATGGGAAATATGTAGATGATTATTTATTAAAATTGTTAATCGAAAGTCATTGATAATGATCAATGAACTATTATTTATATAAATATTATATAAAATATTGAATATTATTTTATACTGTTTGCCACTGTGCCAATGAATTATAACCATTGGATGTAACACTTAACGGTTATTATAAACGCTTTTAAATTTTAAATCTAAATACATTCATAGATTATTGGTCATCTATATATATATATATAATGTATATTTGTTCTGACTGTAATTTTGTCCTTTCATTTGAATTATATACATAGAAAGGTACCATTATATCTCTCCTGAATTTTTATGTATCATGAATATTTTTGAGTTTAATTTTTAAAATCATGTACAAGCTACAATTAGATTTTTCCCTGTCTGAGATCATTAAGTTGGGAGAAAGATGAGATTTCAATGAACTTATTGCATGGGTTGTGTGGGTTTTATGTTTTCAAAATCCTAATTGGGACTATAATTTAAAATTTTTGCTTTAAGTTCATAATAATTTTAATGCAATTGATTTAAAAAAAATATTTTAAAGTAATTGATTATTTTAAATCATATTTTTTTAATCATCACCCTCATCATATTTTGTGGGTTTCAGGGTTCATCTTCAAATCCTCTATAAAATTATGCACGAAAGACCCATTATCAAAAGAACAAAGTCTGTTAATGAATAATAAAAATTTATACAGTTCATTTTAATTTAATTTAATTTAATTTAATTTACATGTTGACCCTCCAAAATTGATGAATTAAATATATGTGCCCGACCATGTATTTTTGGCCTAACTTCGGAATTATATACATAGGAAAGTACTCCTATATCTCTCCCAAATCTTCATATACTTAATATTTCTTTACCAAGATCCAAAGGTGACCTTGTTTTCCAAAAACTTTACTTTTAATATAGTAATAATTTTAATGTAATTATTTTATTTTATTTTCAATTATATGCCATTTATATGTGGTTTTTTAGCTTATTAATATTGGATTCTTTAGGTAGGGCGTTCATTTTGATGTAAGTAAAAAGAAGTCGAGGAAGTGGACTGATTTTTTCTCAACTTCTGATATTTTTTTTTGAAGTGAGGGAGATGATCACTTCTCTCACTTCAGTATTTTTTACACCGAAGTGGGGGAAGTAATTCCCCTACTTCTAAATACTCATTTAAAATTCTTGAAGTGGGAAAATGAATATCGGAAGTGAAAAAATGAATGCTCCATAGAAATAATATTTTTTGCAAAATGAACACAGGAGTAGTGAAAAGTGATATAACTATTCCATTTCAGAGAAGTGACACTTCCTCCATTTTTTGAATTCCCCATCACTTACCATTTCAGGGCTGTGTTTGATTGCACTCTTTTTCCATGGAAAAGTTTTCCATGGTTCATTTTCCAGCTAAATAGACTGTTTGTTTGCCCAAATTTTCCATGGAAAATTTTTCCTCTTATGTTGTCACATAACCCTATTTTCCATCAAAACAAAGGAAAACTTTTTTCTACCTCCACCATGAGAAAAGTTTTTCATGGAAAATATAAGGGGTTATGTGAAAAAATAACATGGGGGCTAATTTTTTTATTTTACAAGGGAAAATTTTGATTTTCTAGCTAAAAAATAATGCTAATCAAACGATTATTTTTCATTTTTTAGGAAAAATTTTTTCATAAAAAAAACTTTCATGAAAAAATTTTCTTTTCCATTTATTTTCTATATTGCAAATCAAACACAGCCTAAAATAAACGCCCTTATTTTAGGAAAAAAAATCAAAAAAATCAAATAAAGGCGCATAAAATTATTGAGCTTACTTCGTAGCGGTGCACATGTCCTAACACACGCATGACTTATTTATGAAAAAAAAAACTGTCCTTTTGACTTTGCATAATTGTTGAGGTTATTATTAAAACTCTTAAAAGCTTGAAAGAAATATAATAACAGAATTATTTTTTATTGGGATTATTTATTTCCATTAACACACACTTTCTCTTTACACAACCTCCACTAAAATAAGAAGTGCAAAATTAGTAATAAAAGTAATCAATCTTTAATAAAATTTTTAAAAGTGACAAATAATTTAAAAAATTTCTCAAACTGATAAATAATTGAAAACGGAGAAAATAATTTAATATATATTTTTTAAAATTACGTTCTTACCATTATTTGCCCCGTGAGTTTGCCGGGCAGAAAAGACAAAAAAAAAGGGTAAAATATGATTTTTGGAATAATAAAGATTTATTATAAGTATATTTTGAAAGCGTTATGTTGTCGTGCATGCTTGCAAGAATTGGGGAATTACTTTTACACCCCTATAAAAATGATTTATATTTATATATTCTACTAATTATTCTTATTTTTTTAATATGAAAATATGAAAAATATAAAAGTAATTTTTAGTTTTTCATTTTAATTTTTCACATCGAGGAAATAGTTGTAATTTTTTTTTTTTCGATGCAAAAAATGCGCTTATGTCTTTTATTGGCAATGCCAATAATAACTTAGGCATATGATTTATAGCCTTGACAAAAGAATGAAAAACAAATTAAATTATAATTATAATTATAATTGTTATTATTGTGGGAGAAGACTTTATAAGAACTTAAAATAAGGAAAACATAGAGAGATGGTGACATGTGTGGATTATAAAATACATTTGAGTTATAACCTATGTACTTAAAAATGCTTATCAAATCACAATCAAATAAAAATATTTATGATATTTTATATGGTTGTTCAATATTTTTCAAGGTTTGCATCCATGAGATTAAATTTTAATACCTCATTTTAGTGTTAAAAATGCAAACAAAGAAAGTTATGTATGATTTGACATTTATTTAGTTATGAGATGCTTTCCGGCTTACCTTGAGTTTTGTTGCTTGATAAGTCGAAAACCATAATAGGTTTTTTTAGTAAGCTTTGACTTTAATTTTTCTAGCATTATACTCCCTCAATTATGAAAAAAAATCACTCTAATATTTTTTTTTTCAAATTAGTTATTATCAAAACAATATTTATTTATTTATTTTCTAAATTTATTTAAAATTTTTTTAAGTTATATAATTAAAGAGAGTTATAGTCAGAACAGAATATGATTTTGAGAAAAGGAAATTCAGTCATTAGATTTATTTATATTTAAAAATTTTAAAAAATTAATATTGTTCTTAAATGATTTTTATTTGAAAACGGAAAGCGCAGTTATATAATTAATCACCATATGTTCCTAAATTTCATATACAAAATAATTAAAAAGTAATTAAAAATCTACTAATGAAAATTTCCACCTTGAAGTAACCTTTGCTTTGTTATTCAAATTAAATAAAATAAATAAAAAATAAACATTATTTGTATATGTGTGTAATTTTCACTCGTGTATTTATAAAAATAAATTCATAGTATTTTTCAAAAAAAAAAAAAAAAAGTAAAGAAAAAAAACATATCGAAACAAACATTCAATTATTAACTATTGCGAAATAATAAAAACTCTATTTTAAAAAATTTAATAAATAAAAAAGTCCAAATATTCTAAAAATTATTTTCTTCATTTAAGTTATTCATAATGAAAAAGATAATGTAGAATTGTTTTAATTAAATTTAAAAAAGAAAAATATCTTAACTCATAAATGGGTTGATGGAGTATGATAAGCAAAAGGTCTGCGGCGGAGCAATATACCAGAGCCGCTGGGTTCGTTGGGATTCGCCCTTCGGCTACGTGCGTCCAGCTAAGCAGCGCGCCTCAATATCTCGCGTCCTTCATATCGGGATACGATAAATTCAATAAATATCGCGAGATTCAGCGCTCATGAATAACAGCTCAAAAGCTGTGGCGAGGGACCATCGTACCACCCCTAAACAAATGTGGTTTCTTAATCAGAGCCGTACGATCATTGGACTATTGATCCAACGGTAAGTATGGCTTTCAATTGATTCAAATATCCTCATTGTTTGTCCTGAAATTACAAACTCGCCCTAAACAACGTCCTCAACCTCGAGGGCATTTTCGTCATAAACTATGAAGCACTTTTCCCCAACTTCCAGGGCATTCATTTCGTCAGGATCGGAGAGGGGCGATCTCGGGAGCAATGGAACCTTCGGTGATCTGTATATGTTCCGGCGAGGCGTCCGTGCTGATCGGCCGAGTGAAGGCTGGAGGATCGCCTACTACTTTGAGATGGCGGTCAAGAACTCGGCGGAGTGATGCGTTGCGGTAGGGTTTGGATTCTTTGGACACGAGGATTACAAACCGGGGTAAGACTGTTTTACTCTTATTCTTTTGAAGATTAAAGATCCGAGCTTTGATGATTTGTTTCCTGTATAGATAGAAAAGTATTCAGTTCGTGACTTTCTTGAATGTTGTTGATCTTCATGCTGCCGGGATTTGTCTTCATGTTTCTATATCAAAGTCTTGGGATCTAGAAATTCGTTTTGGCTAGATGCAACGTTGGATCTATGTTAGATCTACTTGAGTTATTTTTTTATATTTCATTTATTAAATTTTTTTTTTTTGGAGCTTTCAAACCCGAACTTGTCAAGATGTTCAGCTCTGGAATTGTTGAGGGGGTGTTTCATTTGATAAAGTGGAAAAATAGCAGGGACAGGTGGCATCATTTTTTTTTTTTTTTTTTATTGTTTAGATGACGAAAGTGGTAGGGAAAAGTAGATTGTGATCACCTCTAGAGGGTTAGATTACCAAAATTACGTTAAAGGTATTGGCAATTTTTATAGAAACATTATATTTATGAAATATCTGAGAAAATTGCACACCTCTAGTAAAAGTTGTATTGCATGTGCCTGGGAAGTGTATATATGGATGGATATTAGTAAACTTATTTGCGTGGCATCTAGAATTGAAATTCTTAAGATATCTATATATGTTAGTGTCGCCGATTGTTGGATATGTTTCATTCTTTTTGTTCAACTTCTATCATATCTAGAGTTTTCACCAGAAATTTTCCTTTTTTTTTCTCCCTCTTTTCTTTTGAATTTCTTTGAAATATAAATTTCTCTGCTACAGACCTTGAATTGTGGATACAAGTTAGATAACCTAGCCATATCAATATTTGGGTATATAATGCGATATTCAGCCTTTCTAGGGGTATATATACAAATACATTTCTTTATGAGGTAATTACAAAGGATGTTTTAATGCACTCTTAATAGACACAGAATAGTCTTTCTACTTTTCTCTTTTTCTCCTTCTAGTCCCTGCGCTCGAAATTCAGTGTTCTGATTCCGTCTACTTGTTAAAGTGAGAAAATCAAGTCCAAAATCTAACGGGAGTTATCTTTGCTGATTAATTTTGTTGATATGGTTTTATTCATATTTAAATATTGTACATAGCATAGAACAATATTTTTAAAGCAAAGTCACCATAACATTTAGTATAGCCATCAGGGTGGATGAAGCTGTTAATGCGAGACTCCATGATTCGACCTTGGAGAACTACTTCCAAGGATGGTTGAGGTAGGTGTTGATGGAGATGTTGGGGGAGATGATGGGGTGTGCTCAGGGATGATGCAGCAGTTGTGGAGGACAAAGCTGGTGGTTTTGGGGCGGTTGAGATGGCTGTTGATGGTGACGATGTTTTGTTGGTTGGAGAGAATACAGAGGACAATGGGATGTCGTTCTGGATAACAGCGACAATGTCGCTGAAGATGAAGTTGATGGTGCCGGAAATGACGTAGCCGTGGTAGAACTAGCGATGGGTTTGGGCATAGAGAGTGTCTTGGTAGCCTTCCATGGGGCACAAGCGAATGATGGGCTGGTTGGATTGGACGCGGAGGGCACGACCTGGTGTTGGGCCACACTGGTGATGTTGTTGAAGCTCATTCTTATGGCACTTGATAAAAATAATTAATATCTTTTAATTATATTTAAATCTGAACAAAGTCACATGAACAAAATTAAATGGCAAAGTTAAATTTTATTAGGCCGTGTTTGATTGGCAACATGGAAAATGGGCGGAAAAGAAAAATTTTCCATGGAAAATTTTTGGAAAAATTTTTCATGGAAAATGAAAAATAGTCGTTTGATTGGCATTATTTTTTATCTAGAAAATCAAAAAGAAAATTTTTATTTTGTTGTTTGATTGTGCTTTTTTCACATAATCCCCTAAATTTTCTCAGGGTGGAGCAGGAAATTTTTTTTGCTAATTTAAGGGAAAATAGGGTCATATAATAGAGTTTGTGGGAAAAAAATTTTTGGCAAATAAATAGCCTGTTTAGCTGAAAAATGACATGTGAAAAAATTTTCCAAAAAAAAACGCAATCAAAAATAGCCAGTTTGTACTTGATTTTCCAACTTTAAAAAGTAGTGTTACTTAGAATACTGAATGCGGAGTGTGAGGAGTAAAAAAAGATAGAGATAGGAAAGTAGAGGAGTTATTTTGGGTATTAAACCTTTTTCTAATTAAATTTGGCTGAATTTTGATGTTGTAATAAATATTACAAAAGTTAAAATACAAAAGTGAGTCTTTTCAAAAGTGGGCTTCTAACGTTGGAAGCTATTTTCATCCATTCCTTTCTTTGGTGGTTCCACGTTTTTTGAAACAACCACTGTCTCAGCCAAGTGCGAGATTGATAATCGGAGTTCTTGAGAATTTATACCCAATCTATGGGAGGAGGGCAAGGCCGAAGGGAAGTCGAACATGGGAAGATTGAGGACAAGGGAAAGTCAACCCCTATGATTATTAGGATTAGGGCGATTAGCTGTATCAAAATCACATCAAAACCCTTTTTGACAGAAAATTCATGATAAAATTTTTTATTAATCTAGAAAATTTCATTGAGACGGTCATCCAAATATAATTTACTATTTAGTCTTTGTTAGTGAACAAAAGTTTTTTCTGCCTGTTTGTAAGAAATGGAATTATGATTTAGTCTGTAATTGGTAAATTGATTGTTTGTAAATAATTAATAATGATAATTGTTTTTTTTTATGAAATGCATATACTAATATATTTGATTTATAAATACATTTTAAATAAAAAGCTTTATCAAAAGTTTTATCAAAGAAAGCCATGTTTGTCAGATCTTAGCTTCTTGTTATTGAGTTTGGTAGTTGATAAGTGCTATTTTATCCATATTTTACTGATCATTTGTAGCACTTATTTAACTCTAAATTGTAGATTATGGTGATATTGGTACTTAATTGTTTCATTATACTTCACAGGTGACGAGAAACACAATAATGGCAAGAGGAATGAAATCGGGAGTAAATCGACTCAAAAGTGCAAAATAATGAGTTACATGGGTAAAGTATACGCCTGTGTATTTTCCCGTGTAGTTTTTAGGAGAATTTCAGAGAAAAAGGCACGCCATCAGCGCATTCCTCATTTTTTATCTCCCAATCAGGAGTTACATGGCTGTGTAATGGAAGTACACGCTCATGTACATTTGAAGAGCATTGAAGCGTGTCCCAGATAGCTACACGGGTGAAGGAAGATTACACGACCTTGTAAACCGCGAACAAGAGCCAAGGGAATAACCTGAGATTTACACGAGCCAGGAGAATATTTGCACGGCCGTGTAGTTGGCCGTGTATATCACAGATATTATTATTTCGGTTTTCTCGAGAGTTACACGGGCAAGTACATGCTCGTGTACTGCCCGTGTACCGGTTCATTTTCTCCAGGTATGATTGGTCTGTTTGAAGAAATAGAAAGAGATTTCAGTGTGCCTATTTCGGGAAAAGAACGAGAGTTTTCTGGAGACGAGAGAATACCTCTGGAGGTGATCGAAGAAAGAGCATAGCTCGAGGGAGTTGTGGAAGATCCATTTGGGACGATGATTGCAGCTTGCGGTTGCTCCAAAATCATTATAGCCATAGAAGGGGGTTTTTCATTTGATGTTTATGTTTTCTAAGATAGAGATGAACTTTGTTTTGATGAACATAGGCCTCATGGAAGGCTAACTTTTTTGGGTGCCCGGATTAATGTAGCTAGGAATACTTTATATGTTTTGATTATTTTTTTAATGTAGATTGTCTTGTGTTTTCAGATTCATTCATGTTTTATTAATTGGTTTGATGTATCAAGAAGGATCTTACCATTATGTTATCATTTGAGTGTCGAAAGATCCGTGTGATTAGAACATCCATGAATGATCAGGCATTAATGAACTTCCGCTAGAAAAAGTAGAGGGGTCACATATTTTTCGGCTAGTATTTGGTAGTTTATTACCCTCTCTTGACATGAGAATCTTTTTCTCTAATGCATAGAATTAAAGCCCCTTGAGAGAGCATCTAATTTACATTTGATTCTCTTCGTTCTGATTTATTTTGGCTAACCTACATTTAATTGAAATCTTATTTTAACTATAATTTCCTAATGAAGTTAATATGTGCACTATTCATTCCTATTGATTCTCACACTCTCTCTCTTTAATAGTATTAATCATGTTTCTTCCTTTTTTTTTTTTTTTTTTTAAATCAAGTGTTATTTCTAGTTAGAAAGTAGGAAAAGGGTCAGTACATATATACTAAGGCCCTGAGGATTCGATCTCGTCTTGTGTGAGTATTACAACGATCGAGTGTACGCTTGCATGCGAGTTTCCGCGTATTGCATAGCAATCTCAGAATCTATCGATCAGTAGTATTTGCCAAAACTGAGTTAAGTTATTATTGAAATGAGCTCAATTAAGCCAAAACTCAGCCTGACGTGAGTGGCAAACAACCTTTGTGCAGTATGGATTTTATTGTGGAAGGGTAATGAAGATGTACAGATCCACAATACAGAAATCGAAAGATCAACTCCCACAAACAAATGCCATATGTGATGTAGCTTCTCTTCAAACAATAATAGATTCTGCCATCTGCTCTCCTATTGCCCAAATGCCATCACTTTGTGTAATTAACTTTAGCCGAAGTGTGTGTGCATGTGTGGAGTAGTTGTGCTGATGCCCATGTAGTCCTTAGCCAATGCAAAGGCCAATGATGGTATGACCTTTTCAACTTAAATTTGAGCTTGAGTTCAAGCAAAGTAATCAATTATGCAGTGTCCATGAGTTAAACATCACCACATGGCTGGATTATTATTTTTTTTTTTTTTTTGTCAAGAAGAACGAAATTTCTAATGGGTCCGCTAAACTAAGACAGGGGTGTGCACACGCTTCGACTGCAGCCTGTGGGGCCCGCACACACGTGGTCGCTAAGACCACCCACAGTTCGTGTTCACAGCTCTCAGACATGCACCCTCACCCCAAGGATTCGAACTCTCGCCACTTGCGAGGTGTCTTCATGGGGGACCAAAGTGCCAATTGACCCAAAGACAGTTGACAAAGCATTATGATGCTTATTGATGCATACTGCCAATGAATTGGTTGTTACATTCAAATTGGTTTCTGTTAGAGTATATTTATACATGTACATGCTACTGTTTATACATACGTATCTTTGTACTATCTTTGTCTATTTATTGGGTGTTTTACCCTAATGAAGATACCATGATAAGTTTGATATGAATGTGTAGTCTTCATTAGGGTAAAACACCCAATAAATAGACAAAGATAGTACAAAAATACATATGTATAAACAGTAGCATGTACATGTATAAATATACTCTAACAGTTTCAGATAACGCATTGTTTGCTTATGGACGAAGGAGCCCTCAGCTGCCCCTGTTCTTCAGACGATTAGAGCTGCCAAAGATGGGCTTTTGCATTCTGATGAACTGAAGTCTTGTCAGTTATCTGTATCTACTGTGTAGCTCGTTGTTCTCCAAAAGAAACAGGCTTCTATGTTAGAGCACTCTGAAAACAAGCAGCTTTGATTATTCACATGGACTTCTTAGTTCTCTTCACCGTTACATGGGAAACAATGTTAATTTTATGTGGATGAGACATTGTATATCTTTATATGTATTATATTCATCTTTATATATATATATAGAAGCTGAAGAAGTAGGACGGATTGAAAGGCCACTTACATTAGTCAAATACAAGCAGAAAAATTCAGCCATCTTGAATATATAACATTTATGATGTTGTGATATAATAATAAAATTTTCCATTAAACCAAGAAAGCTGGAAGTTCGGCTTGATTGGGAGCCTTGAGACCAAAGAAAGCTCGAGCTATTTAATTAATTAATGAAAACTGCTGCTTTGTTAATATTAATTAATTATTTAAGTATTGGAAATTCGGAGCTTACCAAGCCGCCGATCGGGAAACTGAGGACGTCCTCAAAGTTCTAGGGTTTCTCAGCGACATCGTGGAAGGGTTTCGACAGCGATGGAAGCATCGGTGATGGAAGTCGATCTAATGGGTCTTGTCTCTCTGCCATCGACGAGCAGCGCTGGTGACCAAGCCATGCCGGTCGATCCGTCTCCGTCGCAGCTGGACACTACCGCGTTGGTGCCGTTCGTAAGGGTCTCCACGGATAAGCTGACGGCGAGCTATACGGGATTGGGGACGGGTGACTTCGATGTTGGTGCTGTTCGAGCCGATCGGCCGGTGCCGGGTGGGACGATGGCGTACTACTTCGAGATGTTGGTGAAGAACTCGGGGGAGAAGGGATGCGTTGCCATTGGGTTTGGACATGAGAATTACAATCTGAGGCGGCAACCGGGGTAAGAATGTTGTATCCTCATTGGTTCTGATAATCAAAGGCCGGATTTTTGGGTGGGATTTATCTTTCTTTTAGGTTTGAATAATTTTTTTTTTAAATTATAATTTTCTTGTTTGGATATCAAACTTGTGGGGTTTGAGACATCTGTAACCCCAGTTCTAGATTCTAAGGCATGCAAACTTTGTTCTATGTCATATTTATTAGACTTGAGTTTGTTGAGTTTTCAAACCAAAGCTTGAAAAACTTTAGATTTTACAGCATGGTATTTAAATTGGTTTGTTAGCAAAATATAGTAAGCCAGTGGAAATGGGAGCTGTTGAGACTCTAGAGTTTTTACTGTGCTCTGTTTCGTGTTGATCTATTTAGAATGTTGGATATATTTAGATATTGATGCGAGAATGCGATCTAGATTTATCTTTTTCACACCGTGGACGAAAAGGCTCTAAACTGAACACGACTTATGGTGTTCAGTCTCCGTTCATCGGGGAGTGACTCTTCTGAGCTTGTTTAGAAGCAGAGGAGGTGCTGAAGTAGCTGAGTTTTCAGCTCTTTCAACCGAAAAAAGGAACAGGAAGAAACTCTGCCATGGGTCTGCTAATACCAAAATAAATCACTCCATGTTACTTAAACTAGCTTGAATGTATGATTATAGTTGTCTCTACATCCTCTTCTCCATGCCCCATTTAGTGTTTGATGACCTTTTTTGATTGGAATCTGAGTATGAGAAGAGTTTCCCACTTCACAGAGTCCTTTAGTTGAGATTTGACTGCTTTAGGTGCACTACATCTATTATAAATGCACACACAGATACTTCAGTATATATTGATGCATGTATGTTGTTTGCCAAGAAGAATCTCTTTACACTTATCTAGTTAGGAATCTGTAATTTTTTGTACTTTAAATTTCAAAATCTTGTGAAGTTTTGTTTTATATTTGATTTGTGCCTAATTTTTGTGCTAGGCTTATTTGTTTATTGAATGTCTCATTTATCTCTACATGGCACTACAGTAAATTGAATTTATATGGGAAATGATTGTTATATTTGTGTAATTGTTCTGATTGAAAAATTTGCATTATTGGCATAAGCGTAACATACTACTGAAAATGTGCGTCAAATTAAACATTTATGGGTCAATTGAATATATGTGTCTGTTTGTGTGTGGCTGTGTGTATATATATTTGGCACTGCATTTAAAGCCGCTCCAAATATGTAGGTGTAAGCTGAATTTTAACCTACGCATTGTGCTACTTGCTGGAGCATATTGCTGCTGAATTGATTGTTGCATTCAAATTGATTTCACAAACTTTTTCTGCTATAACAAGGTTATTGTTCATTTTTTGCAGTTGGGATATTGATAGTTGTGGATATCATGGGGATGATGGGTGTCTTTTCACTGGAGAAAACGGGCATGGAAAACCTTTTGGCCCAACATTTTCCACTGGTGATATTGTTGGTGCTGGTATTAATTATGCCTCAAAAGAGTTCTTCTTCACGTAAGTTTGGTTAGGCATGTTAACTATTAGAAGCATTTGAAGCATGTTTAAACCAAGAGGAGAAAATGAGAAAGTGGTTTGGATTGTTGTAATACATATGCTTGTTTGTTGTGGACTGTCTTAGGAATTATATGTAGGACATTGGCATATAGATGGGTGTGTGAATGCATGTGTTGGAGGTCTAATCACAGTTTTTGATTTGCACATTAATTTTATGAGTCCTGCTTGGCAAAATAAATGAATTCTCATTGGAAATGTCTCCATGGACATGTGGATGTGACGGCTAAGTTTAATGGAAAAAAGAGTTGCTTGTATGGATATATGCATGGATGCCATGTGTTTGTGTCTGTGTCTCTTTTGTTTGCTTTTTAACTATTTTATTTGTATGTTATTTATTTTTTGTGTCCTGTTTTGTAGCAAAAACGGAAAGCTTGTTGGAGATGTCCGTTTGGGCATCAAAGTTCCACTGTACCCGCTTGTTGCTCTTCACAGCCCAAACGAAGAGTATGCTATACCTTAAATTATTTCTTTTGATTGGTCATGGACATGTTATATTACACTATTTGTCTAACTCTGATCCTAGTCAATCTCTTGATGGACTATTCCACTGTTCATTTTCTTCTTGTACAGTAAACTTTAATTTCTGGCTGGAAAATTGGAATTTAACTTTAGAAGTTTTATTTTTTTAGAATTTCGCTTTGTAATAATTATTAAACTATTTTGATCTATGATTAGAATGCTAATATAATCTAAATGCTAATTTGGGAGGTTATTTACACTCTGGGATCTGAAATTTTGAAATTAGATTTTTTTTATGTGAATACAACAGGATATACGTGAATTTCGGGCAACAACCACTCCTTTTCAGTTTTGAGGTGCATTTTTCTTCTACTTTTTGCTATATTCTTTAAGGACAGGTATTTTATTTGGTGGTAAATAAATTTCTAGTTGTAGATGTTACCCTCATTATCTTGAATTATCTTTTTGTGGTTGTTGAAAATTGAAATCTCATTAATTAGTGCAATTTATTCACATTTTTTGTATGTCTTGACTATCATCATGAATCAAGATTTAAAAAGAAAAATAGTAGTGTTGATCGGGCCCTTTAATTATGAATGACAGGTTGATGGCAGGCTTTTGCACCTGAAATATTGATGAAAAATATCAACTGGAGATATTCCAGCATTGCAAATATTGCAAGTATGACTGTATGACATACAAAGATGTATAAGTTGTGAGAGTTATTAGTTTAGATAAATGCTGTTTGTGGATTCATTATTTTCTAAGGGTCGTGTTTTTGTTCAGGTTGGATATGAGGTTTATATTAGAAGAGGTGATCATCTTATATTGAGTTAAAATCTTTTCTGAGATGGGATTTTGACATTTAGTTGATTTCTATAAATCCTTATCCGGTACGCATGGACTTGACACGACATGCTTGGTTGCACTTCTTTGTTGTTGGTCTTCCATATGATATTTCATCTGCACAGTTTCAAAAGTTATCTTAGTTGCCTGGTTACTTTGGGAATTGGGATCCATGGCCTGATATAGGTTGTTTGTTTTGTAACAGTCTGATTGGTACCTTTTGGTTTTATCTGTTTGTTACTTGCCTTGCCAAACCTTAATAACATTGCTTTGTTATCTGCTCACCGAGATGGCATAGGTGGTCAATTCACAACCTTATGGAATGCGCTTTGAAACATAAAGCACAACAATAATGTAAATCTCTAATTATTTTTTTCAGAGATATCTTATAATGATAAAGTGATAAGTCATGTTCTACACATCAAGTACTCTTGGCAAGATCAATTGTTTTCAATGATATTAAGGACTGTATTTGGCTTCTCATTTGTCATGTAATTTCTTCAAATTATTGGTGGTTCAATACCATTTATGGTGCTTAGATTTGAGAAGTATTATCTTTTGCACTCTTCATGTTTTCAACAGGCTTTTATGTTAGAGGAACGTCTAAAACAGCAAGCTTTGATTCAAAAATCATCTTTACCGCCTAAAGCTTGCCATCGGTATGAGATAGCCCTTAAATCATCTCTTTTCTGTTCTTATGAGTTTAATTGTATTTCTTAATGGTGCGTATTTTTTAATGTTGGGTTGACAAATCGAATGCAACTCTTTTCTAGTGATATTGCCTGTAAACATCGGATTTATGAAGATGATATAACTTGTTGGAGCTGCTTATAATGAATTCATGGGAAACCACAATTTATCCAGCATAATTCTTTCATTTTTTTTTCAGTATTTTGTTTTTATGGAGATGTTTTGAGTGAATGGGCTTTGCTCCTGGAGATTATGATTTCAGGTTAAAATTTGTTAAAACATCTCTGTTTGCCTGAAAGATTTCAGTAGTTTTTCTTGTTTGGTTTTATTTTTGTCACACTTCCCCCCACCCAACCTTTAAAACAAAAAATCATTTAAAAATTGACATGAACTTTAGTAATAACTAGCGTTGAATTGACTTACTAGAGGTGCACCTGTTTACTGAACTTATTTATTTCAATCTTTTTTTCAGCACTCCTAGGCTTCATTTAGCCTAGAAGTCTTAATGTTGGTTGCTTTTAAATTTCAATTTTCTTGCTATACTTTGGGTCTCTGCGTCCATTTTATTGCAGTATTTGTATAAATGCTTTACATTGTATTGTTTATTTTCTATTGAATAGTTTTGCGTTCCATGTGAGATGTCTTCGTTGAAGGGTATCTACCATGTTATCATCTACTTATCATCATTTTTACTGTTGCAATCTTTTCTTGTGAATCTACTTGTTAACGGGGCTTGTTGTGTAATTTGTTTCTCATTCAGGATAATTCGTTCCTATTTGCTGCACTATGGATATCAAGATAGTGTCGATGCATTTGGCAAAGAAAGTGAAATTTTTTGTCAGCCGACCACTGTGGAAGATGAACAGGATGGCTATGCATTAAATCACAGGAAGATTCTGCGTGAGGTACAGGGACAACTACCAACTGTCACTACCACATGTTTGTACCTCCTGTGTAAATAGGAGAATACTTGACTTCTACTCTTTAATTTGGGGAATCATGTTATAGCTGCAATTTTGCATGGACCTTTTTCAACTGTACATGTATGATCCCAGTTCCAACTTAAATGTGATCTTTAGTTCTGTGTCATGCTTATTGAGTATCCTATGCGTTTTCTAAGGAGAAATGTAAAAAAAACCATCGTACACATGACTGCTAGCTTGAATACTAAAGCCATGTCTTTGTTCTTTTTTCATGCGTCTTTATCTAATTTTACTAGCACTGGCAACAGAGGAGTATGAACCACCTATGCCAGTCCTATCCTGGAGGCCCAACCCGGTCTTTTATCCTGACTCAATTTCCAATGCCCAAGCTTTCATAAAGCTCATTCTTGAACCCTCAGGGAAACAAGGATTCCAGGTCCTGCCCTGATTAACATAGACCAGGATTTCCCACCCTGCCCCTTTTTTTCATCCAAATATTCAACAATTATAGTTTTAAGCACCGCTTAACCAGTTATTATTGATTAGTTACTAATAATACATAACAAATTGCTCAGGTTTTTGTGAGGTCGATGTTGGATAGGATTCTGTTGTCATTTTTAAAGTTGCTCTTAAACTTTTTTTTAAATAATTTCTTCTAGGAATATTTGCTATTTATTGTTTGAGGGTGTTCAAAAAAGGAGTACTCAGAATCCCACAATAACCTTGATGCAGTGTGGTGGCCAATGGATAAATTGTGACCATAATGTCATATAGTTCAATCTATTTTCATAGTGGGTTTGCGATAGATAGAGCATCATCCTAATGTCATATGGTTAGTCGATGAGCAAATTATTTTCTGGGTCCTCACCAAGGATGGGATTACTAATATGAAACCTTTTTGAACGCCCTATGCTATCATTGCAAAGAATTTCACATGCCTCTTCATTTTGAGTGCGTGAGCATGATAGAGTTTAGTTTATTTGCGTTGTGGACTTGTTATCTTTGTATGCACCATTTATCTGAACACAAGTCGGATGAGCTTCTCTCACTTTGTGCCTTTGAACACAACTTCCTACTTCTTTTAAGGTTTTATAATTAGCTTTATTATATGCTTTGGAAAATTAGTAAACAATATAGAAGTATTTGTCATCTATGTTCGCCTGCCGCCTATTCGGAGATCTCTTCTTAGATTATAATATGGCTTGGCTGTTTCCAAATTCATATAAGGGAAACCTGATCAATGAAAGAAACTGCTTTGGTTATTGATATCTGAAGTATTAATCCTTTATGTTGTTTATTATTATTTACCCATTACTTATCTTGATGAAGCATATCAAGAAGGGAGAAATTGGTCTCGTATTTGATAAGCTTCGAGAGTGGTATCCGCAGGTTGTGGAGGTAAGCTTCATGATTTATTTCGTCTATCTACATGAATTACTATTTAACTACATAAGCATAGGTGAACAGGGTTCATGCTTAAAACTATACTGAGCTGCAGTTTCAAAATTAAACTCTGTACAACCAACTGAGGACAAATTCTTTCTTTCTGCAGAATGAAACATCCGCTGTTTGTTTCCTGCTTCATTCACAAAAGTTTATAGGATATATCCAGGTGAGTCATCTGCTTAAATAAGGTACTTTTATCTCTTGAAGTATTAGACTATGTATGTTGGATAGGGCTGTAAACAAACCGATACATTTGTTGATAGCTCGGTGGCTTGGCTCATGAAGGGCTTGGCTTGGCTCATTTATCAAGCTAAACATGTGATTCTTGAGTCTAATTGCTGAGCTTGTAAGATAAATGAGCCGAGCTCGAAGTCCATTAAGGCTGGTGTTCAAGCTCGGCTAAGGCTTGTCAGCAGTTTGTAGTATCGTTTAAGACTTGTTTATAAACATCGCTAAGAGGCTTGCTTATAGCATCATTAGTAAGCTTATTTATAAGATCAATAATCGAATCGTTTGTAGTATCATTAACAAACTCGTTCATGGGATCATTATATATATATATATTAATGAATTGAGCCCAAGGCCAAAAAATGAACCTCAAATCAGGCTTGATTCAGCCTCGAGGTTGGTTAAAATAGTGTGTGGCCAAGCTTGAAGATGGAAAAGCTTGGTTGATTGCATTTTTGGGTTATGTTTGTTCTGATTCATAGCCCTTTTCTTTTCTCAGCTGCATGACTCTAATCACTCCACTTTATTGTTTAGGCTTTATTTCCAGATAATAATTGGCTGTGTTCTAATGTGAGGTAGGATAATTTTATATGCGAAAAATTCTCTTTTCTTCATGACATTACCTTTTTTCATGTTCTTTAAAGGATACGCCATAAATGGGACTCATTATCTACTATTGATGTTTAACCTTGTTTGGTATGATGGATGTTGGAGGGGAATGCGTATGAAATGATTGCTTTTCCCCTAATATAGATTTAATTATAACAATTATTAATTCAAATAATTAATGATAATAATTATAATAAAATGACACTTTTGCCCCAATACTTATGAATGCAAGTTGGGTGGTGCGGGGCGGGGAATGGGATCCCCATCCCCATCTCCACTTCCCACGGGGCAGGAATTTCCTGTCTCAAAATTCTCCACGGAGGAAAAATTTTCTCCATTCACTCCCCCACGGGGATCCCGCGGGGTT
This sequence comes from Dioscorea dumetorum, assembly GCA_902712375.1. Taxonomy (NCBI): domain Eukaryota; kingdom Viridiplantae; phylum Streptophyta; class Magnoliopsida; order Dioscoreales; family Dioscoreaceae; genus Dioscorea; species Dioscorea dumetorum. The sequence continues at coordinate 2,001,281 of CACTHL010000245.1, forward strand.
GGGGAATCCCTGCCCCATCAAATTTGTTTTATAACATATTTTTATAACGCATCATATATGAAATAAAAAAATATACAAAATATTTTTCAAAATAAACATAATATAATATAGGATGAAAAAATTAATTATTACAAATAACATAAAGTTTGAAAGTAAATTAAAAATACAAATTCATTAATAAAATTCATAATACAAAAACTAGTACAATAATTTTATATTTTCATTAATTTGTTTTCAGTCTTCAAAATATTTAGATTGGAATATACTACCACTAATATTTTGATATGATAGCTTCACCTTCAATAATAAATAAAATTTTAAGTATAAAATAAAATTATAAATAATATCAAAGTTAAAAATAAAATTATATCAAAACCATATTTACCTCATGAATCTAATATTGAATTTTTTTATAATTAAAATTAATCATATGCGTTATTTTTAATATATATATATATAATTTACAAAGTCCGGAAAATCCCCATGGGGAGAGAGACGGGATCCCCGCGGGACGGGAAATACTCTCCTCCCCCTGCCCCGCTACACTTAGACATTCAACGACATTAGTGAACCAACAATGGGTGGAGATTAATTAAATAAAATCATTAATCTAAATATTTACTTATTATATTAATTAAAGTGAATAATGATATTCAACATAATTCATTATTTTAAACATGAATGCTATTTATTTTACAGTAATATATAAATGTAATTTTACCACAATTCATATTGGTTTTGTTTTTTATTTTTTCTTATGTCTCACAAATGGTTTTCATGATGTTTTGTTTAGCGAGCAATGTTCATGCTTGTTTTATATATAAGCCACTTGCCTGTTTTAATTTTGGTGTCTTATTTCGTTTGATGCATAGGCTGGTGAACTGATGGAAGCTGTGGACTATGCTCGCACTGAACTGGCAAAGTTTTTGAAGATCAATTTCTTTGCTGATCTTCTTGAGGTACTGATTGATATCTTAGTTTTCTTATTTCAACAATTCTCCACATATGCATTCCATTTGCAGACTGCTTAAAGTTAGGAACTCTTGGCAACAATATATTATGATTTTACAGTACTTTGATGCATCTGAGTATTGAGCACAGGACCTTTCCCCCGTCGAATATCAAGTAATTTTAATGATTTGGAAAATAGTAGAAAATAGTAGTTACCTGTCTTAAGGTTTTTAGGGCTCATTTGGTGGACATGATAAGGACGATAGGATAGGATAGGATAAACTACTATATCCTGCTTTGATCTTTTGGTTGGTGAGCGGATAGGATATGATAACATTATCTTATTGACTCACTTTTTCTTATAACTAATCTTATGGGGAGGAGACTCAAGATAGAAACTATTAGGATATGATAAAAAATTAAATTCATTATTTTTGCACTTTTAGTTTCTATCCTTTGGGGTTTCAATGGATCTTTTCTTTTTATCGTCGAATCTGAGGTTTGGGACAAAAATACCGATTTCACTATTTTAGTTAGGTTTTCATAGTACATCTGAAGCGGTTGAAGGGTTTTTCCATTGATCTTTTGTTTGAATAGAGTGCTTTTTATTTGAATTTTTTTTTTAAAAATGTCAAATTTTTAGTTTGGATTATTTTTCTCTTTTTCCTTAATAATTTTGATATGAAAGAGGCTCGGATTTATTTATTTTAAAAAAGGATATACAACTATGTTATAAAAGATAATTTTGTGTATTTGTATACAATTTATATCATATCATCCCATTATTTGGTCCACTTCAGATGTAAAATAGGATAACAAATGCTATCCGATGACTTATCTGGTACACATCAAACATTGGATAAAATATAAGCTTATAATATCCCTATCCTTTCCTACTCCTATCTAGTCCTCATATCATATCCGTTCTTATCATATCATGTCCACTAAACGAGCCCTTTACATGTGGAATCTAGTATGCCATTTAGAATTGCTCTATGGTTGCATCTAAGGTTGTAAATTGGTTTATTTTTGAGAATCTAAATCATAGTAAATTTAGTGTGATACAAAAATCTCATTTATAACATGATTTTTGTTTTTAAAGAAAAAAAAAACAAATTATACAATATTTTCAATATAATAACATATTATATAAATTGTATCATTTATTATAAATATATTAAAAAATTATAATATATGTATACATTTGGAGCTGTTGAGCTAAGCTCAATCAAGCCTGGCTCAACAATCAAGCTTGAAATTTTAAGGAAGCTCAAGGTTAATACCAAGTTGAACTTTGAGAGCTACTTCTTGTAAATAGCTTGATCAAGTAACAGCCCTACTTGTATCCAACTTGTCATCGTCCAGTAATTCACAAGGATTCTGTGATGGTTCACAAGAACCTCGCTTTATATACAGAGTATTGTGGAGTTTGTTTATCCGAAATTTTGTTATGGTAAACAGTGGTATTTAATTTCTTTATGTGCTACTGACTATCATAATGATATTCAATCAGTGCTGAACCATCACTAGTCACTTGGAAATCGTTAACATTTTTAGGTCATAATTCGAGTGAGTTTTATGGATGAACATTTGTGCGTATTCCTAATAAAGTCTGTTCCCACTTCTTTGGATGATTTCTTTTTTTTTTTTTGTCATTCTCTTGACAGGATATCTTTGGACTCTTAGCATACAGTGACCCTACAACATCATGCACTTGGTACCAACTCGGCATGTGCCACCCTGAGTTCGTCGCCGATGCTGTCAATGTGATGGTCCTCTCTACAAACCCTAAATTAAAATGCCCTAAGAATTGTGCTGCTTCTCGTCTAGAGAAGCTATTGAGGCAAGTGACCGTGTGCAGCTCGGAAAATGGAGATAGAGCTGTGTTTGATCTTCATCCAGAACTATGGAATGGCTCAAAGATATAAGAGTTTGGTAAGTCTGTTTTTCTCACAGCATTCATACTAATCTCTTCAGGTGGTCTAACAAATGCTAATCTAATAATGTCAGTCATCAGGATAACCATATATATATGGATTTAGCATTTATTCAGCAAAAACATGCTTGTCTTGCAGAGAGAATGTAATAAAATGTTCAAAGACCACTGTGGATATTTGTATTTATTCTTGTAAAGTGTTGTATTGGAGATGTGCTCTCGGATAGAACATTATACTTGTATAATTCCTGTCAATAATGATCTGCCACAGGACCTGACTGCCCTTGGGTGAAATTACCATCATATCCAGATGTGGGTAAAATTATATGTAATTTTGACGGATAAGACTTTTTTCTTTGTTTATCCGTTTGCAGTTTTTTTTTTTTAAAAAATGGATAAGTCACTCACTTCAACTAAGGACGAGGAAGTGCCATTTTTCTGAAGTGGTAGAAAATGATGGAACGGATATAACTTCTATCACTTTCTGTGTTTATTTTGCAGAAAGTGTCTCTTTCATGAAGTGCTAATTTTCTCACTATTGGTGTTTATTTCGGTATAAGTGTGTCACTTCTGAAAGGTCTTTGGAAGTGGAGGGAAGTGAGACTTCTTCTATTTCGGTGTAAAAAATGTTGAAGTGAATTAAAATTCGACTTTAGTTTGAAGTGGAGGAAATGGTCAAAACATTAAAATTGGAAGAAATCAGTCCATTTCCCTTCATTTCTCTCTATTTATACCCAAATGTAATATTGTCGGTGCACTTGATAAGAGAGTTTCCATTTTTCTAATGTGAGATCATTTATTTTCAGTTTGATAGACAGATGTTTATTTTATTTTTATTAATTTTTGATCTATCGGTTTCAGGGAACGAGGTATTCGGAGTCTTATAAAATGTAAATTTTTTTTTAAAATTTTTTTACACAAGTATTTGATATTTGAAACCACTATTTGGACCAACCATGGTTAGAAAACAGGTCTTTGTTTGTCTATTTGGTATGATTTTGATGGTCGCATTCTTTTGAACTCATTTATGTGAATTTATTTTTAAATGATAATTGTTAGATTATGTGATGTTATATATGAACAATTTTTTTTTAAATTTGAATTTTTTTAGCAACTTATGTGGCATGTTGTGAAAAATATTAAACTTTAATTAATTATTTTTATTTTTGTAAAATAAAAATAACTAATGACCTATTAATATTGATGAATTACACTAGTAAACGGTCTAAAGGAGAGATGGATGACAATAAATAACGTTTTCCAGTGTGATAGAGGAAAGAAATGGATGCACAATGTACACCAGTCATAATAATAATTAAAAATACTAGAAATTAATTCGTTGAAAATTGACTCAAAAATCTTTGGAACATAAAAAAGAAAAAGAACTTTCCCAATTTATGACTCAGATTAATTGATGATTTCTCTGAATTTTCCATATATATATATATATATATATATATTGTGAGAATAATGACGAATTTCCTAGTGAAAGTAATGGAATCCTAACAAATGTATGTATATCTTGGTCCACCGCATCTGCCCTTAATTCCACTACCACCCATTTTAGGACTTTAGGGTGCTTACAAAATATTGAAGAATTTTCTCAAAGTAATATATCATTACAAGTTATGATAACAAAAGACAAACTTTGATAAACTCCATTTTGATCTATTGATACTAAAGTTACTAAAGTTCTTAAGTAAAGTATTTATTTTAAAAAAATTTGTATAAAATCTCAAAATCACAGTTATTTGTTTGAGTTCAATCTACAATTGTAAACATGTCCTTAGCATCCTTGAATGAGGAGCATTTGCCACCATCTATTTGTAAGAAAATTTTCATTTTTTTTATTGTACTTTAATTTGTATGCATGAGGAAAAACATTCTTATTGGAAAAAAAACTTTGTCGATGAAATTTTGATATTTTCAATGACAAAAATGCCCTTCAAGAGTGAGAAAATACCTTCCCAACCGCAGATCCCCAAATAATTTCTCATTGTTATTACGTAAATGTCCATTTTAGTAATTTTCTTATTGGAAAAAGCATTAACAGAATCAACATCCAACTTCTCATTCAAAAATCCTATTATAAAAAAAGTTCTACCAACTTTTTGTAATAAAAAGAACTTTTCTACATAAAACCCATCATAATAGACCCTGAACTCTTCTAGCCAACACAACTTTTAGTTTTTCTTTAATAAAATATCAAACGAGTCAGTAGCATAACATACGTGGAGTTCATCTCTCAATACACCTATATCTTCATCTTGTGTGAGATGAGATGCAAACCCACTTTATCAGAAAACATGAACACCCTATACATAATATTTACCGCTAAATAGAACAAAAGATCATTGGCTGTAGAATAAACTACCTAGATCAATTCATCAATATACATGAATAAAACAAGTATTTCAGTTATAACTTTGGTTTTGACATATAGAATAGGCCACCTCACACTTCTATGAAATCCACACACTAAAATGTCCCTCTATCCCTCTCACACCAACCCTGCTTCATGCCAAGAATTGTTTCTCATCCAATAAAATCTTGTTTTCTTGCCTTCCCAACTTCTAATCCTTTTGGTTGTTGCACATATGCTTCTCCATTCAAAAAGTCATCTCTATTCAAAAAGTCATTTATAGAAGCAGACTTCACATCAAATTGGTAAACATTCGTATGATCAAGGAGCTAAAAGTTACGTTGCATAAGATGTACTTCTAAGCAGCTGAAAGCTGAATTCACATTATTTCTGCATCAAAAATTTATGTAAAATTTCCCTCCATGGAGAGAAAGCGAGCTGATATGAAATTGTTTCTCCCACTGACTTCCTTGGGATAAAACAAGACATGCCACGATTTAATAGATCAGATGGCGAAAATATAAAGACAGCAAATGATTGAGGGGTACTGCACCATACTGGAAGTTCCAAGGAGTCACTAGAAACTAACAGTAATCAGTTATCTGAACATATGAAAGATGATTTCATATACATGTATGCTTTTTGATACGACAAGCAAAGAATAGAATAAGGTGGAACACTGACGAGGAGATTATACAAACTGACTTAACCAGGAGGCACAAACACAACATAAGGAGAACATGAGAGAATAACAAGAGAAAAAATACGTATAAAGTTGCAGATTCAGATAAACACAACTCTTCACTTACTGGTTACTGGCGCCTTCCCTTCGCCAAGGGTCAACCTTGACAACAAAATTGAAATGTTCACAAGGGCTTTGGCTGAGCAACTGATTCCAAGGTCAGCACCAACCTCATCAAAATCCCTAAGCGCAGATTCCATCTCGGCCTCTACAAGTGCATCATCATCCATGTTTCCCAACCCCATAGACAAAGCATCCGCATAGTGTTTCTCTTTTGCAGGGTCATGGTCAAAGGGTTCCATAGCAGGGCCCTGTACATGCACACTTTTCATGAATAATGAAAAATAAGGAAAATTCAGTTCGAACCAGCAATCATTGAGCTTAGCATAAATGTGTGTGTGTGTGTGTGTGTGTGTGTGTGTGTAAGCATGTGAACTTCTATACCCAGCAAAGAAGGCCCAAATATTAAGAAGTACAGGTGATGGTAATTTCGCAGGTGAAACAGAGGGGCCTCCGTGTTTTTATGTGCAAAACAGATGGATACTCAATTAAGACCGTATCCGTGGGTTTTAATAATTTAATAATTTTTTTTAACATACCCTTGTCATACTGAATAATATGTAGAAACTAAAATTATACTAGCTAATAATTACATGTGTTTATAGAAGAATATCAACATTTACATAATTAAGTTAAAAAAACATATTTAATGGTGATTATATAGAGATTTACATGTTTTTATGTACATCAATAACTAAATCAAATTTTAAGATTATTTTTGCATTATAAAAATGCAAGTCTACTAAGCCCACCCACAAGTAAGATGACCCATGGGCGGGCTTGACACCACACCCACTTGCCAGGTCTACTGTGAACTGCGACAGTAGTAATTTTAGTCATTAAATGAATTATAGTGTGGTGAAAGCACCCACAAACAACTTTTGCAAAGAACCCCACAAAAGACAAGCTTTATCAAGAGAGAACCCCAAAAAGAAGATATAAATTTACAAAGGTGATGGAATCCCTATTTATAATGGTACTCAGGTTCCGCAGATTAATCAAACTTCGTATATATATATCTAAGTAATGACTAAAATCAAGCCTTGACCTATATTTCATAAGTAATGACTAAAATCAGACTTCAATGTATATCTTAATTAATGACTACAATACCAAGCCTACAATTAAAAAAAATAAAATAAAATTGAAATTAAACAAGTCCTGCATCAGCCCCCTCCACTCAAAATACAACTTATCCCTGAGTTGAGAGCACAATAAAACAAAGTATCCGAAGAATGATAAACATATAAATTTAAGACATTAAATGTATGAAATATAGATAACTCCAAAAGAAGATCAACCAGATATACATCATACCTTTCTTTTGTTTCAGTTCGCTGTAATTTCCCATTGGAAATCACATCTTTCTAAGATAAACCATTACCAAATCACCCACATTAAAGAAAAGTGGCATAGAAATTTCGTCTTTGTCAGAAATGATAATCTTTGAGACCCCATGCAATCTACACATTTCTGTGGAAAAAACTGGCTTTATGTGAAGCATCATGGGTCATTTTGTAATATCATGAAATAAGATATTTTGGCAAACGTGTCCACAACAACAACAACAAAATCTATACCAAGCTGTATAGCGCTAATTCAAGGACAAAATCTTATATCCTTTATAAGGTTTTTTGGGAATTGATAAATGATTATATAAACCAATATCCTGAGCCTGTCCTTTGGCAATCTTGCAAATAAATCTACCAACATCCCTTTCAGTTGTGGCCAGTAAAATCCTTGTTCAACCAAGTCATATCTCTAGCCACGTATTCCCCTACCAGTTATGCGATTCTCTCAAAGGGAACCATGTGAAATACACATTTTGACCATTCTCTTGTTAATAGTGTGACAGTCCACACATATACACCGCCAATTATATTTCTTGGGAACTAAACAGGCCAGAATAGCTGATAAGTTAGGACTCATTCTATAATGTGGCAAGTTGGGTAATCTGGAACCAGGTCAAAAGTCAATCTGATGTTGGATCATTGTCATAAGTGACTAAGTGTCAGGAAAGCCAAAATGTCAGCAAAGACTTTGAAGGACGAAGTGTGCAAAGCTTCCAAATACTCAACTTCCGTCTATTAATCTCCTTGTTCACCAATAGCATTAAGCAAAACTCCACATTTGTTAGAGTTACAAGATCTTATTGATAACCTTAGGATCTATAACAACCTTAGTTTTGCCCAAGACAAAGGCATATGTGTTGTCTCTTCCCTCTTGTGGCATCTAAGGTTTCCCCAACAGTATATGGTCAACATCCATATCAAAAACATCACAGGCAATTATATATTTATAATTCCACCAATGGAGATATCCACATGATATATATCAGTCACCTTTAATACAACACCCTTCTGAATCCAATTGACATTGTATAAGAAAGGGTGTTTATTGATCATCAACTTCAGGATTGACAAGACCTTTTGGAAATAATATTGCCATGACCACCACTATCAATACTCATCACATATCTTCCCAACAATTGTAAATTCAGATCAATATATGGTATGCCGATGTGTATGAGTCTCTTGCCTTGGAGATAAAAAAAGACATTGTACGGAACAGTTGATGTGTTCTCATGAATCCTCTACATATACTTCCTCACATGCCCATCCTCATCATCAGAACCATGGTTCACCAAGTTAACTTCTCTCTTATTATTGTCTCTCCTTCCTTCATGAAGCTTGTGGTCATCTTTCTCATCCCAATCTTCTATCAAATCTTGGCAAATATGACGTTGTTCAATGTGATCCCTTTGTGGCTCTTCCTCATGGTAGTTTACCAGTCAAGATCTTCAAGCCATGGTGTTTGGCTTCTTCCATCACCTCTAGGGGCCTATGGTTGAGTGGTAATGATCCTGCTCCGATTTGTGATGTGGAAATCGATGAAATCCCTCTCTAACTACGAGTAGATTTAAAAATATATAATTGATTTCATTTGAGCGTTCTTGAATATCATGATATGGAACTAAATGACCCTATGACACATAATATGATACTCATATGCAACCCTAAGGACCTCATTTAACAATAACACATGCAGCCCACTGCCTTGTGGTCAGCAATAACTCACACATCAGCTAAATTTGTCATTTTTCAAATTTTCCCTACATACAATAAATAATTGCTGCTTGTCAGAAGGAATGCCATGTTCAAACCTGCATGCTTTTGTTTTATTTTCTGAATGTATATCTAACTGTGGTGCACCGTGCCAACCATTCAATCGGGCCTTCTAGAATTGTAGCTAGGATAGATATTAATGCTTCAGTTTTGGAGATCTAAAGGAATACATAACTGTCAACCCACAGAAGCTTCTGGCTGCTAACTAATGAGCATGATGAAACTAAGTATTCTATCACAAAAAAAAGAGTATATATTATTTTCCCCGACCATCAGATAAAAGCTCTCATGTTTATTACCTGGCAAAGCTCGGCATAATGCTTGAAAGCTTCACTGCGTTCATCCTGATCATAAATTAGTGTTCCACCATACCATCTGCCAGCTTCAACTGATGACATAGTAAGATACCTAGCAACAAAAACATTCTTTTTAAGTGATATGATTTAACCTATTATCACATGCTTGACATAGTTTTTTTTGTGTCTAGTAAGAATAAGAGAGATTCAATTACAATAAAACAGCAAGCAAGAGCAACAATGATATTAATTAAATAGGAAAATTATGCCCAACAATCTTCACTCTTTGCTTAGCATCTTTTTCTAAACACTGCAAATGCATCCTGCATTGAATATAGATTCACAGGATCGAAAGTATAGATAAGGCCCCCATTCATTTGTTCAAAAACAAAAATTGATCTAATGGGAATTTCACTGATGCCAGACTTCACCAATAAAGAGAAGTGCAAAAGCTGGGATGCACACACCAAAACAAGCAACAGTATAGCTATTTTTCAATTAGAGCATATAAAAAAGGATTTGTATGAACATCCTCTAAAAAAAAATTCAATACCTCTGGTAATCCTCTTGATATTCGTCACCAACAGAAGAAATCCAATTCATGTCAACAAGTCTTCCAGCACTCAACTCATCTCGATGACACTCTGTAACATTTTCATTTGCTGCAACCTTTTGGAGAGGAGCAGTCTCCTCATATTTTCTTTGACCAAATAACCAATTTGGGCTTTTAAGTTGTACTTCACTGCAACAGATAGCATAAGTTTAAAGGCTCTCCAAAGAGATATATTTCTCAAATCGAATATAACACATACAAACTGATGGCCCCATGGAATGACAGTAAAACATTAAAAAATGAATTCAATGATGAGAAAAATGGCAATGTTTTCTATTCTAGAAATAAATCATTAGCAGTCATGTCATCAAGATATTGTACATGGCAATTAGAATTTCCAATTAAATTAAAGAATGCACAGAGAAACAATGCCAGCACATGCATGGGAAGAAAAGTAGAGATATCTTCCATAGACCAAGAAAAGGAAAGTTAATTGGTAGCATCTACACCTTGCATAATATCATCAATGCCAGCCTCCATGTTTCAAGATGTTCCTAATAATTGATCAACTTCGCTCACAATTTCAATGTCTATTGTATTGTGTGATAGCATCCAAATGTTCTACAGTATGATGTAGAATGTATATAAGGACAATGGATGAAAAGCATAGATATGCAGGCAATCCTTCAACTACATCGGTTTCCATAGTTTACCCATATCTTACAGTTTATCATTCCCCTACACGATTTGGATAGTTCCTTCTATACCATCCTTTGAACCTTTGTACTCTCTCAAGTAATCAAGTCTAGATTTTACCAAATTAAATAATCACCCGAAGACCAATGCTTTTTGCATTTAAGGAATGATAAATTTGGTCATAGAGCATTTTTCTGCTCACTAAATCTTGTTTCCGCTGCATATACACTCAACATATAGAATGTGCATCTAATTTACAACAAATTTCCAGTCCTTCAAGTCATTAGCCATTTTCCAGAAATCGTGGAATGTGAACTTCCTATCAGCACAACAATGTCTTATTTGCATATCAAATTCTTGGGAATGGACACCTAGTCAGTTCACTAATGAAGAATGATGTTAAAACTTCAGCCAACATCAAATACCTATTCTATGTTATTTTGTAGACCAAGACACAAAAAAGCCTCTCTTTACGAGTGAAGTTCAAGTGAAGCTCAGCAAAACACAAAACAGATTAACAATGTCAAATTCCCACTATAAAACACTAACCTATATCTAACTTATCGTTGCCTGTCTCAAATAAGCAAGATATATTTCGTGTTAGAACTTCACAGTAATCAAATATGGCATGTGAGTTATCAATTATAAAGGTAATATCTAAATACATGCCAGATGAGACATATTTCCAATAATTATTGCACCGAGGAGAGATTAAATATGTTGACAGTTGCCTCATTGATATCAACCATGGATAAAAAGGAGATAAAAGCATGTAAAGCAATAGTGAGTTGAAGCATTTACGCTGCATCTGGTGCCATTCCCGTATTTCCAGCACCACTAACTTTTACATCAGATTCATAGCAAAGTCTCACATTTTTTATCGAACTACATGTTCTGTCAATTAATGCATCAAATGATGTCAGCTTCATACGTTGGAAATCTTGTTTGTAACCTGGGGTAGGTGAAAGAGTACATCCATTTCCCACCACATTCAGAGAGTCGGCTATGGAACTGTAAAAAAGCAGAATCAAAAGCAGAAAATTTTAGAAAATACAACATCAAGTATACATCTGTATATGTATAACCATTTGGTGCTATAGGTTTAGTGCACCATGAACACAGGCAAAGAACTATGGACCATTGATTAAACTAATTATTTGATATGCATCTACCTTCGGTCAGTATCAGGGACAGGCTCATCCCCTATCCCTAAAACATGAAGATAATAGTCAGAATCCAGTTCCCAAAGTGCTGGTTTTCCATCTTGAGGTTGGAAGTAACCCAAAAATCTGTTATCAGAAACAAAAATAAAGAATGAAATATATATGAGGTGAAGAGTACATAGCTGCCATCCAATATTTCAACCAAATGGTTAAGGAATCATGCCAGAGTCGGGCATCAATATGCCCTCAGAAGAACATCAATGAGCTTGTTAACAAAGATCACCACGACAAAAATGGAAATGCAGTTTGCAGTAAAAGAAGGTATATCTGAGAAAAGTACAAATTAATGGCGTCTTGCTTTTCACCATCAGTGTAAGTATTGCTGTAGTATCTTTTAATGGACTTCAAAAACTCACGAGACTGAGTAGTAGCTTTCCATCTGCCTTGTCTCTCAGGGAAAACCTAGAAAAGCACATTTTACTTGTCAAGTAAAAGCTAAAACCAAACCAAGGAGAAGTTTCCAACTTTGCATATTCTTTTTATAAGACACTATTCCAAGCAACAGTAACACAGAGCTGCATATATAATTGTGAATGAAATCAGGCCAATCAGCCATGGCCTTTTAAGCAGCATTCAATGTTCCCGTTACAAGATACTGAACATAGATAGAACATCGAGAAAACATAGTAAGAAAAATCAATCAAATGGGTCACGTAGAAGACCTTACAGTGTTGTGGGCTGCAGATCCCCCATATTGCTGCGCAAGTGCATCACCCATACTCTGGTACATAAACATGAGAGCTGTAGCAATGCTACTCTCCTGGTTCAATTTTGGGACGTCTGTCAAACTCATAGCATGAAGTTGGCGACCTAATGCAGCTAAGCCATAAGCATACTGGGCAACATTTGTACGATCCAGACAATCAATGCAATTAGTACGCAAAACACCACTTTGGAAACGAGGCCCATTATTAGACAAAGGTTTCCAATTCAAGTCCTTTTCTCTATCCTGAGCGCCCAAAGGGCCCAGACTTTCATTATTACTAACCAATCTTGTAAGATCTCCTGAACTAGCTCTAACATCGCCAAGGGAAGCATCCCTGTGTACAAAAAATAAATTGTATATCTTAAGCTGCAGAAAATATATATATTATAAGTTCAGTGGCAGAAAATTCAAAGATCTTGCAGACAGTTTCAGGGATTGCTTTCATTATGTGTAACATAAGAATTTCATGTCACCCAAATACAGTTGATGAATACTGAATAAAACAACTTGGGCTTGTTTGAATTTGGATTATATTAAATGTTGATAAAATAATAACTTACAATGGGGATAATGCTATCCCTAGTTGGCTTTTTGTATTGGGTTCAATATTGAATTTTACTCAATTTATCCCTAAATCTCCTTGATTGAGGGCTATAACAGTTACCTATTGAATTTTACAACATCAAATGAGCAAATGAAGCAAAAGGAAACCAGCACAGTATGCATGCTAGTGTAAACCACACCCATATGACAATAGAGCTTATTTTCAAACCAAGCCTTAGTCAAAGACCACAAAAAACTAATTTTAGCACAAAACGTCAAGCATGTGGCAATCCAGAATGGTAATTTTGAAAAATCAACAGTATCTCAAACCAGATTTTTACTATGAGACATAGGCAGTACATGACCTGACATGTATCTCATCCTACTCTTACATTTAGTTGAAATACGCAAATGTCAGAACAAACATCATCAAGTCTAATAGTATTTTGTTATATGCTACTCATCAATCTAAACAATTTTTACTGCAACAATGTTCTTTTTACAAATATGTTGTTTTAATCTCCTGTTTTTGCAACCCATATTTTCAATCATAAAACAAGATGGTCAACTCACAATCCTATAGTATTTGCCCTTTAATTTCTTGGGCACCCAATAGACCCCATATCCAACATATATTCAAAAGGCTAAATTCAAATAAAAAAAATTTTAATTGTTATTTATAAATTATATATTTAACAAAATGCACTTAAAATATCATTAAAACAGTAAAGTCACTCAATTACAGCTGCACTCAGCAAACCTTGAGACCTCAGTCAAAATATGCAATGGATAATGTTGAAAGAAATTAGCATCCCTGTAAAACTGTCATATCAAACATGCCCTTCTTTTTTTTTTGAGAAATATGAACAAGACACGGATTCAAACCCTCAACCATTAACATGCCCAATTTAAAACATGGATGGCACAACTTGGAAAGCATCAGGTAGTACATAGTCAAAATCTTTCTCTACAGTGATTGTAAGTCAGATCTCAGATTTCCTTAATCAAGAACTTGTTATAGATAATAAAAGGGAAAATTATAAATAAATAAATAAAACAAAGATACAGGAGGAATAGATTTCTAAACCAAGTTTAGATCAAGTACGAGAAAGGATGTGGAAAGAAAACAGCATCCATATACTTTTCTGTGTGTGGTTCTGTCGGAGTATTTTCTCCACCTTGACATATTAAAATCCCCACATTTGTACCAATAAGACTGCCAAGTCCATGAATGAGATACATGCCATCCAAATGCTTTATTATATGCAAAAACAGATTAGGTACCATAAATTCTTTCTAAATAGAGATGGCATACAAACTACGAAGCATTTATAATGAATGAAAATAAATAAATGCCTACCTCCCTGTGCTTGTCAGGCTAAGTGGAACCAACTTTCTTTTGACATTCATGGGTTTCCCACTGTAATAGAACCCAGTCATATCCAGTGCTTCACTAGCTACCACACCCAAAACAGCCAGCACATTTGCAGACTTGCTATTGAATTAAACATATTTAGTTTCAAGGTTTGACAGAGTGCCATATTATGTAGAAAGGCAATAAAATATATCAACCTTTTGGCGAACTTATGAAAATCCCAATGAATGAACTTTAATTGGCTTTCTTCAGGAAGGATTTGGTTGAGATATCCAACCGCATTAGCAAATTCACGTCTTAACATCATTTCTCGAGGCCGCTTCTCTACTGTCTGCAAAAACGAAATCAGAGCAACCAACTAACAAGTTATCCTAGGAAATGTGAATATGGCATGACATGATGACTTTATAGATGCAAAACAAAACACATGGACCACATCTAATAGAAACTGACACAAAGTTTTGACTGGACACCGAATAAAGATAGTATTTCCATAGTTCACATTAATGTTGTATAGTAGAAAGAAAATAAACATTCAGCATGCCCTACATATTCTGAAATTTAATGTCAGGAAAGTTAGTTGGGTGACAATTCACCATAAGGTGAAAAGTAGATCAATGAAGCGATCTTACTCAGACACCACCAAATCAAGTTTCCAGACTCTGTCTTATAGGACAACTGGAAATTTAGTCTTAAGTATAACTGTGACATCGCACAACATAAATGAGTAAAATCAAATTAGCATCACCAACCTACAACCACTTCAAACATAAAATAACCCATAATGCATTGAGGGTGGCATATCGCTGCATCTATTGTGTTCATCTTTGATGCACCAAAACAAGTTTGGATTCTCAAACAATTGATGCCTAATTCATTGTTCAGCAAATATCTATTTAATGAATTATTTATTTTTGTTTATTTTATGCCTATCTTCTATTGACTGCATTTAGGAAATACAATGGGATCATTTGTGGGATAAAAAGCATAGGCTACTAAAAGTGAATCCGGCCTTTTTCCAAATTTACTGCATATAACTACATGTGGATTATACTCGTCATTTAATGATTTTAAGAAGTAATACTGTAATTCCATGGTTATTAAAAGTGCAAGGCGCATCAAGGCGCTAAGGAGTCAAATCGACTATGTGCAAGGCTCAGTTGTGCGCTTTTGCAATCAAGGTGCAAAAAAATTAAAAAAAAAATTTAAAAAATCATAAAATTCATTATAAATACTAAAATTTTATAAAAAAAGAAAAATCAAAGTTTAAAGTTTAAACTTGGATAAAACATATATAGAGCGAAATAGCATGTCACCAGTGTAGCAAAAAAATCATCACTACCACTGTTCCACTACTATTAAGATATACTATGATGGTTAGGATTTATTACTACTCAACTACTATTAAAAAATTATATTAGCTGGGAAATCCTAATCAGTATCAAGTTCAATAGCTTCGTCATTATTCTCCCATTCATTCTCATATTCATCCTCCTCATCTAGAAATTAAGACTCTTCATCTCTAAAAAAAAACCCTTTTATTTTTAGGGGTTAAGCTTTAATCTCATGATCATCTAATGGCTCATGTTTATTTGGCTTTTAAAAACTAAAAAGATAATAACACTTTTATTTTCAAGGGTTAAGATTTAATTTGATATTAACTGATGGCATACATTTATCTAATTCTTAAAAGCTACAAATAAATAAAAAAAACCTTTTTGTTTTAAAGGGTTGAGATTTAATTTGATGATCATCTAACCGCTGATATTTATTTAGCTCTTAAAAACGGAAAAAATAAAAAAAACTTTTATTTTTAAAGGTTGAGATTTAATTTGTTGATCATCTGATAGCTCATACTTATCAATCTCTTAAAACTGAAAAAAATTAGAAAAAAAGGGCTCCACTTTACTAAGGCGTGCCTCAAAGGCAAAGGACACACCTTGGGGGTGCCTCTTTGAAGTCTTGCAGCTTTGAGGCTCCAAGGCGTTTAGGCTAGAGTCTAGGGAGTTTTGAGCCTGAGGTGTGCCTGACTTTAATAACTATGTGTAATTCCCCTTTCAAACGATTGAATACAAATATTTGTCAATGATTCTGTGTTGTGTACTAGAAGCCAATCTGATTTTATATCATAATCCACATTCTTCAAACTGGATTTAAATAGATTTAAGAAGGATAACAATGCAAAGTACACGTACTTCATGCCAATCAAGCTGGAAATTACATCATGTGCTGCAGATTTCAGGCATCTAATGACAATCATGCTGTGAAAGCGAAAAAAAGAAAGAAAAAAAAGAAAAAGAAAAGGACAAAATATACATGCATCACAAACAAGTAATTAATCATCTAGCAATTAGGAAGCAAATAACAAATTGAATACAACATGTTAAAGCAGTGTGGAGGGGTCTGGAGGCCCTTTCCTAAGGTAAAAATGGAAAAGTAAACCAGCATAACAAGGAACCATGTTCAACAACCACCTCATTGCAGCTCAGTAACAATGGCATGTGGTTAAAGACATCCTAAAAACAAGTAGAAGTGTGACCTTGATTAGATTGAGAACAATAATTGGGTTGCCATATCTCTTGGCCAAGTCCTCAAAATGCAACTTTGTCGCTTGGTAAGTAGGGTCATATCTCTGCACTGAAGCCAAATGACATAGATGACACATCAAACACAGTATTCTAAAGTCTAATTTAGAGCCAAAATATGTGTCAGAGGATTTGGAGCAATACACAGAGATTACATATATAATAAAGTAAAAATCTGAAACATCATCATAACTATTTCAAATATACAAACTTTCATAACATCTTAGTTTTCAAATCTGTCATATAATATAGACATCAAGCAGTCAATGTAATTTTTTTCTTTAAAAATACTGAAATAAATAGCTACTCCTTTTTGTTTTGCAAAAGCAATACTTACAGATAATATCAGGTTTAGGGCTTAATCTTGAAGCTTCCTGGGACCAGAAAAGAGGAATTGATCCTCGCATTTGTACTACCGAACTCATTTTTCCACCACATGACCCAACTTCTTCATCGAGTACTATTTGTTCAGTTTCAACATCATTTGCAACCCTGCCCCTATCATTGACTCCTCTTTTCAAATAACTGCATACCATAGAAGTGAAGGCAAACAACTGAGAACTGAAAGAAGAGCAGCAAAGGTCTGAAGCCTTAAGAATATTCATTAAATTATAAGCAAGTACAGTTATAGAAGCAAACAGGGAGATGAATCATGAATGCGGTAGGTATACAGAAGGAAAATAGCGGTTTCACAAGGAATAATACCATGTGCCTCTATTCAGAAGCTATAAGAAATCTGGTGAATTGTGTATTGCAGTAAAATCAATCTTCCATCAAAAAATAGCAATCTGAAACTATCTCGACTGAAGTCAATATTCCACGAAGAGAAACCTTCAGCCATAGTGCCAATTATATTTAATAAGTGTGAAAATGCAAATTTCAACTACAAGATGCAAGCCAAACTGTCACAAGGGGGTGAAATTTATAAGCCTGAATATTTCAAGAACGAATCCACCTAAAGTGCCATAAGCCCATTCTTGGTTCAGCTAATCCATAGCTTCAATTGCAAATAGTCTTTACGTCCAAGTCATCCAATAAATTAAACAGAAAAAAAAAATAGAACTAGGGGCTAAAAAGGAACTTCCAGCATGTATCAAGATAAGAATAGAGTTGCAAATCAAATCGCAATTGTTCCAAAAGTGGAGAATAAGTTAGCAAACAACAATTCTGAAAAACAATACAGGAAATGAGGCAGTAAGTAGCATGCACACAAATAAACCAGAGCCAAAAATATCAACTGAGAACCAAAAGTACAGCCCATGAGAGGTGAACTGAAGACATATAGATTCAATCAGGACATTGGCTAGGCCACATCTGAATTCAAAAAGACAAGATTATGAAGCAATATGAACATAATAGGTTGCCTAGTCTAGAACAACCAGACAATATAACAGCCTATTTTTTTTAATACCACAAAGTATCTCAACTGATATCCAACCCAATTTAACAATGACAATTTCATCAAGAACATGCAAAACAGTTCGAAAAATAGTTTTTTACTTTTATAGAAAATGAAAACCAAATAAAGACTGATTACAGCATTTTAGCAAACAATAAAGAAGTATAGCATGAACAATACCGTGTCCCTGCAAAATGACGAGATCGTCTAGAAATAAGAGCAACACTAAATTCTCTCCCAAAAACGGACATCCTAACCTGTAATAGAAGAGTTACAGAACTTAAATTTCAAAAGTTTTGGCTGTATTAAACTTCATGAACTGATAAGTAAATATACCATCTTAAGAGCAATACAACTATGGCAGTTAGAATCTCATTTGCAGTTGATTAGATCAGAGCTCAAGAAATTTGTGAACAGATGAGGCTGGCATCATAAAAAGATATAGCCATTGTGTTAAAGTGACCTTGAAACAAATAAAAAAACAATATTTTTCCTAACTATATGAGATAAGTGTGCAAAAACCAGCACCCATTTGTATTACAGGAATCACTAGACAGTTTAGTAGTTTCCATAAGCTTAACCAAGCACCACTTTCTTTTCAAAATGTAACAAATTATTATTGTCTTTTAGCAGAAGCCTTTAATATGATCAAATATTTATGTACAGGAACAGTCCCTAGGTCTTCAACTAGCAGTGTATCGTTGAGGATAGTGTAAAAATCATCTGCATGAAAAATTATTTGGAAACCAGAAGGAGAACTACAAAACTTACTTGCTTGAAATGACCATGAACCAACGCAATTGTCCACATCGTATTATTGCACTTGCACCGAATTGGTTGTGTTAGAAATGCATTCCACACAAACATGTTCTCATAAGGCATCATCAGTGTACCTTGTGCAAGGACATTCTGTTGTAAACTGCGCATGATAGGATATGTGTAGCTAAAAAAGAAATCCTTAGTAAGGTCAACACTAGATAAGAGCTTCTTATACCTGCAATGAAGGAAAAAGAAGACATCAACATTACCAACATGTTCAAGCATGCAAACCTTACTACCTTGTCAACATAAATTCACTAATGCCAAAATGCACAGTAATGAGGGATTCAAACTAAATAGCATCTGAAACAATTTAAGAATTAGTGCCTGGGAATTTTAGCGAAATTTTGCTATGCCATCATGAGCACAAATGACACAACTCACTAAATAAATACCATAAAGAATCCACCTACTCTACTAATTCATCTGCAGACCCAGGATTTTTCATGGGGTTTTAACAAGTCGAGAGTGTTAAACATCAAGTCAGAACAAAACCCCGCTTTTATCATTAGAATGCATAAATGCTGATGTGGGAATAACCACAACTCATTCCCACTTCTTAAACAGGAAAGTAAATTTTAGAGGCCAGCATACTTTTATTTACAGTAATAATTGAACATAAATACTGGTTCTAACCAATCAATTACAGCCAACAACTTGCTCACTAGAATTTATTCTGCCACTCACCGAAGCTCAGTCTTTGAAAATGCAACATCTGACTGAATGGAAGAGTGAGGAATTGTGATCATCTGACTCTCATCGATGGCATATATTGCATGCCCGCAGATTGACCCTATCTGTCGCCTCTTTGTCACCAGAATCATGTAATAAGACTCCAAAAACTTAATGCACCCTAAAATTAAAACCTCGAGCAAAACAACACAATCACAACAAGTTCAGGAAACCCGAAACCTAGAAAAAGAGTAAGAAAAAGAATCACCAGCAATGCCATAGACCTTCGTGACAAAGGATAGACCACCAGTGGCTCTGTTCCCCTCGGCAATACGCTGCAGGAGACTCTTGACCTCCTGCTCCGAGTAGACGACCGGATCCTCGCTGATACCGAGCTCCGATGGCTCCGATCGATCAATCTTTAGCACCCGAAATCTCCTCTTCTCACTATCACTCCCGATCAAGTAATACCTCTACTCAAAACCCAAAAATAAATCACTCAATAATTTTCTCCCAAGATTTCGATCAACAAACTACCAAAAATTCAACAAAAATCATAAACCTCTGCACCAAACCCTAAAAAAATTTAAGAAAAATCAAGCCTCGATCAAGAAAACACCAAGAATCTCACCAAGCACTAAATAAAAAGGAAAGGAAAAAAAAAGATAATAGAATTCAATTAAGAAAAAAAAGTAAAAAACAGAATCAAAGAAAAATAAATTTTCAGTAAAGAAATCGTCTAAAATCCAAGAAAATGGAATTAAAAATGAGACAAAGATTACAGCGCGAGTCTCGTAGAGGCGGAACTTCTCGAGGGTACAAGAAGAGGGATCAAGATCGTGGTCAGCGGGGTTGAGATTGGGGGCAGGCTTCAGGGGCCTCTCGGATTTCGCCATTGAAGACCAGAGAAAGAGAAACCAAGAAAGCGAGCGAAAACGTTTATTTTGCCCCTGATTTGGAACCCTGGTCCAATTTTATTGAAATTAATTAAATATTTTAAAATTAAAAATCCTTTTAACTAATAATTTGTAATACTATTAATATTTAAAAAAAATCTAATTATTATATATATATGTGTGTGGTTAAATTTGGTATACAAAATCCGAATCCGATTTGGCTATTGCATTAAGTTATTAACCCGTCATTAATATGATCCGAATCCGATTTTGCAATCATATCGGATTATGGATACCGGTTTGTGAAGATCCGACCCGCTAGAGGGATGAGATTTCCCGCCAATTGACCCGGCGGAGTAACCGCGATCTTGAATTGGAGAAACAGAGCAACGGTCTGGGGATCCAAACCAACCGAAAAATGATTCTCAAACCCTCTTGAAATCCACCTCTCAAACCCTAATTTTGACCCGTTTCTCTCTCTCCTCCCTCCCCTCTTTCCCTCTTTCCTCCCTCTCTATCCCCCTCTGGCCAGCTCCTCCATCGATAAGGTGCATGAATTTCTTTGCATTTGATTTTGTTGTTTGGTTTGAACAGGGAAGTTTGATTTTTGCTTGATTTTTTTCTTGTTTGATGAGTTTTTTGGGTGGTGAATGGTGTTTTTTTTTTTTTTTTTTTTTTTTTTTTGTGAATTTGATGCCCAATGGTAAATTGCTTATGTGGCTTTTGTGTAAACAATTTTGGAGTTTTTAATGATTTTTTTTTGTCTTCTATTAATGTGACTTTCTTTAATTGGTTAGAAATTGTTCTTTTGTGTTGCATTGTGTTTTGGAAGTCTTAAATCTGGCTGATATTTTGTTTCTCAATGAGGTTCTTTTTTTTCTTCAATTTTTTTAGCACGAATTTTAGGGCTTTTTCCAAATTTCTGTTCAAGGTGGTTTGAGGGATTGCAATTGTTTTTAAGGACCGAATTTATGGTTTCTTGAATAATGGATAATTGATTGATTTATTGATTTTATAACTTGAATTTGCACCCAGATTTCTTCTCATTTTTGCCTTTAATCAATCTCTAAAACTTTCCAAATTACCTTAGGGAAAGAGCAATATGGTCATTTTTATCACCTGGTATTATTGACCTTGAGATATTCTTGTTTTCCCATTAATGATAGTTTTTCTTGTGAAATTCTTGATGATCCATCATGAGAACTATTCTATTGTTTCTGCTGAATAGTGATCTTGTCATTCTTATCACGCATATCTTGGAATTGGTCACTCTTTCACATCTGGAATGATAGTACTGAAATTGGTTTGTGTCAATAATTTTTATTTGAACATTAGCTCCATGGCTACATAAACAACATCAATGGCTTCATCATACATCCATGCTGTCCTCACAACTTGATAATTAAACCTCTCTTTTGTTGGTCTGAGGCTACTAGATAACATGTTTTGAATGATATGCCACAACATATTGCTTTGTGCACTTATAAGGTATAAATTTCGTCAGATTTTTTTCTTCAAATTATATTGTTGCTTACAAATACATGTGCTGAAAAACCAAAGTTTTCATGGACGATGCGTTGACTTTAGTATTTTCATTAGTTGATCTTGCATTTATTATCTTCTTCCCATTTTGCCTGAAGTACTTCCTAAGTTATGTATCAAAGGGTGGTCTTTCTGGGTTTGTGAATTTCAGATAAGAGCATTCTCAAGCTTCTTCTCAATCAGACGGTCTCTACTCACTAGGTGGCGAATATCAGTGCTCAAATTTGTACACCTTAGAAAACTAAAATCATGATATTTCTTTTTTCTCTCTTTCGAGACCTTCAAAAACTTCAGCTTTTCATATAAAACTGGAAAAAATTGGATATGAAGATCCATTCTATTTCCCTCCTTTTTCTTTCCTTTTTAAAGTTTATATGCAAAAGTATCTAACACTCCAAATTGTATTTTTTATTGTGCCTATTGAGATTGACAATGAAGTTTAACTTGCAGGCCTCGAATTTTCTGGCTGTGAGAAGATGGAGGTTGCTGGCATAGATAAATCATGTCTTTCCAGATAAACTTGCTTTTGTGGGTGAATGAATCTTGTGCCTGTTCTTTGTGACTTCTTTTTGAGAACTTGGATCATTTTAAACATTTAGTTATTAATTGCATGTGAACAAATCCTATTTTCAACAACTGATCAGAAGCAGTGGTTTGATCCTGCCATCTAAAGTGCATGGCATTGATCTGTATCCTTTATATGTTTGAACAAACAGAGCTGCTGAGATGCCTGTTAGTATATGTTTGTCTTCCCTGAAAAATGGCCAACTTTATTTGATCTGACGTATACTTCACCGAGAAGTTCATAGAGCTGAATATATTGTATTCTCCATTGCTACTGGTTTACATAAAAGTGCAAAGCAAGATCTATCTACTTTTACAAGATTTATGGGAATAGATTTAGAACTCAGATTTTTAATGCTTGCTATATGAGCCTGACTTTTTCATCAGTTGGCTAGTTCTTGAAAGGTTTTACATCTTATATGAACTTTGCTGATGAATATTTGCTTTTGATTAATATTTTCGACAGGCACTAATTTACACATTTTATTTCAGTTCCCCAGCCAATTGAAGCTTTGCAATAGCATCTTCAACTTCTCTTATACGTCCAGTTGATGAATGCATTGCTGAATTTCTTTGAGAAATTTAAATATGGAATATTGGGGTTGATGACCAAATGGTAGCAGATATCTATCTATGTGTAATCTACATAGAACTTTAGCTTTATATCTACATAAGATTTCCATTAATGTGTTCTATTAATAATGTTGTCTTCTGCAGATAGTAGTGGTACAGTCTTAGATTGCTCACCATGGTTGGTTCCTCAAGTCAGTCAGAGAGCGAGGGGAGAAGGTCCAACAACCTTAAGAACATTGAGATCTTGCATGGTGACCTGGATTTATGGATTTTGGAAGCTAGATCTCTTCCAAATATGGATTTGATGTCAGAAAGGATGAGAAGATGTTTCACTATGTATGGATCTTGTGCATCACCTTTCAGTAAAAGCAAAAATGATAAGCATAGAAGCCGACGCAAAATTATAACAAGTGATCCTTATGTTTCTGTTTGTCTGGCTGGTGCTACCATTGCCCAAACACGAGTAATTCCAAACTGTGAGGACCCAATCTGGGAAGAACACTTCTGCGTGCCTGTTGCCCATCCTGTGTCACAGATTGAGTTCCAAGTCAAGGACAACGATGTTTTTGGAGCACAGCTTATCGGGACATTAGTAATACCTGTGGAGCAAATCTTGGCCGGAGCCCCAGTTAATGGTTGGTTTCCTATAGTTGGTAATGATGGAAATCCTATAAAAACAAATCCTGAACTGCACGTATCTGTGCAGTTTAAGCCTATAGAGAGCAATCTTTTATATAAAGATGGAGTTGGTGGTGGTCCTGATTATGTTGGTGTGCCTAATGCCTACTTCCCAGTTCATAAAGGAGGGAGCGTCACCCTATATCAAGATGCTCATGTTCCAGATAATTTGCTCCCTAAAATTCCACTTGATGGGGGAAAGCTTTTTGAGCAGCAGAAATGTTGGGAAGACATTTGCCATGCAATCTTGGAAGCTCATCACTTGATCTATATAGTTGGTTGGTCCATCTATCACCCAGTGAAGCTTGTAAGGGAACCCACAGAACCATTGCCTGCTGGAGGGGAGTTATCTCTTGGAGACTTGTTGAAGTACAAATCTCAGGAAGGAGTTCGTGTGCTTATGTTGATTTGGGATGATAAGACCTCACATGACAAATTCTTCTTGAAAACGGTACTACTCATCAAATTTTCATTCTTTATTCATCTAATTTTTAGTTCACTTAGGTAAATTTAAGAATAGCAGACAAACAACTCAACTATAAGAATGGTTCCTCATTTCTCAGCTTCTTTTTTGATGTATATGGGTTGACATAAAATGCAAGCATGTGCATACTTCTGCATGATCTTGTGTACGATATGATGTTTTTTTTTTTTTGGTTGTCTGCTTGTAAATATGCATGTTTTCTACCTAATTTTTTAAACTTATTCAAATGAGAAGTTCTACAATTGAATGTATGTAGGCTGAATGCAGGATGGGGTGATGCATACTCATGATGAAGAAGCCCGAAAATTTTTCAGGCATTCCAGTGTCCAATGTGTGCTAGCCCCTCGCTATGCAAGCAATAAACTAAGCATCTTTAAGCAACAGGTGACCAATATATTTTCTCATCACCTTTATTACTTTATATGTGCATGATATTATTCATGCTGGAAATAAGCTTCGGTCAAAAATGACATGTTCAATTCTAACGGTTAATAGAATACGATTAATACTTTTGCTCAATTTTTTAAAGAAACCTATACCAATTTCAGTTTTTGAGGAAAATTAAAGTATTATCCAGGACTTATCAGGTCAAAGTTTCCTTAAGGTTCAATTATGCCAAATGAAATGCAGAGGATTAACGTGTTTTTAACTGGCAGTCTTGTGCTCATGAAAACCAGTCTTTAAGAGAAACATTTGAATTAAAACGGGGTTAAATAAGAAAACAAACAAACCATTATCAATCTCTGAATATGCTCAAAATGAGCAATCATCTAAAGAAGGTATAAATTGCTTTGTAGCTTTTAAAATATCTATTTACTCTTACCAATGAAATATGCTCAGGTTGTAGGAACTTTATTTACCCACCACCAAAAGTGTGTACTTGTTGACACCCAAGCTCCAGGCAACAATCGGAAAATTACTGCTTTTATTGGTGGCCTAGATCTATGCGATGGAAGATATGACACACCTGAACACAGGCTCTTTGGTGATCTTGATAGTGTTTTTGCCAATGATTTTCATAATCCTACATTTCCAGTGAGTACATTTTAAATTTAATCATCCTCTTTATTTTACTTTTTTCATGTGACAATGACTCTATGGTCCATTTCCAAATAAACATGTGAAACCGAACTTGTCTTTGTTAGAGAGTGTAGAAGGGACAGCTGAACTTGGCCTTGTATTGAACTTGGCCTTGTATTGAGTAAAAGGAGGTTTACATATAGAGTGAAAATATATCATATACGTATATGTATACATGTATATACATACAAGTATATGAATACAACACAATACAGCTAACACCCCATCTCAAACTCAAGACGGATCGTGGATAGTAAAAAGAAATGCTGATCATGCGTCTGTGGCTTGGTAAAGAAGTCAGCCATCTGGACCTCTGTGGGAAGATACTGAAGTGACACAGACTGAGTGCGGACATGACATCGGGTGAAGTGGGCATCCACACCGATGTGTTTGGTCAGCTCATGCTTGACCGGATCAGTAGCAATCTGAAGTGCACCAGTACTGTCACAGTGAATAGGAGTGGGATTCGGTATCAGTACACCAAAATCCTGAAGAATAGAACGAAGCCAAAGTGTCTCCTGGACGGTAGAAGCTAAGGCACGAACTTCAGCTTCAACACTGGACTTAGCAACAGTCGCCTGTTTCTTGGTCTTCCAAACTACAAGAGAAGACCTAAGAAAAACACAGTAACCAGTAACAGAAACTCGATCATCTAGAGAACTGGCCCAGGTAGCATCAGAGTATGCCTGCAGCTGAAGAGTGGATAATCTAGAATAGAACATACCATGAGATGCAGTTCCACGGAGATATCGCAAGACCCGGAGAAGATGAGCATAATGAACAGAAGTAGGGGCCGCAACAAACTGACTGAGGATGTGAACAGCGTGAGAAATGTCTGGTCGAGTGACAGTCAAGTAGACCAGACTGCCAACCAGGTGTCGATAGCACGATGGATCAGATAGAGGAATACCATCAGAAGCTCGTAGCTGCAGATGTAGCTCCATTGGTGTGGCAGCTGTACGAGTATCTGTCAACCCAGATCTAGCAAGAAGATCAAGAGTGTAGCGCTGCTGAGAGAGTCGATAACCATCAGGATGAGAAGTGATCTCTATACCCAAGAAGTAACGAAGTGGACCTAGATCAGTCATCAAGAAGGTGTCACAGAGTTTCTGCTTCACAAAGGTAATGTAAGCAGAGTCATCCCCAGTAAGAATCATGTCATCGACATACAAAAGAAGAATGGTACGGCCTCGAGAGGAGGTATGAACAAATACTGCTGGATCATGAATGCTAGCAGTGAAACCAGCAGCCTCAATAACTGTGCTGAACTTCTCAAACCAAGCCCGTGGAGCTTGTTTAAGACCGTAAAGAGCACGACGTAGACGACAAACTGACCCCGGAGGTACCTGAAGACCAGAAGGAGGAGTCATATAAACCTCATCCTTCAAGTCCCCTTGAAGAAAAGCATTCTTCACATCAAGCTGATGAAACGTCCACCCACGAACAACTGCGACGGCAATCAAAGTACGAACGGTGTGCATATGCGCCACTGGAGCAAAGGTCTCCTCATAGTCACAACCATGCTCCTGCTGGAAACCACGAGCAACCAAACGCGCTTTATAGCGCTCAAGAGACCCATCAGAACGGGTTTTCACCCTGTAGATCCAACGGCAGGTGATGGGAACAGCATGAGAAGGTAAAGGAACTAGATCCCATGTGTGAGTTCGAGAGAGAGCATCAAGTTCCTCTGTCATGGCATTTCGCCACTCAGGTGACTGAACCGCCTCCCTGTAGGTTCCTGGTTCAATGACATTTGAAACACTGGTGCTAGCAGAAGCATAACGGTGAGGAGGATGTAAAGAGGAGCGATCACGTAAAGAATAAGTATGAGATAGTACCTCAGATATGGGATCAGGAGTAGGAGTGGCGTTAGAGGAGGCCGGCCGAGGTGGAGATGCTGCGGGCTCCCTACGTTGATAAGTAATACGGACAGGTGGATGAACAGGAGGGAGGGAGGAAGAATCAATAGATAAAGAAGGAGAAGGAATAAAAGAAGAATGTGAGATAATCTCTGGAGAAGTGGGGATAGAAGAGGAAGATCCTAAGGAAACATCATTTGTAGAAGAAGAAGTAGCAAAAAGAAAAGATAGGAGCACATTGGGAGAGGAAGACTCATAAGAAGAAAAAGAAGGGTAGAAAGGTGTGGATTCATCAAATGTGACATCACGAGAAATACGAAAACGACGAGTGACAGGATCATAACAACGATAGTCTTTATGCTCTAGACTATATCCTAAGAAAACACAAGTGACAGACTGGGCAGTAAGTTTGGTCCACTCCCTGGGTGAGAGTAAGACAAAGCAACGACAACCAAAGACACGAAGGTGATCATAGCGTGGGGGTGTGCCATATAGGCATTCACCTGGGCTACGATGCTGAAGATAAGAAGAGGGTTGTAAGTTAATAAGATAAACGGCAGTATTGATCGCATCTGCCTAGAAATGAGGGGGAAGAAAAGCACCAAGCATTAGAGTACGAGCCGTCTTTAGGATGTGACGGTGCTTGCGCTTAGCAACCCCATTCTGAGGATGGGCCACATGACAAGATAACTGAGGTAAGGTGCCCTCAGAAGATAGAAAGGCACGAAAAGCCTGAGAAGTGTATTCCCCGCCAGAGTCAGACCGAAAGGTCTTTATAGAGGCAGAGAATTGAGTGTGAACCATTGTAATGAAAGAGCGACAGATAGACAATAACTGACTACGATTATGCATAAAATAAAGCCAGGTAAAACGGGTGTAGTCATTAATAAAAATAACATAATAGCGATTGCCTCCTTAAGATACAAATGGTGCCGGACCCCAAACATCAGAATTTATAATTTCAAAGGGAGCAGTAGTTTGAGATATACTTAAAGGATAAGGACGCTGTATCTGCTTACCGAGCTTACAGCCAATACAAATCACATCAGAAGGAGGAGAGACAGCTCCTAGGACACCATGATGAACAAGAGAAGACAGACGAGAAGGACACAAATGACCAAGACGAGAATGCCACACATGATGGGAAATAACAACAGCATTACAGTGAGGTACCTGTCCAACAGAAACGGGAAGACGAAGGGAGTCCAATGCGTATACTCCACTATGACGACGACCAGCTCCAATCACCGCTCCACTGTGATCCTGCACACGACAGGAGGTACGATAAAAAATAACCTGACAATCATAATCAGTAATTTGGCTAACAGACATAAGATTCATGGAAATGTGAGGAACATGTGAAACAGAAGGTACGGAGAAAGCTTTATAAGAAAAATGACCAATAGAAGAGATAGGAAGTAGTGTGCCATCAGCAATACGCACACGGGTGACAATAGAGGGTGGATGGGAATTATGAAGATGAGTGGCATCATGAGTCATGTGAAAAGAAGCACCAGAGTCAAGAAGCCAACGCGGCCAGGAACTACCTGGAGTAGATGGAACACCCTGAGTGGAGCGAGCATGACCAGTAGAGGACTCTGTCAGATGAGACTGCTGGAACTGTCGAAACATCGCTAAGACTCTGCTGATCCGTGGGAGATATAGGATCCGGGAAGCCTTGTGCAGAATATACTTGAGGTGTGGGAAGAAGAGGTGGACGCTGTGAAGAAGAACCGATAGAAGGGACACGCGGAAGTCCACGGTGCTTCTTCCGACAGTCACGCTCGAGGTGGCCTATAAGACCACAGTAGTGACAAGTCATGATCCTTTTCGACCGTGGCGGTGGTCGATAGGAAACAGGTGGTGGCGGCGGTGGACCAGAGGGCGAAGACACCTGAGATAAAGAAGGAAGGCGAGAGACAACAAGAGCACTATCTCCCCCTGTGAAGGAAGTCTGAAGACGAATCTCTTCGGCACGAACAAAAGCGAAGGCCTCTTCTAAAGAGTATGCAGATGGAGCGTGAAGAAGCTGGCCACGAGTCGACTCGAACTCAGGTCGGAGTCGCATGATAAATTCATACATACGACGGGTCTCGTCATGACGACGACGACGAGCACAAGACTCAGAACATGTTAGAATCTGAGCAGCATGAGTGGTGCAATAAGAAGGTGTAAGAGCGTCAATTTGACGCCAGATCCCACAGTACCTGTTGTAGAATCGGTCGACAGTGTCCTCCCCCTGTTGCAGGCTTCCGAGAGTCTGGTACAAAGTAT
This sequence comes from Dioscorea dumetorum, assembly GCA_902712375.1. Lineage (NCBI taxonomy): Eukaryota > Viridiplantae > Streptophyta > Magnoliopsida > Dioscoreales > Dioscoreaceae > Dioscorea > Dioscorea dumetorum. Next base: position 2,031,274 of record CACTHL010000245.1, read on the forward strand.
ACAACTGTGCTTGACTGGAGCCACAATATCGCCGTTCCAGATACTCCCACATGTCTCGAGCAGTGGGAAGATCAGCTATCTGGGTACAAATATCAAGTGTGACAGTCTGACAAATAATCATTTTGGCTGTGAAGTCATCGGCGGCCCACTTCTCAAACTTCTGTTTAAATGCTGTTAGAAGAGCAGAGGTCTCCAAAGAGGAACTGGTAGGGTCAGAAGGTGTAGAGACAACAGGAGCAGTGACAGTGCCGTCAACATGTTTAAGCACACGAATACCATCAAGAATCCCTTTAAGAGTGAGTCGCCAGAGAATGTAATTGGTGCCGTCAAACACCACATCGGATTGGTGAAGATTCCTGTGACGAATCTCGGACAGCACTCCACTAACACCAAGATTATCCTTTTTTTTTTTTTTTTTTTTAATAATAATAATAATAATAAGATGCTATACAGTTGCCATTAGCTTTGAGATAATTGTCAAAGTTTGTCGGCTGATTATCATGGGTGGGGACTTGCGCCAAACGTCACGGGTTGTTGGCACGGTTTCCAAAGTTCGCCGGAGATGAAGTGCGGCAGCAGCGGCGCTCGGCGAACAACAACTGAGAGAGGTGGAGGCCGGTCTTGGTGGTGGAGGGCAGGCTGGTGGTGGAGGGCGGGCTGGTGGTGGAGGTCGGGCTTGGTGGTGGAGGCCGGGCTGGTGGAGAGGTGCTGGTCTTGGTGGTGGAGAGGGCTGGTCTTGGTGGTGGAGGCCGGGCTGGTGGTGGAGGCCGGGCTGGTGGAGAGGTGCTCGACGGCAGCAACACCACGAGAGAGAGAAGTAGGGATGCCGGAGGAGAGTTCGACGGCAGCAACGGCAAGAGAGAGGAAGCAAGAGAGAGGAAGGAAGGGCTGCCGGCGCACGCGAGAGGGAGATGACTGTTGGAGGGGCTGCCGGTGCACGAGAGAGGGAGATGACGAAGGAAGGGCTGCCGGCTCACAAGAGAGGGAGATGACCGTTGGACGCCGATCACCGGAAAACAGGCCGGAGAAACCAGCTCGATACCATGTTAGAGAGTGTAGAAGGGACAGCTGAACTTGGCCTTGTATTGAGTAAAAGGAGGTTTACATATAGAGTGAAAATATACCATATACGTATATGTATACATGTATATAAATACAAGTATATGAATACAACACAATACAGCTAACAGTCTTTTCCTCCTTACAGAGCTGTAGGTGATAGTATAATTTATCTTTCCTTTTCTCCTGCATGATATCCTGATCTTACACTTTTTCAATATTCATTTTGTTGGTGAATGTCTTGAACTATGAGGATGCTAATGATGAATGGCATTTTAGTTATATCAAGTTTTAATATTCTTTGTGAATGTGGACTTGATAGATTTTTCAGTTAATAAAATTTTAGTAAAGTAAATATGGAACGGATTTCAACTATTCAAGCTATTCTATTTATATTTACAGATTAACAGCCGAGGCCCAAGGCAACCTTGGCATGATTTACATTGCAGAATTGATGGCCCTGCTGCATATGACATACTGACAAATTTTGAACAACGATGGAGGAAAGCTATTAAATGGCGAGAGTTCAAGTTTCGGAAAGTCAGACACTGGAATGATGATTGTTTGATAAAACTTGATCGTATTTCCTGGATTAAGACACCCTATAAAGATGATTGTGATGCATATGTTAGCAGTGAAGATGATCCCGAAAACTGGCATGTACAGGTTGGTCAAATAATGGAATTACGCTTATTGTTTGTGATCATGCATAGTTCAATTTTGATAATGTAATCTCTTTTGTTGACAGATTTTTCGCTCAATTGACTCGGGATCTGTGAGAGGTTTCCCTAAAGTTATTCAGGAAGCTGAGTCTAAGGTTAGTTGGAGAACCACAAATTTCTTATGGGAAGATTTGTACAGATAATTGAAAATTTTTTATTTACTTCATTTTTCTTAATCAGATATCTAATTCATTTATGGTACTGGTTGCAACATTGTTTAATTTTGGGTTTCTGACTTATCATTTTCTTTTGCAGAATCTTGTCTGTGCGAAGAATTTGAAAATAGACAAAAGCATACACAGTGCTTATGTGAAGGCGATAAGATCTGCACGACATTTTATATACATTGAAAACCAGTATTTTATTGGATCATCATATTTCTGGCCAGCCTACAAAAATGCAGGTACATACTTCATTGACTTTTGGCAAATATTAGGCCTGCTCCTTTACATAGCATTTTATTATTAGTTTGGCAATTTTTACCTAGTATTATATGGGCAATTCACATGCTATTTTGAAAGTTCATGATTGAAAGTTTATTATCTTTATAATTTAACAGCCACCAAAAGCCTAAAAAGCTTGTAAATTTTTCAAATATTTGCGAGCTGGTTAACTTTCAGAAGAATAACTTCATGAACAGATATTCATATTCACACATACGAAGGTGATGTGTGTTCAACATTGAAGACTCATTCAAAATATCTGATTCCAGTATTTCTAAACTTCTTTAATTACATATATGAAGCTTTCATCAGATTGAAAGACACATTTATTTCATATCTGTTTTTAAAAATGTACAATGGAGAGTTCAGAAAATAAAGAAGTCCTAGTTTAAAGCTTTGTGCATTTTTTTGAAGCAGGCGCAGATAATTTGATACCCATGGAGTTGGCCTTGAAGATTGTGAGCAAGATCAAAGCAAAAGAACACTTTTCAGTGTATATTGTTGTGCCATTATGGCCTGAAGGCATTCCCACTGGTGCAGCTGTGCAGGAAATCCTCTTTTGGCAGGTCTGACACTTGTCTATTTTCTCTTCATCTCATTTCCCTTTTAATCCTAATTTTCATTGTTTCTCATCAAACAATTTTGCCAATCTATTTTAAATAATAGCAATCAACGTGTCTAAATATTTAATTTCACATCATGCCCGAGCATAGCTAAGTACTTCATCACATTGATTGTCACAGGCTCAAACAATGGCTATGATGTACACAGTTATTGCTCAGGCACTTGAAAAATATGGTCTATCTGAAAAATGCCATCCTCAAGATTATTTGAATTTTTATTGCCTTGGAAAGCGTGAGCCTTTGCTACCACCAACTAAAAAATCATCTTCAGCTTACAATGCAGATAGTAGTGGACTGGTAAGTTCTTTTGTTGTCTCCTCTTTTCTGCAAGGCCATTTGAAATTAAACAATGAACAATTCTCGGGCAGCTTAATGGTTGTTAGCAACCATTTTTAAACTTGATGTTGCTTCCTTGACCAAGATCTTCATGTTGTTATTATCCAGGTTATAAATATTTCATTCTAATTGCTGTATGTAGAATACACATTCTTTATCTTGTACTTTAGACTTAAACATAAAGTGGACTTTTAAAATACTGGTTCTTCAGATTTCTTGTTGGTGATTGATGTTCCTAGATCATGAATTATCAAACAAAAAGAAAACGGATTTATCTCAATTGATGTAAATATCCTGCAGCGCATGGCACAGAAGTATCGCAGATTCATGATATATGTGCATGCTAAAGGGATGATAGTTGATGATGAATATGTTATAATTGGATCTGCCAATATCAATCAACGATCAATGGATGGTTCAAGAGATACCGAGATAGCAATGGGAGCATATCAGCCAAAGTACAAGTGGGCAGGAGAAAACAGCCATCCACATGGACAGGTTTAGAAATCCTCTCTCTGCTTAACTTTGGAAAAGCATGAATAAAGGATGAATAAAGTGCAGCAGGCCCACATATCTCTAGACTAGTAATGAATCCAATCACAGGAATTGAAACAAATTAGAATTCTTAATTCTCCATTCGCAAGCATATTGTTATCATCCAATGTAGTGTATCTATTGAAAATTTTTTTGTCAACAATTTTTTTTTAGGTACTTTCCGTTAGTTTGGGCCAATAAAGTCTTTGTTGCTCATCGAATTATTTATGGTTTAAAGAACCAAGGAATGAGCATGAATTTCTGATGGCAGGTTTATGGATATAGAATGTCACTCTGGGCGGAACACTTGGGCAAATTAGAAGACTGTTTCTGCGATCCGGGAAGTATGGAATGCGCCAAACGAGTAAACCAATTAGCAGAAACTAATTGGCAATCCTTTGTGTCATCTGAGTACAAAGAAATGCACGGACACCTTATGAAGTATCCGATTCAAGTTCGGAGTGATGGTAGCATTAGTTCTTTACCTGGGCATGAATGCTTTCCAGATGTGGGTGGAAAAGTTCTTGGAGCACACTCAACTCTGCCTGATACTCTCACTACATGAAAATGGTGTTCCATGGAGTTAAAAAGAGAACATCAAAAATAATCTACCGGCTAATGTAATATTTGATCGGAAACAGTTCTCGGAATCATCATGCATATCACGTGTATTTTTTGACTTGCATTCCTAGACATGTAAATTCCAGGCCAATGCTACTGAAAAGGGTGTGGAGAGTTCCTACTCCAATGCAATTGAAGCTTTGGAAGCTTGAGCTTGCTGTTGTGTTTCTTCTATAGTAGTTGTGAATTGTACATCTTCAATACTTCTTGAATGTCCTTCGGATAATACGATATACAGTTCTTTTTCTGATTATTTCTTTTGCGTGATAATATATATATATATATATATATCGATATCGACTTATGAGATTTTACATGGGCATAATTGTAATTGCAAAAAGAAAAACCTAAAAATCAAACATTTTTATTTTCTCTGCAAATCAACAGGCACTGTTCAACTAATTATAACAAAAGTTTAAAAAAAGATCAATCAATGTACAAAAAGACCAATGCTATTTTAACAAGACAACAAAACAGAGAAAAAAACAATAAAAAAACTAACAATGAAGAATATATGACCTGCAAACATGAGCATCTACAGTACTGTTTCTATAAACACAGCTAAAGTCTCATCATATAAAGCTATAACTCTCAACTAGTGACCATTGTGTCGGCATGCACCGAAAAAGGCAGCCTCACCAACAATCACTCATTCACACACCCTTTCTTTCTACTGAATCAGTTCATAGGTTTCGATAAAGCCTGTGCGGAGTTAGACACCATAAATGTATCAGTAGCAGCACAAGGAAGCACACTGCCTTGTTGCACACTGGACACCAAAATCGATGATATTAATCCCGAAAACCAAAGACATCTCGCTCACTGAAATCACTGCTGCCACCACGGGAGCTGCTACCGTTGCGGCTGTGCAGGGATAAGCCCCTCATGTGGCTGGACAAAGTCGAGCCGTCAGCTTGCTTCTCCTTGAAGAATCTTTCCCTCTCCATATGCTTAGCGGGCGGCGGTGGGATTGAGGTTGGCACCGGTGGCTTGCTATCAGAATCTGCAGGTTGTATACACAGTGGCCGCTTCATCTTCTCCTCGGGAATTGACATGAAAGACCGTGATGAGTTCCCTGAGTAATCTTCTGCACAAGCTTTTCCTTTCCTTATCCTATTAACAGAAAATAATACTTGAATCAGAGCTAATGGTTATTGCATTAGATGTTATTAAATTTTATCCATGCATATAGGTTTTGTTGCACAACTAGAGCTTAAAAGTTCAACAGGTAGGGAAACTATAAAAAGTGAAGAGAAAAAACCTTCGGAAAAGATGTTCTTCATCCTCCTCTTCGGAATCTTCACGAGCTGTTGTTATAGACACAGTGGAAGTAGCTCGAACAGAGAGAAGTGCATCATGTTTGGCAAGCGCCTTGTGTAGCCGATCGTTCAGATCAATCGCTTGAGTAACTATTTTCTCATCCCTGAAAAACCAAATTCAGTGGCTTTGAATTTCAGGAGCAAATAAACTGATTATTAAAAACATCAGAGAGACTATTTTCTTCCACACACGGTCAGCTCCAGCAAAGGGGCTGCACACATGAAAATAAACCTAATTAAACATTAAAGATGTTATTTTCCTCTTGAATTTGAAGAATCTCCATAATAATTCAGTATGGTACCACATTTAAGAACATGAATACAACAATTGTTAAAAAAAGGACCATTTCACTCAGTACACGAGAAAAAAAGAGATTGTTTTACTCAGTAATGGTAAACACCATCAACTTGTTCAAGAGAACATTAAAAAAGGGACAGCAGCACTGGCTCAAAGAGGAAAGTTTTCTAAAAGCAAATAAATTAGTACACCTTACCGGGAGGTCATAATAAGATGCATTACTCGTTGCTTTTGGAATGAGCACTGCTCCACAAGGTCCAACACAAACTCATCTGTTGCTCCCTGCACAAGCATATCTAAATTTTTAAAAAGAACGGATGGTTGCACTAATATTATGCGTAGGCTGCCGAAATATGTCTGAAAAAGCTAAAAATTCTAATTCTCATCTCAGAAAATATTTTGAGAGGAACAAAAAACTTGTTTGAACACAAGATTTACAAATGAATCACTTTGATACGGTGGATAGAATAGAACATAGAATGTCACCACTTAATATGCCTGGCCATTAGCCAACAGCGTCACACGCGTCTGGTCTAACTCGGTCTGACTCAGGTGATTTATCAGCTTCAGGCTTAGCATTCAAATAGCAATGACTGATATAATCTACATCATTGGTCAACCCAACGTTCAATTATTTCAGATAAGTCCACTTAGGTTCAGACAAATTTAAAGAAAAAGCCAGATTTTAGAAGTTTCATACTTGAATTCAACCTAATAGCAGTTTAATTTGCTTAGAAAGCAAACCACTAAGGTCATGTTCCGGCACAGATTAAATTTGTTTGATCCATTACAACAATCCCTTTCAGAATATAAAACAAGTAGTTTGGAAAAGAAGCACCAGCACAATATCACAGAGAAGTTAGGGTATCTAGCTTTTTTAATCCAAATACTCTTTTCTTACTTCATAGGCGGTATTAATGTTTTTTTTCTGGTAGAAAGCCACCTCTTTCTCCTAAATAATATATGTACTTGATGAGATTTCCTATTTCAAAAGATAGGTTCAAATGTAAAGATACAGTAACAAACAGTTTATGTGGTTAATGTAATATTGAACCTTTGCATTTTATATATTTACATGGTTATGTTCTATTTTACAATATATGTTTTTCTTAATTTTCTTTGATGTGCATAAATTGCAGTACAATATTTAACCTTTCTGAAACATATAAACAAAAACAAAGGCATTTTCAAAGAATTTGAGCCAAGAATTTTGCATACATGGGTCTCCTTTAATCAACTATTTCAAAGTAACACTTAAAGTCCTTACCTCCGGATGTTGTGGATTCACTGCATCCAACACTTCCATTAGGACATCCAATACGCTAGTGGCCTTGTGTAGGATACTGAAATTATATAATATATAAACTATGTCAGCACAATAAAGGGAGTTTTTACTACATAATTACTTGTACAAAAGTTTCTAGCTATATAAATTCACAAGCAGGTGCCACATCAAAAATGATGTGAACATCTCAAGAAGGTAGCCTCATCAATTAGAAATTCATTATATATTGTTTATTCTAAGACTTCAGGAAAGGCATTGTGAATATCCTAAGTGAGAACCCCAAGTATTGACAATTCATGCACTTCCACATAATACCTAAAGGTTATATAACTAATGCATAAAAATAACAGAAATATATCCTCAAAAAAATACATTGAGCTTACATTTATTGTAACAGAGCTAAATATGTGAGGGACGATTATTTCCCACAAGAGACTAGGCTTGACCTTCAGCCATAAAAAGTCAAGGACTGCCTCACTTGATTACATCTCCATAATCATTAGGAATACAAACAAAAACCCATGAACAGTAGACAGGATGCCACTGTCATAAGAAATGCACTCTAGGAAGGAAAATAGTCATGGTATGTCTCTTGCTAAAAGAGAGACATTTTTGACATTTAAAAATTTCCTTTCCTTCTACTGCACAAAGAATAAATAAAGAACACCTAATTGGGCCTCTCAAATACAACTAGAATACCTATGAAGAAGGTGAATAATAAATTTTAGCCAAGTGAGCTGTGTGAAAGACCAATTTGTGTTCATGCTTAAGTTTCAAGATTTATATTCAGCACAAGCAATGAAAGAAACCAAAAAGAGGATGAGGTGCATATGGTAAAATGAAGGCAGAGAAAACCTCACAGTTCACACTACCTTGAATCTGGGCTGATCTGACCATTAGCATTTTTCTTGTCAGCTTCAGATTTCTGGTATAGAGAGGCTTCAGTGGGAATGTCCTTTTCACGGACATTTGAAGCCAGTTGTTCTTGTAGAGCAATATTAGGTCGTTGTGGAAATTGTACCCGTGCAGACTGAGAAAAAGTTTTCAGAAATTTAATTAACATGCATGTTATAAGCAAAGAAACTAAAAAATGAGATGAATATTTGGCTTCATCCAATTAAACCTAAAGAAATAGGTGCTTTCTTCATGCTATTTAACTTCATTGAGAAGTATATCCATCATAGAAAAGCACTACGATAAACAAAGCTAATGCATACTGGAAATAGCAGACGACCAACTTATCGGTAGAGATAAATGATAGTCTGAATCCCAAATAGAATCCTTTGTCCCCCCCCACTTTTCTCTCTCTTATCTCCTTCTTATTGGCTAACTCTAGAAAATTTATAAACTCATGATTATCACTCCCTTATCCATTATATTTAAAGAAATAATGGGATCCATAGAAACTAGTAAACTAATGGTAGATTGTAAGGGACCTTTTTTTATGTTGACAATGGATGGTAGAAAGTAGTGGACATAAATACATACCACCAGATCATAATATGCAGTGTAGTATTGAGGAAACTTGCTGGAAGCACCACCAAGGGCAGTTTGAGTGGCATCCAAAAGGAGAAATATTCTTTCACGGACAGGCAAATCTGTCTGTAACAATGAAGGGAAACAATTCAAATCTGTCTGTAAAATACGTGATGGAAAAAGGACATCGCTTCAGACAAATATAGTCTGTGCCCACAATCCATAAGAAGCAGAATTTACCTTTTTCTTCACTATCTTCACTAAAATTGGAAGAAGTCCGTTATCTATCACCTGTTTATGAATATGTTCCCCACAGTTGTTCATTAGCATTTCTAGTAACTGCAAAACCAACAAACATTTTAGCCATGCAGTGATTTAGATGGGGTCTTTACATTTGACATCTAACTAGACACATTTGAAGAGTATTAAAAAATTCAAACTAGGTCATAGTCTATCATGTACATACCAAACTGTTACAAACCTTTTCTAACATACCACTTCTTTGAGCTATGCACCTTTTCGTAAATACAAAAAACAGAACACACCATTCTCTTTAACTTTATTCTAATTGCCCATATTTTCCACAACAGAGCTTATAAACAATTGCAGGATAACATTTGAAGGATCAAGATAATCATAAACAACTCTTAAAAGAGCATGGGAATAAAATGCCAAAGTGAATATCTTGGAGGCTCTGAACAATATATCTACCATTCCAACTCTAAATGGACAACTTGGAAAAGGTTTTATTGTCTTGACAGGAGATAGCATGTACAATATAGGTGCTACATCTTGTACCTGACTCAGTTTCGTTAGTGATACGAAGAAACTGGTTGAACTTATAATCAGCTCATATATATTATTTTATGTGAAGATGACGGAGGCACATAGAATTTGTATTGCTTATGGAGATTAAAAGAGTGAAGTAATAAGCTATCTGTTGTAGGGCATAAATGTCCCTACTACAGCATACAGTTGAGTAATTAAAATGCCAGAACAACACCTAGACATACAGAATAACAGGGAACTCACCATAACAGCAAACAGCTGAGTATTAGGGTTTTTCTTCCCCAAACGTTTCTTTATGGACTTTATGACATCTTTGGCTAACCTAATCATCCGAAGACAAGGAGTTAATGGCCAGGTAACACAAAATAAAGAAAAAGTATCACACATATCAACCTGTGGTGCATATAATAAAAGCAACAGTACCAAACTGCATTACTTTAACAAAAATTCCTTTTTGTCGTAGACAATCCATTTTGGCGTCCGCTTATGACAGGTTTGTGACAAATTTCAAAATCATACTAGCAAATAAAGAAAGAATCACAAAATCGAAAAGGTTGTAGAATCTAAGATAATGACTTTTTCTCAAGAGCGCGACAAAATGTATACTGACAAGAAGACCATAATCATTTGTGATAGCATATGCACAACAAACATAAGAAAAGAACTTGGAACTAAAACTAGCCACTCTATCTGCTACTAGAATTAGCTGCATGCACTAAGTATTATACCCTTGGTCACGAGCAACAAGTTCACAAATTTCAATGCTCTTTGTCCAGTCCATTTCCTTCAGGTTTTCATTTGTTGCCGCATTGACCAACTCAGCCACCCCAGAACCCCCCATGATCACACAACTTTGAGAAACCACCAAAGTATGTTCTCAAACTAGTCAGTCATCAATCTTCAAACTTTCCTGCAATACATTCAATGCACAGAAGTACAGCATCCATCAAAACTAACGCAAATCAATATTGTGGGGGACATAGACATATAATCCTCTACCATGATGCTTCAGGATAAAGAAAAACCAAATATGACCAGGTGCAATCATCCTAAAATGGAAATTCCGTTGCCAAGATGAGAACTTACAAAAACCAAAAAAATTGCAGTTCCTGTTGCATATACCACTTCCCTTATCCTTTCAATAGAGTAAAGGGCCTTCTATAAACAGCACAATTCCACACTGCAACACAAAAAAGAAAAGCAAGACAATACTTTAGTGATGTAATGAAAGAATTGAAAAAGAAAAGATAAAACTTCTACCACTTTAAGCCTATGCCTTAAACACTCCCACAGAGTCACTAAATTCCTCATAAACGCAAAGAGAAATGCTAACTAATGGCGAAAAATAAACAAACCCTAAATCAGTGAGGAACAATGAAAAGCCTCATACTTCCCATGGATCATGCCACACGCACCGAAGACGCGGCCCCAGCCCTCAAGATTGAAATTTTCCACCAAGAATCACATCACAAAGAAAGTCCAACTAGAAAACGGTATCAAATCCTCAATAAAAATAACACACAGCCAAGCCTTCACTCTCACCAAAACCACAACCCAAACAACCTAAACAGAACCGTTCCACATCCCTCAAAAATCACAACTTCCTATCAGAAAAACACACAAAGGCTCCTTCTTAACAAGCAAAACCCAACCATAAAAGCAAGATCTCCATCATCACATCTCTCAAAGAATCCAAAAAAGATCAAAGAAAAAAAAAAGAAAGAAAGAAAGAAAGAACCACTGGATTACCATCAAAACAAGCTTCCACATTCCCCACCGCCTTTGCCTTCCCTTTCCTCTCCAACCCCCTTTAGGAAAGCCGAAGAGAAGAAGGCTCCGCCATTACTGAACCAAGAGAGAGAACTCGCAAGATAGAGAGAAAAAGGAAACACTGCTCCAAAAAGAGTCCTTTCGCGATCACCGCCTTTCGTTCTCCCAAACTTCTCAAACTCTTCCTCTCATAACGACACCATACACATCAAGATTCGAAGTCTAAATACACAGATCCAGATGTACACGTGGCCCGTTGTTAACGCCATTGCAAGTTACCAGCTCTGGATAGGGTTTAGAGCGGATGAGAAAGAAAAGAAGAAGACAGCTCCCTGACAGTGTGTTCCCGCATGTTCCGCGCCCCCTCGAGTCATCCGTGGTCACCTTCGTAGCCGTCGGATCGAGAAACGTGGCACAAGCATTAAATCAAGACCGTCGGATTGGGCTTTTCCTTTAATTTATTTGGGTTGCACATGGGCCGGCTTGGAGTGGGCCCAGGGGTTCAGATATAGTGGCTAGCCTGGACAAGGCCAAACTGTGGAGGCCCATGAAAGCAAGAGAAAGTACCTTTTAAAAATATTAATTTTATTTATATTCAGATTTGCTGAGAATTAATTAATTAATTAATGTATATAAATATGGTGCTGTGGACGGAGGAGTATAGATTGATTGAAGATGAGTGTGTTGCTATTTATGATTGCAATGTTTGAAAGGAGTTTGGAAGACCAGAAGAGATTGAGAGAGATGTTGATATTATTTATATATATATGTATAAATAGAAGGGTGTTGTTTGATGGACAAGTAGCATGTGTGGGGTGGGGGTAGAGGCTTTAATGAAACTAATCAGCTGGAAAGAGTCTTTTTCCGAATGATTAAAAATAATAATAAATCTTATTTTAGTACAATTTTTAAAAGTATATTTATGTTGTCATGAATTGGGTAACAGTTGGGGATGTAGCTCAAATGGTAGAGCGCTCGCTTTGCATGCGAGAGGCACGGGGTTCGATCCCCCGCATCTCCATTTATTTATTTTTTTGTTTTTCTATATTGTGAGGGTAATTTTCAATTATATTATTATTATTATTCATTAATTGCTATATCTACGCCACTGTTAAGTTTCCATCAAGCGAACCACACTTTGAAATTATTTCTTCCTTTCTTTCTTTATTTTATTTTATTTTATTTTATTTTATTTAGGCCAGACATTAAAATAGTGACTATAACTTTTTTTCCCAACGTTTCTTTGATTTTCACATTAGGAAACATAGCTACAAGCTACAACAATTGCATCTATATCTTGAAAGCAAACTTTTAAATATTAAAATTTATTTTTTCATTCCAGTGAGAGACAAGACATTTTGTTGGTCAGGGCACCTACACAGTTCAATGGAGTAATACCAATACAATAAATAACATACATCAAAACCGAAAGAGATATGTATGTATGTACCACGGACATTAATATTAATTCACAAACAAACATACCTAATAAAACTCTAGAAGATGATAAAGTGCCCGTTTAAGAGATGATTGAAAATGTAACCCTAAAAACTTATAATAAAGTGGAGACCTAGATATTAGTTAAATTTGCCATGTATGCTCCACACCTATACGCATTTTAATTTTTTTAGAAAATATGATTTTTGAAAGTCATAATTGAACTTTATATATATATATATATATATATATATTTGAAAAAGCAAAGGATGGAATTGGTAGCAAGGAACATGAGGATGGACATAGAGCATAAATGTGAGTGGGATTCAATTCAAGAATGGTCCCTGTTGTTTTAATTAATCTAATCTAAATAAATAATGAATAGTCCAACTCAAAGGCAAAAGGTTCCAACAAACATCCACTCTGATAGAGCACTAATATAATGTTAGCATGGCCCCCTCAACCTCCCCCATTCCTCACCATGCTTGCTCATCTTTATGAATGCAATTTCCTACCTTCCCTTCTTCTCAGGGGGCCATTGCCACCTCTCAGGATCTTTGTCCTTTGGACAAGGGATTAGATTCATGAATGGGGCAAAAAGATATATCATCATGTTTGTTAAACATTTGTGATGCAAATTCCCTGTTTTTGAACTAGCCCAAATTACTTGTAATGCTAGTTATGTGTGTGTGTGTGTGTGTGTTTTTTTTCTTTTAATTATAAATAATTGTTGGAAGGATGGATTTAGACTTTGAATTAGACTCATAAAATTTAATTTTTATGTAAACATTTTTTTTTTAGATTTTATTAAGTGAGAAAATCACTTTGGCAAAAGTGTGTGTGCCACTACCATTGTACTCAATTCAATGGAATATATTGGCTATAACTGTTAGCAGGAGAATTTCAATTCAAAAGTTTTTCCTCTAACTTTTCTTATAATTAATATTGTGTTTTTATTCATTCTACATATGTTTTCAGCTCCTAGATAAAATAGATTAAAGTTAGATATATCGATAAGTATCATTAAGAGAAGTCTTGAGTTCTTAGACTCGCTTGCGGGCGATTTGAGCAACACAAACGAGACCATTAGTTCATGCTTCAGCTAGTCAACAAAAAGATATCGAGGTCCCTAAAAAGTTTTCTTATCCCCAACTAAAATTGGATTGTTGTTCTTTTTTATCGTTATTATGTTATATTTACTTAATTACTCTATTTTTAATGGGCTTACCTCTATTATGATGTATCTTATATATATGGTGCTTTTTCACATTTTTTTTTCTTTTTTTAGTCAAATAGTTTACATATAAATAATATGAAAGGTCCACCTTCACATTAGAAAGATGGTGGCTCCTTCTCTTGCCAAGTGAGAGATGGAGAGATTAACTCAGTCTCACAATATTAATCAAGGGAAGTGAAATATATATATATATATATATATTGCAAAAGGATTGTGCAAGCATGATGTCAAGGAAGAAGGGAAAATTAAACTAGTGCGACCGAGAAGTGAATAGAAGAACTTTTTAAAAGAAGAACAATGTTGTCAATAGCTATTATGATATTTACTTTTGGGGAATATATCTATAGTAATTTCGTTATTTAAATTACATGATATAATTGTTATTATTAATAATATTGAAAATAGACAACTCTGTATGTTATTGTCTTATCTCATCCTCTTCTCAATGATCACTCTCAAGGGGGGAAAATGAAATAACAGTAACCTTCCAAAGAAGAAGAAGAAGAAGAAGAAGAAGAGGAGGTAGCACATCAAACTCACAGTGGTGACCATGTTAAACAAAACAACACCATCACCACACTCTCCTTATTCTCCCCCTTACAAACCTCCAAAAGCATCAGACAAACTCTCTTTAATTCTCCATTTCCAAATTTTCCAAAAGTCCTTAAAACCAAATTATATACATATATATATATATATATTTTTTTTCTGAAGTAGATAGAACCAGCCATTCTTCTTGTATAGATAGATTATCACACTCCTTTTCCTTCACTTTTTTTTTTTTTTTCTCTTCTTGTTCACCATGCAAAGCAATCAAACAATCCTTCTCACTATCTCATTACTGTCAAACCTTTTCTTTTCTGTTCCATCCTTTGCATTGAATTCTGAAGGTATCTCACTTCTTTCATGGCTTTCAACCTTCAATTCATCTCAATTCTCTTCATGGAATCCACACCATCATAATCCATGCAACTGGTCATACATCACATGTACTTCACAAAACTCAGTTTCAGAAATCAGAATCAAATCCATCAGCATTCCAACCACATTCCCAATCCAATTCCTCTCCCTCACTTCACTCACCACACTTGTCCTCTACAAATGCAATATCACCGGAGAAATCCCGACATCGATATCGAACCTTACTTCACTTGTCACACTTGATCTCAGTTACAATGCACTCACTGGACCTATCCCTCCACAGCTTGGAACACTCTCAGGATTGCACTTCTTGTACTTGAACTCCAATTTGCTGCATGGGCCAGTGCCTGCACAATTAGGCAATTGTTCTCAGCTCAGGGAGATCAAACTTGTCGATAACCGGCTTTTTGGCAGAATTCCATTGCAGTTAGGCATGTTGTCTAATCTGTTAACTTTTCGTATAGGCGGCAATGCTGGTATATTTGGAGACATTCCTGCAGAAATATCAGACTGTCAGGAACTAGAATTCCTTGGACTTGCGGATACTTCAGTTTCAGGACAGATTCCACCGGAATTCGGCAAACTCAAGAACCTAAAGACACTTTCAATATACACAACAAATCTGTCAGGACTGATTCCAGCAGAACTCTCCAATTGTTCTTCTCTTGAGAATCTTTTCCTTTACCAAAATCAAATCTCCGGCGAGGTTCCAGGGGAGTTGGGCAGGCTGAGAAATCTCAGGAAGCTGTTGTTATGGAGGAATGAGCTTGTGGGCAGCATGCCGGAATCACTAGGTAACTGCACAGCATTACAAGTGATGGATTTTTCTCTGAATTCTCTAACCGGTGAGATTCCGTCCGCATTCTTAAGGTTAGCAAATTTACAAGTGTTTTTGCTTTCATATAACAACATCTCGGGTCAAATTCCGGCTTTCATCGGAAACTTGACTAGTTTGAGGCAATTGGAGTTGGATAACAACAAGATCTCCGGTGAAATTCCATCGAATATTGGAGAATTGAGGCAACTTACTCAGTTCTTTGCTTGGCAGAATGAGCTCCATGGTAGCCTGCCATTTGAAATTGGCAACTGTGAAAAGCTCCAGTCAATGGACCTTTCCTACAATTTTCTCACTGGTTCACTTCCAAGTTCTCTGTTCAACATCATTACACTCAACAAGCTCATGCTAATCTCCAATGATTTCTCCGGTGAGCTCCCGAATGATATCGGTAACTGCACTGGTTTATCAAGACTTCGTCTAGGCTTCAATGGGCTTTCCGGGGAGATACCAAAGAGAGATTGGATTTCTGCAGAGCTTAACCTTCTTGGAGTTGTCAGAAAATCGGTTCATGGGAGAGATACCGGAAGAGATTGGGAGATGCATTGAACTAGAAATGGTTGATTTGCATGAGAATAGGATTCAAGGAGTGATTCCCAACTCATTTGAATCACTGGTTCATCTCAATGTGCTTGATCTTTCAAGAAACAGGCTCTCTGGTTCAGTCCCTGAGGCATTAGGCAAGCTCAAAAGCCTTAACAAGTTGGCTCTGAATGGAAACTACATCACTGGATTGATACCCAAATCCATTGGCCTTTGCACTGATTTGCAATCTCTTGACATGAGTAGCAATAGAATCACTGGTCAAATTCCTGATGAGATTAGTAATATTCAAGGATTAGACATTCTGCTGAACTTGAGCTGGAACTATCTTTCAGGCCCTTTACCTGCAGGATTTAGCAATCTATCGAAGCTCGGCAGTCTAGATCTCTCTCACAACATGCTCACAGGATCATTGTCCCTGATCGGGGAGCTTGATGATCTCGTTTCCCTTGATGTTTCATATAATAACTTCTCCGGTGTCCTCCCAAACACGTTGCTCTTCCGTCAGCTACCGGATTCAGCTTTCTATGGTAATCGGGAGCTATGCAAGTGCTTCCACGGAAAAAACAAGATTACTGCAAGTCACCATCCTTCAAGAAAACTTATATTCTGTCTCGTGTTCAGTATAACTTTGGTTACATTGTTTGCGACAATAGCCACATTGCTAAGAATTCGATCACGAAGAATTATTGCTGCGGCAAAGAGTAAGAACGGGGAAGAGGATCGATTATGGCAATGGGAGTTGACTCCATTTCAGAAACTAGCATTCTCTGCAGAAGAAGTTGTTGATGGATTAGTTGATTCTAATGTCATCGGAAGGGGTTCTTCTGGACTTGTTTATCGAGTCGAAACGAGGACCGGTCCGACCATAGCAGTAAAAAAATTAAGGAGTGATCACAAACATGGCCAGTTTTCAGAGAGGGATTTCTTCAACGCCGAAGTGAAGATTCTCAGTTCAATCAGACATAAGAACATTGTAAGACTTCTAGGCTGCTGCTCGAAGAGAAACAACAATGCTAAAATGCTGATCTATGACTACATGAGCAATGGAAGTCTGAATGATTTGCTTCATCATAGCAAAGAGTTCATAGATTGGGATTCAAGATACAAGATTGCATTGGGTGCAGCACAAGGCATAGCATATCTCCACCATGGATGCAATCCACCGATAATTCACCGCGACATTAAATCGAACAACATCTTGATCAGCCAACAACTCGAAGCATGCATCGCCGATTTCGGCCTAGCAAAACCGCTCAATCGGCATTCACAGCAAGTGAGATTCAACAGCATTGTCGCCGGTTCTTTCGGTTACATTGCTCCTGGTAAGAGTCCTGATTGTTGAAATATATTTGGTAGTTTTGATATATATATATATATATATCTGTTCTCACATAGACCATGATTATCGATGTATTATATATATGCAGAGTACAGTTACAGTTTAAGGATTACGGTGAAGAGCGATGTGTATAGTTACGGTATCGTGTTGTTGGAGATACTAACAGGGTTTCAGCCGACTGATGAACGGATACCGGGAGGAGGGCACATCGTCGAATTGGTAAGGAAGGAGGTGAGAAAAGGTGTCAATGAGTCGGTCGAATTATTCGAACAGTGTTTGAGAAAGAACCGAAATGATATGGAGATACAAGAGATGCTGCAAGTGCTAGGCATTGCGCTTTTGTGCGTGAATCCATCACCGGAAGACCGGCCGGAGATGAAGGATGTTGTTGCAATGATGAAGGAGATAAGGTTTGAGTTCAAGAGTTCAGTGATGGAGGTCTGTGAGAATACAAGATTAGCAGCAGGTTGTAGTAGTTTTTCTCAATCCTCTGAGTCTCTTGTTAGTTGTTCTTCTTCTTTGATTTAGTTTTCTTATGATATTATCATATAATAATAATAATAATAATAATAATAATAATAATGATGATGTATAGGTGTGTTAATTTTTAGTAGAAATTGTGAATGAATCTTAATTTTGTTGGTCTATCATAATAGATGGATGGATGGTCCAAAGCTTCTTTGGCTTTATGGTTGGCAATGGGGAATGGAGGACCACCCTTGCATGTGATATTTGTTACTAATAATTTACTTCAATTCTATTTTTGGAATTTCAAAGATCGAAATCTTTATGTTTTTTGAAAGGCAAGATTTATTTCGGCATTGTCACTAGTATCTTTGTCCCACCATTTTTAGTCCTCAATGAAATCTCGAATATGTCAAATAGTTTTTAATTTTTTTTTTCATTATGATAAAAATAGATAATTGAGCAATGAACTCTCGATCTTTAAATTAAAAGAAATCCAAACTTTCGACCTTAACTTTGAGAGGTGATAAATTAAAATGTCATTTTAATATAGTGGGAGTAATTATTTTTTAAAAATTTATACCATTGCTTGATGTCTTTTTACGTATAGATATTTTTATATATTAAGAGAAATTCAAACTCTAGGCCTTAATTAAATTCGAGAGGGGATAAAATACCGCTCTTGTATAGTAGGAGTAGTTATTTTTTATATAACATTTTTATCTCTGTATGCCCTTTTTCATGTATAAATATTTTTATATATTTTTAAAATATTTAATATGATGTCTTATTTTAATTTTTTTCATTTTATTGTAACCAACGATATGGTTCGTCAATTACTATATAATCCAGTATATTTATTTTAGAGAGAAAACGATTTTGAATTGTTTTACATTTTTATCTCCCTATACTTTTACAATTTTCAATGTGTTTCTTGTAGTGTGTGTTTAATTCATTTTAATTTATATATTTTTATAATATCTAATATATATGACAACTACTTCATATATTCAATCTATTCAATTTTAATCCTATATATATACCATCTATCACACTGATGATGTTGGTCGGTAGAAAATCAATAAAATAATTATACATCTTAGATGGTATGTTAAGTGACAATTATATTAAACGTTTTGATATGCATAGATGATTATGAACAACAAGGAACAATATACTAACCAAAGACAATTGAATATTTTGAAAATATAAAAAAGACATCATTCAAACAAATAAATCAGCCAATAATAGCCCGCATACATTAGCTATCTTTTTAAGAAATACTATATGCACAAAACTCACTATTGTTTAAAAGTAATTTAATGTATTTTTATTTTAAGAAAATATTTATAAGATATTTAAATTGTTAAAAAAATGAGAAAGTGCTATGTCTATTATATACTACAACAACAACAACAACAA
Source organism: Dioscorea dumetorum (assembly GCA_902712375.1). Classification (NCBI taxonomy): domain Eukaryota; kingdom Viridiplantae; phylum Streptophyta; class Magnoliopsida; order Dioscoreales; family Dioscoreaceae; genus Dioscorea; species Dioscorea dumetorum. Next base: position 2,050,751 of record CACTHL010000245.1, read on the forward strand.
CAACAACAATAATAATAATAATAACGTTGGTATTTTATTTCTTTTAATTTTAATTAAAATTCAAGTGACTTTTTCACATTTATCAATGTCAAAAAAAAAAAAAAAAAACTCACAATGTCTATCAAATAACTTGCTGGAATACAAAAGATTCAAATCACCCTACCAAGCTCATATAGTCTGCTTATAACTCATTGTAACATTAGAAATCCAATTAAAAACATATTAACATCGATCCAACAACAATAAAGTAATGCATATTTACTATAAGAAATGTTCATTAATTTGTAAAAAAAACACACACACATATATATATATATATATAAACAATGAAAAAATAATTAAAACTTATTTTTTGAAAAATATAAGTCAATTTCTTTAATAAAAGAAAAAAATTTTAAATGAATCCCGAGGGGTCATTTTTGCTAATTTTCTAGGTGTATATGTGGCGGATTTTTATTAGTTTGTGTAATGCATGCGAAAGTTAATAAGTACGTAAAGATCGATAAAATATCATAATTAGTATATTTCTTTATCTGCTTATTCTTTGAAATTCAGTCGCGCTTATTGCCTATTATTTTTTTTAAAAAAAATAATTACATCAAATCATGTCACACATTATCCCCTATATTGAATTATTGTCATTAAAAAAAAAAAAAACCACCAATCAAATTATAACTTCCACATTCCGAAGATGATGTAATGTACTACAAGTTGAGTGCCCAGGGTTATCTTGGCCAAGATAATAATGATATTAATTAGTTTACTAATCATATGAATAAAGTTAATTAAGGATATCGATGTCCAACGTCTATGTTCATTGTTACCAAAGTTTCTTTGCTCTTAAAAGATTCTTTAATTAATGGTCAAGTTATCAACACTTGATGCTAATTAATTTCAATTAATTTTATATTAATACTTAATTACTTTGATGACGTTTATAAAGAAAGGTACTTAATTCATTAACTATAATATTATAAACCATTGTTATCCTTGTTGTTATCTCTATAATTTTAAATTTTAAATGGATGATTTGGGATGGACTATAGTTAGATACTCAAAAAGAAACATAATGGTGGAATTTTATTTTAAATATTTTTTTAGTATATAAAATGGAAGGGCTGTTTATATCTAAGAAAATAAAATATTCCAAAATTATTCTGAGCAGACTTACTTAATTAATTTGATACCAATTAATAAAGACTTGGTTTTGGTGCCAAAGATTTCCTAGAAAGTTGGTAACATGTTTTTATTAGAATAAATAGTTTTATTAGTCAACTCATTCTTGTGTCATTTTATCTCAATAACAATATCCTCAAAACTCTTTTAAGAAAATTAATCAATTAATTCAATGCAAATGAATAATTAATAAAAACATGCTAGCTAACGTTTGACTTATATCAAATGAATAATTCTAGTGGCTGATCTGTTTAAAATTTTAAAATTTATGTATGATATGTTATATATGATGTTTTGACTAATTAATAAATGAAATATAAAAATTTAGTTCATATAAATTTGATTTGGAGTCCCTTATGAAAATCTTCTCTTCTTGGTGTGCTCTTCCAAATTCTTTTCACATGTTGGCTTTTTTTTAATTTTCTTACCTATCACCCTTTTTTACAAATATGTGAATAATAAGGAGGAAAATTTCAACATGGATTTATAAATTATTTTCTTGGGGCATATTAAAAGTTAAAATATAATTATCAAACCTCCAACCATAATAGTTTTGTGGAGAAACTTCTTTGTTGCTTTCATATCTTCTAGTCCATATATATATATATATATAAGACTAATTAATCTCGATATTAAATTATTAACAAATATATAAAAATATATAAACAAACATAATTACAGCAAACTTTATATTCATTTAATACAATAAAGTAAATATAAAAATAACACCATTATAAGTATTTCTTCACCCCCTTGCAGAATCATATAATAAAAATCAGAAGAAAAAAACATAAGTTTTTAAAAATGTCCTTCTACTTATATCCTTTCCTTTTTTTTATGTGAATGTTAAAAATATTCTAAAAAAAACTTTATTTAATGATTTATACATTTATCTAAATACATTAGTGATAAACAAATCTTCGCAAATAAAATTTTCATATACTCCGAAAATATATCCCTTCCTTTATGCCTAAACATATATTAATATATATATACATGCTTACATCCATTCATACATAAACATATATATCTTGATATTTGTTTATACCTAACTATATATATTAATATACATGAGCTGATATCTAGATAACATTTAATAAAACTAAAAAATAATATGTATATCAAAATAAAAAACAGAAGCATAGAGAAGAGGGAGCAATCAGACATGACATGAGACATGGCACATGCAAGTAGAAGAAAGGCATGCACAAACTTCATCTCTCGTTGACCTCAAACCCTAAATTAACACAACCATGAAAGAATCCTTATATATATTCTTGTAGATCCTCAGCTACCACTAACCCTAACCCTAAACCCTAACTAGTCATATGAAGAAACAAGCAGAAGGAGAAGAGATCATGCAAAGAGGCTGGTCAGAGATAAGCTTAGCAGTGAATGAGCTTTCACTGTTGAACCCTAATGATCATTCTAAGTCTTCCACCATGATCTTCTTGGGTGTTTCCAACCTCCTTCTCCATGTTCTTGGTTTCTTCTTCTTCTTCTTCTTCTTCTTCTTCTTCTTCTCTTCTTCTTCTTTATTTTAATGTATTAATTTAAATTTCTCCTTTACTATCACCATGTTCTTACTTTTTATATATATATATATATATATATATATATATATATATATATATGGTGTTAAGTTTATTTATTTTGATGGTTTATTTTCAGATAAGATTGGACCAACAATGACTGTTTTGAGACAAGATATCCACACAAATATTGAGGTAAGTATATATTATCAACTTGTTAATCTTTTGTGATTAATGGTGGTAACGTTTTTTACATAGATTAATTAGTTAGTGTATGTTTTATCTTATATATCAATTCTCATGTTTAGTCATCTTGACACAGTTAAATTTTTATTGCGTCATATAAATAAAATATTCGTCTCATATATAGTGCATTTTAATATGGTGGTTGAAGTCGCTATATATATATATACTTGTGTGGATTGAGATCAAAGTGCACACATAATCAAGTGATTAGATATAAGATTAGGACATATCAACTACTCTTATTAATTTATTAGAAAAATAAAGAAAAATACATACAAAAACCTGATTGGAATCTGCATGTTTGTTTGATTTACAGAAATTGGAAAAGTTTTATTTATCAAAGCCATCATTATATTCAAGTTTGGAAGAGGTATTGAAAAAAGAAAAAGATGAAGGGGTTGCAAGAAGGAATGATAGCTGTTCAAGAGCAATATTATGGCTTACAAGGTATTATAATACAAATATATATATGTATAAAGTCTAGCTCATGATTTACTTTAATTATTAATTGATAAAGTTTTGTATTTAATTATTTTTATTACTCTCTTGATTGTGAATTAACTAATGTAATTAAACAGGTCAATCTTATTTAGTGTATCATTGTTGGAAAGACTAATCAAGGATTCAGAATCAAGGCTTGAACAAATTGTTGAAGAAACATATGGCACTACATTGAAGCCATGGCATGGTTGGATCTCTTCAGCTGCTTACAAGGCAATGTACCTCTTTTACTATCTCATTTTCATTTATACATACATACATACATATATACGTATGTATGTATGCAAGAACCGATGATTTAGTGATAAGTTGAATAATATTTATGTGCATAAACAGATAGCAATGAAGCTGATTCCTGAGAGAAAAGAATTCATGGCAGTGTTGGCAGGGCAAGAACAAGAACATGAGACTTTGAAAAAAGACATCAAAAGTTTTGTTTTATTACTCCAACCACTCCTTGATGAAGTCCAAGCCCTTTTGGTGAGTTTAATTATTTAATTGATTAATTAGTTACCTTTAATCAAATTAAAGCCTTGTTTTCACTAAAAGATGGAAGAACTTCTTACCGAATAATTTCTCAATACATAAATTGCAGAGAAATTTCAACTTGGACAAGATCAAGTCAACTTGAGTCCAAACTTCATTTGATGTATTTTGGAATCATTGTGAATAATTTTACCTTTTTGTACAATGAAGACAGTGTGTGTGTATATAATAATCATGTGATCACTTGGGAAATAATAGAATTACATTTTAGTTCGGTTTATTTATTTACTTTTTAATATGAAGAATTATTAAACAATTTTTAAATTAATATATATTAATAATAAAACATATATCTCACAAGGAATTTGATTAACACCTCTAACATATCAGAAGAATATTTTATTCTAAGTGAAACCAAACACTTTCAAATGTTTTAGACCAATGAATTCAAGTAGTTTTTCTATATATATAACTTTTTATCATTTTATATAATCTCTTTTTAATTTACCTCATCATTAGCAAAATAAAACCTATTAATTAAACACAATTACGGAAACATGTGTATGTCGTCATCGTGCACATATTTGTGCCTAATTTAGTTATAATCAATGAACTTTTGTTTTAAAAAAGTATATATATATATATATAATTTATTAAGATAAAAAAAAAAACACAACACATATATAATGCAACTACGAAAATTAAACCTACACAAATAATTCGCTCTTTGGAAACTTTATAAGAACAAAAGATTATTTTTCATTTTATCTAATGATCTTTTTTCTCTTTTCTATGTTTCAAATAGACAACCATATATATATATATATATATGGAGTTGAGACTAATTGATAATATATAGCGTTGTGAAACTTTTTATTTAGTATTTATTTGTTATATTGTTTTAAATTTGAACACTAATAAAGAAAAGCATAAGAATCTCCACATAAGTTTCTCCACACCCTCATAAAAATTATATAAAGATTATAAAAAACAACACACATGAATGTCATCGCAAGACATTCAAAAATTCCAACTAATCATCAAATTACACCATAAACAAGACAAATAAAACCAGAAAATCGTGTGTGTGTGTGTGTATATATATATATATATATATATATATATATATATGATTAGTAATGCATGACATGGATATTCCATTCCACAATAGTATCCCCAGTGATAAGATCAAAGTTATTAGTTTTAGCAAGCACATAACCTCTTGCAAATCTAAACTTGCCACTGCCCCCAATCACTGGCATCTCCCTCACCTCTGAGAACACGGCATTCCGGCCGAGCACCGCCAATGTGCTCCCATTGAACTCACCTTCAACAAAAACAATGTTCATTGCCATCAGCAAACCAAACTCTTCTTGTGATGCAAATGCATACATTCCTTGAGCTCTTCCTATCAATTTTGAGCTCTTGTCCGGGGTTTCGGTTAGAGGATCATCGATCATTACCACCGCACCAAATGCCGTAAGTGATGTGTACGTTGATGTAGCTTGCGCTACTCGAATAGCAGTCGATTTTGAACCATAGACGATGTCGTGGAAGTAGACTTGGATGTGAGTTTCCACTTCTTCGACGGCGTTAACGGTGTAGAGTAAGATGAAGATACAAGTGAAGGAAAGGATGGAGGCTGGAGGAGATATTGCCATGATGCTAAAGTTCAATTAGGGTTAGAGTTTGCATGCATGCATGCAAGCATGTGTATGTTTCTATATATATAGAGCTACAGAGTTGGTGATCATTTGGTGGCTAATCAAATTAGTAGGTGCAAGTGGGTTGAGAAATTAATTTGAGTGATCTCTAAAGGTTCAACAAGAACTTGACTTTTCTTGCTTACACTGTATGCTAGCTAGTTTTGTTTTTAATTGGATTGGTTCAACTGATCATCATGTAAGCTATTGTAATTTTCATTGGTAATATACATATACCTAGCTAATTAACATGTTACATATATGTTTGAGTGTTTAAGATGATCAAAGAACTTCATAAATGTTTTAGTATTTTCAATCAAATAGCAATTGTTATATATGTATACACCACAACAAAATTGATAATCAGTGGCAGATTTAATTTTGACATTTTGGATTTTTATCATAAAAGAAAGACATAAAATGATGAAATCTTTATTTCTATCACTCATTTCCCTTGTTTAAAAATTTTACTTGACGATGTTTTAAATCGTCACATGATATTGTCATAAAACATTTGGTGCCAAATCATCCCATATTTTTAGTGAAAACATTAATATTACGTGACATATATATTATGTCATTATTGTGACATGTTTGCGACAAATTTTATAATATATTGTATTTAAAATAAATTTAATATAATGTCACTAATATAAGGTATACTATCAATGATAAATTTAATTTTATCATGTATCTTAATTTATTTTTTTGACATATTAGTTCATCGCTTAAAATATACATAATAATAATCACAAATAAATATAGCATTAAGTGATGATATTACATAATATCATTATTTGTTAATAAATTTAATGATATTAACTACCTATCATTAATAATAATTTTATTTACCAATGTCAAATGTTTATGGAAGATAGAATTATTTTTTCAAAGATTAGCCACTAGTAGTATTCTTGTGTTTTTTATTATTAAATTATGTATTTTTTTTTAATTTTATTATTTTATAATAAAAAAATTGTTAAAATTTTGATGGTTGTTTGATTAGCACTCTTTAAAATTGTTAAAATTCTTCATAAGTTAATTAATTTTTTAGATAATAGCTATTGTGTATATATATTATTAATTTTTGGGTTGCATATATATAAAATTATATCTTGAATTTTGCTTTTACTAATTTACTCTTCTTATAACTTAATATTTATTATTTCTTAAAAAATTGTTATTTCAAGTCTTATTAATTGAGGAGCTCTGCATCAACAGAAATACCATTAACCTAAGAATTAGATTAAAAGCTTGAATAGAAGCTACATGTAGTTATTTACTTTAAAATGAATTACTTAAGAGTTCTATGTTTCTAATGTTATTGGAACATTTTGTAACATTGAAATTTGTTAGACATGTGGATTAGCTTATGAGTGTAATTTATGACGTTTGTAGTGTTTTGCTTATAATATAATTTAATAATGTATTTGCATTCAAATATTATTTTAAAATTATAGTTTTGATGATTTATATAATTTAATAAAAAAGTATTCACTAAAATGACAAATATCAAATATGTCAAAAAAATCATTTGTGACACTACAAAAATATCACAAATGATATAATAGTCAATTATTTGTGACATTACAAAAATTACTCTGTGACATATTTTTTAGCAACTACACATGTCATAAATATTTATTTTCTTGTGGAATTATATTTTTATCATATTAATTTTATGACAAATGCATTTAATGTCAAAAAAACATTTTTTGCTAATAAAAAATTTTCTTCATCAAGAAAATACCCTTTCGTTACTCGGTATTATACTTTTTAAAAATATATAGTGGCATACAATATATTTATGACGCTAATCAACTAAAATAGATGACAAATATTTTTGTTATTTATTATTTAGAGATCAAACTAGCGTCACAACTGATAAATCCTTTATATCCTCATATTTAGTGACGATTTATACAATATTAGAATAATATTTTGTGACAAAAATGCATGTCATTAATGATTAGTGGCAGAACAAGAAATAAAATCAAAGGGTGCTGGGTTTAACCTAAAAAATAAATATAAAAAATTAATTATATTAATCCAAATTTAAGATTATACTAATTAATTTAAAAAAAATATATAAAAATATACATACTACTAAAAAAATACTCAAACTTATCAACTTAACTTGCTTTAGTTGCTTAGTTGCTTCAAGCTTGGTTTTAGAAATTTACTTTTGGAGGGATTTGGAATTACATGTAACTTGAGTTACTGGGTTTTTAAAAATCCAGTGTTTATTTCACAGGATTTTAAAAATTCATATAACTCGAATCACATCCAATAAGCGATTTGGTTTTGCGCCCAAATTGGCCGTAAAACAAAATCCCTTATCTTTTTGACCTATATGTGATTAACTAAGAAAAAACAAATATTATTAAACATTTATAAATAGTAAACAACTTATAAATTTTAATAATAAATTTAATAATTAAAATATTAAATAACTTATTAAAATGAGATGAAAATCTTATAAATGCAATTTTTGTGGAGTTAATAATTAAATTCAAAATTTTAAAATATAATAAAATTTTAATAAATTTATAATGAATTTAAATTTAATAGTTAAAGTAATTAATATGCACTTAAAATTATTAAAATAATATTAAATATTATAATATAATATTTTTAAATAAATCTAACCAAACACTAGATTTGACTTCACTGAATTTTAAAATCAAGGTATTTTCAATTACACTATAATTAGAAATCCACTGCATTTAGAATTACATTCAACCAAACGTCACTTTAATTACTTCCAAGTTCCAAACTCAAAAGAATCCAAACTAATGAGATTTTCCTAGCGCCTGGTGGCAACTTTGCTCGATTGCCCTAGAAGTCAAATTGTAGAAGATGAATTATTTTCTTAATCATGAATCAGTGTGAATCCATGATTCCAAAGTGGCTAAGCCAATGGTAAGTCTAAATTGTGGCTATTGGATGCTTGGATTTACTTTGAAATTTGTGCAAAATATCTACTCAATTATTGTGAAACATTGGATGCTGCCTTTTATATTTGATGCCTAGCTAGTAGCTGCCTATGAGATGAATTAAAAAAAAAAAAATATATATATATATATAAGTTCACAACCAGCTGGCAGGCAACTAGTAAAGATGTTGCCTTTTGCATTTGAAGCCTCAAGGCTAAGCTAGCCCAAGGGAGTGCTTGAACAGTTGCACCGCCCTTAGTCTTCCTATATTGAAAGGACTCCCAGGGCCAAGAAGGTGCTCAAGCACCCTTTTGCCGGGCCCCCCTCCCCCGCGCGGCGCGCGGGCCACTGCTAATGATTATAGAATGGGTAATATATAACAATTTTGTCATATAGAAATATCATATCGTGTGACAGACATGTAAATTGTCACATTAACCCTTTAGCGATTGAGCAAAGGCAATAAAAGATGATGATGTCAAATAAATGTCACAAAACCTTTTTAATAACAAGAATATATTATTTGATGACATTATCTTCAATAATTGACAAATTTGTTGCAGCGGTAAGTTTGAGTATTTTTAATCCAATTGCATCTGTTTTATTCAATAGTTCAAATATTGTAGTTATTTTTTTCAATCTTAAGATGTGATATGTAGCAATTTATATTGAACGGTGCTCGTGGTCAAAAGAGTAAAAAAGATGGGAAAAGATGGAAGCTCGTCGTTGAAAGGTGTCAAAGTTCACAATAAAGAAAGAGTGAAGAAGATGGCTTCTCACATAAAAAGAACGAAAAGAAAAAAGATGACACGTGCTCCTAACTAGTTTGGCATGGCTAATGTGGCACAGACCAAGTGATGTGCCACGTCAAATTGCTGTTATCGACATGAGCATCGATGACTAAAACAGATGCGATTTCAAAGTTTGGGTATGCGATTAAATTTTTTTAAAGTTCAATGATTTAAAGATAAGCAATCGATAAATTCATTTGAATTTATTACTTTCTTTTTAACCAATTATAAAAAAAGCACTTAATGATCCTTTCAAAAACATCCGAGGAATTGGACATGTTTTTGAGATATTATGGCCAATAACGGTGAAATAAATCTTTTTAAAAGAAAAGAAATAAAATGTATATATATATATTGAGATCTCCTCCGCATGTTGTACTTAACATAGATAAATAATTTACTTCTTGTATATTTATGTCATTATTTAATATAGTTCTATCCTTACAAAATCATGGTTGTATCCGCTCCCAATGGACTTTGCCTTTATGTATTTGTTGTTTTTTTTGTTCTAATAAAGTTGTGGTTTATAAATTAAGTAACATTAACAACAATATAATCAATATTTATTTATTTATTTATTTAGTTTCTATTAAATTAAAAATAAAAAACTTAAAAATAAAAGTGAAAAGATTTTAAAGAATTAACCTCAAATATATTTAATTAGTTGGTGTCAGAAATATATAGTTGTTATTTATTAATATACTAATATACCATGAGAACTCAAGAAGAAAAAAATAAAAAAGAAAGTCAAGTTATTTTTTACACCCAAGAAAGTTATACCAAGATAATTAAAAGTTATTTTTTTAATTGCTCTTAAACAGGCGGCAATAAGCATGAGCACATGCTTTCAATTACTCTCTATCTACTAACACTAATATTTGAATAAATAATAGAATATATATGTTTAATCCACAAAATTATGCCTCGTAGAAAGTTAATTACAATAATATTAGTACATAGTTTATAATAATAAAGAAGTTATTTGATTTTTTATTATACTTTAGTACTAAATCATCTTCAATTACGAGTCATAGGATTCCCTTTAGGCAGTGGTAATGTGACCTTTTTTTTTTATAAGGCATATCAACTACTCTATTAATTTCATTACAAAAAAAATTAATTTACGCAAAAACTTTGACTGGAATATGTTTCTTTGATTTACAGACATTGAAATAGTTTTATTTATCAAAGTGGTCATTATTTTTAAGTTTAGAAGAGGTATTGAAAAAAGAAAAAGATCCATGAAGGGATTGCAAGAAAGAATGATAGATGTTCAAAAGCAATATTATGGCTTACATGGTATGAAACAAAACTATATATTGATTCTCATGATTTTGTTTAATTATGTGTTGATCGATAAAGTTTTTGCATTTAATTTTTTTTTTCTCACTTTATTGTGAATTAATTAATGTTATTAGGTCAGTGATATTAAGTGTATCATTGTTGGGAAAATTAATCAAGGATTCAGAATCAAGGCTCAAACAAATTGTTGAAGAAGTATATGGTAATGTAAAGAAGCCATTGCATGGTTGGATCTCTTCAGCTGTTTAAAAGGCAATGTATCTCTTGCACTCTCTCATTTTCATCTATGGGGCTGTTTAGTTAGCTGTAAGTACCTATGAATGTAAATGGTTTTATATGTAATTAACTGTTTGGTTTAATAAAAAAACAATACTTACATGTAAGTGGACTTACATCTCACTCACTTTTACAGCATTTCAACTTACATCAAAATTTGTTGTAAATTGAAATGCAGTAAAGTAAGTGGTATTCACTCACCACCATTTTATATTAAATATAATTATAAAAATATTTAATAAATTAAATTATCTTTAAAATTAATTATAAAAATATTTTTATTTAATAAAATTTTTAAAAAATATTTAATTTAAAATATTTAATATTTTAAAAAATATTTTTATCATTAAAATACTTTAAATAAATAAATAATTAATTATTATGAAAAGTATTAAATAATTGGAACTAATACTAGCATGATTAATAGTATTAACATGATTACAAAAATAGTTATTTATGTTTTATTTAATTTAATATTGTATTTTAAAATACCAATTCTTGTTTAAATTATATAAAAAAATATTTTAAGGCATATAATTGAATTACATTATATTTTTTGAATTTAATAAATCATCACTATATTAATTAAAATTTTAAATTAGTATTAATTCTAAATAATGAGAGTTAATATAATTAATAGTTTTTAGGGATAAAATTTAAGCATATTATATAATTAAAAATTTTATAAATAATATTAAGTATTTAGTGTTAACAATATGTGATAGGGGTAATCTTACCATTTCACTTACATGGTAATCGTACTCCTTAACTTATATCAAACGAAAAAAAAAAAAAAAATACAACATTTCAAATTACAACAAACCAACCAACTGTGATGTAAGTTAAAATACAACATTTTCACTTACACTGAAATTTTACTTACATGTAAATTCACTTACAAATAACCAAACAACCCATATATATATATATATATATATATATATATATACTATTCGGGAACCAATCATTAGTGATAAATCATATTGGTATACCAAAGACTCTCTAGTTTTGTGGTACTAGTTTCACAACGAAAAATATTTTTATGGGGACTTTTAGTGTTTAGGGTTTCTAATACGTTGGAGACAATGGTGCCAAAAAAGATCCATGGATGTTGAAGTGGATTTGCAACTCAATCTCCGCATCTGCTAGATGAATACCCATGAGCTAGACAATCAATTTCTTATAATGTGCACGTCTTTGACACGTGGTTTGTTTACTTTGTCACAAAAAAATAATCATATTAGTATGATTATCAAAACCTCGTATTTTAGGATATATGGTTTATTGATAAGATTATTTTAGAATGATAAACTCATATTCTATTGACAAACTAAAACTTGAAATAATCGACTTTATGGATAATCACACCAATAGCTTCAATTATATTATTAAGCAATCGAAATCATATCATTATATACTTAAATAATCTCTTATTCTGTCTGATAATATTTATGTGCATAAACAGTTAGCAATGAAACTGATTCATGAGAGAAAAAAATTCATGACAGTGCTGGCAGGGCAAGAACAAGGTCATGAGATATTGAAAAAGACATTAAAAAGTTTGGTTTTATTGGTCCAACCACTTTTTGATGAATTTCAAGACCTTTTGGTGAGTTATAATAATTAAGCAGTTAATAATTACCTTTAACTTGAGCCTTGATTTTACCAAAAGATGGAAGTAATACTTACCTAATTATTTGCTAATACCTACAGAAATTGCAGCGAAATTTCAACTTGGACGAGATCAAGATAACTTGAGTACAAACTACATTAATTTGATGTATTTTGGAAACACTGTGAATACTTTCACCGTTTGTAAATTGCACCTATTTGAGCTTTTCTTTGGCGTCATAGAAAATGTGCATATATATAATATGATTTAGAATTGATTCTTAAAATTATGGCATTGGATTCAAACCAAGAATTTCAACATTTTCAACCAATCAGAAGACCATTTGGTTCTAGCTAATTAAGTCAAACCAAATAGTTTCTAATTTTTAGGAACAATGAATTCAAGTAGCCTTTCTATACATATAATTTATTATTTTACATAATCTCTTTCTAACTTTCCTAGCGCGTTGTTAGCAAGATAAAGCCAATTAAACACAAGATCAAAACATATATATATGATTGTCCAAATACTTGTGTCTAACAAAATTATAAATGCAAATTTTTTCATAAATTATAAATAAATCATTATTTTGTTAAGATAAAAATGTTCACACAACATATCCAATTACAAAAATTAATCCTTCATAAACAAGGCCATTATAAATTTTGTATGAAAAAGTTTATTTTTCTCATTTCATCTTATCACACCTTTTCTTTGTCCAACTTCTCTTTCTATGTTTCAAACAAACACTCAAAAACTCCAATATATGTGGGAGTTGAGATTAATATATAATATCATCTTGTGGAACTTTTTATTTATTATTTGGTTATTTTATTATTTTAAATTTCAACAGTAAAGTCAAGAATAAAACTAAAATTCTGCGAATAAGTTTTGCACACCCTCATAAAATATATAAAGATCATGAAAAACAATACACATAAACGGCATCATATATATGTGTGGGTATACGTTTTATTGCTATGGACCACAGATGAATAAAGTTCATCCAACTTTTACACGATTCTTAAGCACAGTAATAAAGTTAACTAATGATCAATGAATCGTAATCCAATAATCATTTACATAAGTCCGTATATTAGTTATATGCGGACGATAATTGGTCCTCTATGCATGTATATATAGAGAGGTATGTTTGAATGAGGCTCATAGCATGTAATTAGTAATGCATGACATGGACATTCAATTCCAAAATAGCATTCCCGGTGGTAAGATTGAACTTATTAGTTTTAGCAAGCACATAACCTCTTGCAAATCTAAACTTGCCACTGCCCCCAATCACTGGCATCTCCCTCACCTCTGACAACGCCGCATTCCGGCCGAGCACCGCCAATGTGCTCCCATTGAACTCACCTTCAACAAAAACAATGTTCATTGCCATCAGCAAACCAAACTCTTCTTGTGATGCAGATGCATACATTCCTTGAGCTCTTGCTATCAATTTTGAGCTGAAGTCTGGGGTTTCGGTCAGAGGATCATCGATCATTAGCACCACACCAAATGACGTAGGTGATGTGGATGTTGATGTAGCTTGCGCTACTCGAATAGCAGTGGGTTTTGAACTGTTGCTGATGTCGTGGAAATAGACTTGGATGTGAGTTTCCACTTCTTCGACAGCGTCAACGGTGTATAGTAAGATGAAGATACAAGTGAAGAAAAGGATGGAGGTTGGAGGAGATATTGCCATGATGCTCAAATTTAGGGTTAGGTTTTGCATGCATGCATGTGCATGTTTATATAGAGTTAGGGAGTTGGTGATCATTTGGTGGCCAATTAAATTAGTACATAAAGGGAGGTTGAGAAATTAATTTGAGTGATATCTAAAGATTCCACAAGAACTTTACTTTTTTTTTTACTTAAATTGTATGTTAGTTTTGTTTTTTAATTGGATTGGTTCAACATCGCTGTAACAAATTTTATTATGTGTGACACACGGATTAATGCCACTCTGTAGCCACTTTTAGTCACAAATCCGATTTGATGACGTTTTCAATCTCGTCATGATAATCATCACCTTTTCATTATCGCTAAAGATATATTATGACTGTCACGACCCGACCCTAACCGGACACGTGGCAACCACCATGACAACTAGGAAAAAGTCACACATACCACTCCACACATGAGTTGCCGCAAGGCTCCACAAAACCTGATAACAACTTATAAATAAAAGCCAACCAACTCAAAAATCAGGAATTCAAACTTAACACACACAAGTCTTTGTTCTAGTACATTAGGACATAAGAATATAAGGCGTACAAAATACCACTAAAAATACAATCAAACGATCTAGTGCATCCATAAGCTCTACATGCCAAATAAAATTAAGAACACAAAGACACACCAATAAACAGATGGGGAAAGAATTAGAAGAAGATTTGCCCAGCACAATCAACCCCAGCGTCGCAACCTGAGAGGGGAAAAGAGAGTGGTGAATAATATACAAATATGTTACCCAGTGAGTGGTAATAACATAGTCTCAAATAGAGTAATGGAAGTAATACATTAACATAATGCTTCGAAATATAATAATACCGCTATCAATGCTGTTCTTAAACAATAATATAGAGAATCACAAATAATTAGTTTTAAAACATTAGTTCCCAAAGCAATCTATCGATAGAAACATTCAACACAAGTTCATATAAATCAGCATATACTGGCCTCAAATTATTCCCAACCTAATCGTGGTCACGATTAGGTACAGGACCGCCAAGGTGGTTTTCAAAATCTCAAGAATATATATACTGAATTCCATAGTGTTGGCCACTAAAATCCCCGTATGATGACCCCGGATCTCTCAACATAAAAATATAGAGAATAACTCCAAAACCCAATCAATGGTCATGTGTTCCTCTTAACTAAGGTAAACCTAGGGTCAACCACACAGCCTCCTATTTGGCTGGATATTGAGGATTCCCATTGTAGTGTCAGACCGAAATCCGGGGTTGGGCTATGGCCCGTTGTCACCATCCAAATCAATCTCATATATAAGCATTTTTATAACACTATCTCTTCACATTTATGGAGTATAAAATACATATGCTCACCAGTATATATTCACCATAAAACATATATGAACATAGAAATGCCAAATTTAATTAAAATACATAGACAGTTTCCAAACTTCCCAAGATGTTCAATTTTTTCTAATAAATTCAATATTGGTAAGAACATACGATACGGTATGGAAATAAGTTGTACAGCATGTAAGAAATATCATACAACTCATATTTAAGACTATGCAAAATATTTCAACTACTCACAAACTTAAGAGAATAACTCCTCAATAGCGTTATTCCTCCGCCGGCTCTTTGCCTCAGGCCGAGCTCTCACCACCTACACCAATACAAGCCACAAGGGCTAAAAAAAAAAAAAAAAAAAAAATACAAGAAGAAAAGCAAGCATGAACTTCTTTATGCTACAAACTACGAAACCTTAACAATGCTTGGGTATGGCCTAAACTTGCAATAGATTAGCAATTGATTTCAACTCTCAAAACACAAGAACCTCTATGGAAATCAACTCTCAAAACAACAAAGAATGCAAAGGTTTAGCAATGGATTTCTCAGCGCTACAATAGCCCGATTTCAAGAACAAAGGGCGATGGTTTCAACAAGATAGAAATGGTGGATCTTCACATTCACTTCATAATACAAGGAAGAATGAAGGAAACTTAATAAAACACTCAAAAAATCAACATCATCAAGCTAAGATTCAACAATAAAAAACCTAGGGCTAGCATGCTCATCCAACAAAGTGAAACAAGGGGAAGAAGGAAGAAGAAGAGCTTACCTTCAAGGATCTTCAGCCAAAAGAGAGAGGAAAATCAAGCAATGGTGGTTTTCTCTCATCCACAATAAAGGGAACGAAGGATTATGGCTCAAGTTCAAGACCTTTTAAATACCCCTGGGCACACACGGGCTGAACACGGGCTGAACACGGGCATGCTTCTCAGTCCCCTACCCGTGCACTCACAAGCACGGGCACGAAGCATGGCCGTGCTTCAGTCTGTGCACTTTACAAGAAAGCAGGGCGAGCTTCACTGGTGAAGCACAGACAGGAAGTACGGGGGTTCTTATGCTTGCCACGGCTTCTCTTTCCTTTAACACCCCCGTGCACTCACAAGCACAGTTGGAGCACTGGCGTGTTACGGTTTATGCACTTTTACAGGCTGGTGGAAACAAATTCCAAATCATCCCGTGAAGTGCACAGTCACCAGCACAGCCGTGTTTGCTCTAAAAACTGCGTTCCAAGACTAAAAATGCTAAAAACGCGCCCAAGAAAAGAAACACAACTGTTGTCTAAATAGTTTAGACAATGGCACACGCTCAGAAAAGCTGAAACACCACAATAACCATATGAACATTTATGTCATAAAATGATCAAATTTACATAGTGACATATAAAAACATTGCATTATAATCATCACCTTTTCGTCGCATGTTTCTAAAGCGTATTTGCTGTTTATTTGTTTTTACTTTTTTCAAATATATTTCGATGTGTTTATTATTATTATTGTTATTGTTGTTGTTTAATATTACATAGAGAATATATTTTTTGTTTATAGATGTAGAAGATATAAATCTTTTTGCCCATATTTTATTTTTAATTTTGGGTTTTATTTAAAAATGACATGCACTAATGGCACATCAGGTATTATTCCGATGTAAGAGGAATCTGATTTGTCCAATAGAGCAGGTGTGTGCATGCTTTCATAACCAAAAATGACATGCATTGATAGAACACCATGTATGTTTCAGGTGTAGGGGGAATCTGATTCGTTCTATAGAGCAGATGTGTGCATTGCTTCCATGACTAGAAATGACATGCATTGATGTCACACTAGATATATTTTAGGTGGAGAGGGAATCAGATTTGTCCTATAGAGCAGGTATGTGCATGCTTTCATAACAATAAATGGCATGCTTTAATAGCACGCCAGGTATGTTTCATGTGTAGGAAAAATCAAATTTCTTCATAAACATATCCGTCGAAGATGAAGAGTCATTAAACTTCAATGATTGGATTGAGCTGGTGTTCTATAAAAAAGGCAATTTCATTTATTCGAGTGAAGAGCAATAAATCCATTTTCACTGGAAAATGTGTAAATTCATATTGTATTTAGCGTCTTCATTCTTCGGTTTCTTCCAAGACATCCCTATCAGTTGTGAAAAGGATGTCTGTTGCAACATAGTTGCACCAATGAAAGAATCGAATCTAACAATCGGTATTGTACAGAAAAACTGATTTGTGAATTAGTGCTACCAACATTGAGAGTCGATCAAAGCCTTAGCATAGCACAAGTGTAAGCAATAGTGAAAGACATGTATTATATTGATGTTAGTGTTGGGAGTATGCCCTCGAATGCCAAAGAAAAAATTTGTATTAGGGCATCCCATTTATATTATATGTTTTTAATACTAATAACAGCCATTTGTTTTGATCTTCATATGAAACTTGTGTTGGAATTTTAATAAGTTTTGAACAATATAGTCCATGTGTGTTAAGTTAAATCTTCTACTTATTATGGGATAATGAGAAAAACACTATAAAAGTTTAGTATTTATACACTTTAGTAATTTGCAAATCAAAGAATTTTTAATTAGACATCAAAGATTGATAATTAGTTTATATAACAGATGTTTTAACAAAGAGTATCAATCGAACATTATGGGATAGTGGGAGCATATGTCATAAATAATTCGATGGGTTGGTGTATTCGAATATGACTCGTACTTACAATCCAATCACAAGGGTATTACTCTTTGGCTATCAGTGATTAGGACTGTTGATTATGATCTAATGAGTAAATCTCTGACCTGAGGTATCGTGATCACGATATGCTTGTGACATCTAGTCTACTACTAGAGTAGTTAAACCTAGTTGACCCTTTGGTAAGACCAACCTCAAAATGTGGCTATGTTGAGCAAGTAGCAGTTGTGAGTGATCACAAAGAAAGAATTCATTCTCTTGGAAGTAAACAAGTTAATATTACATGAAATCATATGTGAGTGAGATTAAAAGACTTTAGCTAGCTAAGGCAATCAAACTAATTGTGACATGAAGGGTAGTTTGATAATCATACTCTACTGTAGTTATTAATTAGTATATGATAGAGTTTAGTAAGTTTGACATTATCCATGACGATCACTCGGTTGAGATATAAGAACAAAGTGTTTATACACTCATGGTACTAACAATGATAATAATAATAATAATAATAATAATAATAATAATAATAATGTATTTTTCAAAATAAATGTTTTTTAGAAAATAATATGATTTTAAAAAGTTTTAGTAAATAAAACAGTTCACTTTTGTGATATTTTTAAAAAAAAAATTTTTTTTAAAAATGGCCTAAAAAATAAAAATATATAAAACCAATAATAATAAATGCGGTTGAAAAAATACAATTTTTTTTTAAAATAATGATAACTTCAAAAGTTCAAAAAAAAACAAACATATTTTTTTAAGGTTTTCTTAAAGGATAAGGGTGTCCATGAAAAAAATCAATATTTTGATTTTATAAAATATCCGTTCATCACTTTGGTGGTGACATGGTTTTGATGTGATAATTTTAAATTAACTCATGTTGATAAATAAACTTTTTATGAGGTTAAATGTTAATTAGTATTTCTTGACGCTATAAACATTGTCACTTATTTGAGTGACGATTATAACAACACCTCAATTTATTATATATTTACAAATAGTTTTTTTCAATAATTAGCAATAATAATCTCGCCACTATTTATGTGACATTCTATTTTTTGTCACCTATTAGTGTGATGTTTTTATTTTCGTCACTAAAACTTAAAAACTTTTCTCATATATCTCCGAATGATTTATAGTATTTTGTGACAATATGTAAGCTATTTTATGACGAAAATGTCACAAAAGCATAATTATAATGTAACGTTTTTATGTGTCGCTGTGTAAATTTAATCATTTTATTACGTAAATGTTCAAATTGTCACAATATATCTTTAACGACGGTGAAAAGGTGACGATTATTATGACGATATTGAAAATGTCTTCAAATCGTCTCTGTGACGAAACTTGGCTACTAGGTGACATTAAATGGTGCGTCATAGATCATAAAATTTGTTGGTGTATGTTTAACCAATGCAATTAAAAAACAAAGCTAACATACAATTTAAGTAAGAAAAGCCTAACTTCTAGTTGAATCTTTAGATATCACTCAAATTAATTTCTCAACCTCCCTTTATGTACTAATTTAATTAGCCACCAAATGACCACCAACTCCCTAACTCTATATAAACATGCATGCACATGCATGCATGCAAAACCTAACCCTAAATTTGAGCATCATGGCAATATCTCCTCCCACGTCCATCCTTTTCTTCACTTGGATCTTCATCTTGCTATGCACCATTAATGCAGACACAGTAGAAACTCACATCCAAGTCTATTTCCATGACATTGCCAACGGTTCAAAACCGACTGCTATTCGAGTAGCGCAACCTGCATCAACATACACATCACTTACAGCGTTTGGGGTGGTGGTAATGTTCGACGGTCCTCTGACCGAAACCCCGGACTTGAGCTCAAAATTGATGGCAAGAGCTCAAGGAATGTATGCATTTGCATCACAAGAAGAGTTTGGTTTGTTGATGGCAATGAACATTGTTTTTCTTGAAGGTAAGTTTAATGGGAGCACATTGGCGGTGCTAGGCAAGAATGCGGTGTACTTGAAGGAGAGGGAGATGCCGGTGGTTGGGGGTAGTGGCAAGTTTAGATTTGCAAGAGGTTATGTGCTTGCTAAAACTAATAAGTTTGATCTTAACACCGGAAATGCTATTGTGGAATGGAATATCCATGTCATGCATGGCTAATCATATATATGTTATGAGCCTCATGGAATAATAAATATATGGACATGCGTAGTTTATATATTGTATGAGGATGTGAAAAAAATTATGCAGAATTTTTTATTCTTTTTTTTGTTGAAATTTAAAATAACAAAATAAATAAATAATAAATAAAAAGTTTCACAAGATGATATTATTAATCTCAATTCACCTTTTGTATTAGAGTTGTTGGTTGATTGTTTGAAACATAGAAAAGAAAAGTTGGATAAAGAAAGAGTATATATATATGATTAGATGAAATGAAAAATATATTTTTTTCATACAAAATTTATAATGGCCTTGTTTACGTTGTAATTGGATATATATGTTGTGTGAATCTTTTTTATCTTAACAAAATAAAGATTTATTTATAATTTTAGAAAAAATTGCATTTATAATTTAAGTTAGGCACAAGTATTTGCACAATCCTATAAATGTTTTGATCTTGTGTTTGATTGGCTTTATTTTGCTAACAACGAGCTAGGAAAGTTATTAGAAAGAGATTATATAAAATAATAAATTTTATGTAGAGAAAGGCTACTTGAATTCATTGTTCTCAAACATTTGAAAATGTTTTGCTTGACTTAATTAGAATCAAATGGTCTTCTGATTGGTTAAAAGTGTCAAAATAACATTTTTATATTTTTTTTGTCATCTAATACTATTTACTTTATGGTGAAATAACATAAATGCTCTCAAGTCGATGCACTGTTTTTTAAGCGGAAGCATATACTAGTAAATGGAAATGTAACCAAACATTAAAAAATTTATTAAACAAAAAAAATAATGTATTAATTGAAAACCTATATGTTTATGCGTAAATATGTAATGATAAATGAGGAATATAGTTTGCAAGCTGAAAAGTGTATTTTCTAAATATGACAAAATTAGAATTTTAAACAAAATAAATTAATGGAGTGAACTGCATGAACTAAATTGAAACTAAAGTAAAAAATAAGAGATTGTTTGGATATTCAAATGTCAAAGGGATTATTTTAAAAGTTTGAAAAATTTCCGGTACTCAAATGTAATTTTGTCATCATATTATGGTATATATATTTTTATATAATATATATTAATTTTAAATTAGTTTCCTGCAACTTCATATATATATTTATATAACCGAAAAAACCTCAATTCTAGTTTTTTTTTAAGTGGCATAATAATAATAATATGCACATTTTCAATGACGTACTAGAAAAGTTTAACTAGGTGGAATTACAAAACGGTGGAAGTATTCACAATGATTCCAAAATATATCAAATGTAGTTTTTGGACTAGAGTTTACGTGATCTCGTCCAAGTTGAAATTTCTCAATAATTTATGTATTAACAAATAATTAGGTAAGTAGTACTTCCATCTTTTGGTAAAAACAAGGCTCAAATTGAAGGTAATTAATTAACTGATTAATATTTTGAAACTCACCAAAAGGGCTTGAAATCCATCAAGGAGTGGTTGGACCAATAAAACCAAACTTTTAATGTCTTTTTTTAATATCTCATGATCTTGTTCTTGCCCTGTCAGCACTGTCATGAATTCTTTTTCTCATGAATCAGCTTCATTTCTATCTGTTTTTTCACATAAATATTATTAGACAGAACAAGAGATTATTGAAGTATATAATGATATGATTTCGATTGCTTAATAATATAATTGAAGCTATTGGTCTGAGTATCCATAAAGTCGATTATTTCAAGTTTTAGTTTGCCCATAGAATGATGAACCTATTCAATACACTGGGTTTATCATTCTAAAAAATTCTTATCAATAAGCCATATATACTAGATTATGAGGTTTTGATTATCATACTACCATGACTTTTTTTTTTTATAAAGTGGATAAGCGATGTGTCAAAGGCGTGCACATTATCAGAAATTGATCATCCAACTCATGCGCATTCACCCAGCGGATGATCATCTAGCATACGGGATTATTCAGCTCATGCACATTATCAGAAATCTCCATAAAAATATTTTTCACTGTGAAACTAATGTCACAAGACTAAAACTCTTTAGAATACCAACATGAATTATCATTAAATGATTGGTTCTATGCTTCTTCAACAATTTGTTCAAGTCTTGATTGATCTTTCACACAATGATACATTAAATATCATTGACCTTTTTACATTAATTAATTCACAATAAAGTGAGTAAAAAAAGGACTAAATACAAAACTTTATTAATTAACACATAAACTAAATCTTGAGAATTAATATATATTGTTTCATACCATTTAAGCCATAATATTGCTCTTGAACCGCTATCATTCTTTCTTGCAATCCCTTCATCTTTTTCTTAGACCTCTTCTAAACTTAAATATAATGATGGCTTTGATAAAGAAAACTCTTCTAATCTCTTTAAATCAAACGAACATGTTCCAATCAAGCTTTTGCATATATAAATTTATATTTCTTTTTCTAATAAATTACTTAGAGTAATTGATATGTCCTTGTCCATCTAATCACTTAATTATGAGTTGATGTGCAGGAGTAATGTCACCTATGTGAGGCAAGTACATTTGCCGATCAAGTAATATATTGTGCTCAAAAACAAGGTTGCCAATTCGAGAAGAATTAGGAAGTACTAGTATGAACTAACCTATTATTATCTAGCCTACAAACTCGTGATGTCAATAATGAGAAAGTGAAAATGAGATCCAAAGCAAAGTGGCAAAGACTAAGGAAAGACAAAAACTAAGGTTATGTTTAAGTTAGGTTACATTAGATTGATATAGTTAAATTGGACCAAAAGAGTTCTAAATCTTGCTAATCCTTTTTCCCAAGATAAGTAACAACTAATCCGCTATGGTGTTGATACAGACTGCGATTGCATAGGATCAACATAGGTGAACTCTAACTAGGATTAACATAGGTTTCAAGAGATTGGTAATTATTCTTTAGAAGCAATTACTCCTAATCCCATACAAAATGAAAATTGGAATTCCTTCACAAATTCACTCTCTACGATTGCATTAATCAAGGATCTCTAAATTGAGCCGTTCAGTGAGACATGGGGAGAAATCTCTCTTTTAAAGAACCCTATCTCTAAGCAGACTCATGTACCCTTTTAATCACGGTATGCCTATACATGATGGACCTTTTAATCATCACACATGTACATCTTACAAAAACTCTCATCTCTCTCTACGATAGAGTTCAAGACACATGAATGAATTCAACAAACAAAGGTGCAATTCAATAATCGAAGAAAGATTCAAGAGTTCACAACCAATGTCAAAATAATAACAATAGCCCTATATTCATCTATGCTTAAAACACCGAGTAGTCTAGCTCTCCATTAATAGAGAGCAATTATACAATCCAAAGAAGAAAAGATTCATAATGAAAAGCATTAAACTCTCTCGATCTTCTCCAATGTGGGGATTGATGATGGTTACCGCAAGTCTTTAATTGTGCCATCAAAGGAGACCCTTACCGACTTCCAATACACCATAGAACTCTTGGCAATGCTCCAATAAGGCATCTATGATCAAAGGAGGATTACTACAATTCTTCCCCGCACTTTCCCTAGCTCGGCCATGAAAGATCCTTCAAAAATTCTCAGTAAAGTCTTTTATGACATACCCTTTATAGGCGGCTTACTAAAGTAAAAAAAAGGTCGTAACAATCTGAAGACGAAAGGTCGAGTGCCTTACAAGCTCCTTATGGCCGTAAGTCTCGTTTGCAAGGTCTTCTGTCTTAGTATTATGGTCTAGGTTAGGCCAGAAGAGAGCTAGACTATGAGATTCACTATCTAGTGTGCTTGTGACATTTTTCACAGACATATATCTTGCCCGTATGCTCCTCTGTCTGACCCTTAAAATGTCACTTACGAGAGTAAGTTCTACCCTAAACTTCTATGCATAGCTTTTATACTCTCACTTACGGACATAAATATACTTGCAAGCTCTTTTGTATGAGGCTTACGGCCGTAAGGTGGTCTTAAAGTGTCATGGTTAGACTCTTCTCCTATTCTGGTGCTGAGGGAGCTCTTTCTTCACTCTTTTACTCTGGCATGCTTCATTTCGCTCCCTTGAGTTATTACTCTTTATCCGTAGCCTAAGATCAATAAAACATAGATTAAATATATCTTTTTTAAAAAATAATATGAATACATGTCAAGCGAATATACAAGATAATACTGAAAATATAGATATGTTATATTGACTCCCAACAACAATTTCATTACTTTTTTTTTAAGTTGTTTTCAAATGAAGTTATGGTTCATCCATTAGGTAACATAACAACAATATAATGGAATTTATTTATTTATTATATGTTAAATTAAAAAAATTAAAAAAGTACCAGAGAAAAAAATGCTAAAGATTAACCTCAAATATATTTAGTTGGTGTCAGAAATAGTTGATTTACCGTGACACTCAAGAAGGAAAAATAAAAACTAAAAAATAAAAGTTAAATCTTATTAATCAAGTGATTTTTTACACCAAAAAAAGTTATGCAAATATAATTAAAAGTAGGGACCTTGAATTGCTCCAAAACATGCCGCAACAAGCATAAGCACATGTTTTCAATTTCCCATGTACACTCTATATGTACTAACACTGATCTTTTAATAAATAATATACATATAAATATATATATATATTAATCAAGTAATTAGTAGTTTAATCCATAAAATTATGCATCGTAGAACGTTAATTAGAATAATATTAGTACATATTTTATAATAAAAAGAAGTTATGTACCAAATTTTTTATTATATTTTAGTACCAAAATCATCTTCAATTCCAAGTCATCGGATCCCCTTTTTTTCCTTATTTTATTTAATTTCTTGGATAATTTGTCTCCAAGTCATGAAATATGAAATTTGTTGTTAAATAATTCAACTTCAAAGCTTTTTCTTCCATTAGAATTATCTATTTTACTATTTCACCTGTTCACATAATCCATATTTTTCATTTATTTAACTCTTTTCATTCAATTCTAGCATAACACTAGTTGTGTAGAAACATTTTTATTCATGTAAATATGAGTTTTAACCTAAATAAATTATTTGTATTCAAAAATAATATTTTTTATTTATATATAATCTTAATTTATTTAACCATAATCATTTAATTTTTCCAAACAATAAATTCAAGCTTCAGTTTTTCCTATGAATGCTTGTCAATATATATATATATATATTAAATAGTACTATATATATATATAATTAAAATAAATAAAAATATATTAAATAGTACAATATATATATATATATATATATATATATATATATATATATATATATAGTTCATCAAGTATAGCTTCAAATTTTTCCTTATATTATTTTTTTTATTTTGTAGACTCACTTAACTAACACTTATCTTTTTTTTTTGTTCTTTAGATATATTTTAATCTTTTATCTATGTTTTCAGAACAAAAAAATGATAACTAATAACGCAATAACAAAATTATTGCAAAAATTGAACTTTAAGGTCATCTTCAATCTGACACAAGTGTCCCTTCTTTTCAAAACAAGGTTTTGCTTTACAAGAGATTTATCATGATCAAATCAACAATTAAATTAAGATAAACATCTAAAAAATAAAAACACATACATTATACATGTGAAAAAAAAAACATAAGAAAAGATAGAATTGAAGATAAATTAATATACATAGATCACCTCAAAGATGCATCTGAAATATTCCTTTTAATAAAAAGTATAAAAGCCTCCCCACTCACACATCATGTCAACATATTTATCACACTCTCTCCTTATCTTTCCCCCTTTGTTGACATCACTTGTTGTCATCTCTACTTAATTTGTCTACTTATATTGATATATATATAATATATATATATATATATAGTCCCAAAACACAAGTCTCTAATCTAATTTGAGTGAACAAAAAAAAAAAAAAAAAAAGAAATGGCTAGTTTAGAAGAAGAGAAGCTTGTCCAAATGGTTAATGACTTCATAGAATCAGAACCAGAACCAGCATCACTTCCAACAATCTCCTCAATCACCCACTCCTCTACCTTCATTCTTCAGGTACTTCATTCATTCAAATCTTCCTTTCTTAATTTCTTTGCTTGAGATCATAATATATATATATATATAGAACATATATATATATGTATATATACATACATGCACTGTAGGGAATACTTGGGAGTTACACAAAGGAAGAGAGGGAAGTGATGGAGAAGGCAAAGGAGTTTGTGAGGGAAATGAAAGATGATGGGAAAATGATACAGAGAAGTGATATAATGAAGAGAAGGTTGATGATGAGTTTGAGAAAGCAAGGCTTTGATGCATCACTATGTATGTCTTCATCTCTTGCTTATTATCATGAGTACATAGACATAGTCAAGAACTTGGCATGTAGAATGATAATAGACATTGAGTTCAAGTCTCAGTTTGAGGTTGCAAGGCCCACAATGTCTTATGCTCAACTTTCAAGCTCACTTCCAAACATTTTTGTTGGAAGTGAAGAGAAGTTGAAGAAGGTGGTGGCTATACTAAGCTCAGCTATGCAACAGTGT
Organism: Dioscorea dumetorum; assembly: GCA_902712375.1. Taxonomy (NCBI): domain Eukaryota; kingdom Viridiplantae; phylum Streptophyta; class Magnoliopsida; order Dioscoreales; family Dioscoreaceae; genus Dioscorea; species Dioscorea dumetorum. The sequence goes on from CACTHL010000245.1 coordinate 2,077,697, forward strand.
TTGAGAGAAAGTGGACTTCATGTACCTCCATGGAGGAAGTCCAGTTACATGAAGTCTAAATGGTTTTCATGTAATTGTCATAAGGTTAGTAATTATCCTTCCATTATTATTCCTTACCATAACTCACACATGATCAAAGATAAAAAGAAGAAGAAAGGAAGTCAAGCAAGTGGAGGGCTTTCTAGTCAGTTCTCTCAATTAACTGTGAATTGCTGATGATGAACTTGGGAAAAGAGGTTTATTAGAGTTTTGTTTTACAGAAAACTTTTTTTTTATTTTTTATTTATTTATTTATTTATTTATTTATATATATATATATATATATATATATATATATATATATATATATATATATATAATGGCAGCTTTTGTTCACATGGGTTTGTTTGTTGGAAGGACTGGAATTACTCAAGTGATTATATTGGAACTTGGAAACTTTTGCAGAGAGTAAAAAAAAAAAAAGAAAGTGAGGGAAGTGGGTGATGGATTTTATGCAATTTGGGATCACTCAAATGTTACACGTTCAATTTTCCATCTAGTGATGCATTCTGTTTTTTCTTTTAAAAAGAATACAATGATTGATTCTAAATTTATGTAATATATATATATATAATAAGATAAAATCATTTATTTGTCTATGGAACTTTCTAGGCAAATCATCATCTAATGTTTTGATATATATTTTTTTGATCTTTTTTTTCCCACTGTATTGTTTTCAGATTTCTCCTTAGTCCATTTATGTAATGTTTTGATATTTTTTTTTTTTCTATTAGTCTATGAGAAATACTTTTTTTTTTTTTTTTTTTTGTGTATTTTATATAATTAATTTTAATTTTAAAAAAGAATGAAATATAATGAAATTTTGTTTTCTTTATTTTTGTTAGAATCTTCACAAAGTTGGTGTATTTAAAAAATGTGATCCTTTGCTACAAGTGGGATAGGACTAGACCAGCATCTTTCGCAATGGCAGTGCCATCATAATTATTTATAAATTTTATTTTTTTGTAAATTATTAGTAATTATTAATTACTATTATTATTATTTAAATAAGATTTAAATAAATTTCAAAAATATTGAAAACAATTTTTAAAAACAGAGATAAAACTGAAAGAAATAAATTAATAAATCCAAATGGCCTGATTCATTTAGACTAAAATGTTTGACTTTGGACATTGAAACAATTCTATAAAATCTATATATATTTTTTTTTATTAAAATGATTTATTAACTGCTTGATATTATAGAATTTTGTTTAACCATATGATGTTTCTAGAGTTTATTTTCACGGTGAAAAAGAACTTATTTTCACCTTTAAGATAAAAAGAAGGAAGGCATTTTGGTCTTTTTAGAATATCATTTTAGAGTATTAAAATTGTGACTTGTGAGCATTTATCTTTAAAAAAAAATTAAAATGTGTCTTTTTTTAAAAAAAAAATGAAAATTGATTGACTAGTTATGTAACAAAAAATATCACCTCCCATGATGAATTTAGAAAAATTCATGTATAACCCAAAATAATTTATTTCTCTAATAAAATCATAAAAATTTGTGAATTAATAATTGTGGATATTGCGTTAAGAGAATGTAAATTTGAATGCTACTTAGATTACCTTAGAAATGATATCAATTTAAAATTTGGATTCAAATTAAATCTTAATATACTTTATAGTTGTTTTGATAATATCGAAAAAAATCGTATTAAAACATTTAGGGTATGTTTGGATGAGAGAATAATTCCCAATGAATGATGGGATGATCCAATTGTTTTGATGGGACGATCCAATCGTCTCATCAAGTGTATTAAAATTACCCACAAACTCGGGGAATGGGGGAAGACCAGGGGAATGCGTGTATAATACCCACATTACCCTTGTCTTCACATTTATTTATTATATAAAATTAATATAATTAATTTACATTTTCATTAATATATTTAAAATTTTAATTAATATATTTAAGTATAATAATTTTAATTGTTTTATAATTTTTACTTTTTTAGTTGTTTTTTATTTTAAATATTTTGAATATCACAATTAAATTAATTAATGATGTTAAATTTACCATTATGAAAAATAATAATTGAATTATAATTATTTAATGAAAGTATTTAATTAAAATAGTTAAATAAGCAAAGGTGAAATATAATTAAATTAAAGTAAATAATTATATTCACAATATGTAATAATAAATAATGTCATATATATACTATTAAACATAATCTATTGTCTTATAAATTATCATACCAAATGCACAAAAGGGTATAAATATAATTTAATTATGTCCCCTTTTACTTTTTTTGATCCCAAATTCCTATTATCTCCCATCAAACAATTGCCATTCTCATTCCCATCTCTATTTTTTTTTCTCATTTTCCCCCATTTTCATTCTTATTCCTAAATTTAAATGGCAGGTAATTTTTTGGTCATACACCAAACCATAATTATTTTTTATTTTGGGTCCAAATTTTAATCTGAATCAAAATACCTACCCAATTTCAATTTTGTTTCACAAAATGGTCACATGATAGATTCAAGCGTAATATTTTTGAAGTGGATATAGAATTACTAGCTAAAAGAACAACGTCTTATGTCAGTGTTAACTGAGAAATTTCAGTATCTACATCATCAAAAATGGACTAAAATCTCTCAAGTGATCATCAAGTAAAATAAAATCAAAGTTCGGTTATCATTTTAATTCAAATCAAAGTTTGGACCCCAAAATTAAAAAAAAAAAAAACCATAGTTTGGTACTTCACTAAAAATTTTCTTCCTAGCTCTCCTTAGCATGGGAGAGAAAAAATTTTTATCATTACTAATTATTATATTTATTTATTTGATTTAATTAAATTTAAATTTAGCTATATTTTACTCCTTGACTTCAATCCCTATAAAAAAAATTATCTTATACTGTATATTATAAGAAATATAAAATAGGAAAAAGTCAACTATCTTGTATGACATCCTCCCTCCTCCCTTAATATTTGGTTTATTTTAATTTTTATTTTTAACATATAAGAATTGAACCAACAACCTTATGAGTTTTCGAGTGTTTTATTTTATTTTATTTAATCCACAATATAACATTTGTCTCATTAAATTATAAAGAAAATATCAACCATTAATAAGAAAATATTGATATATCACTTCACCCAATTATGAAAGTGAAACCAAATGATACATATATTTTTTTAATAAAATAAAGAAAAGTCAATGGCTTGCCTTCCTCAACTGAAAAAGTTGGTTCTCACCAAAGTTTTCTCCTAACTTTTTTTTTTTTATGTTTTTTATATTGAACAACTATTGAACTTCATTTCTTCAGTTTTTGCAGTTTGTTTATGTGTTTCAAAGATAAACTTATGCTTCTTTTTATTTGAATTTTCTCCATCTTCATGTTTTATTGGATTATTATTATTATTATCATAAATCTTGTTGTTAAATAAAATCATCCTTTTTTTTATTCTCTTTTCATTAGGTACCAACACCTTCTCTACAGTGTCTTGCTACTATTTTTTTTTACAAGATAAATAAATTAAATCAAAAAATTACATAGATGAAGGGCTAATACTTTAATTCATCTTTATTTTCTTTCTGTGTAAGCTAAAGTTTATATCTATATCTTTAATACATCATGAATATTGTATATAAAAAACTCAGTACTATTAGACAAAGAGGTTGTTCAATTTAATCGTTTCACGTCATATCACTCAGGCCCTGTTTGGTTACAAAATAAAAAAAATCTGGCATAATTTTATCACGTAGGAAATGCAAGTAATTATTACAGAAATTGTTGCATATCTTATTATTATAAAATGAGTATTTGGTTAACAAAATAAAAAAAATATATCACATAAATATTTCACTCACTTTATAATTAGAAAAAATTACACATTTCAAAATAAAAAAATATTCTGCTCCAAGTGGAATATTTTTTTATGTAATAATTCCCGCATAATTTTGTATATGATATATAATAATACATTTAATAGTCTCTATCTCTCTCACTGTGTCCCAACATGCCCTCTCTTTGTGGCTTAGTAGTTGAACAAACTTGCCAAAGTTGTGCTTTGTGATTGCTCCTCTTTAAATTTTTTTATTATAAATTTTTAAAAAAGAATTAAAGAAACTCACGCAATTGCAAAATATAGTAAGTGACCCATCTCAAAATGTCCCACTTTCCAAATACCTATAATTCCTTTCCTTTTTCACAATCTTTCCATTTTTAATACAAAATTTTTATAATTTAATTATATTTTCATGAAAGTTCCAATTCTGCCCTTATTATTGTAGACATGATTGCAGTCAGAAGTATATATATATATATATATAATTGGAGAGGGATAAAATGGTAATTTTCCAAACATTATTTTTTTCCTTAAAATTATAAAAAATATGCAAATATAGAATATATACATTGTAAAATTTCAAACAGAATTCATCTGAATTGGTCATAAATGGCCAAGCAAAGACTTTGATTATATTGCACATAATTTATCATCATCATCATCAAACCTATGTTTCCCCCCTTGCCATCTCATTTTCAATGCTTCATAAGTAGTATAAACAATATAATAATCTCAACAACTTTTTATATTAATCAATCAATCAAATCAAATCAAATTAAAATCATCACCTTCTTCACTCTTCCAACTACTTTAACCCAACTCATCCTAAACTTCCCTTCTAAAAACTCATCTGTTCTTTCAAGTGAGATCTTGACACCCCACCACATCACAGCTCTTTGTTAACCACTATTATTTTATTTTATTTTATTTTATTTTATTTTATTTATTTATTTATTTTGTTAAATTTTTATCATCAATACTTGACTTCAATATTGAATTCATATCACAAATTATGTTCACTGAATCTAACCAATTAATGCACAATATATAGTTCCCTTTTTAATTCCAAACCAATTAAACCCCACCACATTTCTTTCTTTACATGCTTTCTTTTTGTTCCAATTCATTTTTCATTGATTTATATATCAATGCATTCTTGTTTTGGTGCTGTGGCTTTGATTGAAGGACTTTGTTATGGGGGTGTCTCAAGGCTATAGAACTTCTGGGGCTCTGTGAGTTTCTTTTCATTCTTTGTTTCTTTTGAATTCAAAGTCAAATGAATCTTGAATGAGTGTTTTATTATTATTATTTTTTTATGTGATTTTGTTAATTGGTTCAATTCAGTGATGATTTGAGCAGAAGAAAACAGCAAAAGAGCAAGTTCTTGAAAGAATTTGATGAATTCTTAGGTGTTCATTATCAAGAAAGGAGTGCAAACTTCAAGTTTCGATCTTTGAAGATTGTTCTTTCGATCATTATATTCGGCACGATTCTCACTTTTTTCTTTTCCCCAACTTTGTATCATACTGATAATGTTTTGCATTCCACTTCCCGGTAATTATTTCTTGCTGAATTCAAGAAAATTTTTTTTACTGCAATGCATGATGCATGAATTACTGATACAGATGGATATGGAACGAAAATACAGTATCGGATTCCCGATACGTATCGCGATTGATTGTTAACTGGACACAGACTTTGAAAGTCATCAGAAAAATCGATGACAGAAAGAAAAGGATGAACGTCGGATTGCTGAATTTCAATGCAAGTGAAGTGAATTACTGGCGAAATTTGTTGCCAAATTCAGTATCAAATGTGATACGTTTAGAGTATGCAGATGGTAATATCACTTGGGATATTCTTTATCCCGAATGGATCGATGAAGAAGAAGAAATTCAAGTGCCGTCTTGTCCGAAATTTCCAGACCCTGAGTTGCCGAAGAATTCAGAATTCGATCTCATTGCTGTTAAACTTCCTTGCAACAAATCAGGCAGCTGGTCGAGAGATGTTGCAAGGCTGCATTTGCATCTCACAGCAGCAAAACTCACGGCGGCATCGATGGATATCAACGGAAAACCGGTTCATGTCCTGTTTATCACCAATTGCTTTCCAATTCCAAATCTATTCCCCTGCAAGAATCTAATCACTAGAGAAGGAAATGCTTGGTTGTACAATATTACAGATCCGAAATATCTGTCAGAAAAACTCAAGCTCCCAATTGGCTCATGTGAACTTGCATTGCCAGTAATCAACACACAAGGTAAGTTCAATTCATTCATTCATTCATTCATTCATTCAACTAAAAGAAGGCAATAAAAATGTTCTTCTCAATGTGCAGATAGATTAAACATGGGAATTTGGCAACGACGAGAAGCATATGTTACAATACTGCATTCTGCTCATGTGTATGTATGTGGTGCAATAGCTGCAGCTCAAAGTATAAAATTGGCAGGATCAACAAGAGATCTAGTGATTCTAGTTGATGAATCAATCAGTGATAATCACAGGAATGGACTAGAGGAAGCAGGATGGAAAGTGAGGACAGTAAAAAGAATACGAAACCCGAAAGCAGAGCGAAACGCTTACAATGAATGGAATTACAGCAAGTTCAGATTGTGGCAGCTGACAGACTATGACAAGGTCATATTCATCGATGCTGATCTTTTGATCCTGAGAAACATCGATGTGCTGTTCGAGATGCCGGAGATTACTGCAACCGGAAACAATGCGACTCTGTTCAATTCAGGGGTGATGGTGGTTGAGCCATGCAACTGCACATTTGATCTTTTGATGGAGCATATCAATGAGATAAAATCATATAATGGAGGAGATCAAGGATACTTGAATGAGATATTTACATGGTGGCATCGAGTACCGAAAAAGATGAATTTTTTGAAGCATTTCTGGATTGGAGATAATGAGATTGTGAAACAGAAGAAGATTAGATTGTTTGGAGCTGATCCACCAGCAGTGTATGTACTGCATTATCTTGGATTGAAACCATGGCTGTGCTTCAGAGATTATGATTGTAACTGGAATATCGATATAATGCAAGAGTTTGCGAGCGATATCGCGCACTCGAGATGGTGGAAAGTGCATGATAAAATGCCTAAGAAGTTGCAGAAATTTTGCTTGCTGAGAACAAAGCAGAAGGCAGGATTGGAATGGCACAGAAGAGAAGCTCAGAAGGCAAACTACAGTGATGGGCATTGGAGAATTGAGATCGATGATCCAAGACTTGATGCTTGTTCTGAGAATTTTTGTGACTATAAGAAGATGTTATTGAATTGGTCAAGCACAGCTCAGTAACTGCATATATAGCTTTCATCTTTCTTTCTTTGTTTTTGTTTTTTTTTTTTTTCTTTTTTTAATTTGAAATTGTTACTGCATGATTCAAAGAGTTAGATTTTGTTTCCTGGATTCCAACAAGAAGTTAATTTTTAATTCGTCATAACACTAGAATACGTTGTTGATAAGATAACATTCAGTGTTGAATGGCCAAACATCAAGAAACCAAACCACCTTGCATTCATAACCCATAAAAAAGAAAAGAAAACATGGATAGAGATCTAGGGATGTGTAAAAGCCTGCAATACTTCACGAGGAGCACAGCTGTACATTTTGTTCATTTCCCTCCATACCTTATCTTATATATATATATATATATACATCATTAGAAGAACAAGAACAAGAACTAGAACTAGTAACATGAACTTAGAGAAAGCTAGTAGTAGACCATTAGAGTATATGAATGAGATAATGGGAGGGTATGAAGATGAAGGAGAGGAGGAGGAGGAGGAGGAGGAATGCAGATTGGGAGCAATGAAGGAGATGATGTATAAAATAGCAGCCATGCAGCCGGTGGATATCGATCCGGCGACGATAAAAAAGCCGAAGAGAAGGAACGTGAGAATAAGCGAGGAACCGCAGAGCGTGGCGGCGAGACACCGGAGAGAAAGGATCAGTGAGAGGATCAGAATCCTTCAGAGGATGGTCCCTGGAGGAACGAAGATGGACACTGCTTCCATGTTGGATGAGGCTGTCAGGTATGTGAAGTTTTTGAAAAGGCAGGTGCAGGAGTTGCAGGAGGGTGGTCATGTTCCACTACAGGAAGCTGCTGGAGTGTTTGTTGGAGTTGCAGACATGGAATGGGGTCGCCATGGACATGGACATGGACATGGCCATGCAGCTTCTTCATCTCCATCTTCTTCATCTTCTGCCATTGGAGCACCAGCTGCTGCTGGATTAGGGTTTGGGTTTACCACTAGTATTACTACTACCACTACTACTAATAATAATCAGTGAAAGTGGTGTTTTTTGTTAAGTTAGTTGAGCTAAAGAGTTGAGTGTGAGTGTGAGTGTGAGTGTGTGTGTGTGTTTGTGTTTATACAAAGAGTATGTTGTGAATGAAGTTTATGTCTTAGTGTTTGTTTCTTGATTTTTTAAATTTGTTCTTTTTGTTTTTGTGGATCTTTGTGATATTTTTATTGATTGTGGTGTGAGAATTGGATCATGCTAGGGTTCTTGGAGTGGTGGAAGATGAATTTTATATATGTTTTTTTTTATGTATATTTTTTCCTTTTATAATTCTTCTATGCTGACTGGTGTTTACTTTTGAGAAGAAGAAGAAGAAGAAGAAGAAGAAGAAGAAGAAGAAGAAGGTGACATAAGTTTTTTATTTTTTATTTTTTTTCAATGACAACTGTTTATTATAGGCCCCTTGATTAAGAGTTATCCCTTTTTGGTTTTGAATTGTTTAGCTTTGCGTTTGAATTAAAATTAAAACCTGAAGGGGTGTGTCTACAGAGAATCAGAAATCAAAATATATATATATACATATATATACATTTTCTTAGGATGATTGTTTTATTTGAAAATTAAACTATTTCTGTAATTTAAAAGTTTTCTTGGGGTCATTTCTTCATAAGAAAAAACTAGCAGAAATACTTGTTTTAAAAAATAAACAATTTTGCCCTTTTTTCCCCATATATAAACAGTAATGGAAAAACAAAACCAAAATAAATTAAGTACTCAGACATGTCCAAAATACAAGAACAAAGGATCTTATTCCAAAATTTGCTCATGAGTCATGACAACAACTCTACATTAATTTTTATTTTAAATAAATAAATGAATCACCAAAAAACAATAATAATAATTGTGTGAACAGAGTTGCAACTGTGGGGACAGAGAGGCCAATCATGCAAATAATGAATCAAGTTGATCCATCTGCCAAAAAACACTGCAGTCTCTTTTGCATCAGACTCATGTCCCCCTGAAAAGAAAGAAAGCTATGTGCAAAAAATGTCAGGCAGATCCTACAATAGGTTGTCAAAACTCAGCTTGCAATCCCACGTGCATGGCCTCGTTAACATAAACATTCCATCATGAACAAACAAGAAAACTCACTCTCCCTATTTGTTGCTCCATTTTTGGGATACAACACAGCCCTGCGATATTTTTGTGTACAATATCATTTGCATTCCTGCATCATCATAAAACATAGATGTCGCTACAAGCAAATGAATTACTATATATATATATATTATGATGCAATGCCTGAACATCTGAGAACATTTTGTCACTCTCTGTTAAGTAAAATCAGGTCAGTAGTTTAAGCAAATCAAGAGTCACAGATACAGTAATTTATAGGACATGATCATCTAATGTGTGGTGAACTTTTTTCTTAGTTTCAAATAAAACAATATACAGAGAAATGTGATTTATGAATAAATGGACATCCATGTACATAAACAATGCAAATATTTGTTTTATGAGAATTAATTCAACGTGTTATGGCATGAGCAACTTACCTAAGGTGAAAGACAGAAACTTTGTTCAACCGAGCTCCACACAGGATCAACTCTGCATTTTGACAAAATTTGACAATCTGTTTGGATCTGAAGGCATCTGAAAGAGAAAATTGGAACCCACAAAATGTCAAACTGTCATATACATACATGTATAATGTAATACTTTAAAAATAACAAATAGCAGATAACAGCAGAGAAAGCTACATCGTCCATGGATGCCACAGAGCACCCTCTAGCATAGTACTGTCCAAAGCATAAGTCACTACATACAATTTAATTGAGAATAGTGTCATTTTACAAAAAGAATTGTCAAAAAAAAAAATTTGTGAATGATCTCAGAAGATGACTGCATCTCAGATAAAAACCAAGCTCTGTCCTCTACAGCTGCCGGATGAAACCCAAAAAGTAATAATAGAACGATGCTTGTCAATTTGAGTGGTTATTTACCAAACTTTCTCCAGTCTGAAATGAAGAAAAATATATAAATAAAAATCAGAGATAAATCATGATAAGATAAAGACCACACAGCCGTTCAGTATTATAAACTAAAAGAATAATGCATCAAAATATGCCAACAGATATAGTTAGCTTCATAATTGGCAACAAGAAGGAATTCAAAACAGGAAAACGATATGGTTGTGATTAAGCATATTACATAGAACGGTGTGGCTTCTATAGCATTGTGTTGCTAGAAGGAAGATTGTACCGTTTGTAAATAGAGAAGATAATAGAAGTTCATTCCATGCATCAGGGACTCCAGGAAGACACCAATGGCTGCAATCAAGGATGGTTGATGGGTGGCCCCAAGTGCCAACATGAGCATCACTACGAAATTTACCCATCAATGTCACATTAAGAACTGTCACAGAAGCTCTTGTTTTTCCCACTACTTCTCTTATGATGTCCCCGAATTCACTCCGATCATCACCTATTGCTTTCGAAGTGGGTTGATCTGTCACTTCACAGACCTTTTGTTTTGAATCACTGGCAGAAAATAATGTTGCTTTCAGGTTTTGTCACCTGTGTATGAATAAAGCATGATATAGCAAGGAGCAAACATGCAGGACATGAAACAAGCAAGCAATTTGCATTCTTTGGTCATTTAACTCTAATATTTGAGCACATCAAGAAGGACCAAAAATTAAATCATTGTACATGAACTTGAATATAGAATTCATTTGCTGTGGAAAACTACATAGATAACATAATAACATGAAGGAAAGATTTGACTACTGTTTGATAGCTTAAAGGTTGAAAAGGTTTACAAATTCAATTTGGGCACAAAATAGAGTTTGTTTGGCAGCCTCAATCCTGCTATACAAATATTACAACATTTCAAAGCCAGAAAAGAGGAACCAAAATTGGTGGTGAAATTTTTTGGTTCCTATGAACTAGGAGATTCATCCAGCATGCCAACTTGTTGCAAATTGTATTGACACACAAGCAAAAACACAAAAGCTAACTGAAGTTAAAGTTAAGATCTTATGTCAAATCATTATTTGTGCCATATGAGAGAAAATATGCCATCTTATTCCTCTGGTTTAAGGGCACAATAATACCAAAAAAGTGGTACATAAACTCATCTACTTGGAAACATGGACAGCATACCTCCAATGAGAGGGCTCAAAAGTACGCAAAAATACATGTGTTCTATTTGTGTTGACCATTGTCTCAACCCAGGAAGCCCAAGTTTCAAGCGCCATCTTGAAAGCAGCAGTGACAGGTAATCCAAGTTTCAACGTTCCACCAAACTGAAAATAGCATCCACTGATATAAAATGTTTTAGAATTGCCATTGGCACAATATAAAAAAAAATCTCAGAATGGATAAATAACTCTTCATCACAACACGGCATCATCTTGGTACATCAGGCAATTGTACTAGATATACACAAGGCCTCAAGGTCACATTGTTTGTTCACGTCAGAAGTGCTTCCAATTTTTTGTATTCAAGTTAAAGAAGGATGATGAAACTTCCTATGCTTGCCCCTTCTTACTGCACCCAGGAATAACTATCAAGTATAGCATCATTCTAAAGCATAACTTCTAATCACAACATGAAAATGCACAGCATCATTAACATTGTCATAAAGAGAGACTTGTACAAAAAGTAGCACATTGGTATATAACAACATTCTAAGCTTGTGCATGAAAAAGCCACATAGAAGATAAAATGTAGCAGATTCGGCCAATACACAAATCAATCTCATGGAATAGAACCAGCACATTAGAACAAACCGACACTACTCACCATAATATGCAAAACAATCCAATGAACACAAATTATCAACAAATAAGGCCATGGATCATTTAAAACATAACCAGATAAAGAGAAACTCACATATCAAACAGTTTAGTAGCCGTCCACCAATGCCCAGTATTGAATACAAGAACATCTGAATTCACCCATCTCTTGCTCATCACATCCAGCGTGTCTAACTTCAGGATGGACCGAACTCTCCTAGGTCCCTGCTTTGGCGGCAATCCCTGCTGCACAAGAAACACAGACCGGAAGAACTCCACACTCAGGTTAAAGCCCCCGAACTTCACCCCTAAGAACCCTATCGTCTTCGAGATCTTATTCCCATTCACCTCATACACACTCTGTTTATCATCCACTCCAGTCATCAGCATGCAAATCAATGACTCCCACTGCGTCCTGCTCATTGAATCCCCAACAAAAACAATCCTTTTGCCCCTCAATCTCCGCAAAGCCTCTCGGGCATCGAACCTCAGGATGTCGCAACTGCTAGGCTTCCAGCGCCACCGCAAGTAGCCAGTGTCCCTACGGCCATTACCGAGGCAATTGAAGCCACTCTCAGCGAAGGGGCACTCGGAGCTGTTGTAGATCGGGTAGTCATCGTCCGGGATCCAACTTCCAGCGAAGACGTCACAGTACTGTCCGGCTCCGGAGAAGAACTCAGGGGCGGGAGCTGGGATAAGCCGGACAGTGAACAAGTAGAAAGCGCAGGCAAGGGAGGAGAACAAGAAGAAGATGGCGATCGAGCTCAGCGAGGGGGCAGCGGCAAAGGGCAGCCATTTGCGATGACTGTTGAAACTCGTGGTTCTGGTGGTGAATCGCGCCAACGAGCTCCGGCTGAACCTCCACGCCGCCGACGAAGCCATCAAGATCGCTCCTTCTCCTCGTCTACACTTCCCATTAGAATTAAAAAAGCATGGATCTAGGGTTCAAAAAATCCGCGCTTTTCTTTGAGAAAACAAAGAAATTCTTCGAATTATCATCGCGCTCTTGTATACATTCGATCGAAGTATGAATCCCACCTCATATTGAAACGCTTCTTTTGAGGATGAATTGGATCTTTATCGATTGAAAACTCACCGGAAAAGTTCGAACATTTGAAAGCAAAGAATCGAGAGAGAGCGAGAGAGAGGTTGGTGAGTGGTTAAATGAAGAGCTTATATGGAGTTCCCTATCAAATTGGATATTTTTATTAATAACCAGTCATCTATATACGTCAGTAAATAACAAATTTAAGGACTTGCTCAAGGGTTATGAAATAAATCATGTTTGGATAGAAGGTAAATGAATGGTAGAATATTTGGTGGTTACTTACCAATAGATTACAATTTATCCATCATCAATAAAATCAGTATTGTGCTTATAAATAATACAAAGTGAGATAAACAATATTGTCTTTTAATCATCGGTCACATAATAATAATAAGGGTTCTGTGGGAATAACTTTAGAGATATCTGATTTTACATATAGGTGACGCTCGGTTAGACGTAATTGTAAATACAGTAAATTTTAAATTACATTGTAATTGTAAATCAATGTGTTTGAAAATGCAGTGCAGTCAAATCTAATATTTGGTTGGATGTAATTGGAACTACTGTATTATAAGATTTCATGTTTGTTTGAAAAGATTTCTGAATCTGAAATTAAAAAACATATGTTTGGTTTTATGTATTTTAGAAGTGTAGTTACTCATAGTAACCTTAACCCCATATTATTTCATATATCAGTTTGCTATATTATTCTAATAAATAAATATTTATTATGTATTAATATTATTATGACTACCATATTATTATATTTATTAATTTATTGTAATAAATATTTTTAAAAATATAGTTATTTATTTACTTTATTATTATTATTATTATTATTATTATTATTATTATTATTATTATTATATTATTATATTTATTAATTTATTTCAATAAAAATTGATTAGAAATATAGTAAGTTATTAGTTTTATTAATTTTTTATTACTAGCTTATTCTAATAATTTATTTTAATAAAAAAAATGAACCACTAATTTTATTATCATTTATTATTAAGACTTTTTATTTTTTTAATAAAATCCCAAAATCGCCGGATTTTTCAAAATCCCCCAGTCAAAGATATTGGGCTGGTTAAAGGAAAACTATATCCCTCAAAACAAACAACTAAGTTTAAAAAATAATGCATGTAACTCCAAATACATCAAAACAATGGAGTTACTTTACTTGAATAAATCCTTTGTTTGGTTGGGTGCATTTGTCAACCCTCATGTAACTAGATTTCCTACAGTGCACAATTGGGAGCATTTAATTTTACACCTAAATCGTACGTAAAATCAAATTCGTGAAATTACCAACCTGTCATAAGGGCCTTCCAACTTCACAAGAGCCTCGTTGTCGTCCTCCACTCATGCTGATAGTCTCCCATAGAAAAACACCGATCTCTCTAATCACATTATAACTGAAAATCCTCCGCATTTAAAATTACGTTTAGGTAGTGTTTGTTTGGAGGGTTTTGAAATTACATGTAACTTGAGTTACTGGGTTTTTGAAAATCCTGTGTTTGTTTCAAAGGATCTTAAAAACTCATGTAACTCGAATTGCATCAAATCCCCTACTTTTGTTGTTCCCTCACATGTGACCTATATATAACTAACTAAGGAAAAACAAATATTATTAAACATTTATAAATAGTAAAAACCTTATAAATTTTAATAATAAATTTAATAATTTATTTAATAATTAAAAATATTAAATAACTTGTTAAAATTAGATGAAAATCTTAGAAACCCATTTTTTTAGGTTAATAATTAAATTCAAAATTTTAAAATATAATAAAATTTTAAGAAATTTATAATAAATTTAAATTTAATCAAACGCCACCTTTAACCAAATGTTACCATATGCTAGTGTTTTCTCAAACTTGGGTGGACCACTCCTGGTGCAAACATAAATGATGTAATATACTATTGATTTTAAAATAAAAATTAAACAAAAAAACATTATGGTTTTACACATTTGTAAGATGGGGTGTGGGTTTTCTTTCAATGTCATGACATATGGTTTTTAAGCTAATAATAAAAAAAAATTATAATAATGTTAACTCTTCCTTATTTAAAGTTAAAAACACAAGATTTTACTTTTAATAAACTGACGGCTTATCTATTTTTTATTAAAAAAAAAAAAAAAGGTGAGGTGTTCATTTATGTTGGCTTCTTTATTAATGTTTGGATGGCATGTCCTGTTATCTCTGATATAAGTGTAGAAAATGGGCATTTTATACATATCCAAAAGTACCTAATTACTAATATAACCTTTATATATATATATATAAAGTTAAAAGTCAATTTAAACATTAACCAAAAGATTATGACTTACCCACATTTATTAAAAAAAATAACAATATAGACTATTTATAAAAAAAAAATAATATTTGATCTACATGGAAAAATATAGCAGTATTTTGTAAAGGTGTAAAAGCAAAATTTTACTTTTATAGAGAAAATCCACAATTTACTCATTTTTATTGCATAACTTGCATATCTCTAAAATTATTTTTAAAAATTTTATTATTTTGTTATGCACAAAAATATGCACACAATCACACTAATTATTTGCTCTTTTTTTAAAAAATTAAAACATCGTTCAAAATTGTTCAAAAATGTGGTTGAAGAATACTAATTACAGATGGAAAAAGCTTATTCTTTATCTTTGTTTTGAAATCAGAAAAAAAGATAAATCTAAAGTTATATCATCTTCTTTTGAAATAAACTTCTCCCATAAACAAAAACAGAAAATGCATCTAATTTTTACAAATATATATATATATATATACTTAATGTAAAAACAATTCAACAATAGATAGCATAGGCTCATTTAATTATATTTTCCCAATGACTATTTATTCTAACTAGCTTTTATTTTTTTTAATGAATAACAAAATTAACGTTTTTACAACACAAATTGGTTCAAGTACCGAATATTTTGATCATTGAAATAAGTTGTTTCGAATTGCGTATGACTGAAAACACACCAACTAGAAAGATCTATCATCATATATTTCATTATTATAAATAGAAGAACATAATAATGAACAAATTTTAAATTTAATAATTAAACGAAATTTATATTATATTAGAAATACTAAAAATAAATTTCACATATTTTTTTAAATAAAAAATTAATTAAAAAAATTATAAAAGGGGTAATCATACCCCTCTTGAAGTGGTAATCATAAACCCACTTCACCTCTTACCAAACACCATGAAGTGACTGAAGTGGCAACTTCCAGATTTCACTTCAACCAACCAAACACTGAAAATTATTACTGATATGACACTTCCAGCAATAACCAAACATACAGAAATCCACACTTCTAACTGAATTTCACACTTCCACTAAAGTGATGAGTTCCAGAAACTCATGACTTCAGAAACTCACTTCCCTACCAAACACCCCCTAATTTAGAGTATATAATTCTTACAAAACCAATGGTTCAAAAACATCAATAAAAAAATGATGTTCTTCGCATCAATACTTAAAAATATTTAAAAAAAAAAAACACTAAACGAAAACAATCAGAATAACATAATTGGAAGACTTATTTCTAAAAACACAACAAAACCAAATAACTTGAAAATCAAAATCATATACCTCAACATCACCAACAAGAAGAAGAGCAAAAATAGAAAATAACATGCTCACATTAAGCAACACATTGATTATAAGCAAACCATGAAAAAGGCTTGGAATGAGAGTCAAGTCACTTGTTCAAAATGACTATAAAAAACAGCTCTCAATCTTCACAATCTTATCTACACAAAGATTCCCAAGAATGTCTTGGATCCCCACCTTCATCACATCAATCATATGTTGCTTCATGATGAATAATAAGAAGAAGGAGAAAAAGAAGGTTGAGAAGATGGAGGCAGTGAATATGGAGGGCCATGTCCATGTCCATGAGGCCATTGTTCAAGGCCCTAACGGCATCAACTTATAGCCTTTGATGCCCTTGAGGACTTCAAGGTGCAAGAAGAGATCAAGAAGGATGAAAGACTAGGGTCTGTAAAGCCTCCTCTTTGATAACAAAGCCCACTTCTCTCAGTGTACCTTTTCTTTCTGTTTTCATGAATAAGTTCAATGAAAATATTCAATAAAGTTCAATGGTTTCATCTTCTGTTCTATGTTATGGCTTTGTCCCTTCAAATAAATTTTCATTTTTGGAAAAGAGGTTTTCAGAAATAACATGTCTATTTTTTTTTTTTGAAAAAAAAATGAATAAACCATTATATATTAGGATAAAAATCAGACGGCACAAAACAAAAAAAATCTAGAGTAGGACAAAGACAAATAATATATCTATTTGTTCTATTACTGATGTATTATAGATGAATTATAAAAGTCAGAAATGTCATCATTTTAGTGATATTATCCTGATATTTTAATTTTAAACTTAATTATTGTAGTGCAATCAGTATAAGAGCTTAAGAGTGATCTCCAACTAAGAAATAGACCTAGAAGCTAGAAAAAGAGGCATCATGAGTGAATCATGCGATCAAAGAAAAATGAATTTGGATTAAGTTAATCAAATTAAGATAATTATTTATTTAAATTCAAACCGAACCAAGGAAGGCTCAAGACCTGAACTCATGTGGCTTGTAAATGGTCCAACCATCCTCCTCCCATGACACACCCTATTCACCTCGCCAACTGCCACGTGCCCACTTGCCAGCTTATTATAAATACAAAGCAAAGCAACCCATGGTTTTCCCAAATCAACAGCACCCACACCGGTTTTCACTTTGATCCAGGCACTTCAAATGTCCGAAAAACCCCCAGCTATCCCGAGAACATAAACTGAAAAGGCTAGTAAATCTTACGAAAAGCCAAGGATATGTTGGTAATAAAACGTCTATATCAGTATTAAAGGACTGACCTTCTTCATTAACAACCAGTAGCCATGCAAGCCCACTTCCTCTCCGGCCAGGGATTCTCACCGCTGCTACATCGCCGGAGTCCAGTTTCCGCCGTGGCGGCCCCGCTGCGGATGCGCCAGAATGTGACCCACTCACTGCCGCCGGAGAAAGCCGAGGTTTTCCGCAGCCTTGAAGGATGGGCATCCAAGAACTTGCTGCCATTACTGAAGCCTGTGGAGAAGTGCTGGCAACCCATGGACTTCCTACCGGACCCCGCGAAGTCCACCGACGAGTTCCAACACGAAGTTAGAGAACTCCGTGCAAGGTCCGGCGAGCTTCCGGACGAGTACTTCGTGGTTCTCGTCGGAGACATGATCACAGAGGAAGCATTGCCAACGTACCAAACAATGATCAATAGCTTGGATGGTGTTAGAGACGAGACAGGGGCGAGTTCCACACCTTGGGCCATGTGGACTCGAGCTTGGACGGCGGAGGAGAACCGCCACGGCGATCTCCTCTCCAAGTACCTCTACTTGTCCGGAAGAGTTGATATGAAGATGGTGGAGAAGACGGTGCAGTACCTTATTGGCGCTGGCATGGTATTATTGTTAACATCTCTGCTTCATCATCATCTTCATCAATGGCTTCTCTTTGCTCTGTTTTTCTACTAGTGTTTGCATTGTTTTGCATGCAGGACACTGGCACTGAGAACAACCCATACTTGGGCTTCATTTATACTTCGTTTCAAGAACGTGCCACCTTTGTTTCTCATGGAAACACTGCCAGGCTTGCGAAGAATTATGGTGACTCTGTTCTTGCTAGGATTTGTGGTAGCATTGCTGCGGATGAGAAGCGTCATGAGACTGCATATACTCGCATTGTGGAGAAGCTTATCGAGCTCGATCCTGATGGAGCTGTTGTTTCCATTGAGAACATGATGCGCAAGCGCATCACAATGCCGGCTCACCTCATGAGTGATGGATGTGATCCTCATCTATTTGAGAACTTCTCTGCTCTGGCCCAGCGTCTGGGTGTGTACACTGCTGGAGATTATGCTGACATACTAGAGTTCTTGGTTGGTAGGTGGAAGCTTGACAGTATTGAAGGACTAAACACGGCAGGGCGTCAAGCGCAGGAGTTTGTTTGCAGGCTGCCGGCGAGGATAAGGAAAATTCAGGAGCGAGCAGATGAGAAAGCAAAGACAATGGCGCCGCACCTGGTGAAGTTCAGCTGGATCTTCAACAAGGAAGTAGCACTTTGAATGCAGATGAGGCTGCTTAGAGCTTGCTGTCATGATACAATTGATGTTAGCGCTTGTTTGTGTTGCATTTGAATCCATGATAAACATCTTGTGTTTGGATATGAAGCTTGATCATCACCTCCTTTCCAACTCATGTAGTTCAGTTTCATTTTCAACAAAAGTAATATTAAGATCTAGAGAGCTTCTACAATGTGAATTTCATATATTAATTGATATATGCTTACTATCATGATCAGTTGAGATGCTAGCTAGGCTCGTTTTGCATAAGAGTTGAATCCATGATAAGCAATACAGCATCTTGAATTTGGATATCAACCTCGAAAATGTCCTCCTTCCCTGCCCATGAAGTTCAATTGTATTGTCAGCAAAAATGGTACTCTGAATGCATTGAAGATCTATAGAACGCATACATACAATGTGAGTTTCGTTGAACAAGGATTCTTATTATTAGGATTCAGTACGTTGATGTTATGTCTGCCAGTTTCAGACCAGAATCCAACAGATAATAATGTGATTCAGATGATGTTTGGGTGTTTATTTCACGGTTGAAAGAATGATAAACACCTCCATCCTTTCCTATCCATGAATGAAGATGAAGTAAAACCTCACAAACTCTCTTTGCAAATGCATGAGAAATGTTGCCTTGATAGAAAGCACGCGCTTTGCCATTGATGATTATCCAACTACGCCCTGGTGTCTTGCTAATTCCTAATTCTCTCATCCTTACTCTGATCTTGGACACATTGTCAGGCATTCCAACAGCATCATAGATACCACAAAGTGCAACATAGTTGCTAGAATTGCTGGGCTCTAATTCAAAAAGCTTGTGGGCTGCAATCTCTCCTACCACTATGTTCTTGTGCGCAACACAACCAGCAAGCAATGCTCCCCACACACTGGCCGATGGCTTCATCGGCATCTTATCTATCAACCTCACTGCTTGTTCAATGCCACCAGAGCGCCCGAAGAGGTCTACCATGCACGCGAAGTGCTCAACACTCGGTTCACTCATTGACTGAAAAATTCTGCAGCCATCGTCAAGAAGGTGAGAATGGCTACAACTGGATAAAACTGATGTAAATGTAATAGAATTCGGCATCAATCCTTCTTTTTTCATCTCCTCATACAGCCTCAATGACTCCTCCCCCTTGCCATGAACTCCAAGACAAGCAATCATCGAAGACCACGTCACTTCATTCTTCAAGCTCATGCATGCAAACACTCTTTGTGAATCATTCAAACACCCACATTTCCCATACATATCAATCAAGGCATTCCCAATGGCAACATCAGAATCAAACACCAAACACCTAATCACTCTCCCATGAACCTCTTTCCCCCTCATCAACTCCGCTGTGCTCCCACAAGCATTCAAAACACTAGGAATCACTCTCCAATCCATGCCCATCCGCTCTAGCTGCAATCCCCTAAACAAATCCAATGACTCAGAAAACTGCCCAGCTCTCACAAACCCAGTTATCATCGCATTCCACGCCGCAACGTCCCTTTCGGGCATTACTTCAAACACTTTGCAGGCGTCATCCAAGCGCCGAAATTTGGCATACATATCCAATATAGAACTGCTAACAAATACAACACCAATAACACCAATCTTGATCGCCCAACAATGCAACCCCATCCCTATCTCTCGAAGCCCTACACCACCACCACCACAGGCCTTGCAGAGTGCTGGAACAGTGAAGTGATCCGGCCGGAATCCGGACTCCATAAAGGGACGAACAAGGTCGAGAGCCAAGTGATAGAGAGAGCTCTGCGCATAAGAAGAGAACAAGACATTCCATGCGTGCATGGTTCTGTGCGGCATTTGGTCGAACACTTGCCGAGCAAGGCAGAGATCAGAGGAAGCGCAACGAGAGTACATGAGGAGAAGATCAGTCTCAAGAGTAGCATCAGGGAGGAGGCCATGGACGACGACCTTCGCGTGGATCGCTCCTCCATGGCGGAGCAAAGAGGGAAGCTTGAAAGCGCGAAGCAGGCGCGAGAGCCGCAGAGAAAGCGGTCTCCTTGGTGCCATCCCAAGCCTCAAGATTCGTGCCGTATCCCAGCATTCAATCAGACGGTTCAGATTAAATCCTCAATCTAAATGAAGCGGAGCCCATATCTCACAGTAATGTCGGAGAATAATCTGGTCCTTTTCGTCATTTCCTGATCACTGAATTGGCCCCACGCCCTGCCACCTCGTCCCTTCACCATCGCAGGAAGATAATAAATTAAAAAAAAATTAAGTAGAATGAAAATTATACGAACAAATTAAAAAAAAAAATGCAAAGTTATCAAAAGGTTGTTTGTCCAGGTTTGTTTATAAATATTAATTTATATAATTTTATCACTATAGAAAAAGACATGTGTTAATTGTTTAACCTGTTTTTAGTAGAGTATAAAAAAATTTAGACTAGGATCTGTTATATTTATGATAAATATTAAAAAAAATTTAAATATTTCATTTATATTTTTGACAACATGTCAAAAACCACTAAAATATTAATTTATATAATTATTTAATTAATAAAAAAAAAAAAAAAGAATAAAAAGCGAGGTGGTGGAGACTGGACAGCTACAATTCCCGCGCGGGCCCCGATTGTTGACCAAGGAGAGAGAAAAGGTAGGGAATAAATGCCTTCAGCTTTTCAGAGAATTCACGAAAATGCCACCCGACAGTGAGACACCCGCCTGCTTTCCGGTTTTGTCCTTTTGTATTCATCGGGGGCCCACTGCCACTGGCCCACTTTAAACCACATCTGGACCGTCCGATCTGGATCCAGTTTGAGCCCAATCCATTTCGAGCTCAAAGCAAACGGGCTTGTATTGAAAAACGGGCCCTTACCTGTGATTTGACCCATCATCAAGTGCTTCCCTTTTCTTTACATGATCGAATAACCCTGACCGTCTGATCTTGGGATCTGGTTTATATAATATATACATACTTGCATATACACCCCTAAGCCTCTGTAAATTATATTTGCATCATCTAAACGTTTTCTTCACTTATCGCGGTCCTTCTCAACGGAACGATTTTAAACAGTTTATACGTACAAACAAGAGAAGTAACAAACGTTTCAGCTGAGTTATAAATATTTTATATGTTTAGGGATATATATGCAAAGAAAACCTAAATAACATATATAAACATCCAACCATGCTTTGACTTTACAAGAAAAATAAACTAAACAAATAAATAAACAAATATTAATCTTCCTCAATTAGCTGTAAATCTCTAATTAATATTTGAAGACAATGATGATCCAAGAATCAATAATAATAATAATAATAATAATAATTCCGAATAACTTTTGCCATTCTCCTATAAATATAGCAACAAATGAATAGCTACTCGATCTCCATCGCTCATCTCCCACCAACCCAACATGATCACCGCTTCAGACTTCTACACTGTCATGTGCGCCATGCTCCCTCTCTACTTCGCCATGCTCCTCGCCTTCGCCGCCGTCCGCTGGTGGCGCATCTTCTCGCCGGAGCAGTGCTCCGGCATAAACCGTTTCGTTGCCACCTTCGCCGTCCCTGTCCTCTCCTTCCACTTCATCTCCCAAAACAACCCTTATGAAATGGACACTAAGTTCTTACTCGCAGACACTGTTTCAAAGCTTGTTGTGCTTCTTCTTCTTGGTCTCTGGGTTGTGTTATTTGGTTGTACTGGTGCTAATCATCATCATCATCATCATGGTGATGATGGTGTTGGCTGGGTTATAACTTTGTTCTCAGTGGCAACATTGCCGAACACCTTGGTTATGGGCATCCCTTTGTTGCAAGCCATGTATGGGAACTTCACTCAGAGCCTCATGGTTCAGCTTGTTGTTCTTCAATGCATTGTTTGGTTTGCTCTCTTTCTCTTTAGCTCTCATGTTCTTCATACTGTGTTATTAATGTCAGAAGAGAATAATAGCATATATATTTATAGTTGAGTTTTTTTTTTTTTTTAAAGGATAGAATTAATTTAAATATTTTATGGGGATGAATGAGTGAAAATCCACTTTTTAGATGAGAAACTGTAAATAATAAATAATACTAGGAGTCAAATGTAAAATAAACTATGTTTTGCGGTGATTTTGCAATTGAATCCTCTGGGATTGAGATATTTAGTTTTTGATACCTTCGTAGGTACACTTTGTTACTGTTTCTCTTTGAGTACCGAGCGGCGAGGTTGTTGATATGTGAGCAGTTCCCCGGCGGCGGCGCCGCCGCCATTACCGGCTTTGACGTCGACCCTGACGTGGTTTCGCTCTCCAGCCACCCACTCGACCCCATCTGCGCTGACATTGAGCCGCTTCCTTCCCCCTCCGGCGCTGCACTGCGGATCCGAATCCGGCGAGCCTCTGCGCCGCCGTCGGCGCCTGGCACCACCACTGCCACCCCGCGGCTCTCCTCCCTCTCATCGGCGGAGATTTACTCCGTCGCCACCCCTGCCCGCGTCCGCACCCTCGCTGACCTAGCTCTCACTCGTTCCCCCGCCCCCTCCGGCTGCGCCTCCTCCGATGCGTACTCCCTTCAGCCGACCCCTAGGGCGTCCAATTTCAACGAGATGGAGGCCGGCACTCCTGCCCGGGGGAAATCTCCGGCAGCCATGGGGACTCCGTCGCCAGTAGTTAGGGTTTTGTTAAGAGAGAAGGAAGCTGGAGGTGAGAAAACCCCCCAATCTATCGAACTCTGAGATTTCTACGAATAATTGTGATCTAGTGTGTTGTTTTTTGTTGATTTGCTTTGGATTCAGGAGAGAAAGAATTGAGCTTCAGGAGCACAACCAAGTTTATGACTGAAGAACAGGACGGAGAGCATCAAGAGATGCCTCAACCTCTGGTCATGCTTAAGCTCATATTGACTGTTGTTTGTCGGAAGCTCTCTCGGAATCCCAACACATACTCTAGCATCCTTGGCCTCCTTTGGTCCTTGATCTCTTTCAAGTGAGAATCAAAACTTCTGAAATTATATATATATATATATATATATATATATATATATATATCATGAATTAAAAACAGGAGCTCCATTTGATATATACACAATTCAAAACAGCATTAAAATTGCTGATTTTGTGACTACTTTTGATGTTATAGTTCATGGATTGAGAACCATGGTGCATTTTCTTTTATAATCAACCTAAAGCAGCATCACAATGACTGGTTTATTCCTTGCTTTAGATGATACATAGTTCATTGATTCATAAAGAAGCGGCATTTTCACCTGTAATCATTGCAAAACTTTCATTTATCATTTTTGAAGATCATTTTTTGTTTTATTTTATGAATTTCATTTTTGGGAACTCATTGGTAGTGATTAAACTGATTAGGTTGCAAGTGAGCATGCCAAGCTTGGTGGCCAACTCTATAAAGATAATTTCAGATGCAGGGCTTGGGATGGCGATGTTCAGTCTTGGTAAAACTGGGAACTACTTCAGTTGTTGAACTCCCTGGTTATATCTTTTATGATGAGAAATTTGCATGATTATGCATCCATTAAGCATGAGTGAATTGCATTGGATTCTGAATGATGCTTTTCTCTTCAATGGTGCCATTGTAGGTCTATTCATGGCTCTTCAGCCAAAAATCATTGCATGCGGAGCAAGGATGGCGTGCATTGGCATGGTGATACGCTTTATAAGTGGGCCAATGATGATGTCTGCTGCATCCATTGCTGTTGGATTGAGAGGAGTTCGCTTGCACACTGCTATTGTTCAGGTCAGCAGCGTATGCCGATAAATTTGGTCCTCTCTTTAAGCTCTTCTTTTAGCTGTCCATGTATACACTTTTCGATTAAGATAATCGGCAAAAGGTTTAGAGGTACATTTGACAGTAATGAAACACCCAACATCCTCCGCATTAGGAGGCAAGATTGTATGGCTTTAGATGATTGTTTTGTGCTGGGTTTTGATTAGTATAATTCTATCAACTTTACAGGCAGCTCTCCCTCAAGGGATTGTACCATTTGTCTTTGCCCGGGAATACGGTTTGCATCCGGACATACTTAGTACTGGGTAATCTCTCAATCGAATACTTGAAACTGTTTGATCACTGGTCGTATGCGTAAAACATTTGTCACTTTCAGGGTGATCTTCGGCATGCTCGTCTCCCTCCCAGTGACCCTTATGTACTATATATTCTTAGGACTCTGAAAGCACCATGGATTACTGAATAAGATCGATGGAGTATTGCGAGCATTATGATCACATGATCCAATGTTTGCTCGTTCACGCAGATAGATTCAAGTGATGAAACCTCATTCAGAATCAAATGATATTTAGAGAATGGCATTTGCAGTGGTCCCTGTGAACCTCCCACAATCTTTAGTGGTGGCCGAAAGAAGAGAAGATGATGATCCATGAAGCATGCTGCTCTTTGGTTCACAGCAAGCTGAATTATGAGAGTTCTCTTTTTTTTTTTTCTTATGCACTTTTGAAGCAGTAATAAGTGCTTGTATAAAGTGCCTTTGTTCTTTCTGACATGCAAAGCAGCTTTGACTCCATTCATGAATATAACTTTGAGCCTTTGATACATACATTTTCTTTAGTAAAAATTTCAGCCATTGCAGTATCCACTCTATAGCAACAGATATACAAACAAATGAATTACTTCGACATATAAATTATCTATAAAAGAACATGACTCGCCCTTAGAGAAGACTGGGCCGGACATGAACCGGGAAATAAGGCACCACAAGTGGTGCACCATTCCTGTTCTTCTTCTTCTTCTCCTGCTGCTTCACTGTTTCAGTAGTGTTTTTTTCTGCCATTTTAGATGGTGCAACTGGAGAGGACTTATCATCAACAAAGGATGCAGAGCAAGAGAGCATTGAACCCATTTTAGTTGTCTCAAGGTTTCTTTCTATGTTTTTCCTTGCTAGCTCATCTTAATTTGTGACCTTATATAGTGGTGAATCATAGAGAAGAACTAGCCAAGATGATTGGGTTTTCTTTTCTTGGTGGTGAAGGAGCTAATAAAGTTCATGTGGTCAAATTTAGCATTAATTAATTAATAAAGATCCAGCATCAATTGACTCATTTTCTAATTGTTGGCAACTTTGACATGTTTGCTTTATCTCCAAGAAACAAGAGCTCTAGACGTGGTCCAACTTGAACTGTCCAATTTTTAAAAGACTCAATATCATTGATTCATTGTATCTGAAAATTTTTATTCATTCTATTTTAATCGTCATATATTAATGTATGTATGCTGCGGTAAATTTTTTTTTAATAATAAATTTATTGTGAATATCAAAATGTGCTCCATATAACCTAAATATTTAAATATTACTATTGATTCAAAACACCATCAAACAAAGGGCCTTTTGTCCAATAGTAATGGCCCTACTATAAAAAGCTTGATTTACATGACACTCATTGTCACGCCCCGACTCTAGCCGGGCACATGACAATCTCCATAACAACAAGGAGAGTGTTCCACAACACCCCACATCGGAGTCACCTTAAGGCTTGACATAAACCTGCTATTACAAACTTACCAAAAGGAATGAGACAAAATTAATAATAAATGCATAATAGGGTTCCCTACACTGGAGATCCTAAATACAGAAAACATTAACAGAAAAACAAGTCAGAGTTTCAAAATACAACCAAATGGTACAAATACAACACAACATAGAAATCAGGTCTAGTGGGTCCATAGATATTACATTCCAACAAGTAAACTAACCTAGACACATGTCACTTTAATGACTGCTCAGCACAACCACATCCAATGTCGCAATCTGAGAGAGAGGAAAAGAACGGGGTGAGTAACAGGTGTTACTCAATGAGTAGTGACAACATAGACATAACAGAGTAATAAAGAATTTCAAATAGTAATCATTGTACAAAAAATAATATGTAAACTTCTTTTCAGGAATTCAATAGCTTAACAGTTGAAATATGTTTTCTCTGTAATACGTTAAAATGAAATCTTCCATACACTTAGACACAATCCAAAAACATTGGCTAGCCTCAAATAATTCCCGAGCTAATTGTGGTCGCGACTAGATACGAGACCACCAAGGTGTTTTAAAATCAAGAATGTTGCCCTATTGGTGTTTGCCATCGAAATCCCCATGTGATGACCCCGGGTGTCTCACATAAATGAAGGTATCACCCTTTCTGAACCTTGTCAATGGCTCTATGCACCTCTTGACTAAGGGTAAACACATGGTTAACCACGCCGCCTCCCATTAAGTCAGACCGTGGGGCCCCTATTGCAGTATTAGACAGAAGCCCAGGGTCGAGCCATGGCCTGTAATCACCATCAAAGTCGATTACATAAGTATAGATAATTTCAATTTCCAACTCAAGAAATCCAGCATACAATAGCTAAATAAATAAATACTCATCAAACCATATACACTTAGAATGTAAATACATATGCATACAAGCATACTTCTATCCAAATAAATACATATAAGTATTCTAGGTTTTTGCAAAATATAACCATAAATTTCAAGTATTCTAGTATATATATTCATACCATTCTAATAAACTCATTTTTCATAGAGAAAATGAAATACGATTTGATATTAGAACTAGGGTATAAAACATATGAAGAAATATTATAATACCTCTATTGAGACTATGCAAATACGAATTAACCATTCACAAAACAAGGAGAAAATATTTTAACCTAAATTTCTAAACAAGGAGAAAATATGGAAAATTTTGAAATAACATTCATTTAAATGATATATCTTACTCTAGAAGAAGATTGGAGAAGATTTTAGGTGTCAAGATCGGCTGTCGGTGATTTTTTGTTTTTTTTAGAATGAAGGTGTAGGTGGAGGTGAAGAAGAAAGAAGGAGAAAAAGAAAAGCTGTTTTTTTAATTTTTTAAAGAAATTCAAAGTATTCTTTTACCCTCTTAATAAAAGAATCAATAAGGAATAGTCCAAATGACCGAATTACCCATGCTGAGGAATGTGTGTGAGCATGCAAAAATATCACTAGTGCTAATGACTATTTTACCCTTAATGCATGTACTAATACTCAAAGACAGGTACAACACTCATTGCCTAAGTTCGAAGCGTGTTAGATGCAATAGTACCATGGGTCCTTATATAAGAGTGCGGACCTACAATTCAATCCCTTATACTAGATGGATCCAGCATACAAAAGTAACCTCAATTACTCTTGTGTGCATGCTCTTGATTATATGTATTTATCACATTTATCAAAAAAAAAAAAAAATTTCACAACTCATCTTTCATAAGAAAACTAATACCGCTAAACTATAATCATCCTTCGGATGGGAACTCTAATAACATCATTAAATAAAAATAAAAACAAAAAAAAAAAAAAAAATCCAAGCAAACCAGATCCAACAGCAAGCCTAAAAAAGATCTCTCTATGTCCCACCCAAACGCCAACCACAAAACCCTCTCCTCCTCCAATCCACCAATCACAACCCACCACATCCTCATAGAAATCACCAAGCCATTCTTCAAGATAAGCCTTCAGATAAGGCCCTTCTCTCTTCTCTCTATATCTCTCCCTCTCTTCTCCATCTCCACTTCTTCAATCTAAACTTCTCTTCTTTTCTTTCCAATGGCTTCTTCCACCACCGGAGCTGCAGCCACTTGCACCTTCTTAGGAACCAGATTGCCGGAAACTCACCAGCCGGCATCTCGTTTCCAGGCTCGCTTCGCCTTCGGTGGAAAAAAGACAGCCAAGAAGGTAAGCAAGTCTGCCAGCTCTGACCGTCCACTTTGGTTCCCCGGCGCAAAGGCGCCGGACTATCTTGATGGGACACTCGTCGGAGATTATGGCTTTGATCCTTTTGGTCTCGGGAAGCCAGCGGAGTACTTGCAGTTTGAGTTGGACTCACTTGACCAGAACTTGGCCAAGAACTCCGCCGGAGATATCATCGGAACGAGGTTCGAGAGCGCCGACGTGAAGTCGACTCCGTTTCAGCCTTACACCGAGGTTTTCGGCCTTCAGAGGTTCAGGGAATGCGAGCTCATTCATGGCCGTTGGGCCATGCTCGCCACCTTGGGAGCTCTCTCCGTTGAGTGGCTCACCGGCGTTACTTGGCAAGACGCCGGCAAGGTCAGAAACCCAAGCTTATATATATATATATATATATATATATATTCATTTCAATCATTTCAATTAATTAATTATTAATTGTTGGATATGCTAAAATGTTTATTAGGCAATTCATATGTAGTTATGAGATCATACTTTGTGTGCATTCTGCATTCATCATCTTTACTATAAGAAAATTTTTAAATTCTAATATGATCTTCGGGTATTGTACGTTTATTTCTCTATTCTTAATTAATTATAATGTTTTCATTTACATATATATATATATATATATATATATAGGTGGAGTTGGTTGATGGTTCTTCTTACCTTGGTCTTCCTCTTCCTTTCTCCATGACCACATTGATTTGGATTGAAATTTTGGTTATCGGATACATTGAGTTCCAAAGAAACGCTGAGTTAGACCCTGAGAAGAGACTTTATCCAGGAGGAAAGTTCTTTGATCCTCTTGGCCTTGCCTCGGACCCAGAGAAAAAGGAAAGACTTCAACTTGCAGAGATTAAACATGCTCGTCTTGCTATGGTTGGCTTCCTTGGCTTTGCTGTTCAAGCAGCAGCCACAGGAAAAGGCCCCCTTAACAATTGGGCTACTCATCTTAATGACCCTCTTCACACCACCATCTTTGATACCTTCTCATCCTCTTCTTAAACTAATTAATTTGTATTAAAGCTCATCTTTGTTGTATGTATGATATCTTATATATGAGGCTATCTATGTATGTAGCATTACTATTTGGACTTTCCTTGTATATCTTAGTATTGTTAATTTGAATTTTTATCAAACTCTAATTTTCTATAATTGTATGGTGTTTTTACCATTAAATTAATGTCTTTACACATTTTTGCATTTGTTCTATAATGACAATGTTTGTTTTTCATGTTTCCAAATAAATATTAATTAATAGTAGTATTATCCTAAAGTTAGGATGTATTATTTGCTGGAAGCTGTTTATAATTGTAATTTCTTTTTGCTAATCTATAATATATACAAAATATAACACTTTATATATTACAAATTAAGGGAAACAAAAAACCTAAATATATTCTACACATGTAGCTAGGGTTACACAATGCCCACTTATAATCCCATAAGACTTTGGACAATTTGTGAGATGTACATCATAATTTAAATAGGTATTCATCCAAATACTTTTAAATAAGACCATTGGGCAAATCTTGCATTATACAACAATTATTTCTTCAATTTCCAAATTAGCATCTATATATCATAAAAAAAAATTAGCTGATAATTCTGTCATGGTCTTATGTGTATCTGATCATTCAATTATTCATGTAAGGTAAATGGACGGTCCTTATGGCTTGATTGTTGATTTTTATATGTTTTATTGGAGCACTATGGGAAATCATCTGTTTCAGGTAATTATTCATTTCTTTAATACCTGTAAGCTCCTGACCTCTTGGGGTAGAACCTTTGTTTCTCTTATTCCTAAAAACAAGAACCCTAAAAAAGTTAATGATTTTCACTCTATTTCCCTATGTAATGTCTTTTATAAAGTCATTTAAAAAATTGTAGCTTCTCATCTCAAACTAGCGTTTCATAAGTTGGTCGGCCCTGAGCAATGTGGGTTACTCTATGGCCACTCTACCTCTGACAACATCATAGCTATCCAGGAGATTGCACACACCCTTGAAACTAACACCAATTCTATCCCTAGGATGATAGCTAAAATTGGCATTAAAAGCCTTTGATACCATAGAATGGTTTGCTATTCTTTCTACTTTATGCAAACTGGAATTTTCAGCAATTTGGATCTCTTGAGTCCAAGAATGTCTCTCCTTTGCCTCTTTTCTCTAATTATCAATGGCCACCCTACCATCTGGGTTACTACTAGCATGAGGTATTAGGTAGGGTGACCCTCTCTCTCCCTTGATCTTCAATTTGGTCACTCAAAACCTCTCGTCATCCTTAACCATACGCTAAATCTTCATATGGTTCCCGGTTTTGATTAAATCTAACTAAAAATTTTAACCATTTGATGTTCGCTAATGACCTTATCTTGGTTACTAAGTTTACTGGATTAGCTGCTAGGAATTGTTTACTTTGCCTTAACAAATATAGGGAGATTATAGGCCATAAGCCAAATATTAACAAATCAATAACGAGGGGCTTGAACCGTCGGAGCCCTTCTCCTCCTTACTCCGCAATGAAGGAAGCCTCTGATACTTCTTCAACTTCACTACCCTCCTCCCTTTCCCTTCAATGCCTTATATCAGAGAATAATCCTTCAGGCGCGTGCTGGGGTGTCGCTCTCTGCTGATTCGGTCTGATCGATTCTCCACCGTCAATCCCGTAACAACCCGTTCCATCCCACTGTCCACGTGCCCTTCACCCTCACTCTCTGTTTGCGCTTTGACACTTGGCGTGCCCCCTCTTCCTGCATACTCTCCCCACTTGATTTTCTTCATAATTCCACTCCCCATGATCCCCCTTTAATCTTGATTTGTCTAGGCGGTCACTCTTGATTTCATCAGATAATTTGATTGTTGCCGTGTCATTGACCTCCACTTGCTTTCTTTTCATTCGTCCCCCTTCTAACCTATATGGCATCATAACAACAAACTTAATTTTTGATATGTTATGGAGCTTAATTTGCATATAAAAGTGATCTGTATAACTTCAGTATTTTTTTTATTCTAGATTCCCTATTAATTATTTTGAGAGTTTTAAATATTGGACATAAAACCCAAATTAGCTGCTAGCCAGTCATAAAAAAAATATATTTTTAATTGAAATTAGAGAGCGATCACCATCTCACATTTGTATATACTCATGCGTGTGCAAATATTATTTTTTAATTATCCTATTTAATATTATTTTTTTATTTATACTTACTATGTAGAGACTTTTTTGTGTGGATAGGATAATATAAATTACAGTTTTTAATTTATTATTTATGATGGAAAACATCATCATGATATTAACATACCCCCTTTTCCACTCTCCATGAACGAAATATACAGTGAACCTTCCACATAAAACAAAGCATATCATGCCGCCTTCCAATCTTGCCCCTCGTTACCCAAGCAACCATCTTCTATGATGGTTTCCATCACATGACTCCCATGATGAAAACAAGTCTCTAATCTTTATTATGCCACCAAAAACCAACTCCTATTTTGTTTTTATTTTTTTTAATAAATAAACGATATATAAGCACCCCTCGTTTACCGGAAGTTAAGAACATGACAAAGTTGATGAAGGGGGATAAAGGTAGTGTTTGTTTTGATGTATTTGGAGTTACATGTAACTCCAAATACATCACTTTTTAAAATCCGTTGTTTGTTTTGAGGGATTTAGTTTTTCTTTGACCAACCAAATACTTTTGACTGAGGGATTTGGTTTTACGGTCAATTTGGCCGTAAAACCAAATCCTGGTATTTTGAAAAATCCTGGGATTTGGGGATTTATTAAAAAAAAATAAAAAAAAGTCTTATTACTAAATAATAATAAAATTAATTGTCCAATTTCACTATTAAAATAAGTTATTAAAATAAGATAGTAATAAAAAATTAATAAAATTAATAACTCACTATATTTCTAATAAAATTTTATTGGAATAAATTAATGAATATAATAGTATAATAATAATAATAATAATAATAATAAAAGTAAATAAATAACTATATTTCTAAAATATTTATTACAATAAATTAATAAATATAATAATAATAAAGTTAATACATAATAAATATTTACTAATTAGAATAATATAACTAAATGATAAATGAAATAATATGGGTTTAACTTTATTATGAGTAATCACACTTTTAAAATATATCAAACCAAACATATGTTGTTTAATTTCAGATTTACAAATCCTTTTAAACAAATATAAAATCTTATAATACAGTAGTTCCAGTTACATCTAACCAAACACCAGATTTAACTGCACTGTATTTTCAAATCCATGGATTTACAGTTACAATGTAATTAGAAATCTACTGCATTTAGAATTACATCCAACCAAACGCTATGATATCACTTTGTGTACCATATGCAGTTTAATCTCAGAATTTTCTCAAAATAAACACTTTATATAAAAAATTCAGTACTAATAATATATATGCCAAGAGACTATTAGCAAACTAATTAACCCCTTATTCAAATAAATTTTTGAAAAAATTAGCATCAATATATATTATGTATAATATCTAGCAAATAAAATTAAACTAGTATACTATCTCATAACCCATTTCAATCCATGAAACTATTAAAAAAAAAAAAAAAAAAAAAAAAGGCCATCAACATCAAAGGAACCATTCCCACCCTCCAATCTTCTTCTCAATTCTTGACCCTTGACACTCAAGTATGGAATCTTGGCAGGTTATTCAACATATGACTCCTATGAAGAAACCAAAGAAAAGTCTTTCATTTCTCAATTCAAAATTAAAGCTTATCAACATCCTTCACTGCTCTTCTATATAAAGCCACAAATAACCAACATCTAATTCATATAAACATTTGAGAAAAGATATACAATCAAAGATGGGTTTCAACCTCTCTTGCCTTGGTCCATCTTTCTCTAAGACTCCTCCTAAAGATCAAGAAACTTCATCTTCAAAACCAAGCATAAACAAGAGCACTGTTAACAGTGATCATAATCATAGACAAGAGAAAGACAATGACAAGAACAAGAACAAGAACAAGAAGAAGGAGAAGAGTAGGATTGAAGAGGCAGCCATGACAACTCCTTACTTTCCCTTCCATTCAAGACCAGGACTTAAATGATCAACATGTTTATTTCTTGCCAATATTATCCTTTTTTTTTGTCTATATGTGGGATTTGCTGGTATGATTTATAGGTTTATAATGAGTTTAGTTATAAAAACAAAGCCTCTTATTTTTTTTATCTTTTTTAGTATGAATGGGTTTAGGTGTTTATTTAAAAGAATATCTATTCCAGAGACAAAGCTTTATTTTAGTGGGATTTTTTCTAAAATATCTTTATTATGGATATGAATAAAATATTGATAGCAATAAGTACTGTACTTTTATTTTTAAAAAAATTAATATATTTATAAAACATTGTAATAATGTGTTTATTTAAGGAGTATAACACGCCTCAAAAAATTTTCATAGAATTATATGATAGCAAAGAATGCTAATGTTTCCTTGGTAATCAAGTTAACCTATTCAATTTTACACCAACATCAGCTTCACAAATATAACTTTAAAAAAAAAACAAAATAAAAACTTGGAACAAAAGCTCATAGAAAATAGGTCCGGTACCGATCAACTTTAGATATATTAGTATCAAATCTTTTATGTAAAGTGTTTGTGCTCGAATTTCTAACTCATGCAAAATACTAGCATAAATAAGTTAAAGAGATTAACTCAAATCTTGTGCATGTTTCTAATGCAATCTCTAATGTAACTCACTTATATTTTGTAAAGGAAAAAGATTTTTTAAATTGTAATATTGCTATATTTTTGTTGTTGTTGAAGATAAGGTCATTCTCATAAATTTTAATTAATTGAAATATTTTTAAATATTTGAATTAGTCTTAGCTATTATTATTATTAGTAGTAGTAGTAGTAGTACTAGTAGGAATTCTTTGTAAGAAAGTGAACATATCATATTAAGATGTGTGCAAAATATGGTAATCTCAACATACATGCACTTTCATCTTGTGCAATGAAATTTCAGATCATCTTCAAAATGAATATTTTATATAAAAAAACGGATGTCAATATTCTAAAAGTCTATTGCCATTAGTTTGATTTTGATTTTAATATCTGAAAATAAAAAGAATGGAAAGATAATTTAAAAAAATAAAATAAAGGAGAAAAAAATCCCCCGCACTCCTTCCAGTGGTTTTGTCATCAAGTGCTAAAAAATAAGTGCAACTGTTCTTTTTATTAACTATATATGAAACTTTCATCCAATCAACCGAAAGGCCCCTATAGCTCAGTGGTAGAGCGTCAGTCTTGTAAACTGAAGGTCTGTAGTTCGATCCTGCATGGGGGCAATTTTTTCTTTTTTTCTTTTAAAAAAAGTAACCTACTTTTACACTTAAAAGCATAAAAACAAAATAAAAATAAATTTATGATGAAAATTGGTATTTAATTTTTTTTTTCAAATACTAAATGTAATTTTATATGAGAAATGATATTTTGGAGTGTTAATGACGTGGATGCTCCACGTCATTATTTCTTTTTCATTGTGTTTTTGAAAAAAATTAATTTTTTTTATCATTTAAATATTTATTAAATCAAAAACTCCTACCTTAAACTCAAAACAATAAATCGCAAACCCTATAGAGCCTAGAATTTATGATTCATGGCTTATTATTTATGGTCTATATTTTTTGATTTTGACATATGATTTTATAACATTTGGGTTTAAAATTTTAGGGTTTCATGGTTTAGTATAACTTCTTAAACTCTTAAACTTATAAAACATTAAAAGTTTAAATGATAAAAATAAATTAAAGAAAAATATATAATGTAGATGTTGACATGAATACCGACTTAGTATTCACGTAATTAAGACTATCAATTCTGCTTAAATACCATTACCCATTTTATATCCGCAAAATACAAAATAAAAAATGATGTAGTCTCACCATCTATTTATCTATTTGAAAAAAAAAAAACCAAAACAAAATATATTATTTTATAATTAGTAGAAAAAACTTTGATTTTTTTCCAAACAACCGTTGCTTAAAACAGAGTCAATTGTCTAACATTTGAAAAGCACATCTCCATTTTACAGCATTATACATTGAATTTAAATAAATACCCTTAATTTTAGGAAATAAGTTTTTTAAGATGTGAGTTTTTTTTTAATTTTGTCCAAACTTATCAAAGTTCATAGATGATTTTTATATTAAATTTTTTATGTAATTGTGAGTCCATGATTTCTATTACCTGATGTTAATCACTCCCATAATATCACAAAGAATCTAAAATGCAAATGAAATGAAGAGAAATAAAGAGATTTGATTGACTTAATCACTAATTAATTTGTTTTTTCATATTTTTCATAAACTTGGAAATAAATCCTATAATTTTCATTTTGATCTTGTATTAATTTTTTCTTCCAGTAAATCATTATTATTATTATTTTCGATTGTAAAACTATCATCTTTCCATCATAAAGTATATAATATTTAAATTCTATAAAGATTAAAAAGTTAAAATATTAGTTTAAAATATTTTTTAAAATATGAACAACATGTCTAATAAAAATCACAAATTTTTATATAATAATCTTATATTATTGATTAATAAAAGTTCAATTTCCCCCAATATTTCACACAACAATTCTTTTTATAATCATCATTTTCATTCATCAAACCTGTTTTTTATCAACACATAGATGCATAGAATTGAGATTTAACTGCAAGACATATAAAATGCATGATTTGATTCATGCTTTCCAATGCATTTCAATCCATTCATTTTAATTTAGATGATACTCATTTAGACAGGTTTAATAGTTTTAAAAAAATTTCTATTATTTAGAATGAATTAAAGTCACTTATGTTTTTATTCCTTACTGTTGTGGAGATAAAGTGGAATAAAAAAAATAATGCTAAAAGATTATGGGGGGCGATAATGAAATGAAATCTCGGTTTTTTTATTTTACTGATTAATAATTCTCGTTAACTTAATTGAAAATTTTAATTATTGGCTTGTTCACGACCGCCATTCGAAGCTTTACTTGTCAGCTACCTTGTCATCACGTCACCAACTTTTTTAATTCTTTGACATTAACTAGACGTTAGTTTCCATACATGGTATTAAGGATTTTGTGGAGATATGTTTTAAAAAATAATCGTTCGGGTGAACCGTGTGTTTCGAAATAACATATCTTTTAGCAAATATTTTCAAAGTGCTATTTGTTGCGGAATAAATGGAGCTGAGTGAAGCAGGGTCGCAGCATAAATAACTGAAGATAAAAGATAAAGATGACCCCTAAACAAATCAGGGTAAAAACCACATGCAAGATAGAAGAATTTACTATAGTGGTAAAAAGAGGAGATACAAGCTTTCTGTTAACAGGGAAAATACCAACTAATTCTCTCCTGTAACAGAAGCAACACAAACTCTCTAAAATATTTTTCCCATTATTTTTCCCACTTTCTCAGCCTCACCCTCACTCTTCTCTTCAAATTTGAGGCTGTGCAATGAAATCCTTCATCCTTCCTCTATTTATAGGAATTCTAATGATGTGATTAGGTGAGGATTAGGTGAGAATAAATAAGCTTAACAAGGTTGGTGGCAGCCAACCTTGACTAAAGATTGGTTGCAGCCAACTTTGACCAGCACTATTAATATTCTCATATGTTGATGTATACTTTGGGTTATATTCCGCTTTACTTCTAGGTGGCGTTTGCTAGTTTACCACGAGAATGTTGTGATGGAATGTAATTAATAGGAAAGTAATTCTTATGAAAGTAATTACTGGGAAAATAACATTCTTTTGTTTGGTATACATTGGAAAATTGGATTAAATTGATGTGAAAGTAACATTTTTGTGTTTGGTACAAGAACACATTCCTTGGAATTTTTGTAAAATGACATAAATACCCCCATATTATTTTATTTATAAACAACTTGTCGTTGTTTTTAATATTAAATAATAATCAATTAACATTTCATACACACTAACAACTTCACCAACAATAAAACTAATATTAATTAACATTAAGCAAAAATTTATTAATACTAAATTGGAACATTTATATATGACATACATATAGTATATAATACCCAAAATACAACTAATGGCAATGATGTAATTTAAAAAAAAAAGTGAGGGTAGTTTGGTTAAAAAATAGATTTCAGTTTCTGATGGGAACCCAACTTTCTAACAAGGTGTTGAGGGAATCACTTTCCTTCAACCTAATGGAATCATATTCTATCAAACATGGCAAAGTCATTCCATTGTTTCACTTTTCAAATATTCTACCAAACACCACCCTAGTGCCATACCAAATCACTTTAGGCTACTCTACAATATTTTTTTTATTTTTTTATGCTTGTAATTTTTATTCATTTTTATTGCAGAAAATAGAACAAACTTTAAAATAAAAGGAATTTGAACATGAAAAGCTCAT
This sequence comes from Dioscorea dumetorum, assembly GCA_902712375.1. NCBI lineage: Eukaryota > Viridiplantae > Streptophyta > Magnoliopsida > Dioscoreales > Dioscoreaceae > Dioscorea > Dioscorea dumetorum. Next base: position 2,115,914 of record CACTHL010000245.1, read on the forward strand.
ATATTTTTAGTCAAGTAAGAAAACTCTCGGGGACTTTTTTTTTACTTTTCTTTTTATGAATTTACAGGCTGTGTAATATCTCTAAGTTTCAGGGGGTAATTAGTAAAAGAATACTAATAACTTGATCTCCAAACAACCTTTGCTTAAAAAGTCATTTTCTAAAATTTAAAAATAGGCATCCGGATCCCACTCAAAACCGGGATCCGACCCGTTATCTACATCGATAAATCTCAGCCGTCCATTCATTCAACTGAACCGTCAGAGCACCAGTGACAACTAAACCCTTTCGAAGAGAATAAAAACCCTCATCTTCCACGCAGCCTTTCCGACGAAACATCGATCCTTCTCTAATGGCGGACGCCGTCGAAGCCGCCGCCGAGAGCGTCGCCGATCTCTCCGTTGCTGACTCCTCTCCTGCTGCTACGGAAGCTCTTAGCAAGAAGTCTCTATTTTCTTCTTTTGATCTCCATTTCTCCTCTTTTTTTTTCTCATTTTTATGACGAATTTGATTTTTTTTTTTTTTTTTTTTTGGTTTTTTCTGGCCAGTGCGAAGAAGAAGGAGGAGAAGATGAAGAAGAAGGAGCAGGATCGGCTGGAGAAGAAGAAGGAGGTGCGTTCTTCTTCTTTATTTATTTTCTCTGTTATTTTATTGCAATCAGGGCTTTTGATCGTGTAAATAGGACATGACTGGATTTAATTTCGTTATTCTTAATGGGTTTTTGAGCGTTTTGCCGTCGGTTTTGAGATGTAGGGTTCGCTAATGGTCTTCTTGGAAGTACCTCAAATTATGAATAGTAATTTGCACATTTGGTCTTCTATTATGATTTGCTATTTTGTATGAATTTGATTGTAGTTGCTTCCTTTGCCCCATCATTTCGGGACAATACATGGAAAATGGTTCATTTATGTGTTTTTTGTGGGATTTGAAATACGAGAACCTTGATTTCTTGTCAAGTTCTGCACTTTTTAATAACTTGATTTTGTGTTTGTGTTTGTGTGTTTGAGTTTTTTTAGATTTTTGACTCAGTTGTTGCTTGGTTTGCTGGAATATTTGTCTATATAATTTTTCATGTAGTTTGGTCATTTGATTTTCTTTATCTTGACATATAGTGGCTCTTTCTTGAACTTGTCTGATTTATCTTCACTTTATTTGCTGCTTGTATACCTTTTTTCTCTCATGTGGTCACGAGGTTGTGTGTGAAACACACCTGATTTGGTAATTTGATTCTTATTTCAGGTCCAAGCTGCAGGGCCTGCCAAGTCCCAGAAGGCATCTGCTGCTGATGATGAGGACATGGATCCAACAGTCTGTATTGCTTTTCATCAGTTCCTTTATTTTTATAGATTTTTTATATCAATATTGAAATTTTGTTATTATTTTTCCCGCCAATACAGCAATACTATGACAACAGGCTGAAGACCCTTTCATCACTGAAGGCGGCTGGAATAAATCCATATCCGCATAAATTCTATGTTGCCATTTCAATAGCAGAATATATAGCGAAGTATGGAAGCCTTAGTGATGGAGCACATCTAGAGGATGTTGAAGTCAGCATCTCTGGTAACTATCTTCTTGTTCTTTGTGTAAATGTGCTGATATCTGTGATTTCCTTTTCTCCTTTTTCCTTCTTGTGTGCATTGATTATTTCAGAACTCTTAATCGTCATGATTTGCATTGTATAGGTAGGATTATGACCATACGAAGTTCCTCATCGAAGCTCTATTTTTATGATTTACATGGGGGTGGCCTCAAAGTTCAAGTTATGGCTGATGCCAGGTATCACAGAGTAGGACTCTCTTTTCTTTACTTGATTTGTAGTTTTTGGACTCAGATAAATCTTGATTAATGAAAAGCTCTCTCGAGTTTAGTGTCAATCTTAGATAGTGTAGTTTGTTAAATCTATGAATGTGACTATGAAAGGATCCTTGTGAACTAAATATTTGTCAAATGAGTTCTTGTTAAAATGGCTGAAAACAAGCCAATTTTTCATTTTGTTTTTAAAATTTGATGATAATTTACTTCTTATAAGCAGGAACTCAGAGCTGGATGAAGTTGAATTTTCTAGATTTCACTCTAGTGTGAAACGTGGTGATATTGTTGGTATTTGCGGGCATCCAGGTTGGTTACTGTCCACATTAGTTCTTGTTGTTGTATGACTATTTTTTTCTTGTGCTATTATAATTTTTGGTAAATAAATGCTTACTCATATTTAATAAAGAATTTTTTATGAAAGTGATGATTTGAATGATAAATGGTATTCAAAATGAAAAATGATCTTGCTAAGCAATTTACTGAGTGAACTTTCTTTTCTGTCGACTCTTAATTTAGATTTTGAAACGCAATAGGTGTTTTTTGATTGGGAATTAGTATAGTGGGGATAAGATTTGAAAGTTTGAAATTATTTTGGTGGGAGAACTTTTGTATGGAATTGACCAAACTTTTACTTAATTATATTAATCTAAATAAATATTTATATTAAAAATTTTCTAATCAATGATAGTCTCTTGTTAATGTTAATATTTTGAAAATTAATTGTTACATATGTTTATGTAAATAATCAAATTTTGTAAAAGATGGTGTGGTAATTTTGGATTGTTCCGTTGGAGCCTTGGGGTAACTCCGCAACCAATCATAGCCTTGAAGACTTCCATACCTCATAAATGATGTATTGCTATTTGCCAGTCGTTATGCTTAAGGTATCCTTATAATGCTCCTGTATATATGGTTCATTTGGCATGTGGGATGATATGACTTCCTTATGGCAGGAAAGAGTAAGAAAGGAGAGTTAAGTATTTTCCCAAAGAAGATGGTTGTCCTGTCTTCATGTCTCCACATGATGCCTAGGCAAAAGGCGGCCCCTCGAGTAGCTAATGTATGCATATAGAAAGTTCTATTATTGTAACTTACTTTTTAAAACTTTATTTGAAGGTTGATGTAAGGATACCTGTATTACATTTCTAATTTCTTGAACCTGTTTCCAGCAAAATGAAGGGAAGGCACCAGTTACTCAGTGGACTCCTGGAATGACAAGAAATCCCGAGGCATATGTTCTGAAAGATCAGGTATTTGTCCCAATTAAGCCTCATCTGTTCTTTCTCACTAAACTACATTCATAGATATATATATGATTTTGCTAATTTATACTTGGAAAACATTCATTTCGCATGATGGTAGGAAACTAGGTATCGTCAACGGTACCTGGACTTGATGCTGAATAATGAGGTTAGGGGAATTTTCCAAACCCGCTCTAAGGTTATATCTTACATCCGGAGATTCCTAGATGGTCTTAATTTCTTAGAGGTTTGACTCTTGCTCTTTTCTATTTATTGATTTGGTGTCTTTGAAAGTTCTCTATTTTCTTTTTAGCTACAACTTATGTGGATCATCAGGTAGAAACACCAATGATGAATATGATTCCTGGTGGGGCAGCTGCTAAACCCTTTGTCACCCACCACAATGATTTGAACATGAAGTTGTTCATGCGCATAGCCCCTGAGCTATATCTCAAGCAATTGGTTGTGGGCGGCTTGGACCGTGTATATGAGATTGGAAAGCAATTTAGGAATGAAGGCATTGATCTAACTCACAATCCTGAATTCACTACATGTGAGTTTTATATGGCGTATGCTGATTACAATGACTTGATGCAACTCACTGAAGAGATGTTATCAGGTAAGTGTGTAGTATATTTGATGGCTTAGTGTTGTTCTGTTGGTAGATAGTTTTCTGTTCATAGCCTATTGACTTATGCTGAAAGTTTGAAACTAGCAGGCACTAGAAATTATATTTTCATCCGCTGCTTGTCATTCCATGATGTTGAAATCTTACAGGAATGGTGAAGGAGCTAACAGGTGGTTACAAAATAAAATATCATGCTGATGGACTTGAGAATGAACCAATAGAGATTGATTTTACTCCTCCCTTCAGGTATTTTTAATATTAAGTTTGGCCATATAATATTAATTTTCCCTGGAAGGTAAATTGGGGAAGTGTTCAATCTTTTTTATCAGGAGGATAGACATGATTGAAGAGTTGGAAAAGATGGCTAATCTCAGCATACCCAAAGACCTTTCCAGTGAGGAGGCAAATAAGTACTTGTTGGATGCTTGTACTAAGTTTGATGTTAAATGCCCACCACCGCAAACAACAGCAAGGTTGTTGGATAAGGTAATTTGTGATGCTGTTGTCTCTGATTTTACAAGGAATTGCTCTTGAGAGAAAAATGTGTTAGTTGGTAGCTGATGCTGTAAATAACACACTTCCTCCCAAGAAGCTGGAATGTGAGTCCATCAGTAACACTGACGGAGCTTGTGCTCCATAATAAGGTTCCTTAATTCTGGTTAGTCTGGAAGAAAATCCATTAACTTTACCTGAGAGTTGTATTTCTTAAATGACTCAGAAATCTTTGATACAGAAATTTAATCTATTCATTTTTAAAAAGAATTTGGCTCTTTTTAAATCATTTCAAAGTTTATCAACTTGATCGGTCATATGTCATCAATGTGTCTGACAGCTATATTGTGATTTCAACCTGTCACATTTAAGCTTATTTCATGAAGATAAGTTTGTCTTGTGTCCAATTATTTCAATTGATATTCTTGAAACAAACAGCAGTATGAACACTAGTGTATACCTTTCATGGTGTTGCTATAACTTGGCTTTTGCTGTTTCATAGTATATTGTTCATTGTTTCCATGTAATATATTGCATGAGTGCTGATAGTTTTTGCATTGATTCATTTTCAAGCATTGGGTGATAAATCACTCTCCATATTTACTTGGCTCTTTTGAAAAGGAAAAGAAAACTAAATGATGCTTGTAAACTTGTTTTGAATGTAAAATATCTTACTTTTACAACCTGGATTGATTCCTGATTTTATTTTTGGGTCACAGCTTGTTGGGCATTTCCTCGAAGAGACTTGTGTAAACCCCAGTTTCATTATAAATCATCCTGAGATAATGAGCCCATTAGCAAAGTGGCATAGATCTAAGCCAGGCTTAACAGAGCGCTTTGAATTGTTCATCAACAAACATGAGGTATGAACTATGATTGTCGTCAAAGACACTCCTTCTAAATCCTAACTTGTGCCTAACATTTGTTGAGATGTTTCATTCAGTTATGCAATGCATACACGGAATTGAATGATCCTGTTGTACAACGGGAGCGTTTTGCTGAACAACTAAAGGTAGCAAGAGGCTTCAAACTGAGATAAGATCATATTATTCTTATTTATTCCTTAAAACTTTACAATCTACTCTTGACAGGCCTTTATGATACATCACCTACTTGCCATGGGTCTGAAGTTTTTTTTTTTTAGTTTATCATTTGGCAAATTTGATTTCAGGACCGGCAATTAGGAGATGATGAGGCGATGGCCTTGGATGAAACATTTTGCACTGCTCTAGAGTATGGCTTGCCTCCAACAGGTGGTTGGGGTCTGGGAGTTGATCGTCTAACAATGTTGTTGACAGATTCACAAAATATTAAGGTTAGTCTTCCCACTTTCTGCACTTCTGTGTGGAATGTTTATGTTGTATTATGCATCCTGATAAATTAAGGAACCTGAAAACTTCTTCACTGATTTTGTAAAATGCAGGAAGTTCTGCTCTTTCCTGCCATGAAGCCTCAGGATGAGCCTTCTGTGAAAGGTTTGCATACCTATTTTTGGATGCTATTTATTCTTGTATATGATAACCATCATTTTAAATTTGATTCGAAAGATTCTCATCCTGCATGCATAGCTGGATGGTGTCTCTGACCTTATCAATGGATCAATTTTAAGTAATGCCATTTTGGTGTTTCCTGGCATAGGTGCATCAGAAGGAACTGAAAACAACAGGCCTTGATGATCATTAATAAATAAGAAGAGCCCTCACATATTGTTGAACATTCCAATGGATTGGTATTGCTCATCGTAAGTTCACCATTTTCTGCATTTTCTCCATCATGAGAACTGAATTACATTTATATTATTTAAGCATGCGCTTATGATTTTGATATGTATTCAAGTAACACTTTTCTACAGTAATGTGATTGTCCAAAAGCTTACTTGCCTCAAAGGATATGTATCTTATTTGTTTTGAAATAGTGTGAGTACATTACCAATTTAATGACTGAAAACCTTTTTGGATTCTCCAACATTTAAGGAACCGGCTTCTGAATCTTATTCTTCTCATACTACTGTTGAAAACACGGAATAATTTCCTGAGAGTGTGAGATTGTTAGATGCGTGCTTATCTAGTAAATGGATTAAAATTTAATTATTTCTGCCTTAGTTTTGTGATTTAGCACCAGGAAATTATTCTGAATTCTCTTTGCATGGTTTGTGTGGTGGATGGAATCAGCGTGAGATTTAAGATGGTGAAATAATGAAGAGATGTAAATATGCTTGTCAAGGAAATTGATTCCAATATAACTATTGTGCCCTTGTCTTGTGATTTAGCTTCTGGAATTTTCATGAAGTCTTTGCATGGTTTGTATGTGAAGGGAATCATCCAAAGTTTACTTAGAATATGGAAATGATGGGGAAATGCACTCTTGCCTTCCAAGTGAATTGAATTGGTTTTAGTCATTTTATGCTTAAATTTGTAATTTATGTATCAGAATATCTTTAAATTCTTGCTATTGAATAAGCCTGGCTTTGCTTTTGAAGATTTCCCTTTACTCTGGCATTTAGCTTCAATTTTTTAAAAGCCTTGTTTTTTTTATAATAGGAAAAAGCCAAAGGTATCTAAACAGGACTTTATTATGGTTGAAGAGCATTCAACTAACACTACTGGCTGCTTTATCATTTATTTGTTTTATCTTAGAACAACCATACCGACTTCTTTATTTATTTATATATTTATTTATTGGTTAACAATTAGTTGGTTTGTTTCGACACACACACACACACACACACATATATATATATATAAATGATATTATATAACCTAAGATTAAGAAGAAAATGGAAACAGTGGTTGGAAAAGCATCAGTGAGCTCCAGATGTATGGAGTGGTATTTTAGACTTGTATTGAATTTTTTTATCAACTGAGCTCAATAAGATGTTTGCTATACAAGAACCTCAATTCTAACGTCACTAAGATATAACTTTTATTGATCCTAAGTTCCTGCCTTTCTGTTCAATAGTAAAATGAATTTTCAATAAAAGAGAAAGCCAATTATTGCCGTCTTAATATCTCATCATTAAAAACAAGAATAAATGCCCCAAAAATGTGAGGGAATGTCCAAGAGACAAAGAAAGCTAAAAATTAAACACAGGAAATGTAGCTATTGCAATGCATTGTTTCCTCCTCAAATCCATTGAATATTCTTCCCAAATTCTGACCATTTCTGGCCGGCAATTCCATTCACAATGTTCATTTTAAAACTCATCTGGACATTCCCCTTATACGCTTCATTGATCAATCACCTTCCAATCCACACCATGATCATCATCACCTTACCATTTCTTATTTTCATCTCTCTTTTCAGCTCTCTTCTCTTCAATTCATCATGCAGTAAATTATCAAACCATCCTTCAAACTCATTCAATAATTATAATAATATATCATGAACTGCATGCATGCATGCACGTACTGATAAAATCAGTACTAACATGTTGCAGATGGGAAGGTGATGATGGAGTACATAGGAGCCACCGGAATTCCAGTGAGCTTCTCCGACGTCCCTATCGACCCAGAGATCGACTTCAACTTCATTCTCGGTTTCGCCATCGATGCCGACCCTTCCGGCAAGCCCATGAATGGTGTCTTCTCTCCTTACTGGGAGGCAAGCCTAAACCCTAATGCAGTGCTGCAGATGAAGGCAAGCAACCCTAATGTTAAGGTCCTTGCAAGTCTTTCAGGATGGAGTCTTGGAAACAAAGAGTTGCAATGGTACAACCCTGAGAATCCTCAAGAATGGATTAGCAATGCTTATAACTCTCTAAGCGTGATCATCGATGAATATAAGCTTGACGGTATCGATATTGATTACGAGAATTTCCCGAAGAATGAGACCACCTTCTCCTTCTGCATTGGAGAGCTCATCAGTAAGCTCAAGAACAACAATGTCATCACTGTGGCTTCCATTGCTCCTTACTATCTTACAGTAAATATCTCTCTTTTAATCCTCTTTTAATTATGTAGTTTATTATTTAACTTGCATAATTAATCTGTAAATGTTTGCAGTAATCTTTTCATTGTTAGTATAAAGCATAAAATAATGTATCAATATTAGCAATTGAGATTAAATACAACAACACTTGATTGGTTTGAAAATTTCAGGCAGACTACTTTATAAAACTATTTAAGAGCTATGAAGAAGTGATTGATTATGTGAACCATCAGTTTTATACTGATAAGGTGACAACACCAGCAGGATATTTAGATGGATTCAAAATGAGAGCAATGCAGTTTAATGCAGCAAAATTGCTGCCAAGTTATGAAGTTAAAGGAAGAGGAATTCAAGGAGATGCATTCTTTGATGCATTGAAGCTGATCGAAGACAGTGGTTTCGACGTAAATGGTGTTATGATCTTCTCCGCCGACGCCTCGAAGTCGAATGGTTTCTACTTTGAGAGGAAGTCTCAAGCATTCTTACTGAACTCAACTGCCAGTGCATAATAATAAGTTATTAACTATGTGTGTGTGTATATATTCATGTATGCATGCTATGAATGATCTTTTGCTTTATTAGCAATAAATGATTATTTGCGCAGGTGTTTGTGTTTTTGTTGATAAGATGAGTTTGAATCTCAATTCACACAGAAGTAGGGTACAAATGTGTTGAAGGCATAGCTCTGACGTTGCTTGTTCACTTTATATATATAAATATATAATCATGTATGTATTGATTCACTTAAGCCTGAATGTTATTTATAGAACAGTAAAGAGAATCCGACTTTGGCTGATAATGTTTCTATATCAATAAGTTTTTTGTTTTATGTTTATATTGACAGGAATTACACTTGAGTAGATTGAAATTTAATGAGTTTAATGTTTTGGAACATTGATAACTTTGGGTTGAGAATGGATAAACATGATGAACTCTATGATCCAAATTGGAGAATTGAAACCTATCTAAAATATATTAATAACACCCATGGGGATGATAATATTTGAGAGGAGAGATACTATAATTAAGGGATTCCATTGAAAGTCTTAAATACCAAAATAATAATGATGATAGAAAAAAGCAAATTCCAAAAATACATGATCTAAATTTTTCTTAGCCTTTATATCACAAGGAAATTTGTACATATTCACTTTAATAAAAATTGAGAATTGAGGGTTTATGTGTAATTTGATTTCCGCAAAATACAATTGAAATTTTAAATTTTTCTAAAAGTATATTTATGAGAGGACGACGCTATCTGTGCTTGAACTTTAAATTTATTAAATCCCCAAGGCATCCTGAAGTTTAAAAATTTTTATTATTAAAATTATAAAATTGTCCTTTCAGACATATTTTATAATATTTTTTTGAAATTTTATTTTATTTGTCATTTTTTGAAACACACACACATATATATATAATTTTTAAATCCATTATATTATAGAAAGCTTTTTTTATATATATATCATATGTCATTATGGATTATTCTAATATTAATTTTTTTTCATTAAAACTAATTATATATCCCTCTATTAGTTTCCATCAAAAAGACTCCATGCTCTCCTCATCAAAACTCATGAATCATTCATTATTCCATAGTTGAATCATCTAATAATGATTTTTCAAAGATTTGAAATTGACATGAATATGGAAGGTGTGAAAGCACTATGCAATCCATTGATGCAATAATTGAAAGGGATATGCCGTTAAATTGTCTTGATGGTCCAAATTATACATTCATATATTCCATGAATATAATAATATTAAGAAAAAAGAGAAAATTTATTTAGCATTTATTTTATTTATCAATTTTTTTTTCCTTTTGTTTTCTTATGGCTAGTGTGGTTGTTGCCAGTGGCAGAACCAGAAATAAAATCAGGGGTGCTGGGTTCAACCTAAAAAATAAATATAAAAAATTAATTATATTAATTCAAATTTAAGATTATACTAATTAATTTAAAAAAATATAAAAATACACATACCAAGGGCAAGGGCCCAAAGGGTTTATGGGCTTGACCATTTGCCCAAGGGGGTGCTTGACCATGATGTATATAAGAAATAATAAATATATAAAAAGGACTCTCAGGACCAAGGGGGTGCTCAAGGTGCTCAAGCACCCCTTTGCCCCTCCTCCCTCCGCCATTGGTTGTTGCTAACATATATATATATATATATATATATATAATAAAATGTAAAAAAATATTATTATTAATAAAACTCACAAGTTGTTTTACCATTTTTTTTTAATAATAAAATTTAGATTATCCTTATCTTAAATGGTGTCTTGAATTTTCAAAAACAAATATATATAAAAAATCCGAAAAGTAAAGGAATGGAAAGAAGATTATGACAAAAATTAAAAAAAATTAGAAGATTGGGGAGAAGTAAAAGAAAAGAGAGAGATGAAGAAGAAAAAAAAAAGTAAAAAAAAAAACAAGAGAGAAAATAAAAAATAAAGGAGAAGAAAAACAACATTGGGAGAGGGAAGAAGACAGGAGGAAAAAAAAGAGGAATATCATAACTTCCCGGAAAAAAACAAATAAAAAACTGAGAGAGAGAAAGTTCATTGAAAAAAAAAAAAAAAAAAACAAAAATGAGAGAGAGTCATCGGAGAGAAAAAAAGATTCAGAAAAAGTATTTTAAATACCTCATCATTATCAATATCTCGAAGGTATTTTCATTTACCAATAAATTTTGAGTTTTGAGAAGAAAATATGCATATTTTCAAGACCAATCCTCAGTTCTAAGAACATATTGAATTATAAAAATATGAAAATTTTCGGGCTTATTTGAAAAGTTTGGGGAAAAAAATGAAAGAAGTTGGGTGGGGTTTTAAGATGTAAATGCATAAATTGTGAAAAATAGTAAAAAGTGAAGAAGTTGAGTTTTAAGATATATAAAACTAATTTGAAAGCCGCAATACTTTCTGTGGAGTTTAAAGCATATGTAAGTTATCATCGTTGTGCTTTTTCATGAGTGAGTTGAAAACTCATTTGAAAACCACAAAGACCTCTTGTGGAGGTTGGCTCAAGCATATGGTATACTGTTATATTTATTAGAGCTTCCTATTGTCTTTTTAGATTATCGAATAAGTGAAAATTTTTCTTAAAGATCACCCACTTTTATGAAAATTCAAAGAATGTGATAAATTATTCTCTTTGTGAGGGTTCTCACTTCCTCTAGAAAGTCATTTTAATGAGTGAAAATCCCACTTGATCTAGTTATATGAGCAGTCATGCCCTCGCAAAGCAAAAATCAAGACTCAAAAGCATAGGAGAGTCAAGACACGAAAAACTTAAGTGAGCCGAGAAACTTAAGATATCAAAAGTCAAAGACTAAAAGAGTTTCACAAGTCCAAGATTTGAAAGTTTCACAAGAATACAATGCCAAAGCTTTCAAAGGTCTAAATTAGATGAAATTAAGTTTGTGATTTTATAAACATGGAAAAATCACAACTTGTGATCCAAGCAAATTAAAAAAAAAAGAGAAAAAGAAGAGCTCAAAGAAAACCAAAGTCAACAAAGCCAAAGGAAGCACTCAAATGCGATTTTCGGCGAAAGAGTCGGAATAATTGATGTCAAAGTAAACTCAGATTATGTGAAATCAGAGAAAGAATAGGAAAGTAGGATCGAGAAAGCTAGGTTTATAATCCTTTGCTATAAATTGAATTCATGTACTCATGTAATTATTTTTTTGAAATTAATTAAAAAATTTAATTTCTCACGTATGCTCATTAATCTCATGTTAACTTTTTTTTTTTTCTTAATTGGAGGTTTTCACGACTTTGTCTGGGGTAATTAACATTAGGGGATTGTCTCTATTGAAAAGTCAGAAACCCACAATCATTTAAAATCATAAAATAATAAAAATTTAATTTGTGAGGCATTATTTTTAGTCTGTCAATTAAACTAAAAATCGATTGAGAATAAAAAAGACCACACATGTTTAAAAAAAAAAAATACAAATTAGTTTTTTCATATATGACGTTATATTATTTGTTTTTATAAAATAAGTTACTATTTATAATATTCACCACGTAGGAAATAACATCTATGAGACTTTTATGCCTTACGGTTAGTTTATATCAAAATTGGTCATAAATTTAATTAACATTATAAGCTTTGTTTAAAAATTTTGAAAATAGGTTAATAAAAAATAGAACTAAGAAAAGGCACAATTGTGATTTGGTTTATTGGTTAGGTAGGTATGGGCAAGAAACGAAAGTAATACCAACTAAAATAAAATAAGGGAAAAAATATTCACATGCTTTTGCTTCACCTTTCAAGTTCTAACCCAAAGATATCATATCATACCATGCTTCTTTTGTTCCCATCGTCTCCAATTTATTACATTTTTTTTTAAATATTAAAAATTCAATATAATGATTTTCTATGCTTTTTGTTCATATTTCTTTCATACCAAATAAATAAATAAACAAATAAATAAATAAATAAATAAATAAATAAATTGTAGTGGTACAGCAGGACATTCTCCAATGACATGGACTGTTTAACTGTTATTTACGCTGGACAGGTGGCATGATTTTATTGGTGAAGTACGTACGTTAATCTGTGCACGCGTGGTAGTTAAGGCGTTTAAATCACGTGCTTCCACACGTGATTTCCTGCCCTCAATATGTATACGGGTTGCGGATTCGGGTTGCGGGTACCTCAAAGATGCGAATCCGACCCGTAACGAGATGCTTGGGTTCGAAAATGATACTATGCGGCAAATTTTATGTAAATTGATAAAAATACAAAAAATATTAATTTTCTCTGAATCAATCCATAATTATGGGGACTTTAGAATAAAAAAATTAAGTCAGAATTATTATCTAATAAATGCTATATCGGATCCTTTTTCGGATTCAAAGATTGCTGATCTTTGAGGATCCGACAACCCAACGGTCGGCAAGGGGTCGCCGATCACGTGCCTCCGCGGGTGTTTCCCTCCTCGCCCTCTCACGTTCTTAGCAGGTGAGATGCAGCATCCTTCACTCCCAACCGTTGATTTCAATTTCAACGGCGAAGATCAACCTTTACCGAAAAATCCGCAATCTGGCCCACGATAGCACCACCCTCTCACATGTTCTTTTTTTTTTTCAAAAAAAGGAAAAAAGAATTATTTTCAACAGAATCTTATTAATATATTATTATAAGATAGATTTGAATATTATTTATTATTTAAATTATTAGTAATATATATATCGAATAATGAAAGCCCTCTTCCTCTTCATCGCTCGCCGACGACGCCGATGCTCTAAAGCCGACGAAATAAAAGCAAGAAACCCCAAACTTCAAACCCTAATTCTTCAAATTAGGGCTTGGAATTCGGCGGAAACCCAAAGAAGCACTAGAAATCGGATGGTGCCGAAGGCCTGATCGATCGCGGCAGGGGGTATGGCGCGGCTGCTTGGGCTGGGGCGCGTGTGGGGCTCCGACCGGCAGCCACGGGAGATCGCAGCGAGGCCAGGAGGAATTCCGAGTTCGTCCGCCGGCGAGAATGGGTGGCTGGTGCGGTTCTTCGATTCGGCCTTCTTCTGCGAGTGGATCGCCGTGAGCTATCTCTACAAGCATCCGCATCCTGGCGTTCGCGACTATCTCTGCAATCGGATGTATGCCCTGCCACTAACGGGCATCGAGGCCTATCTCTTCCAGATCTCATACATGCTTGTTCATCTCCCCAGCCCCTCTTTGGACAAATTCGTGATCGATACCTGCGCTAAATCGCTGCGCATCGCGTTGAAAGTTCATTGGTTTCTCATGGCCGAGCTCGAGGACTCTGATGATTCCGAGGGCATCTCGAGAATTCAAGAGAAGTGCCAGATCGCAGCCACTTTGATGGGCGAGTGGCCGCCCCTCATCCGTCCCGCGGCGAACGAGAGCCCAACTCCGAAAAACCCTGTTCTCAATCGCCTTCTGTCGTCGAAGCAGAGGTTGTTGTCGCTCACGTCGTCCCCTGAAGGATCGCCTTCTGATGAGAATAACAAGATCTTGAAGAAGCTTGTCCCCGGGCCGAAGCTCCGGGATACCTTGCTTTTTAGAAAGTCCATGGAGAAGGAGAAGGAGAAGGAGGAGGATGAGAGTGATAAAGATGGGTTTTTTAAGCGGTTTTTGAGGGATAGCAAGGAGAAGGAGGAGGAGGCTGGTGATAAGGAAGGGTTTTTTAAGAGGTTTTTGAGGGATAGCAAGGACAGGGAGGATGATGATGGGGATAAAGATGGGTTCTTTAAAAGGCTTTTGAGTAAGGAAGGGGAGGAGGGAGATAAAGATGGCTTTTTTAGGAGATTTCTCAGGGATAGCAAGGACGAAGAGGAGGAACTTGCGGGCTTGAGCTCAGATGGGTTTTTTAAGAGGCTGTTCAGGGATAAAGAAGAGAAGTTGGATGGTGAGGATGATGAGACTCATGAGAAGGAAGGGTTTTTAAAAAGGATTTTTAAGGATAAGAATGAGATTCAGGAGGAGAAATGTAACGGGAGTGCAGCGGATGAGGAGAAGGATGGCTTTTTTAAGAGGTTGTTTAAGGATAAGAATGAGGAGAAGAAGGAAGACGAAGTGGAGAGGAGTCGTGGGGGTCATGAGGATGATGAGAAGGATGGGTTTTTCCGCAGAATTTTCAAGGACAAGAACGAGGACAGGAGAACTAGCGGACATGGCATGAATGAGGAGGATGATAAGTGTGGTAGGAGTGTTGAAGAAGCTGAGAAGGAAGGCTTCTTTCGCCGGATGTTCAAGGACAAGAATGATGAGAGGAAAGATGGTGTTCATGATAGAATTGAGGAGGATGATAAGCGCAATGGGAGTATTGATGAGGCTGAGAAGGATGGCTTCTTCAGGAGGATTTTTAAGGAAAAAGATGATGACAAAAGGGATGGGCATGATAAGAATGAGGAGAGCAGTAGGTGCAATGAGAGCTTGGAAGAGGAGGAGACTTCTGAAATTTTATCATTCCGTAGGTTGTTCAGAATACATCCTGAGGAAGCAAAGACAGTGGTTATAAATGAAAATGGCGTCAACAGTGGTGCAATTGAAAGCAGTCCAGGTACAGAGAACTTCTTTCGTAGGCTGTTTCGTGATCGTGACCAGTCTATAGAAGATTCTGAATTATTTGGACTGAAGAAGCATAAAGAGGTATTGTGTAAACTTTGTTTGCATTGAGTATGTTTTTCAACTTTGTGTAACTATTTCATTAAGCACGTCTAACAGCAGCTGGTTATGTTGACACAGTTTTGTTAGGCTCTTTCAGTTGCTTTTAGTGAGATCTAATTTTTTTTAGAAGCATCAGAATAATTGCTGTAACCGCGTAAAGCTTGATACAATATTTCTATTACGTTTTTTTTCAATGACATCTGGTATAGTCTCGAGTAGACAGCAATTTTCTAGCCATGTGGCTATCCTTGTTAACTTTGTGAATGCATTATATTTCCTTGATATTTTGCTTTGCAAAGCTTCATCTGAACATGTAAATAGTTTTTCTGATGTTTTATCAGAATTCTGCAATCTATGTACTCTTTTGTTTATCAATATGTTGTGCATAGCAGAAGCGTCCTGGTTCACCAAGAGAACGGAATGAAAAGTCACATGCAAAGCCACCTTTGCCTACTAATATAATTGCACAAATTCGCAAAGGAACTTATCATGCTTCCTTGGAGTTTGTCCACACATTATGCGATACCTCATATGGCTTGGTTGATATTTTTCCCATTGAAGATCGGAAAAGTGCTCTTCGAGAGGTATCAGGGTTTCATTTTGCAGCTACTTTATGTTAATTTGACATTTTGCTTTATACTTGACTTGCATTTTTCCAACATTGATTTTTCTTGTGCCAGTCCCTTGCGGAGATGAACTCTCATCTTGCAGATGCTCAAAATAACGGAGGTAATTGCTATCTTCTTTTGAATGGTTGAGTTAATAATAACTTCCAAACGTGATGCTTTCAGGTTATTTAATTTTGTGAACTTTGTCTTCTTGCAATGGTATATGTTGGTTTTCTGAGCTTATCTCAATGATTTCAAAGAACTGAACCTTGGTATACCTGCCCACTAGTGATATAGTAAGCATTTATGGTTCACTTAACAGCTTCCCAGTGCTTATGTGAGATCACCATGTTTAACAGTTTAGTATTCATAGTGATGGTTTATCTGGGGCATTGCCAAAGGAAGGCTGCAGATTAATCATTAGGGCGTATTTATATGTGTAGGGCCAATCTATTTGAGTTGGTTTTTCTAGAACAAGGTATTTTAGTTCCCTTTCAATTTAGCTTGCAGCCAACTTGGCTTTGCTGGCTTTTTGGGAAGGATAGCAGACAATCAGTTTTTGTTCTTTATGATGGGATAGTAAAAGAAATTATCTATATAAAAGTACTAGACGTGAATGTAGGTATGAGCTTATATATGTTAATGTTTTACTTTTATTGCTACTCCATTTCTGATTTAAAATATTTTCTCTTCCTTCGCATTCAGATTTAAGGGTATAGATATATTATACTAACTGATATTTCATTGAGGATTTATGATTTCATCATTAATGGTCTCTGTTTTGACAACATGAAATTCCATATGCATTACTATTAACATTGGCGTATTATATGTTGATGTAGTTGTTTGCTTTCCTATGGGAAAGGGGATGTATCGTGTGGTTCATATACCAGAAGATGAAGCTGTTCTTCTGAATTCTAGGGAGAAAGCTCCGTACTTAATATGTGTTGAAGTTCTGAAAGGTGAAGCCCCCAGGTACATGGTTCTTTTTGGGAGGCCTATATATGTTGACTGTTCTTTGTTCTCTCTCTAATGGTGGTATTAGAATGACTGCATGGATTTTTGGTGCATCAAGATTGTCAAAACCAACATGTTATCTTGGAGAAAATTATTTGTTTCTTTATTTCACTGTTTCCCAACCTTTGATTTGACACCTAGATGACCAATGTCAATAATTTATGCCACTCAGCCTTAATAAAACGACCGTTAGTATTTAAAATATGTAACTATTCTTTTTCCAGTTCTACAAAGGAGGCAACAGATGGTCAGAAACTCTCAAGGGCGGGGATTCCTTTAGCAAATGGAGATGCACAGTTGCCAAAGCCACCTCCATGGGCATATCCTCTCTGGATCCAGCAAGACATGTATCAGGATACTACAAGTAGTATGCTGCGTTCCACTTCAGAGGCTATTGATCGAGCAATGGCTCAATTATGGGAGGCCAAAGTGAAATTTGTTCATGTTAGTTTCTCTATTGAGAAAAAGTCAGTTGACCACCCAAAAGGCTGGAAAGGGAACCCAAATGTAAATGGAGTGAATTCGTTGACGTCGAATGCTGATCATGATCCAGAATGGGTTTGTGTCGGTTTGTCAGCTGTTCCTGGGGTCAACATGGAAGACGTAGATGAGCAAGAGCCACCTCGCCGGAAGGATCATCGCAGAGTTCCAAGCACCATTGCTATGGAGGAAGTAAAGGTGGGCCTGTAAGTAAAAATGGTGGTTGTGCAGTTTAAAAAGTAAATTATTACAATAATTTGCTTAACATACACACCCAAGATTTCAGTGAGTTATTTTGTTTTAAGACCATTGTTTAACATATCTAAATCTTTTGAAAGGTTTATATTGAATGTTTTGCTATGTCTAGCTCTGTTTGTCTTCTTCCAAATGTGAGTTACCTGAATATATAATGTAGCTATGCAGGTTGAAGGAAATCCTAGATATTATGTTTGACATTAGTCTCTGAATTTTAGAATCCTGGTATTATGCAGGACTTAACTTCAGCATTCATTACTTCTTGCTATTGATTAGTTAGCTTAAAGGAAACAATAAATTCCTGTAATCATCGTGATGCATTTTACTTATGCTATTTGTAAATGTATAAAATCATGACACTTTAAGTTCATCTTTGGTGTGTCTTACAAATCTGCCATGCTGCGCCAAATTTAGCTTTTACAATGCAACAGGTTTGTATGCATTTTTCTTTTTGATTTTAGTTTGCCTGTTTAATATCTCCTGATAACGGGTATTAGTGAGAGGAACATTTTATGATTTCTAATTTTCTATTTATTTTAAGCCCTTTGATTTTTTTTTGTTAATTTGATTATCAATATTTTGATTATCATATTGCTCGTTATTTATGTGTGATTTTTTTATTTTGTAGTTTAGATTTCTATTTAGTAGGTTTTTTTAAATATATCTTTTTAATCATATTTTAGTCGTGTGATTTTGTTGTGGTAGATCTGTACTGTGAATTGCTTTACTGAGTGCTGTATATTCTTGCTGTATTGCCTATGGTGTCCAAATCTTTCATGTTGGATGTTTATCTGTAGGCTGCTGCGGCAAAAGGACAAGCACCTCCTGGACTTCCTTTAAAGTTAGCTGGTCAGGACTCATCAGATGCGAAGCCTAAGGTCCAATTAATTTATATATTTTCTCTTTTAACTGCATCACTTTTTTTTCTTGTGCCTATTTTTGGATTCCAAAATGCCATTTTATCTTTTTAATTAGCTTATGGATGGTGGAATGCCTAAACCTGGTGATGCATTGGCTGGTGAACTTTGGGAGGTTAAAAAGAAAAGGATACGAAGATCGTCTATATATGGAAAATTACCTGGTTGGGATTTGTGTTCTGTAAGTGATTTTTCATCTGTTTTATCTTGTTCAATAATGAATTAGTGCTTCATTTTTATTTATCTATTTTTTTGATGTAAGTGTCAAATGCATTTGTGGGTGCTTCAGGTAAGCATTATTTTAGACTCTGGTTAATAGAGATGATTTTAATGCATTATGTGTTTTTTGTCTGAACTGCCTTGGTATTTCCACCAGGCAACTCATGCAACATGAGAAAGCTCTTTATGGTGATTCTAGGATGAGGAATAGTAATACTTAAGCTGAAAACGATGCCATAACTTAAGATTTTAAAGATAAGCTTAAACAACCACGAGTCTTGATTTATCAACTTTTTATTTTTTTATATTGTGCAAACCGAAAGTATAAAATTCTCCTAAGTCATGATCTTACTGTATTGGAATTGTAAATTGTCCTTACTTTTTTCTTTGTGACTTGGGAGTTAGTGCTTCATAGTTGCCTATGAGATGCCTTTCTGATTGCTTTTTGGTAAAAATTGAGTGTGAGACTATATTATAATGTCAAAGGAAGAAGCTCACCATATGCCTAGTATTCACGCAAGTCCAGTTCTGTAAATGTTATACCTGTATTGTCAGACAATTAAAATGCAAAGTGCATATATTTAGTGTGCTTGGATAATGTGCTTGGCATTTTCCTGACTTCCTTGTATTGACCAAGTCATTGAAAATGGCTCTAAGGATCACAATTTTTTCTTTTCCCATCATCTTTATTATTTTCCCTTTGGACTCAAAAGCAAGACTTATATATTCAAGCAGAAGCCTTTGTTCCGTCTTGTTTACAGATAATTGTGAAGAGTGGTGATGATTGTAGACAAGAACATTTAGCAGTGCAACTTGTTGCTCATTTCTATGGTAAGTTCCTGATACTTTTTATTCTTTGATCAGCTGAATTTTAGCAAGTTATTGTCTATTATATTATTAGTTTATTTTAAGGATATTGTTACTATTCTGAGTGCCTCTTTTTCTAAGCTTATTATCCAAAAGTGTCCTGCTTTTTGTTTGAAAGCAATATATATTTGTGCATATATATATATGTGTATATATGTGTGTCTGTGTGCGTGCGCATGCGCACCCACGCAATATATATCTATGTATATACATATAAGCAATTAAATGAAAGTTAGGCCCAGTTTTCTTGTATGGGAATCCTTTGTATTAACTTATAACTGAGTTCCTTGTCAAATTTATGTGTATAGATATATACCAAGAAGCTGGCTTGCCACTATGGTTGCGTCCTTATGAAGTCCTTGTAACTTCTTCTTACACTGCACTTATTGAAACAATTCCTGACACGGTAATTTATACCAACTGTTTCTGATTGAATTGTTTCCCTTGTTACTGTGTTTTTGTCATAACTGTTATGGATCTGTCATCGTGCAGGCATCTCTTCATTCTCTAAAGAGTCGGTTTCCTTATATCTCAAGTTTGCGTGAATTTTTTGTGGCAAAATATGAAGAAAACTCCGCAAATTTTAAGCTTGCACAGGTTATTTAGCTTGATTTGATGATTGAGTTGGTATAATTTATTTCAATTTTGCTTCTTATTATTTTTTGTATATGTATCAGCCTATTTGAATAAATAGACATAGGGCATAGAGTAGTTTGCTGCATGCATAGAGTAGCTCGCTGCATGGCCGTATCATATTTGCTTTTGATTCTTTATAATATATAGTCAATTCCTATGCAATGATCTTTTCTCTTCTGTGGTCTAGTGGGGGAAGAAAGTGATTCAGTGGAGACAATGAGTGATATGCAGATGTAAATGGCGCCATATATACTTCTTCAAGATGTAAATTTAAACAATTCTGATATATTGATTCAATTTTATTACTTTCTTCCACTATTAGTAACAATGATCTGCCTCAAGTTTTAGCTACATAGAGGTGTGAATATGGTGTGCTTTCTTGGGCAATCAAAGTCAAAGCCAAAAACAATTCTAGTTTCACCTTTGTTGAATATGATTCTTCCAACTTTTTGAACAACTCTGAGTTGTTGGTCCTAGCGGTTAAGGTTTGGAAACTTTTTTGTGGTGTTTGATGTGGAGCAATATGTAGTGATTATTTCTCGATTGTTTGGGTTTTAGGGTCATTTTATATGGTGAGTTGTTTAGCTGTATGCTTATTGAGAAGTGCTGCAGGATCTTCACTATGGGTGGAGGTATCAATTTAGAGGTTGTTATACGATATTTACCTTTGTGCCACTTCTGACCTCCCATCTTGAAGAGGTGGCTATTTGAAAAGTTAGCACTAAGCAATTTGTTTGCAGGAAGTACAGGCTACCTTCCCTCTATATAAGGATTACTCTCACGAATGACTGTAGGACAGAGATTTTAATGCTTGCTTAGGTTAGTAGGAGATCTGCTGAAAGGGCATTATGTATTAGGCTTATAGTACCTTATATGAAAGAAATGAACAAGAGTTATTGAGAATACTGTTATATTCAACAAGCAAATGAACAAAATGTCCTGTGTATATTTGAACTTAATTATACAGGGCAAGCATTGGTGGGAGAAAGGGGGACCCCTTATGTATCTTGATTGATTGATCCAGTTTCTGATAGAAACACAATTTCTAATATAGGCTGTCATTTCTTCAATTAATCTGTTCTAGAATAGTAAGATTCAAATTACTTCTTACATAAATGTAATATTAGGAGGATATAAACTAATAGTTAAACTCCATTATTTCCTGTCATACTCTTGGATCTGTTGGTTATATGCTTATGTTGTTAACTGTAGTTAGTCACTCCTGCACCGGTATATTTCTAATTTCCTCCTGTCTTATATGTGGGACATATGATGTTCCCTAGTTTCATAAAATTGGTGTCTTTAAGGGCATTGGCGATTTATTTAGTTTCTGATATTGCTTAAAAGTAGACAAGAGAAAACTGAAACTGTTTGAAAATAAGTCCAACTGCTAGTTTGCCAATGCTAATCATGTTTATTTGAGAATCTTCTCATAAGTTGACTGCCTTTTCTATCTATTTTTCTAGGTGATGTACACCGCACATTGATATTTTCATCTCACAATTTACTTGATTACTGACTCCACTGAAGATTCTAGCAACAAACATAATGCTTCTTGTTAGATTCTACATGGTAAAAAATATTCAAATTGCTCATTCACATTTAAATGATCTGCAGAGAAATTTTGTTGAGAGCATGGCTGGGTATTCCATATTATGCTACCTTTTACAGGTATGTTTAAACTTTCTTGCAGTGGACAGCTAATTGATGTATGTGTTCAGATGAAGCTGTTGGTTGTCTGTGATTTGTGTCAAGTTAGCTGTGTTTTAATAAACTATTTGTTTTAATTCCAAATCTATTTACAAATGTTTTTATGCTTTTGTGGAAGCTGTAACTTCATATGTTTGTTGTCTGTGGATACAGGCATGTCTTAATTCATTCTCTTAGCTGATTCATCAACTTTGAATTGATATAAATTGCTAACAATTTCTATCCAAAGAGAAAGTTATTGCAAACTGACATTTTTTTACTAGGTTTCATAATGAGGATAATCTTTTGTTACAATTTCAATAGTTTACTGTAATGGGCAGGTGGTCAGATCAAAGGGAAGGTTTTTTTTTTACTTACTCAAATTGATTGATTTTGAGATTGGCAATATTTTCATCATTTATAAATACAAACTATCAGATGAAAGCTCTGATTTAGTAAGTGTGCTATTGATGACCAAAAGAATTGGTTAAATAATTGGAAAATGGAGAACAATTTCTGATGGTTGGTTTAGTCAGAGATTTTTACCAAAAATAAACATTAAATTATTTAAGTACATGTACATGGCTCATCCATTTTCATGGAGCATATATGCTTAAGATGCTCATGTTACGTATGAATGGGTCTTGTGCTCAACATTATAACCTACATCAAGTTAAGCTTCATAAGCTTTTGCCTTCATTTTTCATTCAATATTTTTCCCATATATAAATGTTCGGTATTAAGTTCTTGATGGATCAGATTTATGATTTCACTCTGTTGTTTTCGTACCTTTTTTTACCATACCTGATAATCACCAATGAAGGGTCTAATTTTAGGACATCATGTTGTTAGTTCCACTGTTCTAAATTTTCTTTGATATGTTCTATATATACATGTCAATGGTTTTGTTTCTCAGGTGAAGGATCGACACAATGGAAATCTCTTACTGGATGAGGAAGGACATATTATACATATTGATTTTGGTTTTATGTTATCTAATTCTCCTGGGGGTGTAAATTTTGAGAGTGCTCCATTTAAGTTAACCCGAGAACTTCTTGAGGTGAGCATCTTCTACTACGTCAATTATGTTTCTAGTTGAATAGAAAGTACATTTATTATGTGATTATAGCCAGTGTATCTTGACATCCTTAGTCTTTCAAACTTGAGTCAGGTAATGGATTCTGATGCGGAAGGAACCCCGAGTGAATTCTTCGATTATTTTAAGGTATGCCATTGTCCTATGTTTACTTTGCCACAGGCTATCTAGTGGTTTGAATTATCTATTTTTTTTTTTGCCTGTTCTCTGCAGGTATTATGCATACAAGGTTTTCTTACATGTCGCAAGCATGCAGAGCGCATCATTCTTCTTGTTGAAATGCTGCAGGTAACTTAAAGCTTGTATTTCACTTTCTTCTCCTGATATCCTATGAAGTGAATATTTTATTTTGTGTTTGTGCATTTTGATAATAAGGTCTACCTACTGGATAGTTGCTGTTTAAATTGTGGCAAGTCCCTCTTTGTTCAAAAGTACACTTGACCATGAATTGGTTGACATTTGCCTTGTTTTTTACTGGTCACGTGATATTATTTTCTTTTTGTGGTGCCTGCTTATCTGTTATTAGCATTTATTTCTAATATTTGTTCTTATTGTGGAGGCTTTTAACTGCCAACAAATATCTCTTGGATTTAACAACTTTCATGGTGGTGGTGATGATGATGATGATGCTATTTGTTTTAGTTGTCCCAAATGATGCAGCTTCAGTACAGCACATCAAACATGACTAGGAGCACAATGGCTACCTAGCTTAGGGGACATATTTTAACTCTCGGTAGCAACTGACTAGGAATTATTTTCTCATAATTCATCTTTTTCAAAAATTGATGACATTCATATTTTACCCTTTTTGTTATTTGTCATTCCTTTCTTTACTTGGGCAAATATGCAATTCTTAAGCTGCTGTTGAGTCATGTATAAACCAAAGGAAGATTAGTTTGATATGGTATGAGTGTTGAGCTTTTATTTGCAAAATGATAGAATTTCTACCTTCGTCCTTG
Source organism: Dioscorea dumetorum (assembly GCA_902712375.1). Lineage (NCBI taxonomy): Eukaryota > Viridiplantae > Streptophyta > Magnoliopsida > Dioscoreales > Dioscoreaceae > Dioscorea > Dioscorea dumetorum. The sequence continues at coordinate 2,139,906 of CACTHL010000245.1, forward strand.
AAATACCTATAAGGTAGTGATAGTGTATGTGGTTCTCTGTCGCTCGTGAGTGGTAATTTAGCAACAAGAAATTCATTTTATGGTTATTACATATCAATGCAAAAGTGTACTATAGATGAAAAATTAGGCATCAGCAGTTAAAAAATGTGGTTCATTTTTGTCCCTTCTGACTTGCCATCGTAGGACTCTGGTTTTCCTTGTTTCAAAGGTGGCCCTCGAACTATCCAAAATTTGAGGAAACGGTTTCATTTAAATCTCACAGAGGAGGTTTGTACTGACTTCATTCAATTACCATGTCTGTTTTTATCAGCAGGAGGTTTACTTACCGCCATTTCTTATGGTCTCAAACAGCAATGTGTGTCTTTGGTGCTTTCCCTGATCAGTAGCAGCCTAGATGCATGGCGAACTCGACAATATGATTATTACCAGCGAGTACTGAATGGCATTTTATAAGTTGGTAATGCTTTGGTTTGCCCTTTCTCCTGATTTGCTTTTCATGATCATGAAATAAGCAAATCCAATGAAGTCTGCTCAGTTGATGGTTGGCTGTGAACCGAATCAGCTGTAATGACATCATAACTCAGCTCCTGTGCACTGGTGACTGTCATGTGCCACAGCCACAGCAGGAGCACTGAATGACTGGCTACTGAAATTTGGGGTGATTTCAGTTGGAGGCTTAGAACATTGAATTTGCAGATCTTGGTGTCTTTTTCCGTATTTTGGATCTCGATACCCTGTTGTGGATATTAGTGTTAAGGGTTTTTTAGAAGACCGTAGAAACATAGTGCCTGCAGCTGTATTTTAGGAGACTGTACAAAGAAAAGGTTATGCTGCTCGTGGCTCGAGATTGGATGAGGACTAGACACCATGATCGACGAGATTATACATGCTGATGGCTGTATAGCCTTTTGAGACTGTATATCAATTCTTGATTCTTGGTTCCAAAAATATGCAATGCTGCTGCTGTTGCCCTTTTTTCCTACTCTTTTTTAACTCTGGTGTGCTTCAGTTTTGTTTGAAAATCTTTTCAAGCATTGATTCCGGACTCAGCTTGAAATCGATTTCTGATTGTTGTGTATAAGTATCAACAGATCATATTTGTTGTACAAGAAACATCCATTCTCAGTTACAAGTGTTGTGCATTTGTTTCCAGCATCACTGCCTCCAGCAACCCTAATTCAAGTTCTTCAAATGTATTGTGTTAATTGCTCTTGCCGCTTGATTTTTACTCTGCAAAATTGCTTTAATTTCAAGTTACTATATATTGTGCTTGGACATAATTTGCGCTGATGCAAGCACTGGCATTTGAATTACAGGGAAAATGAAGTTTTACTTTTTTTACTTTTGGGTCATGCAGGCTTGTAATGAGGGTTGTAGATGGCCGAAATTGATTCGGTCAAAATTGATTGAGCTCGGCTCGAATTGTAGTTACTTGAGTTTGAACTTGACTCATTGTAGCTTGGCTCAATTTTAATTTCAAGAGCTTGGCTTGATTTATTAGTTCTGAATTGGGATTAATATGTTTATATGGCAGTGATGTTATATTCACATGTTATGTTTTTTGAGTAGATTTCCTGAATGATGTGAATATTTGGCATCCGCATCATCAACCGTGTTATTTAAAAAATTATAAAAAAATTATAAACTTTAAAATTTAAATATTAATCTTAAACACTTAAATCCTAAACTTTAAATAGTAAAATGTAAATCATCTCGTTCATACATTAAATTTTTATCCATCAAGTTACTTTTTATAACAGTTGTACTATAATTTGAGTTTTGCAAACATTTAATTCAACATTTTAATTATTCATAATAACCATTTCATCATAAATAAATTTATTACACAAAATTATTTTATTATTTTAAAAAATAATTAGTTAATATATTAATTTTTTTTCATAATTTTAAATACATCATTAAATATTTTAAAAAAAATATATGAGTTAATAATAAAACACATTAATTAAAAATTACATAAATAACAAAATTATAATACATTAAAAATACAGTGGATGAATATTAAATATTATATTTTAATTTTATAATATTACACATCAAACGTTGATTTTTAAATTGTTTAGCATTAATGTGGCAAATATTCACAGTCAGAATAGAATTTGATTGTTGGAAATTATTTTAAAAGATCTTTTCCAAACAACACACTTCAGTTAATTTTTTTCCCGTCCATTCTTGTAAGTCAGTCATTTTTTTGTCTATTTTTTCATTCACATTCTGAATAATAAGACAAACTTCAACCCTATTGTCAACTGGTCATCACTTCATCCACTATGATGCTCTACTACTAGTTTGCTGTACAATTGGTTGAATTCATTAACAAATAAAAGCACTCAGAACTAATATTGCTTATAGTTGGTTGGTTTTCTTATTGTACTAGGTTTTTTGTTTTCATTGAAATACTCAGTTACATGTTTATAAAATATTTAATTATTTGATTAATGGCTACAATACTATTAATTGAGATTGTAAAAAACGCATTCACAAGCATTTTATCATCTTCTACACTCCAAGGCTGACATTTTCCTATTTTTACTTCATGTAAAGAACAATATTCTTAATCCATGGTTGTGTGGAGTGACGAGAAAATTGAAGTATGAAAAAAGCTTGTTTTTGTTATATATTGTTCATTGGTACGAGAAGCTTCATCAAAATTTTGGAGTTCTCTTATAGGTATTGGAAGGCTATTCATTTATGCATTGAGATTAAAAAAATTTAGTTGATTTTGGACGTAAGAAAAAAAAAAGTACGAAGATCTTTGTAAAGACCAATAATTTTGGAGATCATGAAAATTGAAGATATTAAAAATTTTGCATTTAAATATAGATTTGTTTTAGTAAAGATTTAAATATAGATTTTAAGAGGATAAACGAGTACTTTTATCTATGGGGTAAATTTATTAGGGTGACACTATATTATGGCTAGTTCTCATTTTGATGTTTGTGTTTCTATTTGTTTTTTTTCGGTCACTGATTATCGATTTATATTCACAGGGAGGTCACTTGGAAAATTCTGGTCGAATCTTGTTGATGTGGTTGCCGGAAATGTCACGTCCGTTGTAATAAACTCAACATTACATCCAATGTGGCTGCGCCATGTCAGCAATTGTCCACCTCAGCGCAACTTACCCACGTCAGCCTCCAGCTCAGCAACCACCTTCTTCCTCGACAGGATGCCCTTGGATCACAATGCTAAGGAAGGCCGGGAGAAACCTAGGAGGTCTGCTCAAACAAGTGGCAATTATATTGGGAGTACGCTTGAGAGGAGGCCCTTGGTGTGGACTGTAAAGGGAGATAAAGAGTGAGGGAGATAAGGAGTGGGGGAGCAGTAGAAGAGGGATGCAGTTTTTTTTTTTTTTTTGGATTCCCATATTGTTAGCTGGTTGAGAGAATCACTTGCAGTTACTCAGATTCATTGATCTTTCTCTCAATTATTTGATGTGTTCAGTAGAAATCAGATATGGGAATGAATAAAAAATTGGAATTTACCTTCACTGTTTAAATCCTAATGTAACTGTTGAATTGTCATTCCTCTTCACATTAACCTTTTGTAGATTTATCAAGTTTAACAAATGAATACAATCCATCCTAAATCATAACATTAATAGTTTATGAATTTCATTTTTCTCCATTAGATTCGTGTTTACTTTTTTTAAAACACTTACATGATCAGAATCAACAGTGAAAATACTTTTCATTGTTGATTCTCCCCCAAGTTTTCAAAATATTTTGATATTTTACCACCAATTACACATGTGAGCACAGATTGTAATGCACTAACCAAAATTCACAACACAGGTGGGTCATTGTAGAAGTCATGAACAGAAATCATTGTATTTACATCTTGGTTGGTCTTAACTGCCTGTATTATGCCTCCAAGCTTCCATGAGGGATATGCTCTAAACTGCTCCATATAGTGTTCTACAATCCATTGAGCAGTAACATGTCTTAACTTATGGTCCCTTGGCCATTCATGTTGCAAATATCCAACTTTAATCTGCACGGTCTCCTTCTCCTTCATCATTGGTGAAGCCCACAGGTAAAATGGACACCCTTTCTTGTAGTATGCCTTACATCGAACTTTGCTATTTGGCCTGAAGTTCATTACCACCCTATTTTTTATTCCATAATTTTTCACTACTTCTTTAAACTGTGCAAAGCTAATGAACTTCATCCCTACTTTAAAATGTGGATCCTTCATGTCTATATCTTGCCTGAATTCCGGGTATCTGGGCTTGTCAACGTGGATCTACTCCTCATCAGTTGAAGAACATGAGAGTAACTCATCACTGTCAGCATAGTTAATCTGAACCTCATCCTCATCACCTGCCACTTTTGCAGCATCATCAAGGCCAACTGTCCTTGGCTCAACTGTAGGGGCCTCATCAACAAGTTCTTCACCATTATCTCTTTCACTGTTAAGACTATAGTCTGAGTCATGGATCTCACTATCCCCATCACTTGCCTGTCCTCCATCTCTACTTGTAGCTACCTCATCAACCACTTCATCAGCCAATTCAGCAGCCTCAGCCTGATGTACACCCACATCACTTCTATGCATTGCAGCCTCCTGCACATCCTGAGCCGCTCCCTCCACTCCAGCTTCATGCTCAAAATCATTTAGACCAATTCCCCTGTGGTCTGCGTCCATGTGCTCATCCTAGACTTCATCTTCTTCATGTTCTAAATCTAAATGATCTGGTCCAGCAAACTGTCTTGCACTTGGCACATGCATTGCTAATTGTACACCAGTCTGGACATCCATAGCATACACCCTCACAAATATACTAACAAGCCTGCTCTCATCAACATCCTTTCCCATCCTAATGACATCCTCATCAGTTTTAATTTCTTCCATGGCACTAGTTTGGCCCTCCTCCAACCAAAAGCTACATCCCTCCACACACACTCCCAAATCCCTGGCCATGTCTAGAAGCTCTAATATAGAAATATAATCAGCCTCACAAAAATCAATAACACCTGCCAAACTATAACCACTGCATTCCTCAATATCAGTAACCCCATGATACATGTTTATTGAGAAGTATTCAATAGTTGGCACTGGGGAGATAAAGAGTGTGGATGAATAGAAACCAAATAAAGCGACAATTACAACAGTAAAGATCCAACTACAAACCACATGACAAAATAGCTTACAATATTCGGGAGCTTCCTCTTTTGCAGCTCGTTTGCGCTAGCCGGTAGCCATGGTGCTCTCAGTGAGCTCTTGCACGCCCAAACGCCACGAGTCGAGAATGGAGGCCTTCGTAGTTCCTCTGGTCGATTCCACTACCCCTTACGTCGACGATCAAACTTTCCAGTGATCGGAAAGAGTTCCGGCGACGTACAGATTGCTCTTCCTTTATTCCTTTTCGGGTAAAAATATGAAAATAGGGCTTAGGGTTAAGTTGAAAGGGGGCTGCTCTTCACACCTGGCTGCTGAGTTGGAGGCTGACATGGGTAAGTTGCGCTGAGGTGGACAATTACTAACATTGCACTGCCACACTGGACGTAATGATGAGTTTATTACAACCGATGTGGCATTTCCGACAACCACATCAGCAAGATTCGGTTAGAATTTCCCAAGTGACTTCCCTGTGAATATAAATCGATAACCAGTGACCGAACAAAAAAATAAATTGAAACACAAACATTAAAGTGAAAACTGACCATAACACAGTGGCATCCTAATAAATTTAACCTCTATCTGAAATAATAAAAAAGAAGTAGGCGAAGCAAGAGTATCACAAGGTGGTGAAAGATGTAAAGGGAATGTGACTGTATTTACATACGTAAATTTTAAACTAAAAAATAAACAAATAAATTGTAATTGCACATCTCAATTTATGTATATATGTATATATAGATAGAGAGATGATTTTATTTATTTATTTAGTGTTTCTGAAATAAGTAAAAACGTTAATCAATTAAATAATAAGCATGCACAAAAAAATCATTTAAAAAATGGAAATAAATACGTGGACCAATCAGAGCAAGAGGAGTGCAAGCGAAGCTAAACGGAGCGGAAACACTCTTCGACTCGCTATATAAAAACCATCGATTCCCTACGCATTCTCTCTCTCTTTGATCGATTGGAGACCGGGCCGCCATTCTGGTGTTTTTCCTCTTCTCACGAGCTGCCGCTCCCTCACCAGCGTAAGCTCTCTCAATTACTTTACTGTTTCTCGGCTTTGATCCTTGTTGCGCTGATGTTTCTTGTTGTGTTTGTGCTCTGTGATGAATTCTGGCGGCTATCTAGGGTTTGATCGTTGGGATTTAGGGTTTATCGGGTTTTAATGCTTAATCTGCTGGTATTTTGGTTTTCTTTGTGTTCTATCTCGGATTCTTGATGATTTTTCCTTGTTTTGTTTAGTTTTTTGTTGTTTGGTTGATTACGCGTTGAGGCAATGGATGGGTTATTTAGGTATCTGGTTTGTGGATTGAAACTGATTGGCTGAGGACTTCTGTTTAGTGTAAATTGGGAGCGAGATTGCGTCTGTGAAAGGGGGATCATATTTTGGCTTTTTGGCTTTTTTGTTTTGGTTTTGATAAGTATTATTTTGGCTTTTTGTTGGTAGTATTAGCATGGGGCGCGCTGTTGATCTGAGGCCATTACAGTTTTCTTTATTTTTCTATTCTTATTGTTATCTTCTGATTTGGGGTTTGAGTGTCTTTTTGGATCTGTTTGGATTGGAGAATGTTAAGAGTGATTATAATATATGTTTGAAGTGCTTTTAAGGTTCTATTTGTGTTTATTTTGCTTGGTTTTGATCATTTATTGAAGTTAGTGGATTCCTAGTTTGTGTACTTGTTTCTGTTTTTTGGTGAGATGGATGAAAAAGTTGTGCTTTTCCTAAAGTTTGGGGCTTGGTGATTATGATTACATGTATATGCGCAAGTAAGTAAATGTGTTGTTTGTTTTTGTCTAGGTGAGCGATGCTGAAAGTTTTGGAGTTTGTTGGTCATAAATAGTGGCATAACATGTAATAGTGGTGAAATTTCTATTTATGTCTTGATTTCTGTATATGGTGGCTCTGATAACTTAAACCTTTATCGTTTAACAGTACAATAATGGGTAGAAATCAGTGGATTTGTGTAGTTTGTCTTGATTTTTTTTTATTGTAATATTGGCTCAAAGGCGCCAGCTCCTTGATTGTTTTAATCACTGGGTTACGGTTTTTTAAATCGATCCTCCCTCATTATTATCTAGTGAGTTCTCATGTGACCGTGCTCATATTTGATGTCTTTCCTGAGTCTTATAGCTTTCTTTCTTTTTATAACATTTGTACAACAGTGTAAGGTTTTATTTGTAAAATACAGGATTCTGCTTGTGCTTCAAATGTTTGTTGTCATCAGAAAGGACGGCCCTTTGTGTTTCCATTCCGACTTTTGTTTCATACACAGCGGTTGGTTGCGGTGGTCATTTCGGATCTTGTTTCGGCACTGGACTTAACATATCTTTGAACTTCAGATACTTGAAAGTTTTCCAGTTATCATCAACAACATTCCGGGATAATTAGATCTAACTCCAAATATATAAACAGCTGTTTTGCGATCAGGGTGACATTGACATTTTGACTTTGCTTGAGCATTATATTTGAGGAGGTTCTTTTATTAGGATGGCGAAGACCTCTCTTGCACCGGGCTTTCGATTCCACCCAACTGATGCTGAGCTGGTTTGCTTCTACTTGAAAGGGATGATCTTTGGGAAGTCACTTCCATCGAAGATCATAGCTGAGATTGATCTGTATAAGTTTGCCCCTTGGGAACTTCCAGGTACTTTTGTTTTATAAAGTTCCTGTGAATGTATTTAAACCTTTTACAAGCAATCATTTGTCTTTTTTTTTTTGAATGTTTTTTTTTATATTATAGTTATTAGTTATATTATTATTGAATCATTTCTGTGGTGCACTAGTTTCTTGATTTTTATTTCATTTAGTGAAGCTTTTTTGTACAGCGTGATTTGTTTATGGATTTCTCAATTTCTTTTCTTGTTTTATTCATGCCTATGATATTTTCCTTCCAAGATACAACTACTGTGATAATAATGTATTTTTTTTATTACTTTTTAAGTCTTCACATTTCATGTTGGGTTGCTCCTTTTCTCTTGGTGCAGATCAATCTATCTTGAAAAGCAAAGATCTTGAGTGGTATTTCTTTTGCCCTCGAGGTCGGAAATATGCTACAGGTTCTAGGACAAAGAGAGCTACTGATTTGGGATATTGGAAGACCACGGGAAGGGATAAGTCCATAGTTAATAAATCTCATACTGTTGGAATGAGAAAGACTTTGGTTTTCCATGAAGGGAAGGCACCTGGAGGGTCTAGAACTGATTGGGTTATTTATGAATATAGGCTCGAGGACAAGAGTTTGACTGGTGCTGGAATCCCCCAGGTAGTGATTTTGTTCCTTTATTCTGTTTATTTGGTTTATTTATTTATTTATTTGGGGGTGATACTTCTCATAAACCTAAATGATGCTTTTACCTTGTTATAATGTGGAGTATTAGATAATATGTACTCATGGATTTGATGATACATCTGAAATATTATTATACAATCTTTAATGAATTTTCTTATAGATTCTAAAATGCTCCCCCCCTCCCCTCCCCTTTTTTTTTTGTTTATCTTTTTATTTAATGAGGAGCTTGTATCTTTACTAGCAATCAGTCACTTTGGAAACTGAAGAAAATGACTTTTTATTATCTTAGCCCTTTTCGGCCTCAAGTGTCTAAGTCAATGTTGCTTTTGAGCTAATACGGTGTTTTTCTTCCTTGGAATGGGTAGCACTTGAAAATCTCTCATTTAAGTAGACAGGTGATTCTGGTTCCTACTGGATTATCTTTATACATTAAAAGTACTTTCATCGTTATTTGATTTATTTCCTTTGTCTATTCCATTGTTGGTGGAATATCAGTCCATCTGCATATTGCCTGTGGGGTTGTAATTTGTTTTTACTCTACCTGCTATAGCCACTACATTTTTAAATCTTATATTTATCCTACATCAAATTAGCTGGTTTTCTGTATTCTGCACACTTGAAATCAAAACTTCCTATGAAGTTGTGTGATTTACTATTCATATAACACCCTTTTTATCTATATAAAACAACACTTGAGGTTTATTATTGAATTCACTGGCCTGGTTACTATATGTCATACTGTAAATTCAACTCAAAAAATAGTTCAAATAATTTGTAATATTTGAGCTATCAGTATGCATTCGTGTATAGAATTATTATTTTTTCTTATAACACCATTGATTATGGGGAACTATGTTTGGACATTTTCTTTCTCCTATTGTAGGATAAACTTGTTCTCTGCAAATTATTCCAAAAAAGTGGTCGAGGCCCGAAGAATGGGGAGCGGTATGGTGCCCCATTTAATGAGGGGGAATGGGAAAATGATGATACTGGTGTTGATTGCAGTGGTTCCGTATCTTGTATGTTCTCTGCTCAGGACCTGCATGATGATCAGGGTACAATGTTGGAACCTGGGCCTCCGGTGCCTGCAGCTTCTGGAGTTGGTGAGGCACAAGGAGCTTCTGGAATTGGCGAGGTATCTACCTTACCCGATGGTGAGGAGGAGTTGTGGACTGAGCTTGTAGAAGCTCTTCAAGATTCTCCCATTCATCTTGGATATGTTCTAAGCAAGGTATGGGCTGTCAACTTTATCCTTCTCTATTAGAAATTATGTTAATTGAGTGATAACTGATGCTTTTATTGCAACCCTACAGGCTTCTGGAATTGGCGAGGTATCTACATTACCTGATGGTGAGGAGGAGTTGTGGACTGAGCTCGCAGAAGCTCTTCGAGATTCTCCCTATAATCGTAGGGATGTTCTAGGCGAGGTATGGGCTGTCAACTTTATCATTCTCTATTGAAAATTATGTTAATTGAGTGATAACTGATGCTTCTATTGCAACCCTGCAGGCTTCAAGTTCACATGTTTTGCATTGTCAGACCATCACAGCTGGCACGCATCCTGGAGAGATATATGATGGATTATGTGAGCTCCCTTTACAGGCTGAACCTAAAGAAACGAACAATGGCACAAATACAGTGAACAATGAATATGCATTGCAGCCTGAAGACTGTGTACAAGAACTTTATGTGAACCTGGAGGAATTTCTTATGGATATTGATCCTTCTGAACTGAATATACATGATCCATTTGAGAATTTGCCCAGCTTTCAAAATTTGAATGGCACTGGTGTTCTAGCTTCAGCAGTTGATGATACTTCCCCTCCAGCTGCAGCAATAACCAATTCTCTTCAAGGACCTAGTACGTATTACAATCAACACACCCCTAATGTGGAGGTATGCGATGTTTTGATGTTATATCCTACATCCTGCCATTCCTGTTTCATTTTTTATCATTTGGTTCTCTGGTGGTCATTTGTTTCTGAAATGGGTTTTTTTTAGGTAAATGCCTTTGGGGAAGATGGCAACCAACAGATTGACACAGTGTTCCATGAATTGATGGATCCGGTCTTGCTAGCAGAATACCGTGCAAATGTTTGTTCAACTCCTGGTGCAGGTGGAAGTGATTCCAAGAAATCCTTCTGCTATTCTGATCCAAGCTGCAGTAACTGTTATCCTTACAGGTGACGACTTACATGTCTTATGTATAATGGAGAATATCCGTGTGACTGCTGAGCAGTGTGAGCTTTGCCTGCTTCTTGATCTTGGGATTATTCATTCCGAGTTATCATCGTGCTGAGACTCTTCTAAGGAGCCAATCTTTCTGTTTTTCACCTTATTATTGGTAATGCGATTGCTACCCTGACCGAGGAAGTCAAATCTTTTCTCCCGCTGTGGATGGATCGATACTTATGGCGTCCAGCTTCTTACAACATCTGGGAGCATACTGGAAACTCTTCAATTCAATCATCAGTCTAGCCATTCATCAAACACAAACATCATGTGATGCTTGTGTTACATCTGCATCTATGACCGTTCAGTATTGCTGTTTATATCTTTATACCAGCTTCATCAATTTCTGAGACTTGGGAAATGCTTACAAGGGATCCTACTCATTGTGTTCCAGCTTCTTTTTAATTTGGATATTCAACTCAGTAGTAGCTCTTTGAAGTAAACTCTTTTATGTTTTCTTGGTCTTTCTGAGTTTTACTCGAAAGCTGTGTAAAATTTATAACCTATTATTATTCTTCTTCTAATTATAGCACTTCATAAAAAAAGAATTTCTTTTTCTTTGTCATAGATGACAATTCTTTGCTCTACTCAACACAGGTCCAAATATTTGTCATGGAAACTGACCCAGATCAAGACCAGGTCAGAGAATCCAAATGAACCCAAACATTCACCCGCCAACTGTCAACCCAGTGTCCACCGAGGCATCTCCTACATTCCCGCCCTTCTCTGCTTGATTTTGTTCATCCATTCATCCCCATTTCCAGAGCCACAAACAAATCAGAGAGAAAGAGAGCGGGGAATATCATCGTCATCATCATCTCTTTCTCTCTCAATGCTGTGAATAATATACACCATATTCATGGCTCCTAGCACTCTCCGGCGTGCCATCGGCGCCGTCAAAGACCAGACCAGCATCGGCATCGCCAAAGTCAGCAACAGCACCACCATCTCCGACCTCGAGGTTGCCATCGTCAAAGCCACCCGCCACGACGAATACCCTGCCGAAGAACGCCACATCCGTGAGATCCTCAGCCTCACCTGCTACTCCCGCGCCTACGTCCACGCCTGCATCTCCACCCTCTCCCGCCGTCTCGGCAAGACTCGCAGCTGGACCGTCGCCCTCAAATCCCTCATCCTCATCCACCGTCTCCTTTCCGACGGCGATCCTGCTTACGAGCAAGAGATCTTCTTTGCCACTCGCCGCGGCACTCGCATGCTCAACATGTCCGACTTCTGTGACACCTCCCGCTCCGCCGCCTCCTGGGACTTCTCTGCCTTTGTTCGGACTTATGCCCGTTACTTGGATGAGAGACTTGAGTTTCGTATGCATGGTCGTCGGCAAAGACGAAGCACCCGTGCTAGTTTGAATCTCGATGATGACGACAATACCACTGCCGCCGCTGCCGCTGCCGCTGCCCGTGCCACACCTGTTCGAGAGATGAAAACTGCTCAGATATTTGTCAAAACCCAACACCTCCAGCAACTCCTCGAGCGCTTTCTCGCTTGCCGTCCTACAGGCATTCATTCATTCATTCACCATTCATTCCCATTGCCTCTTATTGTTATTTAAAATTCAGTTCTGGCTCTGATACCATCTATATTTGCGAGAACTGTAGGTGCGGCGAGATTTAACCGGGTGGTATGCGTCGCATTGCAGCCATTGCTGAAAGAGAGCCAGCAAATTTACTATGATTTGAATGAGATCATGAGTATCTTCATTGACAGATTCATGGAGATGGAAATCCCAGAGTGCGTCCGTGTCCATGGCATTTTCACTCGGTTGTCGAAACAACTCGAGGAGCTTGATGCCTTCTACAACTCATGCAAGTCCTCCGGCGTCTCCCGTTCCTCCGATTTCCCTCAAATCGAAAGAATCACCTCCAAGAAACTCCAAGTCATGGATGAGTTCATCAAAGAGAGATCAAACCCTGTCAAGCTCATGAATCCTGAACCCGACCAATCACCGAATCCGAACGACAAGGGGGCTGCGGACGAAGGGGACCAAAATTACTCGATCAAAGCTCTTCCTCCTCCCACCTCCAACGAATCCATTATCAAGAGTGAAGAATTGAGACTACAAGAAGAAAAGAAAAAGGAAAATGACATGAGATCAGCTCAAGAAGAAGGTGATCTACTGAATTTATCAGACGAGCTGATGATCAATGCCGATAAACAACGTGATCATGACATGCTAGCGCTCGCATTGTTCGACGGTGGCATGACGGCGGCGACGAATGATGCACCGGCATGGGAAGCTTTCAAAGAAGAGCCATCGGCGGACTGGGAGACGGCGTTGGTGCAATCAGCAAGTGTTTTGTCCGGCCAAAAGTCTGAGCTTGGCGGTGGTTTTGATATGTTGGTGTTGAGTGGAATGTATGCGCAAGGTGATCGTCAAGTGAAGAATGTGAGCTCAGGTGTAGGAGGAGGAAGTGCTAGTAGTGTTGTGTTGCCATTAGCGTCATCGAATTTGCTTGCATTGCCTGCTCCGGCGGGAGGAGGAGGGGCCGGAGAGGTGGTGGATCCGTTTGCGGCGTCATTGGCGGTTCCGGCGCCGGCGTATGTGCAGATGTCGGAGATGGAGAAGAAGCAAAGGTTGCTGATGGAGGAGCAGAGGATGTGGCATCAGTATGCAGAGGACGGCATGCAAGGCCATCTTGGGATGGTGAAATTACAGAATTACCCTCAGTATCATCACTATATGAGTGGTGGTGGTGGGTATTCTTATTTCTGATATATATATATATATATAGTTTTGATGGTGGATTTGTGTCCGTTGGATTGGTTTGTTGATGAAGGGGTAATTTTGGGAAAATATTGTTGGGACAATCAATTGATATGTGTGGTTAGAGGCTGGCATAGGGAATATGGATTTAAATTTTAATTGTCTTGTGAATAATTATTTATAAGAAATATTAAAAAAAGGGTAATTATTTTTTTTTCTTGATTGTTTTATTTTAGAGATGGAGATAAACAAATGCTTCACATGAAACTTCTAAACAAGTTTAATTTATTTTTTTCAAAAAAAAACTTTGTAAATTTAAGCAATTTTTTTTTTGGGGGAAAAAGTTCTGAATAAAATAAATTTGGCATTTATTTTCATAAACATATTCAAACAAATGATTAGTTTTTTCAAACTTTGATATTTATCTAATTTTTTACTTTTACATGACCCATTTGCCCCTTATCCATGAGACATTTCACCAATTTATTGATTTATTTATATATACCTTCTAGAATGAAACCTATCTAGAAAGGCTTCATCCCTATATGACTTAATTCCCTCTGTCTCACGTCTCATTACCTTGCCTCTAACCTTCATCCTCTTTATTATCCATTTTTCTGTTTTTCCCTTTTTTTTTTTTTTTTTCTTGGTGACATAGACATGAGTAGCTGTATATTTATTACGGGTGAGTTATTATTCTAAAAAAATATGCTTATAAAATACAGACACAACATTTATTATCTCAAAATATACTTTTATTTTATAAGTGTTCAACATTATTACTTGTGAATTAATTTTTCCAATATTGATAGAACTGTGATCACTACACCCTGTATTCACGGTCCATTAATCACTTAGAACCTGGTTTTACTTAGCCTTGATTTAAATTAATATATTAATAATGAATTAATAAATTAACAACAAACCTTATCGCTTTAGGAAGATTGATTAGATATGATTGAAAGGCAGAGTGTGCAAGTGGGGCATGCAACAACAAGAGGAAAAAAAAAAAAAAAGGTGGCAAAGTAATAACGAAGGGCCATGAATGAAACCCTGGCATGCATGCAAAATTATTTTTCTATCCACTCCAAACCACTCATTCTTCAAATATTAATGCACCCAATATTTACTTGCATTAACCACACGGCAAATTAAATACAAAACTTATTGCTCCCTTTGAATATATATATATATATATATATATAATAACAAAAGTAGATATATCAAATCTTAAGTTTTATTTTGTTTTCCTTCAATTATAAATACTTTTCACTTTTTAGATAGTGCCAAAATATTATATCTCATCATCTCATTAATGAAGTTTAAAGTTTGACGTGATCTTTGAATATATATAGTGTTTGAACTAAAGGAATTTGTTTGTTTTTATTAGGCATATGAATTATTGTGCTTGATTCTTTTATCAATCGAGTTAGTCAAAATTAATGGCCAAGTTGTGGTAACGCGTTTTATTTTTTGGGTTCGAAAAGAAAAGTGATCCAATAAAAGACCAACTTAATCACCATTAAAACCTTCAAACCTCTTCACCATGCATGTGTTTCAGATTTTCTGAGATGTGTAAATAAAAAGAATAGAATAAAAAATAATTAAAAAAATAATAATTTTGTTATTTGGTTCATTTGATTTTAATAGAATCAAAATAACACAAGCGATATAAATATAATACAAGTAGTTCACGAGTTCCATCACAAAACGGTTTTACTGTTTTACATTAGATGTTTGATGAACAATCACAAAATTAAGGGTAATTTGACTATTTTTCTATGACACTTTATTAATATCAGATAATTTGATGGTTTTTAATTTAAACCAATGATAGTGTTTTGTGCAACTTGGCAAAATTTTATACTATAGTTTTTGAGATGCAAAATTTTTTGGAATTTGTATTGTATTTAATTAACTATTTATGTTGTAAACTCATCTTATTAGCAAAATATGTAATTAGTGAATATATATATATATATAAGAAAGAAGAGTGAATGATTAATTGTCTCTTAAATTGCTTGATTGAATGAAGTAATTATAGCTAAATTATGTACATGCTAACAATCATCTTGTTAACAACTCTCCAAGAGATTAAAGGTGAGAAAGAATGCTCTCTCTCTCTCTCTCTCTCTCTCTCTCTCTTTGTTTCTAATGTATGAAGCTTTGGAGAGGACATTAATGGAGGGACGTGGAGCTCATCATTAATGGGGAGAAAAGGTGATGGAAGAGTGACGCCTATCTCTATATACGTCCAGTTTCATTCTTGTAGATGAACATAGAATGAATGACCACCGTGTGCTTGAAGATATATATATATATATATATATATATATATATTGAAAGTGAGAGATTGGTAATTTGGTAGGCATGGTTCCTTTCAGCAACCAACCTTCAGTTTCCCTCTTTGCCTTCTTTCTTTCTTTAAGGAGAGAGATGTTATATTAATTAGGGTTTATTTAAAATAAAAAACAAAAAACCTGTATCCTGGATAGTGTGGGTTCTAAATTAGGGTTTAGAGTTGCTTAAGAGACTCTAAATCTCTACCTACTTGTATTAACACCTATATATTGATTTTATAAATTTATTTTTAAATTAAATAAATTTGTTTGTTTTAAATTTTTTGTAGGTTGTCATAATTGTTGATATAATAAAAATAGTCATAGTATTGTTGTGAGAATATATCTAAAGTAAACAAATTTATTCATGCCAACATTGTAACAGTTGAGTTGTTAAAATATTTGACTGCTATACAAAAGATTAAAAATTTGACTCTCTTTTAATGAATGGTTGAGATCTAAATAAAATGTATGTAGGGCTTGCGTTTATTGTTAAAAAAAAAAAAGGTTTAAATCTATGTTTAGTCCCTGTAGTTAGGTTCGGGTGCCTTTTTAGTCCTTCTATTTCAATTTGACCGCTGGGAGTCCCTTTAGTTTTCAGAATGGGAAATGTTGGTCCCTCAGTCGGATGCCGTTAGGTTTTCCGTCAAATGTTGTTAAGTTGGTGAAATAATAAAAAATGCCACATCATAGGGTCATCTGACGGAAAACCTAACGGCATCCGACTGAGGGACCAACATTTCCCATTCTGAAAACTAAAGGGACTCCCGGCGGTCAAATTGAAATAGAGGTACTAAAAGGGCACACGAACCTAACTACAGGGACCAAACATAGATTTAAACCAAAAAAAAAAAATATAATCTATGTGGTTTACCTGTCAAAATAAATATAATTTCATTTTAAAGAGTTGAAACAAGTTATCAATGATCATCAACAATCTCTTAGTCTATTAACACCGATCATCTATATAAGATGTTTATGTTTTTATCAAAGAAGTGCATTAAAAAATCAGCTTATACAAAATAAAAGTATAAATATATTCAGATATTAACTTCATACTTGTGCATAATTCTGAGTTCGCTTGACTTTGTAAAAGAAAAAAACAACTTAGCAATGATCTATTTTAGAGGCCACTAGTGATTTTAAACTCATAACAAAGAGCTGATTTAAGGCAAGAGGTTGTGAATAAATTTAGTTTTTACTTATTAATAATTAAAAAAAGATTAAAAATAGGAAATAGGTTAATTATTGATATACTCGGAGTAGGCTGTGGTCCAACACAGTATACTAAGCTTATAGGAAACCTATAGAACTATAATTTTAAATAATGTATATAGGTTCCTATAAAATAGTACCATTATTGTTTCTTTCTTCAAATGTTAGTTTTATTTTTATTTTTTTTCTCTCATTTGTAATAATGCTGTTTTTAATCAAAGTGAGACAGAGTGACTGTACCAAAGCGTTTTTGTTTAATACTACTAGTCCATGTGTTTTTATATTTTATGAAAACTTATATTATTTAGGGACGGTTTGGGTACCACCAAATTCCATAGAGATTATGGTAATTCTTGTAGAATTTAATGTTACATAGGAATTTATATTATGGGATGTTTAGACATTTTTTTTTACAGTAATTCTATAGAAATTTTATAAAGAGGTGGGGATCAATTTTTTTTTTTTTCAAGCTGTTTGGAGCTATCGAAAAAAGAAAAGAGCACTACGATCGGGGTAAATTCCACATATTTTGTAATAATTTCATGTGCATATCCAAACACCATTCCGTGGGAATTTTTTGTAGTAAATTCCATATAAATCATCCTCGAATCCTATTGAATAAAGTTTTTATGAAAAAATTTATTATGCATCCAAACATGCCCTTAGATTTTGAAACAAGCTGAATGCAATGGTGGTAAAAAAAAAATTTTCATTACTACAAGAGTTTACTGGGTGAGTGCATGTGCATGTATCAAAGGAATTGTACATATATAATTGTTTTAAGTAATAAATATAATAATATTCTAGACATACAATAGTGAGAAAGAAAACATTACAATGATTAACAAAAGTATAATCTTAAGAAGCAATTCTAATTAGATTCTAAATTTTATAATTAATCTTCCTAACTATATTATTAGAGACTATTATAAGCATTTTCCAATTTTTTTTTTTTTGGATTTGTAAACGAACAAAGCAAAATCTAACTTAATAAATTTTAAGGAATTATTTGGTTAACAATAATGATATATTACCATGGCAATGAGATAAGAAAATTATATGTCTAGGAATATTGTGGCCATTTGAAATAACTATGTTTAATTGGGAGCTCATTAGAATATTATATGTCTAGGAATATTATGATACCAAAAATTAATTTTTGCGCATTATCCCAAAATTGTATCTAAAATGTTTTTGCAAATATAAAGTTAAAATAAATAAAATTTATACATGAAAATAATTAATTATAATAAAAAAATTGATTTTTTGAAGTAAAAGATATTCTCAAAATTACGTCGTCAAAAATTAATTTTTCTTTTAATCCAAAGATAAATAAGTATGTTATCAAATCCAAAAATGACACACTCATCCAAAAACAATGTCTAAAATTATTATTCACTTGATAATCCAACGTAATCACTTATTTTGATTGTAATGTGATTACTAAGTTACTTAATAATATTCTAAGATTGATAATCACATATTACTATCAATATTACCACCGCCATCAATCCAAACGTTGTAATCCTTTTAGATTATCACGTAATATGTGATAATGTAAAAATATTACCGTCGACCAAACCCCTAAATATTTTTTCCGAATCAATGGAATGATTAACGTAAGCCTAACTATCAAGATTTTTGTTAAGGTTTTACTTCCAAATAACACCTTCATCTATCATGTATATATAGCTTCTAATTGTATTCTCCTTAATTAATCAAATAATATGCCAGTAAATGTGGCTCTTTGAAATACACACACACACACATAACATTTATTACTCGTTTTAAGGCATGAGCATTCTCTTTTCCCTATATATATATATATATATATATACACACATGTGAACTAATAATGAATGAGAGTTAGAGGGAAAGAGGGGCCAAAGAGGAGCTTAGAATTTGAAACAACCCCCTCAAAATTAGGTCATTAATTAATTGTGCTAAGTTTTGAAGCTCCTCCTTCTCCTCCTCCTTCTTCTTCTTCTTCTTCTTCCCACCTTTTAGGGTTTTGTAGTTTGAGGTTGGTGTTGGAGAAGATAAGATCATAAAAGAGATGGAGATTGCTCATTTTATCTTTGGAATTTTTGGTTAGTTCTCTCTCTCTCTCTCTCTCCCCATTATATATATATATGATTTTCATGTTATATTAACTTAAATAAAACTCTTAAATTTTATATATATATATATATATATATATATATAATTTTGTTTCAAAAGATAGAGCTTATTTCGCTTTGGAAAAACATATACATCATCTTGCTCTTTTCACTCTCTCACTCTCTCACTCTCTCTCTCTGCATAAAAACTTCACGTGAGTCTATAAATAAAATTGAGGTTGAACTCCAAGTCCATGAAATTTGAGTCATTATTTATTTTTATATTTAAATTATATGAAATTTATCCGTTTTCATTCCTCCTTGTAACATATATTTATGCAAATATAACTTATAAATAAATACTTGAATTTTCAGAACTCTTACAAGAAAAAAAAAACCATCTTATAAAATTTACAAATTTTAAGATAAAATCATAATATATATATATATATATATATCATTTTAATGGTTTTCTTGTTTATGTGGTCAGGGAATGCAACAGCACTCTTTCTCTTTTTGGCACCAGTGTAAGTAAAATAATTTTATTTATTTATTTATTTTTAACTGAAGCTTCTAGATTTTTCTCTTTTTTTTTTCTTGCATTATAATTGGTAGGTTATAAAGCATTGAATTGATACATTTATGTCTTCAGATAAATTGATATTTTTTTCCCTAAATATTATATTATATTATATATATATATATTTTTATTAGGGTTACATTTACAAGGATCATAAAGAAGAAATCAACTGAGGATTTCTCAGGGGTGCCTTATAACATGACTCTTCTCAATTGCCTTCTCTCAGCTTGGTATGTTTTCTTTTATATTAATTTAGAGATTACGTACACTTCGCCTTCTAATTGTAGATTATATATACAATTATATGTTCTCATTAATTGGCATGAATCAAGAGGTACAAAGAATATATATATATATATAGATATATATATTAAATTACATAATTTATACAATTATATTTTTTCCGCCATTTCAGATTGTACGGTGGAAGAGGATTTCTACTATCGTGAGATTATAATGCATGATATACTATTGTCTTGCAGCTATATACATAGTAAATTTTGAGATGAATTATTACGCCATCATAACTTGATGAGTCTCCGTATTTACATATTTTTTTGACAGAAAACGTTGTATTACAATTTTGGTTCTCGTTCTCATTTATTACAAGTGAATTATAATTAAAACACAATATAAATTTCTTCCAAGGTATGGAATGCCATTCGTGTCACCAAACAACATTTTGGTATCAACAATCAATGGCACAGGGGCAGTGATTGAAGCTATTTATGTCATCGTCTTCATAATTTACGCCCCGAAAAAAACACGAAATCGAATGTCTGGTTTATTGGTACTGGTCCTCTCTTTATTCGCTATGATTGCAATCGTTTCGCTATTAACTCTTCATGGTCAACATCGGAAGTTCTTCTGCGGCATGGCCGCCACCATTTTCTCCATCTGCATGTACGGCTCACCTCTTTCGATCATGGTAAAATACGAATGTTCAACATATTTTTATTTCGATGTATTTCGAATTGCTCGCATAAATAAATACCTATACAAATGAAATGGTTGCAGAGGTTGGTCATCAAAACGAAGAGCGTGGAGTTCATGCCCTTTTTTCTTTCTCTGTTTACTTTCTTATGCGGTACCTCTTGGTTCATTTTTGGACTTCTTGGCAGTGATTTATTTGTTACGGTAATCGATGAATTTTTATATTAATCTGAATTTTCAAATAAATTATATATATATATATATATATATATATATATATTTTTAATTATTGTTTTTCTTCGTTAAGGTTCCTAATGGATGTGGAAGTGCACTTGGAGCAATTCAACTTATCTTATATGCCATATATAGGAACAACAAAGGAGAAGCCAATCAAGTTGATGAGAAAATTGCAAATAAGTATGAAGATAATTCAATTGAGATGAACCATGGTACAACGTACCTAAACAACAATAATAAATCTCATCTTGTTGGTGTTGATGTTAATGATAAAGTGTAGCACTTTGTCTTTATGTTGTTAAATATAAGTTGAGTGAGTACTTTGTATTTCTTATAGGAGTTTGGTTGAACTTTGTTTATGCATTATGTGTTTGTGCCTCAAATAAGCATCTGATTTGGTTAGACTTGGAACATTTGAAAATTGAGATCATCATCATCATCATTATTATTATTATTATTTATATTTATATTTTATATTTTTGGTTTTTGATATACTGGTTTTCTAAGAACCACAAGTTCTAAATCAGCAGAGATGAATACTGAAAGCTTTATAAGAGACAGACGTCTCTCAGTAGATGTTTTTTTTTTACATATATAAAAATTCAAGTCTCTACCGTTTAGATTAAACTAGTTGCCAATTGATATGTATTTATTTATTTGGTTTATATAAATAAACAAATAAATGTAAAATATTAAAAATAAAATGTTTTGAGAGCTCTCTACATGAATGGAAGGGAAATTACTTAAAATTATTATAATTAAGGAATTTTTATCTAAATGAATTTTCTTTTTTTACTTTTTATTTTTATTTTAAAGCCATTTATGAAGATCAAATATGACTCACTAGCTTGATATTGTGTCAGATAACCACTTTCTTCATGCCAAGTTTAGGTATATTTGGAATAACATTTTTTTAACATGAGTATTTTATTTTTTTCACTATTCTTTTAAATTGCTCGGATATTAATAAATAGCTGACCTAACTTTCAATTGATTAATATTAATTAAAATTAAAATTTTAAAATTAAAAATTATTTTTCCAATTAAATATGAATGTTTATAATAGGCAACCCTAAAAGGTAATTCCACAACTAAATACAACCACATGATTAATATAATTCAAAAAACTTGAATGAATTTCCTTTAATAATAATAATAATAATAATAATAATACATAGTAAAAAAAGGTACACCAAACAATATGAAACTTGGATCCTGTGACACAGGTCAATGATCACATCTTACTACCAAAAAACAAAAGAAGAACAAACAAACTATGGTCCATTGCCTAATAGCTGTATGAATTCAGTCTATGATAGCAATGTATGTTTTAAGTTGTCTTACATTGTTCTCCTATTTTTGTAGTATGGATTCAAATTTACAAGTAGGACGTCAGAGATAAAGTAAACACTGTTAGAGAACAGATGAAGACAAGGTTCTCATTGAAGTTTTAGTAGAGCTATCAACAAATCCTATGTGGTTGGTCCGGAATGGGTTTCACAATGGTTACCTTGTTTAAATAAAGAGAATCATTAAAGGGAAAACTTCCACAAAGCACTTTAAAAGTCTCATCCAATATTGAGTCTCATGTGAAGCTATTAAGGAAACCATGAATGGACACTGTTGAGTGTGAGAAAAGCGCATATCATGAATATGTTAACATATATGTTAGTAAATTTGTTAATTACGTAATAAGTTGAGTGACATGTAATATGTATTAGTAACCTTTTTCTATTACTATATAGAGCCTTCAGAGAAGCTGGGAGCTTCTACGGAAAATCTTTTTTCTTTTGTCAATGATCACTTGGCTCTCATATTCACTAAAGATATGACACATGGCAATACAAAGGGAGATATTTGGGATGATGCAAAGCAATATGCACATGAAAGTATTAATTTATACAAAAATACTGGTGTTTATCAAACCCTAGATGATCAGTTTACCATGTCTACAAAAGAATCTATTGCAAATCCTTCACCTATGGCGTTAGAGACTAGTATCTCAAAAACACATTGGAAAAAAAAAAATGTTGAGAAAGACCCCACAATGGATTTAATTTCTAAACATTTTATAAATTTTATAGTAATGGTCGGACCACGATTTTCAGTCCATAGCTGAAGTAGCTACAATTAAAGAAGCCTCTCATGCGGAGTATGAAGAGAGAAAAAAAAATTACTACATCAAATATTTCCTATAATTGAAGGCCTTTTTATTCATGAAACGATATTTATTTTGTCGTTTTTACTATAATATGAAGATGAACTTAAAACTTTTACGGAATTACCTAGTGGTATGAAGTTGTGTTTTTGACAAGTACTTCTAGCAAGATTGAGATATAGCCCGCTTGCAATGTGCATTATGCTAGTGCAGATTTTATGTCAAGCTCAATGTCAGAATTTTTACAAAATTTACACAGTTTTTCTTTTAATTTATGCTTTTGTAAGAAATTGTTATGTTGGTGCCTTGGATAAGAATTTTGTATGGTGTCATGTGTCATATACTTCTTGTGATGGCTTAACAAACTATATGCATGGCATTTTGTAAGAACCAGTTAGGTTGGTGTGTTGGATGTTGCTTATTTGCTTAGAAGACCAATTACGTTGGTGTAATGGTTTCGAATTAATTTATAGTTATGTTCAAAATCCTCATGAATTAGTTATGTGCTTTGTCTAAGGGGGCGTTCATTTCTGTATAAGTGGAGAGAAGTGTATTGACTTCCTTCACTTATAATGTTTTTTCCTTTGAAACGAGAAAGTGGTCATTTTTTTTACTTCAGTATTTTTTACATTAAAATGGAGGGAAGTGTTATATTTTAGCTCACTTCCCCCCACTTACAAAGACTATTAAAACGTGACACCACTTACATCGAAATAAACACCAGAAATGAAAAAATGAGCACTTCATGTAAGAGACACTTCCTGCAAAATGAACACAGGAATGTTGGAAGTCCTATCACTTTCACCACTTCAAGGAAGTGCCTTTTGAACACGAAGTGTGGCACTTCTCTCACTTCTTGACTTTCCCCCACTTTACACTGGGGGGTTCATTTCGATGTAAGTGGGAGGAAGTCAGAAAGTGGAGGAAATACCACTTACCTAAAGTGGTGGAAGTGGTATGACCACCCCTTTATTATGTTCATTTTGCAGGAAGTGTCTTTTTCATGAAATGTTTATTTTCCACTTCTGGTGTTCATTTCGGTGTAAGTAGTATTATTTTTTAAGGGTCTTTGGAAGTGGGGTACGTGGGTTTATAAAGAACTCACTAAACATGTCGAATTATTTATTCATTTATTTTAAAATTCAAATTTAAAATCTCAATATAAATTATCAATATAGGTATGTGAATCTTCATAAATCTAGATTCTTAAAAATAATAAACGTGGAAACCCTTCATCCTTTTATTTAATTTACAAATATTATTTTTATGAATATATTATTAAGGAGTCATTTAATTATCAGTAATAATATATTATTGTAGTAATGTGATCATGAATGTTATATGCTTATGAATATTATGGTCACTTGTAATAACTATATTTAGTTGAGAGCTCATTATCCACTATAATCAACTTAGTAATGTTTAAAAATTTTGAAAATACCTTTATATCTATCATTTTAAGTAAATTTTAATTTAAAAATAAAATTAAATTTGGGATGAAAATAATAAATTATAATACCAAAAATTAAAATTTCCACATTATATCAAAATTGTATCTAAAATTTTCTAGTAAATATAAAGTTAAAAGAAATAAAATTTATAGATGAAAATTAATTTTTTGAAACGGATGATATTCTTATAATCAAGTCATAAAAATTAAATTTTTTTATTCAAAAGTAAGCAAATATATTATCAAATCTAAAAAATGTATACTTGCCCATAAAATATCTAAAATTATCATTCATCCAGCATAACTAGCTATTTTAGTAGTGATGTGATTAACAAGTTCTTCAATAATATTCTAATATTAGTAGTCAAATATTACCATCAATATTACCACTACCACTACCACCACCACCAATCCAAATGTGGCGGTAATCTTTTTCAGATTACCATGTAACAAGTGATAATGTGAAAAACATTATCTCAAACCAATCAATCCTTAATAGTAAGAAATATTTCGCTTCCATTTGACTTAGATATAAGATTATGGCATGAAAATGATTTTTTTTCAAAATAATTCTTAAACACAATATTTTTTTAAAAAAAATTAACTCAAATGATTGTCACTGAAAATAATTAAATACCACATAATTAACTAAACAACAATTATATTAGGTATAATATCTTAATCAGTCTCTCTACTTTTCTCAATCTACCCTTTTAGTCTCTCTATTCCGATTTAATCCTGAAAATCCTTCAACTTTTTAATTTGGGTCCGGCATCACATATCCATTTGTATTTCTTTCAAAAAACAGAGTAGAGGGATTAAAAGAGTAGAGTGAGAAAAGTAAATGGACTGTTTAGAGGTATTATACTATAATATAATATTCAGAAAAAATCCACTTCAAATCAAACGAAACTAACGGATGCCATTTTTTATTTGGACCTGATTGACCCAATTTAAAAAGTAAAAGGACGTTCAGGATTAAATTGGAGTAGAGGGAGTAATTAGGGTATTACACCATTTTATTACAAGTAAAGCCATGATTTAACAAAATAAGCTAAAATAGACAAAATATAAATACCAGCGTGATGTCTAGAATAAACAGAGGATATGAAACCGGAATAAAAATTACTTTATCATTTTATTCATATGAATTTAATTTTCTATCTTGGGGATATTTTATCTCTAATTTTCGCCATGAAATTATAAAAAACTATCAATTGTGGAAATAATATGGGGATCAGATTAAATAAATCATGAGAATATTTTTATAAATTTTATAACAAATATTATTACAATGGAATAACAAATTCCTTCCTTTGTATTTATGGGAAGTAAACGCTCCGTATAGGCAACGGATGGGATATTGTCAAGGCTTGTTAAGAAGTGGGGCGTGGATTTATAAAATAAGGGCGTTATAATATCAAAGCCCTTCAAACTAAATCAAATTTAAACTAATTTTGACGCCCAAATCCTAAAATTATATATATATATATATATATATATATATATATAAAATCTTTGAAGGAATCGAGATAAAAATGGAAAGGAAAAATCTCCGAAGAATTCTGTGCGGGTGGAGCGTGATCAGTGGGAGGAGAGGAGGGATTCGAGCTCTGCTGTGGTAAAGATCGAACTCTTGTAAGTGTTTTTCGGACCCCTTTTTTGATTCAATCCCTTGTGGATAAGTTTTTCTTTGTTTCTTTTCTTTTTTCTTTTTGGGAGTTGTTGAAGTTAGTTTCTTGGAATTTGTTGAAATTTGGAAGGAATTAGTGTGTTTGAGGTATTTGACAATGATTTTGGTCTGGATTTGTGGAGATTTGTAGGAATGGAGGATTTTAGTTCAGATTTTAAGCTGTGAAGTGGAGAGAGTGGTCGTCTGTGAATTTTAGGGTTTTATTTTTTGTTGTTCTCGTTTCACTGGTCACTGTTTCGGGGGAGATCTGGTGTTAGTTTGAGAAGTAGGAGGACAAATTCTCTTTCTGTAGTTAAAAATTTGA
Organism: Dioscorea dumetorum; assembly: GCA_902712375.1. Taxonomy (NCBI): domain Eukaryota; kingdom Viridiplantae; phylum Streptophyta; class Magnoliopsida; order Dioscoreales; family Dioscoreaceae; genus Dioscorea; species Dioscorea dumetorum. Next base: position 2,166,306 of record CACTHL010000245.1, read on the forward strand.
AATTTGAGATTGTGAGAGGATGGCCCTATTGATAATTTGCTGTTTAATTGATTTTGATTTCCTTTGAAGCAAGATAGACTGCATTTTTGAGATGTTGCTGCTTTTGGTTTGAGAAATCGAGAAGAGGAGCTTTGAGAATGTAAGAATGAGAGGCTTTTGCTTTGATTTCTCTTCTGTTTGTTCTGAGCACAAGAATTCTCTCAAATCAATGGCGGGATCAATGTCATCCATGTTCATACGGCTTCAAGGGTGTAAAAGTTATACAGGTATATTTTTCTAGCCAACGATCTTTTGGTGCTTCAATCAGGCATCTCTTCTCTGCAATGGTGCCCACGGGGCCTCCCAACCCAATGGCCGGTGGCCAGCCGATGCCCCCATCACTTCTTCGTACCAACTCAGGCTTACTTGGTGGTTCTCAGGCTGCACAATCACCATTCTCTTCTTTGGTCTCTGCTCGCAACCAACTAGGCAGTAATGGCAATAATATGAGCTTGCTTGGGAGCAACCCGAGTGTTTCATCACTGCTTAACCACACTTTTGGGAATGGAAGTGCTGGCGCTTTGATGAATCTGCAGCAAAGAGTGGGAGTTAATGGTCATGCCAACATGATTGGCTCTGGTGAACCTGATATTCAGTCCTTTAACTCTTCAGCTGGTCAGCCTCAGGGACAGCAGCATTTTCAGAACCATTCTAGGAACCAGCTTAGTTCTGACAATCTTCAATCTCAGCAGCTCGAGGGATCACAGAATTTTCAGCGGCAGTTCTCCCTTACACATAACCAGCAGCAGCAGGTCTTAGGAGGTCTAGGCAATGTCAGTAGCTTAGGTCCGGTCAAGCTTGAGCCACAGATGGGTTCTGCTGAGCAACATGCTCCACTCCAGCAGTTGCAGTCAGTGCACAATATCGGAGCAGTCAAAATAGAGCCACAGCAGTTACAGTCATTGAGAAATTTGGGTCCGGTTAAACTTGAACACCAGCATTCAGATCCATCAGTGTTTTTGCATCAGCAGCAGCAACAGTTATTGCAACTCTCCAGGCAGTCAAATCAGGCAGCTGCTGCACGTTTGAATCTTTTGCAACAGCAGAGGATGTTGCAGCTGCAGCAGCAACAACAACAACATCAACAGCAGCAGCAGCAGCAGCAGCAGCAGCAACAAATTCTTAGGACACTGCCCCAGCAAAGAGCCCACCTGCAACAACAGCTTCAGCAAAGTCTGTCCATCAGGTCTCAAGTGAAGCCAATATATGAGCCTGGAATGTGCGCTCGGCGATTGACCAATTATATTTATTATCAGAAGTGCAGACCAGACGTATGAATTTTTCTCAGCAATGCATATTTTGGACTTACGTTGAATCTTATGTTGATGACAATTATGATGTTTTCATTGTTTTTGTATATCTTCCTGATTGATGCAGGATAATAATATTGAGTTTTGGAGGGAATTTGTTACTGAATACTTTGCTCCAAATGCCAAGAAGAGATGGTGTGTTTCTCTCTATGGAAGTGGTCGCCAAACTACTGGTGTATTTCCTCAGGTATATTTATCCATTGAGAGAGGACATTTTATTTGTTCTTCTATGCCCTGATGCATATAACTATTGCCATGTATCTGTTTATGGTTGTATTGTCTCTCCATCAACCTTTTCTTGGAATGACCAAGTCAATGCCTTTACACATTTTTATAGGATGTGTGGCACTGTGAAATATGCAAGTCCAAGCCTAGCCGTGGGTTTGGTACGCTACATGTTATTATTTTTTTAATGTTTTTCTTCTTGTTATTACATGTGCTTCAGTGAAACTTATGTATTGGCCGTTAATTTTTTTTTAATGATTAATCGTCGTTACCTAACTCAAGTGTCTTGCTGTCATGTTTCAGAAACAACGGTGGAGGTTCTTCCAAGGCTGTGCCAGATTAAGTATGCCAGTGGTACTCTGGAGGAGCTTCTTTATGTTGACATGCCACGTGAGTATCTTAATCCATCAGGTCACGTTGTCCTTGAATATGCTAAAGCTATCCAAGAGAGTGTCTTTGAACAATTACGTGTTGTACGAGATGGTCAACTGCGAATTGTTTTCACACCAGATTTGAAGGTGACATTTTATTGAAAACTCATCTCATTACGCACTATTCTTGCCATGGCTTACGAATTAATTCAATCAGGGTACATGTGTTTTGTTCTCTTGATTTCCCTAGATATTTTCCTGGGAATTTTGTGCTAGGCGCCATGAAGAACTGATACCTCGACGGCTGATAATACCTCAGGTACCTGCAATTTGAAACTGACAACTTATATTTAATCTGATCACACCTTTGTGAGCCTGTTGATATATTACTGTTGGTTATCAACCTATGCCTATGCTATTCAGGTTAATCAAGTAGCACAAGTGGTTCAGAAGTTTCAGGCTGCTTCTCAGAATGTTACACCTAACTCATCTATGCAGGAGTTGCAAAATACCTGCAACTCGTAAGTCTGTCTCAGCCAATGAACTTTCATAATTTTCTGGATTTAAGGTCGCTCATGTGTCTAACTGGTCAGAGAGGGATTCACAAGGCAGTTATCCTTTAGGGGGACTGGGCTTTTCACTAGATTGAGTGATGAAAATGAACGTGTGCTGAAATATTGTTTGTCCCAGAGTGCGTTGTCTGATGCATTGTATAATTATGTAGATAACTATTTCCCTCCCTTTTGTTTTGATTGAAGTTTTCTTGAATCTATGTGCTTTTCGAACATGTGCAGTCTTTTCTACATTTGAGCTTCAAAAAATGTGGTTTTCATGTAGATCTCATGATAATTCTTGTTTTATTATTACCAACACTCGCATGCTAAGTTATCTCACTATCGTTTTTACAGTTGAAGTTATGGTGTGTATTTCTATTTCTTTGAAGTTGGTATTGACGTGTAAAATTAACTGCTGTTGTGTATGAACTTACAGGTTTGTTGCATCGGCGCGGCAATTAGCTAAAGCTTTAGAGGTTCCTATTGTAAATGATTTGGGATACACGAAAAGATATGTCCGTTGTCTTCAGGTAGGCTACTACCTCATTGTTGCTGTGCATTCCTTCCACTGGTTGAAAAGGCTTGATACCTGTACCATTATGTTAAAACTTCTAGCTCTGATATAGTGATATCATTTAATTGTCCGATTACAGAATAGAATTTACATGGTGAGGTTAGAATAAAGAATTTAAACTGACAATCTAAGGGACTGTGGCCTTTCAACAAAATATCCTGATTAGAAGGAAATGAACTGTTGGATTTGTATCGCTTACCACTTATTGATATGTTAAGTGTTTTACTTTTATCCTGTATGATTTGGGAGTGATAGGGAGCATGATGTAAACAAAGTATTCATCTTGGGGTGAATTATCAACTATAATTTGCAAGAGAATGATGGAATAAAAACTGAGTTACGTCCAAGATAGGTGTATTGGTATTTTAAGGGAAAATTTATGTGTTATGACTGTAAGAAAATGTAAATGTCTTAGATAAGCAAGCAAAGCCCAGCCACAAATAGTGCTCCTTTTTAGAAATTAACCATATGGATTATCGAACAGGCGAAGTCAGGTCTTGTACAATCAAAGCCTGTAGGTTCGCATCAAATGGTAGTATCGGACCCATTTCTGCCACCAACTGGATTAAAATTTTCATGGTTTTTCTTCATGGAGTAATTGATGGCCTACAAGTTTTGGGGAGTTGTTACCAAATCCATTACATTTTAAATGTTCCTATGAAGTATAGTCTCAAATTCCTACTTAATGGTTCAGATTAATTTTCAGAAGAAGACTTTTCTTGCCTAAAGTTGCGGTTGGTAGGAATTTCGTGCCAATTTTTATAGAATTGGCTTTAAAGTGATAACAATTGAAGCGACATATTGTTGTGCTATGTTGCATATTGTATGCCTTGATGTATTTCACAAAACCATATGCTATAACATTGTTTAAATTAAGCCTTGGAGGATTATACGATTGGGTTTTCTATGGATCTAAAGGTGCTTTTCTTTGCCTTTCTCATAACTGATTAGGTTTTCACTTTAACATCTTATAATTGCAGATATCTGAGGTGGTCAGTAGTATGAAAGACTTGATTGATTTTAGCAAAGAAACTGGAACTGGACCCATGGGTGAGCGCTCTTTTCTGATTTCTAGTTCCTCATTTTAGTGTTTGTTGTTTACCCCAGTATGTGCATATGGTGAAGACTGAATATGACATTTAAGAAATTTTCATGATTGCCTTGCCCACATCTTTTCTGTTGGTAGTTGATAAGAAAATGGAAATGTTTGTTGCTCATGCAAAGGATGCAGCTGTGTGGCTTTCTGTGGTGGATATTGTCAATTACTAGTTAATTTCCTTTTTATAGGAACACTAGTTTCTAAATCACAAGGATGTTATTTTTGTCTCTGTTATGTTCATTATTATTGACATTTTTCTTCAGAAAGTCTCATCAATTTTCCTCGGAGGACTTTTGTTTCTGGTATTCAAGCCCAACAAGCCCAACAAGCTCAACAAGCTCAACAAGCTCAACAAGCTCAACAATCTGATGAGCAGCAAAGCATAGCCCAGAGTTCTACTCTCACGGCTGGAGGACAGTTTGGTTCTGTTAGCAATGGTACTGTGAGTGTAAATAACTCTCTAAATGCTCCAACTTCAACCACAACATCTGCAACTACCATCACCGGGCTTCTTCGCCAGAATTCTATGAATTCTAGGCATGAAAATCAAATAAGCAGTGTAAACAGCCCCTGTGGTGGGGGGATTGCTGTTCAGATACCATCAGCCAGCTCTTCCAATTCTTTAGCACCATCTCAGGCTAACCCATCATCCCCATTTCCGTCACCAACCCCATCTACATCCAATAACAACATGACTCCAACATCTCACAACACTGCCCACCTGAACTCCGCTAATTCTCCAGCAAATTTATCTACAGCACAACAGAACACATCACAGTCCCACGAAGCTGAGCTGGCTGATTCCCAAAGTTCTGCACAGCAAATGTTTCAAGAGATGATGTTGTCCTCGCAGTTGAATGGTCCTACTAACATAGGAGGCGGTATGAAAGGCCTTAATGGAGTTACACCAGCCCAAAATGCAGGAAACTGCCTTGGCGGGAATGGGATTGCCAACAACCAAGGTGTGGCCAGCATTGGGTTTGGCAACATTGGTGGGATTGGACCATCTATTAATGCAAATGGTCAAAGAAGCGCAATTGCTTATAATACCATGACCTATGATGGGAGAATCGGAATGAATAACATTCCCAGGCATCCAGCACCTGTGAACCAACTCCAGCAACAGAGTCCGGGAAACCAGCTCATGAGTGGTTTTGAATCAATTAACAGCTACAACAGCTTGGATTTCGACTGGAAGTCCTCCCCTTGAAGCTGCTCATTCCTGCTAAAATTTTCAGACTTACATACGTTCTGATGGATACTGAAAGCAGAAAGGGAGATTTGTTGATAAAGAGCTTTTATAAGTTACATGTTTGCCTCTCATGACTCTACAGCAATATGAAGATGAATATAGTATTTTATTCGACAAGTGAGTTGTTTGACAGATGATTTTTTTCTGCAGTTTTCTTCTAAGTATCTAAATACTTCTCCAAGGTTGTGCTCAACGTACTCTTAGGAACAGCACCAACAATGCTCTCCTTCCTCTCGCCATTCTTGAAGATTAGAATTGTCGGTATGCTTCGAATTCCCAACATTGTTGCAATATTTGGGCAGTCATCAGTGTTGACCTTGCAGCAAGAGAGCTTCCCAGCGAACTCCTTTGCAAGTTCATCAATAACAGGTGCTATCATCTTGCATGGTCCACACCATGGTGCCCAGAACTCCACCAGGACTGGACTCTTGCTCTTTGTCACCAGCTTGTTCCAGCTCTCATTAGTGACCACCACAACTACATACCAGTCTTACAAATACATGAGTCATGAACATCATCATCAACAACAACAATCCGCAATTCAATTCCTCACCTTCATCCACTGCATTCTTCGCTTGGCAGGTGAACCGGAAGCGGGTCTTGTTGCTGCCGCGCTGTGACAAGGAAAACAGAGTTGGGAGATCAGAAATGGTAATATTCTTCTTTGATGGAGGTTTTATTTTTTGCCAGAAAGGGTGGATGTGTTTTGTGTTTGGGGTTGTGGAACTGAGAATGGTGCTCAATTGGAAGCAGGTCTGTAAGGCCATGCTGCTATATTGCTGCTGTTTCTGCTGTTTCTCGGTGTTTTTTTTTTTTTGTTGATGTTGTTGTTGTAGCCTTGGAGTTGTGTTTTGATCTCCAAACAATTTGGATAAAGAATGTGTGTGATTCTGAGGTTCTCTATTGCTCAAGTCTCATGTGGATGAAATTTTCAGGTGGGTCCTGAAGCTAATACTGTTCAGCTATTTGTGTTAATTAGGTCTACCAAAGCAGCTTATTCTTTTTCTTTATTTTTTTTCTTTTTTGTGTTTGAGAATGTATTTTTTCAATAAAAAGAAACAAATTAATGTGCTATTAACTTGGTACCAAGGATATGTAACCTATGAATCTTTTTCATAAAAATAATTTTAAAAGATACCAAAAAGTATAGAATTAGTCTTTGTCAAATTTATCAAATTTAAAATTTCTAAATTAAACATGAAATGACCAGTAACCCCTAGTTCCCAACTAATAAACATTTATTGAGATTTAATTGTTCAAATAAATATATACGATAATTCATTTTGAAATAATAATATTATTAACAAAATAAAAATCGGATAAAATACTCTCAAGCTTGTCTGGGTCCAGACTTCTATATTGTCATAAATCCAATGTAAAAGCTATATATACTTCAAGAGAAAAGTAAAGACCAGCAAAATAAATAAATAAATACTTCAAAAACAATTTTAAAAATTGGAAAAAAAATTGAAAAAAAAAAGGAGGGAAAACAACATAAAAGAGGCTCCTTCTCATGGAAGCAAGAGAAGGAGAGAGAGAGAGAGAGAGGAGATGCCGATAGAGATGCCCAAGGGGTTGCCTTTCTCCGTGGATACATGGAGTTCGGCGTCGGGGAGGAAGCGGCACCACTTCCTGACCCACGCCCACAGGGATCATCTCGTCGGCGCCGCCTCATCCACAGCCGGACCTATCTACGCCACGGCCATCACGAAAACCCTAGCTTGTCGCTTTTTCCCTCAGGTCTTGCTCTTTGAATCTTCGTCTCTGTATTTCCTTGTTCTGTTTGTTGTCTTTACGTTTTGGGTTTTGATTTGGGTTCATTTATGGCTGTTTTGATGATGTGATATGAAATATGATCGGACTTGCTGAAAGTTTCAATTTTTGTGATGATTGTTTGATTTTCGTTTTTTCTTTGGATGTTTTTTGTCGGTTTGCTTGTGAAAGATTTGATTCTGGCCCTGCTTTCTTCGCTCTGGTTGCTGCTCTTGAGAGAGGATTGAATTTTTCTTATTGGTATTATCTGATCTCTAGAATATTGTTGTTTGGGTTTGTTGAATCCGGGCAATTGATGCTTTATATTGGATTTTTCTTGAGAGAAATTCGAAATTCATTTGCACTTTTTTCTTTTCTTCTGATAAGCATGTGGATGTGTCGAAAGCCAGATTGTTTGGGTTCAAAATTTATCTGTTTTTGGAAACCATCCTTTTATTGTTCTGCATGCCATCTATCACTGTAATTTGTGGGAGTGTTAATGTTAGGGTTTATGCTCACATTTAGGCATTCATATGAAATAGTACGTTCATTTTGTTTGCCCTTCTTTAGTTAAAAAAAAAAAATTAAATCATGCATTATCTAGAAGAAAAACACAGTCTTCTTCCTTGATATTTTATCATTTTCTTGGAAAATTAGCCAGTCGTGGTGCTTTAAGGTCATTTCCTTTCCTTTTGGCAGCTAGAGGATGCAATATTTGTGGAAATTGAGGTTGGAGAGCCTGTGCTCGTTAAGGATCCAGATGGAGATTTCACAGTTACTGCTTTTGATGCAAATCACTGCATGGGTATAATCTCTTCTTTGGAAGTCAAGTTCTTCACATTTTTTTCCCACATGTCTGATTGAAGCAACTAAAATATGTGGTTTCTATCAGAGTTACATATAATTTATGAATTGTTGTCATTATGATAAAGCAAATAACATCATCCTAGAAGTTTCTTTAAAGAAGCCCTGAGGATGACGCAATTCCATATTCTGTTGTATTCCATTCAAAGCTGGTTGGTCCAGTGAGAAATATACCATTAAGGATTCGAATTCTTCATTCCAGTAGTTGGCCATGAGAATCTGTTAGCGCTCGGCAGAATTCTAACATAATTTGTTTGTGATGTCTAATTTTTTTGCTTTTCCGAAGTCTTGAGCAATACTGATGGACTGAGTATTTATGATCCTATCAGGGGCTGTCATGTTCTTGTTCGAAGGTCCATTTGGTAATCTATTACACACTGGAGATTGTAGGCTCACTTCTGATTGTCTGCAGAGTCTGCCTGTCAAGTATGTAACCAAGAAAAAAGGAGAATCATCATCCCATCTGGATTACTTATTCCTTGACTGTACATTTGGTAGATGTTCTGTCAATTTTCCAAGCAAGAAATCAGCCATCCAACAGGTCGGATTTAGGCTCTTGTTTCCCTTCTGTTCTATGTTTTTCTCTGTCAAGCTCTATGATTTTAATTTGATATTTTTTTCAGGTAATAAATTGCATTTGGCAACATCCAAATGCACCGGTTGTTTATCTTGCATGTGATCTTCTCGGCCAGGAAGAGATCCTTGTTGACGTATCTAAAACATTTGGATCCAAGATCTATGTTGACAAGACCAACAACTCCGAATGCTTCTTTGCTGTGTCTCTTACAGCCCCAGAGATCCTTTCAGATGACGCATCTTCACGCTTTCATGTTTGTTTTCGATTATTTAATCAATTACTTGATATACTTGTTTCTTCTGGTTACGTGCCATTTTTGTCTATGAATGTGTATGTTTTCTATTGCTTTGCTGATTTGTTTTACATGATTCTTTTGTTAGGTGGTTGAAGGATTTCCAAGACTGTATGAAAGAGCAAATGAGAAACTCACTGCAGCACGAGCTAATATTCAGCCAGAGCCTCTTTTTATTCGGCCCTCTGTGCAGTGGTATGCAGGAATTGAACGTATGGAGAAAACTGAAAAGCTGAAACTAGAACTTGCTGAAGCAGAGAAGGATGAGTTTGGAATCTGGCATGTTTGTTACTCTATGCACTCATCTCGGCAAGAGCTTGAATCTGCTTTGCAGTTTCTCCGTCCTAAATGGGTCATCTCAACAACTCCCCCTTGCCGAGCCATGGAACTTGATTATGTGAAGAAGCACTGCTTCAAAACTCAGATGACTGCCGATGATCCATTGTGGAAATTACTCAAACTTAGTCCAAGAAAATCCATTTCAGTACCATCATCGACAGCTTCAAAAAAATTGATTGAGAATAATACTTCATCAGAAAACCGGTTGGAGCCTGAAAATTCTTCAAAGGAATATTTTGAGCTAAAACTAGACTCAGTTGTGCCTTGTAGAGCAAGACCAATCACATTGTTTGGACGAGCAAGACTTGGTGCGTATCATGAAGAACCTAATTTATCTTTACAAGCAGTGAAGAAACCTGAATTCATTGCACCGAAGGATGTGGATGAAGAACAATCTTTACAGCAGAGAAGCAAGAAATCTGAAGAGAATGATGCTATTAAAAAGGATGTCATGTCAGGTACAGCAGGACCATCGGAGAGTTTCAACAAGAGCTTGAAGTGCTCAGATGAAGAGCAATGTTTACAGCAGACAAGTGAGAAATCTGAAGAGAGTGATGGTTTTAAAAAAGACGCATCATGTGTTGGATCATCAAAAAGTTTCAGCCAGAGCTTGAAGAAACTGTACAGATCCATGAATGTGCCGGTGCCGAAACCTCTTCCCTCATTGGTTGACCTTATGAATGTCCGTAAACGAGCGAGGATCGAGTCAGCTTCTATTTTGTATAAAATTAGCAATTGTAGTCATTCATAGGAGTATTCATCTTCATGAATTCAGTATTTCATTCAAACAATAACGGTGATTTATCATCTGTCATGTTAATTCATTCCTGTATACCTTGATATTTGTGAAATTTCATTAACACGCCCTATTTTGATATACATCTTTTATAGGAAAATGCATAAAAATTGACACAAAACTGAGGTTGCTGCAATGCCCATTTCACACTAGTAATGCTTGTTTGTTTACATACAAAAACTCAGATTGACACTGCGATTGTTCCTTTAGTTAAAACTAATAACATGCAACATATGAAATCTGGAGAATTCTGAAATCACTGCAGAGTTCTTCCATCTAAAAAGCAGGCTTGGTGTTACCCTTTACGACCAATTTTGAACACCCACTTGTTCAGAAATCCCTGAAACACTGAATAACAAGGATTGAGATAATAAGCCAGAAACAAATAACAATGCAGCTGAGGGAAAAAATAAAAAGGAAAAAAATCAAGGTAGCATGGAAAGAATTTATATAAAATATATTGATTAAGAATTCAAAATGATCCTGCCAGGAAATAAGTTCAATTTAACTCGTGAAAGTTTTAGCGACCAGATTGTAGTTGGATCATGGAGGACATTTTTAAAAAGTTTAGTATTACATTTTTTAGCCAACAGGCTTGAATTGAAAATCCATTTCCGTTAGGACGCACCTCAAAATGAGTACTCCTTCAAATCTGCCTTCGAATCACCAATTTCGATATCAGTGGCGCATTCCTCTGCAGTTAGAGGTGGAAGCTGCCGTGTCTTCCTTTTCAGGTTATGTTTGTGCCATTCACTTTTAAAATGCTCCCTGTATTGTTTAGCATCGCCGACAATTGCATCACATGTGCCACACCTATTTTGCTTAACCTGCTCTGGAACATTTGAACTTTCTTTGGATATGCCACTTTTCTCTAATTTTTCACCTAACTCCCTCACAGGATCCACTTCACTTGTAAATCTTGATGAAGAGTCTTCCAATTCTTCATACTGGTCGACATGAGTGTCTCCCTCCACATGCACAGAAACAGCTAGGATTTCCACTCTGCCTTGCCAACTTCTCACAAGAGCATCACAATCCCGGAAAAAGCCTGGTTCCATTTCACAGACCTGAAAAACCAGACACGTTTTAATTTAATACACATGGGCAGCTATTCATAATAAATGTAATCATGCAAAATTCAGACCTTTAGAACTATGTTAAGGGCATTGGACATAACAGAATCACAACGTTAGCTCCAATAGATGGGGAACTAAGGCATCTCATTTTAAGCAAGGAACGAGGAGTGATAGCACATGTTTCTTTTATCAGTGAACTTATTTGAAAAGCATGCAACCAAGTCAAGAAGTCAATGTCATTGCAAATAATTCTCCACAGAAGATGCAAGTAACACAGCCAAAAGCAGCTCATACATCAACGCTAAGTAACATTCAACTTCATACTGAACAATTTCACACTTACAATGGATAGATGGTCTGGAGATTCATCTTGTGAGACAATATTTGTGTTCCATTCTTTGAGTTTTTCCATGAGAGGGGGAAAGTTCTTCTCAGGTATGATAACTCGTATTCTCATTGGGGATCGTTTTATGGGGAAGTGCTTTTGAAGCTCACGTATAACTTCCAATGCCTGCAAAACAAAAGAAAAGCATATGTCTCATCAGTCAGTGGAAATAATTATAAACAAGAAATTAGCCAGGTAATGATAATAATAAGATTAAAAAAGATCAATTCAACTGACAGATAAAAAAGGAATAAAAATGAAAATAACTTAAGGGTCTTGTATGACTAGTGAAGCAGAGAAGTGGTTTATGCCTACAGAATCACAACAAAGAAAATAACATGCATGTTTTGTCAAGAATGTAAACCACATAATAAAACTTAAATGTAAATTAGATAATAATTAGCAGAAGCAATACCAGAAAAGATTTAAAAGACTTCAAACAAATGTTAACGAAATCACTGGCAAGAATATAAGAAAAAGGTGAATCTATGAACACAAAAAGATCAAGGCCAAGAATCACCAACAACAACGTGAAAGCATATTGATCCATCAATCAATACAGACTTAAATGTGCCAATCTACACCCTTGTATATCTCTGTAAATTTTTTCCTCACTAAGTTAGAAGAGCTTTCTTGTAATATAATCACATCATTGTAGCAAACCTTATACTCATTCCTTCTGTTCCATTGTAAAAGAGTGATAAGCAAGGCATCAGTATAAGATCAACCCCTCAATGAAAATGTCTTAAGAAATTTGAGGAATGGGTTATGCACTTCCAAAAAGAGAAACCTATTTTGTCTGACTTTGAATCTCAATTAGTAAATCAGTAAAATATATGTGACTTAAAGTACCAGCTATTTGAGATATCATAAATAAGTAACTTCATAAAAGACTCAAATAACCATGCATGAAGAATAGAATAGATGGCTCAAAACCTACACACACTTAAGATATGACAATCATGACAACCATGAAAAATTAGCTATCCGATATGTCTGTCCTGAAACAAGAAGTATCTCTAGTCTAAATCATAGGGGATAGGTATTAATACACCATTATGGTTATATATAATGGTACCAACAATTCTTTGAGAAAAAAGGGATTAGAGAGCTGACTTTAAGCAAACATTTGCAATCAAACAGATAGATGCTACATAAGGGAGGCATTGACATAGAAAGGCAGTTAGCATGTACACCAAGCAAATGTCCTGTCAACATTTATAATATAGCTTTTGAAAACATGAGAATGCATCTGACAAAAACATCGATGAAAAAGATTAGCAGCCACACAAAAGATTCTAGAAAATTTTCAGAAACAAGCAAATTCATTTGCAAAGTGTTACAAGTCAGACTACCTGCTTCTTCGAACTGTTATGAGGATCCACTGCAAAGTGTATTTCATGCATTAGTCGCTCAATCATGTTGATAGTATAAGGCCGCTGAGTTTCAGGGTTAATAGTCTTCTGCATGACAATAGTGGCAATATCACGAAACTGACTTGATAACTGTGATTCTCTCTCCTTGCCAGCAACTTGCAGCTCTCCCTTCTCCAAAATCTATCATTCATCTCTAACAAACTCAGTCCCCATAAATCTTTCAGTAGTTCCCCACAATTTGCACCAATTTATCACAATATGAACTTTAAGAGAGTAAATTGACTTGGAATAACGCATCAGAGCAACAGCATTAATTGTAAACATGAATAAATCATCCATAACTAAACAAACTCCGCAAGCATCTCAACATTAGGTTAAACAAACGTACTTATTTCATGAAAAAATTCACCTTTCACAATTAAATTATTAAAAATAAAAAAAGAAAACAAACCTCCAAACAGATCTTAGCTTGATCATCGGTACCAAATGCGGCGATCAAGTCCTTGGATTTCGCAAGAATTCCTTTCGAAACATTAGAGTAAACAGTCTGCGATTGCAGCACCTCATCAAGATCCTTCTCCCTAAAATCAATACACCATAGCAAACTTCAACAAGGAAAACTAAAATTCAAAAGAAAAAACAAAGAGGGTTTCGACGGTACACTCCGGATCGCCATGAGAGGACCTTGTTCTTGTAGCAAGCTATCTCGAATCGCGTGCCACCCTTCTTGAGCCGCACTACGGCGACGTTCGTCAGCCTCTTCTGGCCAATCGGTTGCACCAGCGTCCTCGACATCGCCGGCGCCGCCGGAGGGGCCTCTCGTTCTCTCGAGTGTCGTGCTAAACGAATACCTCGAGATTCGGGTTTTGCATTTTATGGCCTCCAAATGAGCGGTTCTGATGTGCCGAATTCTCCGTTGTGTGAACGAACGGCCCAGATGTGCTAGATTCTAACAAATACGCCTCGTGATCTGAATCATTTATAAGCCGTTGATTTCATTGCGACACCTTATATAAGCATATCCGATGCGCTGAAATCTCCACTGTCTAAATGGACGGCCAAGATGAGCTAGATGTTAATCAAGCACCCTCAAGATTCAATCCATGTCTTTAGTTACTCGCCGTTGATGAAATCACAAACCATGATGAACGGCTTTGTTTATTTTGATCAAATATGCTACTAGCTCTTAAAGGCATCCAAGGAAATAATCATATTAGAGCAACTCCAAATTCAATTTTTTTTTTTAATCAAAGCAACAAATACTTATTAGTATCTATGTTTCGCCTGAGTTATTTGTTTCGAATGTATTTGTTAAGAGGGTTATATGTGAGTTATTGCCATAAATACACTTTCATCTTAAGGCCTTGTTTGGTTGGGGGATTTTGGAGGAGTAGTAAAGGGGGATTTTAGAGGGGTAGAGGGGGTGAGAGGGAGTTATACTTGTTTGGATAGAGGTGTGAGAAGAAAGGGAAGGGGTTTGGAGGGGTGGAGCACCCTTCCAAACCCCTTATATCTCACCCCTCAAAATCGGGTCTTTTGGAGGGGTGGGATTATTAAATAATTTTTAATAGCAAAAAGATCATGCGAGTAGTCCATTATACCCTTTATTAATTTAAAAAAGACATCGTATCTTTTTTTTTTAATAATTCTTGATTTTCATAATGCGAGTATTTTTCATACAATAAAAAATAAAATTATCACAATTTAATATGGATACAAGTATGAGATTTATATGAAAATTTTTTATTCCCACAAATATATTATTTTCATAAATTTAAAAATACGAAAAAAAGTAAAAAAATGTGGTATGTAGTTATTGGTTTATTATTATCAATAATAATATAAAAATAAAAAATATTGTAAAAAACTTATTTTTTTTATATAAAAGAGCAAATTGGTCATATATACATTATACTCCTCTCCACTCCTCCTCACTCTTCCTCCCAACCAAACAAAAAAAATAAATTAACCCCACTCACTCCTCCATTCAATCAAACATAATATGCTCCCCGATTGAATCAAACTAAGGGCTAAGGGTGCACTTGAGTGGGTGAGGTGCAACATCACCCACATGTTAATTTCTTTAATAAAGATTCTAACCCTCATCACCCGACATATCATACGAGATATCCATATTAATGAATGTGTCTGTTAAGAGGCGTGCATGTGAGTTATTACCTCAAGCGCTTTCATCTTAAAAGTGCACTTAACTGGGTGGGAGTGCAACATCACTCCCGAGTTAATTTCTCCAATAAAAATCTAGACATATCATACGAGGGATCCATGTTATTGTCTCTAACCACTTGAACCAAATGGCTTTGTCACTCCAAATTCAATTTCATGAAAAGTTATTAAATTAAAATTTTACCTAAAATATTTTTATTTTTATTTTTAAAAATTTTTATTTTTGAATTCATATTTTAAAATGAAATTACACAGTTACCCCAATCTTATCCCTACACTGACGAGCTTGCTGAGATCACAATAACATCGCCTATTAAATATAAGGACACTTTTAGTATTAAAAACATTGCCATTATGAAAAAATTAAGTAGGAAAAAGCTCAGAAAAATGGGTAGTGGGAAAAAATATCAAAAACTCTCACCCCTGATGGTTCATTTTCTATAATAATAATAATAATAATAATAATAATAATTATTATTATTATTATTATTATTATTATTATAAACAGTGGTGTAGCTAAGAAACTCAGGAAGTGGGATCAATATATATAATCATTATCATCTATAATGCAAATAAATCATATGTATAAATATAACAATTATAGTCCGTATGAATAATTTCTTTAATAACATCTCCGTTTTTTCAAAGTAAACTTTTGATATTTTTTATTTTAAATTATAATTTTTTAGTCTCTTTATAATTTAAATTGAGTTTTGTCAGTCACTCTAAACCCTAAACTCTTGCAAATACTAATTTAAATGGGAGAGAGACTAAAAACTTATAATTTGAAAATAAAAAGATTATTCAAAAAATTGTACTTAATCAAAATAATGTAAAAAATACAAATAATGAAAAAAAACCAAAACAAAAGAAACCATAAAAAAAAAAATCAATGTCGTTTTTACCTAGATGATCTAATCGTGTTTATGAGCCATAAGCGACATAAGAGGCTTGGTCCACTTGGATGATATCTTCGCATGAATTAAAATTGTCTTATTAGTTCTTCAGAATTTCAATAAATTAATGAGACATTATTAAAAAAAATAAGAGATTTGAAAAAATAATAAAAGAAAAATGAACATCAATAATGAAAATTTTTCGTTTCACTCTAGTTCTCACTCACAAAATCTTATAATTCGCTATACTTACAAACCCTTTTTTTATTAATTTATTATTTATAAAGAACATGAATAATAAAAGTGTTTTTCAGTACAGACCTTCAAAGAATTTAATTAACTTAGAACCCCCTTCTTTTGAACAAATTTTTTTTTTCAAATTCAAACTAAGAAAATAATTAAATTAGTTAGCATTTTGAACTTTGAAGGCCCATTAATCACTAAGATAGTTAGAAACCACCCACAAACAAATCATAAATACATCCCATCCAAAAATTTTGCATTTGACCCCCATTTTTTTTAATTTAATGGGTCAACATGCCAAGTTAACAAATATATATATATATATATATATATATATATATATATATATATATATATATATATTAATGAATAGTTGTAAAATTTTTTGTGGGGGTAAGATAATAGAAGAAAATAATGAATTAAATTTTATGATATATTATTTTTGTTAATAATAATAATTTAAAAACATATTAGTTAAAGAGTCAATGTCTTATGGGATCAAAGCCAATGCTTACAAGCAATAACACAAGGACATCTGAATCTTTTGCAAAACATAATAAAGTGGTGTCCTTCAATGAAGGATGAAACTAAACATCTCAAGCTATCCAACTGTGAAAGATCATTGTACCAAAATAATAATTTTAATTATTCATCAATTATTAAAATAAATCTATGTTTTTATTTATTTATTTAATTTTGACCTTTGAAGTCCATAATTCAATTAAAACTAATTTAATTTAGTTAATTTAGTTATGATTGTATAACATATATTATAAGTAAGCTTAATTAATAACCAATATCATTATGTATAATTTCCATCATTAACCATTTAACATACTTCTAAACATTATGTAATTTTCTTTGAAATCATTATTAAAAAAATATATTATTTATATTTTATATTTAATATTATCAAAACAGGTCACTAAATCAATCAAACTAAAAATATTTTTACCATGCATAAAGACGTTAGGTAATAAAATCTACATAACTTTTATGACTAGCTAATTAAATTAATTAATCATATATACTCTTACCTAGAATATCCCTCATATATATATATATATATATATATATATATATATATATATATATATGAAAGGATTAATTAGGTATTACTAAAACAAGTAGGCAGTTGGGAGAGTTTGCCTAAAGTGTGATGTATATGAAAACACACATATCATAATTGTTAATGTCAGTGTAAGTGTAGTTGGGAAAAGTAGGTTTTAACTTGAAATAGTGAATGAGGTGGGAAAGAAGATGAGAAGGTTGTTGCAATGCATGCTTTTTCATCTTTGGAAATTCTCACTTTGAAGAACTTCATTTAATTAATCAATTGATTAAATTAAATTAAATTAGATTGAATTAAATTAAACACTAACTCCACTTTAAGTTGATGAAAGCTTCTCTAAACCTTTTCACTTTGTCATTTTGGTTGTTGATGAGAAAAGGATGGAGAAGAGAGATGAAGGTACAAGAGATATTCATGAAAGGTGGTGAAAGAGAAAGAATAGTTTCATGAAATAATATGCCAAATCATGTCTTAATATAACGGTACCTTTTTATTTTCCCTTGCTTATTATTTCAATGAGTATATATATATATATTTTTTATTATATTTTTTCATGCATTAATTTGTATTTCTGAATGTCAATTCTGAAAATCTAAGATTAATTAGATATTCAAAGTAGTTGTATATGATGTACTATGAATAATTAAACTTAATGTCTTTCTTGATGTCTTTCTTGTCATTCCATCTTCCATTTGCAATTGGTTGTTGTCCTTTTCCATTCTTGCACAGTTTTGCATGAAATTTGGATTTTGAATTCAAGTCTTTAACCAACCTTAGCATTATATTTATATATATATGTATGCGTATATAGAATTAGTCATCGGTTCGACTCATCTAACTATATCCATATTGAGACTTTATCAAATTAAAGACATGGAAGCAAAGTTTTCATATAGAAAACACTTGATTTTTTCTTTTTCTTTTTTTTTTTTGATCTTGAAGACATTGTTCATTAAATTAATGGTGATGGTTGCGCTATTGATATCAAACCGAAGTGTTGAAGAAGATGTCCTATACATGAATCAAATATTTCGGCAATTAATCAAAATTGTACTTTACGCTTACTGGTTAAATCTCATTGACTAAAGATGTTTCAGGTATATATTTAAGTTTGAAAGGGAAAGCGACTCATCATGTTATTGTATTAATCAATGTATCATATTATACCTATTTAACAGTTATCGGTGTTGTCCTAACAAGATCGTTGTCATAATTAACCGATTAAAGTTAACCAAAGAAATTAGGGTTTAGGGTTTACATGGGACCTTGTAGAGATGCCTTACATTGGAATGCTTGTCAAAATAAGATTTGTTTTGTTATTTCAACATCATGGCTGTAGTTGTACCTTCAAATATAAGGGCTTCTTAGAGAAAATATAGCAAGTTGTGGTTAAAGTTAGGGTTAGGGTTTCCAAACAAGTAACATACCTAATTGTTCTTGCCTTTTATATTAATAGGATGTGGGTACAACTGATATAAGCAAATTTAGCCCTCTCCTTCTTTTAGATCAGATGCAAAAACATTAAGTTTATCTACTTAAATTGATGAAGAAATATTCTTAGAGAAAAATTTGAAAGAGTGCCATGTATACACTCAACTAATATTTATCAACTTTTAAAAATGTGAAAAAAAAAAACATATACTTTTTATATCTTTTCTTTAGTTCTTAATTTTCTTCACTTATTCATTTCCTTTCCTTCAATCAACTATACACTACATTACATACATATATACATATATATATATATATATATACGTATGCATGCATGCATGCATACAGAGAGAGGAAATTAGTGAGTGAGAGAATGAGGTTTGAGGAAGTTAAAAGGAGAGAAAAAAACAGGTGAGAGATTTGATAGGGAAGGTTAAGGGTTCAATGAAGAAAGGAAAGGTAATATGTCTTTGCATGTGACACTTGATCATTTATTAATATATTCATATGTTCTATAACAACAGCAACAACAACAACAACAACAAGATTAATATTATTACACATGAAAATCCTCCCCTTAATTACTTATATATCGTGCAAAACCAACTAAAGTGACTTACCATCCAAGCCCTTTCTTTCCTTCTCTTCTTCTTCTTCTTCTTCTTTGCCTGCCTTCCTCCTTATTATCATCTCTTCTTCATCATCATCATCCTCATCATCTTCATCATATATATATTTCATTCATCTTGTTATTCATAATTACTGGTATTAATTTATAATAAGCTTAATTAAGCTTGCATTAGTTCATATCGAGCTTCTTTATTATTATTATAATATATATATATATACACACACACACACAGAGACTAAGCTAGCTTGTTCATCTTGAGCTTCTGCAACTATATGGAGTTATCAGGAGGTGCAGGAACAGATGATGGAAAGACGATGATGACAACGATGTGTTCTCGAGGACACTGGCGTCCCGGAGAAGACGAGAAACTCCGGCAGCTTGTTGAGAAGTATGGCCCTCAGAATTGGAATTCCATTGCTGAAAAGCTTCAAGGAAGATCAGGTCTCTCTCTCTCTCTCATCTTCTTTGTTAGCTTAGTTGTATTATCACCACAAGTAGTCTGCCTTTGTCCTTATAATAAAGCTTAATTAGCACTAAAGGTTCTATCTTTTGTTTGTATATATATCATCACCACAAGTAGCTAGCTGGTATGCCTTAATCTTCTAAAGTTTGGTTCTATAGTTTCTATCAACCCCTCTCCCTCTCTTTCTCTCTCTTTCCCTCCATCTCTTATTTGTTAGTATGTATATATCATCATAATAACTTTTTTTTTGTTTAGATTTCTCTCTCACTATATATGTGTATGTGTGTGTTATTATTACTGTTTGGTTTTTGATTATGTGATTGATTGATAATATGAATTTTATTGTAGGAAAGAGTTGTAGATTGAGGTGGTTTAACCAGCTTGATCCAAGGATCAATAGAAGGCCATTCACAGAAGATGAAGAAGAGAGGCTTCTTGCAGCACATAGAATCCATGGCAATAAATGGGCTCTCATTGCAAGGCTTTTCCCTGGAAGAACTGATAATGCAGTGAAAAACCATTGGCATGTCATCATGGCAAGACGACAACGAGAGCGATCGAAAATTTACAGCAAGAGAATTCATGAACATCGTCACCTTCTTGAATCCACTTCAAAGCGTTTCGGCTTTTATTCGGGTTTCGGTGCAGTTATGCAACTGAATTATAAACCGAACTCTTCTCCCAGTGATGGCTGTGTTCATGAGGCAATGAACAAGTTTGAATTGTTTAGAATTGGAGATAATTCAAGTGGTTTGTTGAATCTTGGAAAAGATAAACAGGAAGAACAAGAAGATGATCAGTCTTTGCAGCAGCAAAAGGGTGCTCCTTTCATTGACTTCTTGGGTGTTGGAATTACCTCTTGAATCTTTGTCCTTTTCAACTTAAAAAATGTCTTATATAAATTATTTATCACGTTTATATTCTTGTGATGATGTTCTATTTCTTGTGATGTTTTAAATAATTTTATATATTCATGGGTTAGTTCACACCTTAAAAATATAATTATATCAAAACATTGTATTTCATTCATTTCTAAGCAAAATTTGTGGTTTACAAAGGTATCATCTCAATGTTCTGCTCTATGTTGTACTATGAATTGAGACACAAAGAAGATACATTGTTTCGGAGTTGATCACAAGGCGATGGAAATACATTGTCAGATTCTCCGGCAACAAACTCACATTGCCATTCGGCTCGATTCCCTTGACAATCTAAGGTTACATTCTTCAAACATATTCTGTCGAAGACTGTCCCCTCGATACCTTCGAGAACCGGTGCTTTCATTATACCTAAGCCTACGATATTGCTGATGAAGATACCGTTGATTCTCGGCAAGGCTTTCCTATCCCAGTTATCATCAGGGTGGTCATCGGAACCCCTGCTGATTCTTATCGGTATCTTTATCATCTTCATTGTGACGTTAGTAATGGTTATGTTGGTGATGTATCCTCCTCTACCGCGATCAGTCTTAATCCTCACTGCAGCTGAAGAATTCCAGACATTCAAGTCTTCGACTAAGACATTTGATATCCCACCAGACATCTCGCTTCCAATCCCAACTCCTGAGCAAGTTGGAGTTGTGCCAGAGACTCTCCTGATTATGATGTTTGAGCTCGGACGATGCATCCTAATGCCATGCTGATCCCACCCACTCTTCAAGGCGACTAAGTCATCGCCACTCTCTATGTAGCAGTCTTCAATGCATAAATTTAAGCAAGAATCTGCATATCATTTAACCAGAGATTCAACCAAAATTACAAACAAATATACAGGGACACTCAGGGTGCACCTGGATCAATGCCGTCGGTGTTTGGCGAGTTAAGTGGAGCCAAAACTGTGACATTCTTCACAACCACATTGCTGACGGAAAAGCAATTCAGGCTTGAATAGTTCATTTCGATATTACGACAGTAAAAATGAGTAGAATAAGTAACTGAGAGATTTAAGTTAAAGTTCAAGGCATTTAACCTGCAGTAGACAGGATGTATTGTCCAAAATGGAGAGTTAAGGAAGGTGATGTTGGAGATAAGAATGTTATGTGAGTTCACCAATTCAAGAAGATGACCCCTTGTATGATTTAGAGTTTTGTTCCACCATAACTCCCACCAAATCCTCCCTTGACCATCAATGCTTCCGTTATGTCCTGTAATCTATCTATATGCTTCAACAAAGATTTCAATAAAACAGTATCGATCCAATAGAGCAGAGAGTTTGGTATATCTGTTTATCATTTGCCTTAAAAACATAGCATGAAACTAAAGAAATTTGCAACTATCAACATAAACAGAAGACACAAGGCATTGGTATATTATGCACATGAGTACAAGAGCAAGACAGTGATCTAGTTTGAAGATATGAGACTAACAATTAAATAAAAGCATCATTTCTCCAGTTGAGCAGAGAATCAAGTCTATCCGCTTATACTTTCACCTCGGCAACATGGCACAGCACTTAAAAAATTTTGACACAAAACAATTAATTTCATGAAAGGAGAAGTAAACATATGGTATTTGTCCATGATCCCACATAAACACAAAAACAAAATAGAAAATTCGTTTATGCAACTAAGCAGAAAATTCGGCATATCTGCTTATCATTCATCGCAGAAACATCACACAACAATGATTAAATTTTGATCTATACCACCAATATACGCACAAGTATATTGCCTCCAAACGGTTTTCTAGTTTGTTGAAAACTATTACTCATAAAGAAACAAACAAGAGTTCAAACAAAACTTCCATTAAACTAATCCTTCACAGCTTCCAATGGAGGTGCAATCTAGGTAGGTGGAAAAGAATAAAAAAACCAAGTAGATGGATTTGATATATTCTTGTTTAATGGAAGAAAGCACAACCTGTGATAACTACATCATTGAGTCCATCTCCATGGATTAGGCTAATGTGGCGACCTCCTGGCCTCTCCCTCCCTCTTCCATAAGATGGCAATGGGTCTATCAATGGCCACTCCTCTGGATTCTTGCAAACCCAATAAAATATTACAAATATAAAACTCAAGTAAATGAATCAGAAAATTAACAATACCAATAAAATATACATTTGATTTCCCTTTTCCCAATGAATTCGATTCTGAATTATTTTCTCATTGTGATGAATCTTCAATGCATGCACTTGTTCAGTGCTCATGAATAATAAAAACATGCAGACAGTTCAACAATTAGCTGTGAAATCAGCTAATTGAGCAAAAGCCATGAAATCAGGGTTTTTCCTTGCTCAATTCCCAACTAATCAATCCATACACAATCTTAGCAATTGAGCAAAAGATCAAAACTTTAAACAAATTAATCATCAAAGGATACCTGCGAGCCCAAAATCACGGCCCCTTTCTCCAAGAAAAGGGTGAAATTGCTGGTGAGATTGAAGCTCCCTGTTAGCCACCTCCCCGGAGGAACATTGAGCTGAGACCCACCCTTGTCTCCCAACCTCCCCAGCTCCTCCACAGCTCTTCTGAAAGCCAAGGTATTCAAAGTTTCACCATCGCCCACTCCACCAAACTCTCTAATGGAGGAGATAACCCTCCTCTGCGAAACAGGACGGTAGAAGCCCGAACAAGAGCTCCGCTTGGCTTCTTCCACCATGGACTTATCAGAGGCCACCACCGCCACCGACGTAGGTCTAGCTGGATTAGTTTGGAGCCATGAGAGGCCAATGAGCGTCATGGCTACGGCGAGTATCACCAATGGAGGTTTCCTTAGAAAACTCCATGCTTTGCATGGTTCCATGCTTTCAAACAGAAAGAAACAGAGATGAAATGGTTACTCGACTAATGGAAAAAGAAGACCGTTCTGCTCACCCTCGGAACACGTTAACAATGTAATACTAGTTAGTAGACTATTTGGTGTTAATATAAGATTTTTTTTAAAAAAAGATTCTCTCTTATTTTTTTTTTTTTGTCAAGAAGAACGAAACCCCTAATGGGCCCGCTAAACTAAGACAGGGGCGTGCGCATGCCTCGACTGCGGCCTGTGGGGCCGCGCACACATGGGCGCTGGTACCACCCACAGTTCGTGCTCACAATTCTCAGACATGCACCCTCACCCCGAGGATTCGAACTCTCGCCACTTGCGAAGCGTCCTCACGGGGGACCCAAATGCCAATTGACCCAAAGGCCGTTGACAAAGATTCTCTCTTATTTAATTTATATCATTTTTTTATATAATAATACTGAAATGATGTCATTTGTTTTCTTGGCAAAAAA
Organism: Dioscorea dumetorum; assembly: GCA_902712375.1. Taxonomy (NCBI): domain Eukaryota; kingdom Viridiplantae; phylum Streptophyta; class Magnoliopsida; order Dioscoreales; family Dioscoreaceae; genus Dioscorea; species Dioscorea dumetorum. Next base: position 2,190,325 of record CACTHL010000245.1, read on the forward strand.
ATTACATTAATATTATTAAATTAATAGAATGTGTTAAATGATTTTTATATTTTCTATATGTATTTATTTTTAAAAAAATTATAATACTTCATAATAGTATTTTACAGCATTATGTAAAAACAAAATTCATAGCCCATTGACATTAATCTCATTGTGAAAAATTATATGTAAAATTTAACTTTTGGAATATCTAATTGTGTGTGCTCATTTGTAGCTCAAACTTGTGTCAGGAGGTGAGTGTACAAAGTTTGAACAATTTTTTTTTTTTGACTCCGCTTGTAATATTTGTTTAAAATAATAATTATTATTATTAAATAATTTATTAAAATAACCTTCATCGACTGCCAGGGGCATGTATATGAGAAAATTTAGGAAGGTTTATTTGAGGGGGTTCAAGTAACATGGCGTATATGTTATTTATTGAGTTTATAATTATTTTTAGGGAGTAACACTTTAAGTTATGTTTTTGCTGCGGGTGAGGGGAAAGCGTCATCCTTCAAGTCCGGTGTCTTTGAAAAATCTCCGGCGTTAGGGACGGAGAAATTTGTCCACTTGTTATATATATATATATATATATATATATATAGGTAGCCCTTGGAAAATTATTTATTTATTTAGATATATTTATGACAGTGATATGTGTTTTATGGCCTTTATAATTTGCCTATAAAATAAAATATTAATTGTTTTGTTATTAATTGGATTATTGATAACATATTTTCTATGTATGCCCACACTTGCTTATTAGTCCTGGAGTATAGGCACTTGGCAGTGCATGGGCAAACATGAGTTTATAACCCTGTATCTGTGGCACAGTGTTCATGCACTATTCTTAGTTCTAGGTTACGTTAATATATGCAAATTATATATTATAGGATATCAATATAATACAGTCATATCTTCTCTTCTAGGGTTACATTGTAAGAAAAATTTATTAGTTTAGTATGATATTTACAAATCTTCTAAGAGTGCACATGGTGGATTTATTAGCTCATGTGCCAAATTAATAGGTTCTAAGGGTCGACAAGTCACCTGATGCACATATGTAACATATGTGGTACAGTGTTCATGCACTATTCTCAGCTCCGGGTTCTGTTAATATACGCAAATTACATATTATAGGATATCAGTATCAGAGAAGTCATATCCCTTTCTTCTAAGGTTACAATGCAAACAGAATTTATTAGTTTGGTATATATATGATTCTTACAAATCTTCTAAGAGTGCACATGGTGAATTGATATTACCTCATGTGCCAAGTTAATAGGTTCTAAGGGTCGACAAGTCACCTAATGCGTACGTATGTAACTAATTGCACCTTAACAAACCCTTAATAAAGTGTGAAGCACTTATGGGAAAAAAAAAAAATCAATGTACATGTTGAATGAGTTACAAGTCAAATTTAGGTGTTGATTTTTAAACCCTTTATTGAATAGATCAACTTTATCAACCCTAATAAATCTCAATTAAATCCTTGGAAAAGTCCAAGTCAAGAGTCATGACATATATTATCCTAGAAACATGACCATATTTTGTTTTTCATCATTATTTATTTATTTATTCTTAAATGAAAATTTTCCAAAGCATATATATATAGTCATTTATAAACCTTCAAAACACTCACCTTCATAGAAAATGGATATCAAACAAGAAGAGCTCCAAGTTTTAGGCATTTTCAGCATCTATCACCAAGCATACAAAATCATACTTTTAAACCAACCTCTCTTCACTCAAATCTCCACCATCCTCATTCTTCCTCTGGCTTTCTTTTCCATATCCTACAACTATGTGTCTAACCTTCTCATCTATGACTTTGATACCATCATCACAGTCTTCCAAAATGCTAACTCAACAATGGCAGAACAAATTGCATATGGTATAATCTTTGGTTTTACCATTTTGTTCCTTATAAAGTTTTTATACTTCATGTTAATCCTCATCTTCTTCGCTATCCTCCCCGTTACCGCCATCACTTACACCGTAACCTCAACTTCGGCATCTCAAACCATCACATTCAACAAAACCATGTCTTTTGTCTCCAAAGTCCTAAAAAAACTCCTAATAACTTTCTCTTGGTACTTTCTCACAATGCTCGTCTACAACATCATCACTTGCATATCTCTGATCGCATTCATTTTCGCTAATCTCGAACCACAACTAAGTATGAAATCATCGATTATTCTCATGATCTTGGTGATAATATACGTTATCGGTTTCACATACATGAGTGTGACATGGCATTTTGCTAGCATTATATCAATATTAGAGGGCAAATATGGTATTGATGCCATAAAGGCTAGCATGAAGTTGATCAAGGGGAAGATGAAGGTGGCCATGAAGATCACCATCAAGTTCTTTCTCTTGTTTCTTGGCTTTGAGATTGGTTTTTCAATGATGGTATTGAATGGTGGATATGAGAATGGATGGAGAATTCTTTTTATGGTTATATTGCTAGTGATGCTCACCATGTTGATGCTTTTAGGGTTTGTGTCATTCAATGTTCTTTACTTTGTGTGCAAAGCTTACAACCATGAAATGGTGGACAACTCAAGACTTTTTCATCATTTGGAAGGGTATTTTGGGGAGTTTGTGCCTCTCAAGGCAAATGATGTCCAATTGGAACATTACTTGGTTTGAATGTTATATATATATATATATTATTGAATGTCCGTTGAATATCAATATCTTTGTGGTTGAATATATATTATTAATAAATGTGATGTTGTGTGGCTAAAAGAATTAGGGGATTTGTTAATTAAGTCATAATGTGACATATTTGTTTTATATAAAGATGCTATCTTCATTTGAAAATTCTATGATGTGTTTTGTGAATCCATATATAGTTGAAAAATTATAATTGACTTATATGATAAATATATGAAATATATTATATTTTTATATATCCTTCCTTGATGTTGTGATTGTATGTAATATAGTGTATTTAGCTATTATCATGATTTCATAGATACATATATATCATTATTCATTGTAATTATTTTTTTTGTCAAAATAAAGACATTATATTCATTAAACCAAGTATAATATTTTTGATATTCTAATGGGCACCTCTAAAACATCTTATTAAAAAAAAAATCTGCTTATTGTTCTATTGGCACCGGATTTTTTGTGTGAGGTATCCGTGTTTTTATTAAATAAACAAGTGTAAGTCTTAGTTCATGCAGAGTGAGGGGCACATATGATTTGAGGTATCAACTCTTGCTAATGTAGTGATGAGACAGAAATTTTTTTTAAAGGGACTGAAAAGATTTTTTAAAGGGGCACAAAAAGTTTTATAAAAATATTTTTTATACTATACATATACACACACTAATTTATAAAAAATCACGACGTCAAATAATATTTTTGCAAAAACAATTGTTACCATATAATCCAATTTATAACGTAAAAAACCAAAAAATAAAATATTATAAATATTTGTTTCCTAAAATTATATATATATATTTTTTAAAGTATATATAGCAAGTTGTAAAAAAGGCTAAGTAATAAACTTTCTGAAAAATTAATTTGTAAAATATATCAAAGAACTAAAAAATTAATTTTCACAAATATTTTCCTAAAGGTATGATTTTTTAGATTATTTGTATCAATTTGTGAAAAATAATAATATTTTTTAATATATATATATATATCTATATATATATATATACAGAGAAGGAGCCCCACCACCCAACTCCGCCTCTGCGTTTGTCAATTTTGTCAAAAATAAATTTTTATATATAAATGAAAAATCTAAAAAAATATTTTGAAAAACAAAATCAGTAACTTTTGATTTTTTGACATTAGATCTTTTTCACAAAATATTTATTTCAGAAAAAAATCAAATTTTAACTCAAAAATCTCACATAAACTAATAACACGTGTGTGTGAGGTATTAACTCATACACATCTCTAATTTATTTTAAACAAAAGTGCTTTTCCTTAGTCCAAATCATGCATGAGTTCATTGTGACGGTGGCGAGTTGACAGTTTGGTACTAGAGGTAAATATGTGGTTTTATAAAAAATTTTAACTTAGGGTGTGTTTGGTTAGATGTATTTGGTATTACATTGTATTTCTATTTACAATGTAACTGAAAATTCATGGATTTGAAAATACAGCAATGCAAAATCTGGTGTTTGGTTGAATGTAACTGAAAATACTGTATTACAGAATTTTGTGTTTGTTTAGAGGGATTTGTAAATCTGTATTATAAAATCCAATGTTTGGTTTGATGTATTAAGAGATGTGGACACCCATGGTGAGATCACCCCAAAACCCTCGAACTTAGTTATTTTATTGAATGTAATTATTATAATCATAAGCATTAAAATTTTAATTAAATTAATTTCTAAATTGTTGACATGTTCCTTAAATATATTATTTGTTATGACTTCTCCAAATAATATTTTACTTATTTTTTAAAAATTTAATTAAATAATTTTGGGTTAAATAAAATTTGATTATGGATGTTAAATACATAAGCAATAAAAACAGTGCCATTGAAGCCATTTCCATTTCCTATTCCTCCAACCCACCATTGGTGCTCGTTGTGCCCGCTTTTCTCTCCATGGTTGACACCTTTCTATACACACACACACAAGAAGAGAGCATTTTTTTTTTCTCTACTGATTTCGTCATGAATTGTCATAAGCTTAAACAGAGGAAAATGCATGCAAACAAACAGAACAAAAAGAGGAAATTTTTTTTTGCCCCGTCATTTATTCTGCTTGGTTTCCTTCCAAACAACAACAATCATGAGAACCCAAATTTATAGCTTTATCCAATTTATATATGAAATATCATGAGATCAAGTAATACAGGATTGAGTGCAAACAAGAAAAATAGGATTTTTTTTCCCTTCCTTCATCAATACCATTAGTCATTCATAAAATAAGTTACTGGTTCACAAACATTGTAACCAAACCCTATATTGAGCCTCATACGAGCAAGACATTAAACTGAGAATCAATAGCCAAAGGTTATATTTCATTTTAAAAAAAAATCTAGAAACAACACAGCAACTATACAAATGTTACCAATAGTTGTCTATATTGATAAAAATTAATAGCTTGAGTTCCAACCATAAACTACATTCATAATCGTCCATGTAGTACTTGCCATTCAACATGTCCCTGGATCAAGGCAATAGCAAGACAATTACAAATACAAGATGTTTGACATGCATAATACAAATAAAAAACAAAGTCAAATATTCGTCACAGTCATAATCATAAGATAATCTAACAAGTATAGAGCATTCCAATATTGTAGGACATAAACTATTACAAAAATAATGCATAGAAATTAGTTTCTAGTTTTGCTAATTTTGCCCTCAATATCCTCCTCTTTAATTAGCCATTGTTTCAAAAAACTCCTCTGCCCAATACATTCTAAGTTCTTCATCCTTGGCTAAGAAAGATAAAGCCCTCATTTCATCCCCCATCAACCAATCATAGGCCCTATTGATCTCACGGCCAGAATATCCATGTGTTTTTAATTTCATGCACTCGTTCATAAGGTCTTTGGCGAATGACAAAGTACGAGTTGAATTCATATTCCCAAGTGTCTCCTTAAATGTGTTATTCATTTCTTGTATCGCTTTAACTTCGGAGATTAATTTTCTTTTTCCTTTTCCTTTTCTTGTTTGAGTGGATGTTGCTTCCCGTGGTTCTGAGCTCTCCGAATGAGTGTGGATAGGTGTTGACATATTTGTATGAATGTTTGTCTCCTAGAATGACATGTCTTCAAGACCACCAATTTGAGTCGATTGTCGGAAGTTTTCATTATCATACATGTCCATGCCAATTTCATCCCCGAAGTGAACAGCGCGACGTCCACGAGCCTGATCGTTACCACAGATAGCCTCCAACAAGTCATGATCTTCAATTGGCTTGTTTAGAAACAGTTCATCTTGTGGATGAATCTAGTACACAACAACAAATTAGTAAAGAGTTTATACATAAATAAAAAATAAAAGAAACCAGAAATAAGAACTGTTTCCAAGTATGTTAGTACCTTGATATAGTCCTTATACTCCGACTCACCTATGATTATCATTTTCAAGCCTTCATCCCAACCCATTCCACTTAATTCTTTAAGTTTTGTAATCCTTGCCCATCGTTTTTTAATTGTCCTTAGGTGGTTCGACACATTTGATTCAGTAACTATGATGCCAAATTCCTCTTTTATTGCCTTAATTGCAGCATGGAATGCTTGGGGTTTGAAGCCTTTATCAACTTTAAAGCCTTGTTCCACTTGGGAAGCCATAAACTGTATGAAGAAGCGACTTTCAGTAGATGTCCACCTTTTGTTGCCACTAGTTCTTTTAGTAGGGCTTCTTACTGTTGATGTTTGGCTATTCTCTGATGCTCTCATGCTGTCCATTCTACAACTGACAAGCACATAAGCATTGTTTCTTAGAAAAAAACAACTGAATTGTAATCAAATCAACTGCTCAATAGCATAAATTTCAGAATGGACATGCTATAAAAAGATAACAACAGTTGTGAAATACAATTGCTCAAATACAATTTATGATCAGATACAAGTTTTGGTGTCTCACATTATTCATCCTATTATGTGCTCAAATACAATTGCTAATTAAGGGGATATCACAAACAAACAAGAGATAGGGTTTTCATTTCAGCTTATCAACTAGTAGTTGCAAGTTCACCAATACAATCCATGTACATAAAGTTAACACAAATGTTTTGAGTTTAGGTTGACAATAAGTAGTTACAAAAATCAATTAAAGATTTCGGCTACCAAAAACAATTAACTATCTATTTGTTTGCCCACATATTGCACGCAATTGTTTCTCGGTATGCCACCCATTCTTGGGTCTCCTCTCTTTGCTCCCTTGTGTTACTCTGCGAAGGTGGCCGATGCGGAATCCACTCTTCCTCAAACGGTATAAACACATCTTTACCTCCACTTAAAATATAATTATGTAGAATACACGTAGCCAAGACTAGTTCAGCCTGAGTTTTGAAAGGGAAAAATGGTCTAGATGTGAGAATTTTGAAACGTCCCTTAAGAGAACCAAATGCACGTTCAATTGTGGTACGAGCTGATGAATGGCGAAGATTAAAGAGTTCTTTATGGTTCGTCGGTGTGCGTGAACCAAACTCTTTGAGGTGGTACCTAACACCACGGTAAGGAGATAGAAATCCTGGTCTTGTGGCATACCCCGCATCAACCAAGTAATATTTTCCTAAGAAAAATCAACTATGACAATTAACAAAATTGTCATTAATAGATTATTACCGTATGTTAACCTATAGTAAACTACACAAAATGGATACCTTCAGGAACTGACAAGCCATTCGGCATCTCGAGTGCATCATGTGTTGAACCTTCCCATCCAGCGAGGACATATGTAAAACCAAATACATCCAACCAAACATACCCTTAAATTGAAATGTGATAAATTAAAAAATATATATAGAGAGATTTATCAAAAAAATTATTAAGAAAAATGTACTTTTATGGACATCTCTTGTTAACGCTCTCTTAATTTTTTTTATAAAAAACAATAAATACTATATATATTAGAAAAATTATTGTTCATCCTATGTGTTTTGAGAAGAAAATTAAAAATTTAAGCTGTGAAATCACACTCACAATTAAATTATTGATTTTAACAATTCTTCAATTCAAATTTTTTTTAATATTTTATAAAGTCAAAGATAATTATCCTGCGATCCCTTTGGTCACCTAATTCATTTATATTATTTTTATTATTAGTGACATAATATATATATATATATATATATATATATATATAGAAACATCTCTTTCCAATATCGGGCCGGACCCAACCCAACTAAACCATACCGCGTCCAGGACCTTTTCTTAGACGACTTGGTCAAACCAAGAAGCTTCCACGAAGAGTTGAAAAAAACATATGCACCTGTTCTTTTCTTTGCCTTGCAATACCCGTTGGCCGCCTTTCAATTTCTTTCAATTTATTTTTTCATTTAATTTTTCATTTAATTTTTATATATATTATTTTTCACTTCAAAATAAATTCATTTCAATCCTATTATTATTTCTTATAAGTTACGTTATTTTAAATTAATATGTTTAAATATGATATAAGAAAATTCTAAATTTTATTTTAATTCTTTTATCATATTTTTGATAAATATGAATAAGAATGTGTCAGAGATAAATATTTTTAAAAAAAATCTGATATTAATAAATGAAATGGATTAGCAATGTTTTCAGCACATATATAAACATAATTTTAACAAATTATATATTTGTCCAGGGTTGTATATATAAAATAATAGGAAATTGTTAAAAAGCCCTTATAAATCGACGAAATTATATAATAATAATCCTATCTATTTTTCTTCTCCTTCTTCTCCGCTTCACCGCCTTCGTCTCCCCCAAATCTCTCTTCTCGATCCTTCCACCGATCCCAGCTCGCCGTCTCCGCCGCGATGGATCGAGAGCCCGAGGAGCTTCAATTCGTGGGCTTCTTGGGAGTCTTCCGGGAATCCTACAAGCTCGTTCTCTCATTGCGCCGCATCTTCTCCAAGATCGCGCTCGCCCTCATCCTCCCCCTTTCTCTCATCTTTCTCTTCCACATCTATATATCCACGATCCTCTTCGCCAAGATCCGCCGGAACGAGCACGCGCTAGAGTACACCCCCGATGGCAGCGCCGCTGAGGATCGGATTCTGTCCCGGCTCGCGTCCGAGTGGACCGCGTACCTCCTCTTCAAGGGTGTGTATCTTCTCGGCGTCTTGGTCTTCGCCTTGCTATCGACTTCGGCCGTTGTCTACACCGTTGCCTGCGTCTACACCGCCAAAGATCTCACCTTCCCTAAGGTCATAGCTGTTGTCCCCAAGGTCTGGAAGCGGCTCATGGTGACGTTCTTGTGGACTTTCCTGATTCTTCTTGCTTATAATACTGTGACCATCTTGCTGGCCATTGCCCTGCTCGTCATCACCGGCACCAGCACCGCCGGGTTCGTTGCTCTCGTTATCGTCCTTATCGCCTACTCAGCCGGCCTCGTTTACATCAGCGTTGTCTGGCATCTCGCTAGCGTTGTCTCTGTGCTCGAGGACTCCTGCGGCATTGCCGCGATGCAGAAGAGCCGAGTGCTCATCAGGGGCAAGCTCTGGCTCGCCATCGGCATATTCCTCTTGCTTAACCTCTCCTTCCTGGCGATCGAGATCGCCTTCAAGAAGCTGGTGGCTGAGGGCCATAGGGTAGGGTACGGAGTTGGGCCGAGGATTGGGTATGGCGCTCTGTTGCTTTCCTTGCTCTGCTTGCTCATATTGCTTGGCTTGGTGATACAGACGGTGATTTACTTCGTTTGCAAGTCTTTCCACCATGAAAGCATTGACAAATCGAGTTTGGCTGATCATCTGGAGGTGTACCTTGGTGAGTATGTTCCTCTTAGGGGTAAGGATGTGCAAATGGAGCAGTATCACGTTTGATTCGCCTGTGTATTTGATCCTTCTTTCATTCTCAGCATTACAAGCGGGTGGTATAGTTCTGAATAATTCTATCTGGCTCTTATTCCTTCTTTCCGTGGTTCTTTGTGAATGTATTAATTCTCAAGAAGATGAGTGTCAGTAAAGATACCTGCTTTCAGTGTTTGGTTAGCAATTGGGTGTTAGACATGATTTATAAAAATGCTTGTTATAATTTTCTGTCATGTTTTGAAATTCTACCTGGTGATGAAAATTTCTTCTAACTGTTCATCAGTGTAGTTGTTTTTAAAAATAAATTGTTTTTCTTTCTTGATACCTATCAGGAGCAAATCTATATTTGTTCTGTTTGATATTGATTTGGTTTTGCTTCGCTCTATGGTATCTGGTAAATGTGTTAGTGCTCGAGAAGATTACTTTTTCATTAAAGGTGCCTGCCTTCAGTGTATGTTTAGTATCTGGATGTTGGACAGGTTTATATTAAAACTTGCTATGGTTTTATGCCATGTTTCCAATTCTAGCTATCAATGCAAACTCCTTCTGTATGGTCACCATCAGTGATGCGGTCGATTTAAACTTGAAATGGCTCTTCTGTCTTGATTTCTAAGATAAGGAACTATGTTATAATCTGCTTGGTATAGCCTTATATATATATATATATATATGTTGCTATCTGTTTTTTTTCTCTTTGAAGGCCGTTAACAAATTTTCTGATCTTTAACAAGATGGCTATTAATACATTTATTAGTTTTCGTTATTGTGTAGTTGAAGTTCCGATGATAGAAATGGGATGTATGTGTTTTCTGTTGTGAAATTCTAGGAAGTGAGGACTGTTTTCAGCATTATTGCCAGTTTATTTATTAAGAATGGGGTAGGAATTATGCTTTAATCAAATTGACATTGTTTGAAATTTATTCCATTTTTCCACTTCAAAATTTACTACTTAAGAACAATTAAGTAGAGTACAAGTTTTTTGTTTATTATAATGGCTTCATTGTTGCAGGCTTATTTAGTGACCTTATTAACCTATTCATTATAATCCAAAAATAATACATGTCCAGACTCCAACTTTATGTGGGTTTCCTCGTCGAATTTGTCACGATTAGAACAGGATGCAAATTAGCTAGTTTGCAAACACTTGAATATAAGTGGGACACCAAGACTTCATTTATTAATTAAAATAAGTATCTCTATTAGTCTTCTTTGAGGTCATAGTAGGTACGATGGTCCATAAGAGGGATCAAAATTGATATTTAATGGAGATATCGATAGTTAAGATTTTCCTTAAGAAGGGTATTATACATATGTTTTTTATCTCCTATCAATTCATAATTAGGTTAAAATGAGCTATATATTATTTTCATTGAGTGCCACAAAAGATGCCTTATGCTATTATACTACAACAATACAATTGCTGTTAAGACTCGCTATAACATATGGTTCATGTTCCAAAGTTAGCATAATCACACTTACTAGAGAACATGAGGCCAGTTCCTTGGTACAGTTTACAATTGTTTGATGCGTGTGATGAATTTGTTTGAGTCACATATTTTGTTCTCGCTTGTGGGAGTCATTGGTATTGTAGACTTCACTATGCACTTTAGATGGTCTCCTTGTTCATGTCATTTCTTCTATTGTTCATCTCCTTAGCATAATTTTGGTCAAAACTGGTTCCTTGTGTAAAACATAATACTTCTGAGTGCTTTCAGACCGGGAAGTGGATTCTATTGTTGTGGTTCCAGATTTGAAACCCCCTACATTAAACTGCAAGTGCCCATTTTTCAGTGAAAATTTGGTGCTTTTACCATTATCAACTATGATCATTTGCATGGTTGTATCTCTAGAAATGCAAAAAATGTACATCCAGAAGAACCTGGCTCAGGGCAAAAACCTTATGCAAGGAATGCTTGTAAGATCAGAGTGTTGCCACTAATAAAGACTGCTTCATCTTCCACCCAAAAATAGCTGCTTCTTGTGCTTATTTTAGTGGTGTGTTTCAGTGAATTCAGCCTTTCAAGCCAGTTGGAACGTGAACACTTCTTTAAGATGCTACGACGGATTCAATGTGGGAAAGGGCAGATGGCCATTGAGATTTATCTTATTCTCTTTCAAAAATCTTTCCCCAGCATTGGTGCGTGCTTTATTTCTTCTGCATTTATTTCTTTGCTTTCTTTTCTGCTCCCAATAACAAACATAGCAATTTTTTTTATGCTAAATGGATAATACAACTAATAGTTTCTTTTATCATCTGAACATTACGAGGACAATGGTTCGTCTGCTTCTGTGCTTGTAGGTTTATAACTCTGGCATTTCAAAAATGTTATTGTATCGCTTAAGTTTATGAATTGAGCCTATGTATGGAAAAAGAGGAAAAAAGAAAGTCGAATGACATTGATCATCTATAGTTACTGATGTGTCACATGATTTTTGGGACCAATTTCTTTTGTTGGCAGTTTTGAACAATTGAAGTGTCCTTGTCTTTTTCGACTAAATACAGAAGCCTCCACAGGAATAGATGGTTGCGTTTGGTAAATGCTATCAAGAATGTGCCATCCTACCTATATTACTTCCCTTTGCTTTCCACTTCAAGTGTATAAACTTGATGATTGCCATATGTCGATGATTTTGACTTCTCTGTGACATTGTGTAATACTTATATTTACCCTTTTTTCCCCTTGAATGCATCCCTGATGTCATCTTGCAACCTCTAAAGTTGTATATTCTTGTTGAATTATTGAATCAAGAGAGAGGACCTCTGCATAACTAGTAATGTTTCTTCGCGTGTTATTCCTCATTGATTGTCTATGTTGACTCTATAAGATACAATGAACTGTCATTTTGAACCTCATATTATGTTCACCAAATTAGTATTATCATTAGGTTTCTTGTGAGAAGAGAAGCTTGTATCCATGCTTCTCTCAATATTATGAATTACTGGCTTACTTTACATTAGCACTGTGCAGGTTCCAAACCCAAGGTATTGATGGTTATAATTAGGGGGAAACAACTGAGCCCTGAAAATTAGAACACAGTTGAAATTATTAGCTACTATAAAATCTCCTTTTCCTTGTTCATAATTTGGTTTTCTTACTGTGCATCTGATTTACAGTAAAACATGGTGTAACATGTGTTAGCAAATAATTCTTATCAGAAGCATTCTGTATTCTTATATTGCTTGATATTTCAAACGTGGACAATATCATATGGCCTATTAAATCAAGTGGGCGAGTTGATTGTTGGAAAATTAACCACTCTGAACTCTAATTTCTTTGCAAATTTCAGCAAGGGATCAGTAGTAAGTGTTCTAGCTGTGATTTGTTTCTTTTGTGCGACTTCCAGCTTTGATATATATAGCATCAGTCTTAAGTATTTTATTTTATGTGTCTTTGTATCTTTTGGATGAAAATATTGCTAAGAAAAACTTGAGAAAATTCAACCTCCGTCTCCCTCCTATTTCATTTTATGAATAACTCCTTAATAATATCTCCATTCATATGCAATAGTGAACACATGAACATCAATTTTTAGAATACCATGGTCTTTCTCTATCCTGTGTCATTATTCTGCAGATGCTCCTGGTTTTGCTTTCCATTTCCTTATCACTAATCGCCAAACACAGCCAATTGTTTTGTCTTCTTTGTTAATGGATGATGCATGTAGTTGGTAAGCTTACCTCATTCTTTATGTTTTATGTTACGCCTCAATTTTTTTTCTTCTCCTTTTGTGATGTCTGGGAAAGCAAATATGCTTTTGATGCGGTCAAGTTATTCTCCGTTATTACCTTTAGAAAATGAGAGCATTTATATATTTGGCGATATTCCCTTCAGAATGCTACGTTTCGATGTAAACCATTTACTGCAATGAAGAATTAATTGGTTGTTGATTGTTTATTTGATGTTTTCTTGGACAATGGACAAATACCAATCTGCTTGACTTGGTTGTATTCAGGAATATTAGCACTTATCTTGAGACTCTGAAACAGAGGAGTTTTAATCAAGCCATTATACCCAACATTAAAATTCCGCATTAACTCACCCAAGTATTGTATTGAAAACACCATTCAAGAGCATGACCCTGCAGCATGTCTTCATTTTATGTTTCTAACATGCTTAGCAACATCACAAATATGTACACTCTTACAAACATGTCCGGTCCTCTCATGTCATGCTCTCGATCAATATGCGTGATGCGTGACTGCCGACCTGCCCGAGCGATGAGCTTGGACAGCACAAGCACAATGCACAGAGGTTAGGCTGAGGCAGCCACTGATGATCAGTGAGTGCCTCTCAGGGCAAGTGTGCAGTGATGGGAATGAGTCACAAACAGCCTGAACTGCAGGCGGAGTAAGCGCGGTGCATTGGCTGATGTTCAGGTTCATGAGTCCATCCTCATCGTTGTTGCGCACTGTATCCCACAATCCTCGCTTGCTCTTCACGCGGCTGTTCGCCAGTGAGTACATAGCCCTGTCTGTGATGTTCTGGCAGTAATATAGTCCGAGGGATCTCAGATGAGGGCACCCAGTTGCCAGTGCAATTACACTTTCATCTATAGAAGGGAAAGGCAAATAGATAATTAAGCTGAAACATTAAAAGGGAACCAGAGAGTAACTAGGAAGCTGTTATCTTTTAATCTTCTTGGTTTTAAAAAAAGTGAGTGAAGATCTCAGTACCTGTTATGAGGACACAGCCACACAGATCTAGAGCCCTGAGGTTGGGACATCCAAATGCCAAACTGATCACTCCTTTATCGCCAACACCCTCGCACCAGCCCAAATTTAAATACTGCAACTGATTGCAGTTGCATGCAATAGCCTGCACATAAGAGACATCACAGACACATGATGAATTTCTATTAAAGTCAGGCAGGCTAAGCTTCAGTTCATCCGAGACTATACTTGTAAAGCTCTGTTTGTTGCAGCTTTTACGCATCCACAAAGATTTAAGCATTTCAGATTTCGGCAAAAACTCATTAGATATGCAAGGGCAGAATCACTGAAAGAAGAGCAGCCGCTGATATTAAGCTTGGTAAGCCTGGGACAACCACAGGCTAAAGCATAGAGTGCACGATCTGTAAGCCTGAGGCTTTTGCTAAGATCTAAATCATGCAAATCATGACAGTAATTTGCAATAGTTTCCACAGCATCATCTTCAAGTTGTGGCATATATTGACGTAAACTGAGCGACTGAAGCTTTGTGAACCTAGGGGCAAGTGACAGGACAAGGTTGTTCATGTTGTTCTTGCACCTGCAGCAAGATCAGCTAAGATTTCTGTCAGTAAAAGCACATCAACTCAATGAAGCTCCAAGAATTGGAACAAGCAGGTGATGGTATGTAAGTTGCTCAGCCATCAGCCAAGTTGGTATCCAGCTGAAAAGAAAAGAATCTTGACGGAGAACAGATTATAACATTTCATATTGAACGCTATGAATGACATGTAACATGAACAGACTCAAATATCATAAAAAAAGTTTTGATGGATTTTGGACAAACAGTTAAATTTCATCACATACAAATTCCAGACGATGTCATGCACTATTTGATGAGAAATCTTGAAGGTCTTCCATTATGGAGAGACAACATATGAACAAGTTAAAACTCTCTTGCGAAACATGTACCATCATATGGGTTCCAACTTCTCTTAATAAAGTAATTTACCTGAAAATTTCTCTAGAGAGATCTCTGTAAATCCTGCTCTATATTCGGAGTGGAAAGAAATACGAGGACAATTGTGCTTACTAGAAGAAATTAAAAATCAAATAGCATTCTCAAGATTGTGAGACGCTATGAACAACAACTCAAACCATTGACTAAGATAACTTAGTCATTGGGTAAATTGGCCAACGAAAGAATATCACAATCTATTAAAAACTAATAAATGTGAGATCAATGCCAGCAAGAGCATTCAAATGTGAGTATGACAAATGACAATGGAAACAAAAGCCAAATGATAATCGAAGTAATGAAAATGTAAAAAAGAATATTGGAGGAAAGAAGGCTAAATATCAGATATTAAGTAATGATTACTGAAAGAAGATAAAACAAGGCAGTAATCTAATGATTGCAAAGTAGCACATATTAATGATGAAAACGACAAATGAACCTACAAAAGGCAATTGCATAACCAGAGGTAAGTGTTGAAAACTAAAGAAGCAAGATCAACTGCAGCTATAGCATTCAAATGTGAGGATGAGAAAAGAGAATGGAAACACAAACACATGATTATCTAGTATACAGATGCAAGGATGATTACCAAGAATTACTGAAGAAGAGAAAACGAGGCGATGATCTACCAATTAGGAAGATACACATACTAATAACGATAACAACAAATAAACCTACAAAGAAAATCGGATGTCAGTGATAAGATTAGCACTGGTCCAGTATTAATATACACCATACCCAAACTCTTATGCAAAACTCCGGAACAACTTAAACATCAAATCTATGTTAGAATTTTGCATTTTTGTTAAATAAGCTTATTCACATGAGTATATAGAGGCAAGAAGATTATCCTGCCAAGTTCTTGTAATTGTTGAAGTTATTCCATCCGGTTATTCTTGAGAATTGAGTCCTAGTCAAGTGAACGGAAAGATACTTTGCAAACCTAAAAAGATTAGTTTTCTAAGGTGGTATGATCTGGCTATTTACCATGACAAGGACAGATGTGTGAGCCCAAGACAGATAGCATCCCTCCACCCAGTGCAGACACCAGAAGCAACAATGACCATCCGATCATCCACAAGGGAAACTATTCGCAAAAGGAGCTCCATGGGAAGGTCCTTCCAGCCAGTCATGGCAGGTGTTCCATCCATCCTCCCTCCACCTCCAGAGACCATAAGGCTCCGGAAATACACATCCAACTGCCCTGTTGTTGGCCTTCCTCCAACCATCTGATCAATCTCCTATTGTACAAGAAGAAAACAGTGAACTTTGGAGAACCCACATATTTCTCAAAATCAAATCCAAAATCAAGAAATCAGAGTTTTATGCCAGGATGTAGTATATAGGCATACAAAAAACAAAATACAATTCAATCATATCAGATCAATAGCCTACGAACAAATACCTCCAATCTCAGATGATGATGATGATGATGATGATGATGATATATATATATATATATATATATATATATATATATATATATTACTCAAAATATTTGCAGATAACGCAAAAAATAAAAAAAGTTTTCCAAATAATATGATGAGGAAGACCACACCAAAAACGATTAAATAAAAATCCAAAGAAAATATATCCCAAAGGCGAATTTTTTTCCTTTTTCCTTCCATTTTTCAGAAACAAGTATTCGAAAGAAGGCATACCAATCCTCACAACAACCAGTCGAAGATCAAGGCACCAAAATCAGAAGGAAAACAAAAACTTACATTTCCGAAACCAAAACAAAAAATCAACAAGATTTAACAACCGAAACTTCTAAAAGAAAACTCTCTAACGCTTTCAGTACCAAAACCAGCTCCAAAACCCCTCAAAAACCACACCGCAATCACAAAAAACAAGCCAATGAAAACGCAAGCACGAATCAGTACAAGAAAATGCGCCGGTTTTCAGCCTTAGAAACCACAGAATTGATCATAAACCACATACGATGAGGCCTCCAAGTTCCACAGATTTTACATCACAAAATGCACAAAAAAATCATTAGAAAACACATCCACATGATCAAAAACCATCAAACAAACAAGAAATCACCTCGCCACCAGCCAATTCCTCGCAAATCCGTGAGAGAAAAGCGATGAAAACTAGGGCTTTGGAGTTCTAGGGCCTTCTCTTTTATCGTCTTTATCGCGTCTCTGAATAAAAGAACAGGGTTTAAGTAGGGGAAGACCATACCGTCCACGGCTCTCTGGCGGGTAATGAGGTGGGTCCAATCAGGTGCGAGATCCCAAACACCAAACACGATTTCATGTCCATATGGCATAATTCTATTTGGATATTAGTGCAGTTTCCTGTTTGGATTTCGTAGCTTGGTAAAATGACTGAGAACAACGATGACCATGAAGACACGTGGCAGTCCCAAAATCCGCTGTTCATGCCGAACAGGAAACACGAATTAGCGTTTGACACGCCACGCCGGAGGATGATGATAGGATTAAGATGAGCTGCCCTCCATTGTACAGGATATACAGTTATAGATGACGTGGCATCACGTGGTTGGATGATGCCGAGGCGATGATTAATGGATGACACGTGTCGTCATTTGCACCACTGAGTCAGTGGGGGGCCCACCATCTAAAAGGACACGAAACGAATTGTTCGTTTGGTTGGGAAACGAGAGCGGAAACCGTTCGCATTGTTCCCGCTCTCGTTTCGCGGAAACTCGACGCTGTGAATGTTTGGACTTTCAATTAAAATCAATTTTATATATAATTAATTCATAATTTAATTTTTGTGTAAATTTATTTATTTTTTAAACCTAGTTTATCATTTTCTGGCCTTCTAGAATTTCAATTTTATCAATAAATTTTATTATTAATAAATTTAAAGTCATTCTAAGCTAAATTCTATGTCAATTTTCCTTAGTAGTTAGTTGCCAACGGAAGCACAGTGAACTGAACGTCATTCATATTTTATTTTACTAAATTAATAAAATGAAAATATAAAAATATATTATTTTTTTTATTTAATAAAATCTGACGACAAAATTAGCAAATAATTGAGGAAAGATTTAGATTGTAACAAATACATGATTGAAATAAATATTAATGATGAATAAAAAGTAAATTAAAATTTTAAAAAATAATTAAGAAAACTAATAGGAGGGGTCCCTCATGTTTTTCAATTCTTCAAAACAATCTTGAAATTTAATAAATTCCTTTTTAGACCAAATAAAGTTTTTGACCAAATATTTAAGAAAAGAACATTACTTGGCGTGAGAAGATATCTCATTCTTTAGACTTCGTCAAGATATGTTAAACTCAAATTTGACCCTCTGTGATTACTTGATATTTTGTGGACTTTGAGTGCCCCCTTCTTCCTTCTTCTTATTTATTTATTTATTTATTTATTTATTTATTTATTTAAAGGAGGAAACCGGGAAGGCACAATAATATTAAACAAATAGTACTAATTAATAATGTGTCAGATCAAACAAATAGTACTGATAAATAATAATGTTACATGAACAATACTAATTTACAGTGCTATAAGTGTAAGATTTTGAACCATCATCAGTTGGACTATCAGTGGTTTCTTTGACGGCCTTTAAATATCTTTTTATTTATTTATTTATTTATTTATTTTCAACAATAAAAAAAAGCAAGAATAATTTAAATCACAAGCGTTTTATAATTATTGAAGCAAATATTACAATAATATTCATTTAAGTGATGCTTTCAATTGAATAGGATTTCCAACATTCGGTTAACTTGTGCCAAAGAAAGAGAAACTCTTTATCTGGCTTTAATACAACTTGCCACCAAAATGATTATTTTATTTATTTATTTACTTTCAAGTTAAATAGTGTTTAAGATACCAAATATAATATATAGTTCAATATCTAGAGAATTTTTTATTTTTTTTTAAAAAAATAATTACCTAAAATATATATTGAGTAGAATAAGAACTGATATAAAGATATGACAAACTGATGTTGTGATCAATTAGAGATAACAAATTTGGCTGTAACTCAACTTTACCATATTTTTCTCTAATAGTTTTATTCAATTTATAAGTGATAAAATTATTGTTCTTAAAAATAACATTATATTACCTCTAATTTTTCTAAAAAGAAAATTTTAAATATTTGAAAATATTTTGCTCAAGTTGTCACAACGTTAGAATTTAGGACGTCAAGAGATTTGAAATTATTGTCACCATTGATGGGAACATTGTGGGACCTATATATTTATATAGATGCAAATGGGGCAATATAATCCAATTGTTGATAAGTTTTTTTTTTTTTAATTTCAATAAATAAATAAGACACAAAATTAATTCATTTAAAAAATTTTAAAAAACTCTTTCTATATATTTCAAAATAAGATTATCAACTCAATGTATATTATTTAATTATCACATAATTAAATGCGGCACACGTGTGATGCCACTAAAACAACAGCTTTATGTCTCCAATTTTTAAAATTAGAAAAATATTAAATTAAGAATTAAAATATTTTAATTTTCTACTTAATAATTTTTTATCCTGCGATAACATTTAAAATAGATTGAAAATAAAAATACATTGGAGTTTAGGCTTAAGAAAATAAATTTACTCAAAATATCTACAACTTTTTAAAGAAAGGTCTTGTCACTATTTTTCTCTAATAATGTTTCAATGTTGAAATGATGTCAATCTTTTAATCAGACCATTTTATTGGTGTCATTGCTGATAAGCATCTCATCTTTATGAAATGGATAGAAAATTACATCCACTACTAATTAAAACTCATTATGTATATAATAAATCAACATTAATGCAAATATCTTGGAAGGGAAATAATTTTTATAATAACTTTTTTCTGATAAATATAGATAAGTCATGTGTCAGGGACTGATATCTGTGTGGAGTGTGAACTCTAATAGACCAAATGATTATTGGTTGTAATATTCATTTTTTTATTTTTTTTAATTATTTTATTATTATAATGATAAATATCATGGAGTAAAATAGTAATTTACATGTTAAATATTAATAATTATTTTGTTTAAACATTTTTATTAAAAAATTATATTTAGAAAAAAATAAAAATTTAATTTTAAAGTACTTGATTTTTAGTAGTATTGATTAAACCAAACTTTAGTTACTTTAAATAAACTTTTTCACTCTAACAAAATATTTGATAAAAATTCATTTAACCCCTCAATTTTATTTCCCATCCGAACATCCCTGAGAGATTATGGATAAAGTATTAATACTTAAAAAATAAATGAGTTAAATGTTAATTTAAGTCCTTTTTTTATACGTTCAAAATGTTATTTTATTTATTTATTTATTTATTTATTTATTTATTTATTTATTTATTTATTTATTTATTTATTTATTTATTTATTTTTGACGAATATATGACAAGTGTCTCATTTAAAAAATATAAGTGATATGCATAAAAATAAAATAAGCTTAACAAGCATCTGTATCCTCTCTTTACATGAGTTATAAAATTAAATCTCGAGTTTTTTTTTAAACAAACACATTAAACAGGAGATCCCTGTATCAATAGACCAAGAGGTCATTGATATCATAATTTATTGTTATTTAATATTTTACATATATTACAAAAAATAGATAATTAATCATATACTTGGAATTATATGTGAAAAGAAAGCGAAAGTCATTGGAAGGATTACAATTTTAAAAATACAATGTAAAAAACAAATGGAATATTTTAGAAGTATATATGTATATATATAGAATATTATGGCCAAGTACATCAATAAAAAAAAGAGTTATTAATGTTTGTTTTATATGTATTCTCTTTTATTTAAACGAAGAAAATTTATTTTAATATTAATATATAATAAATTAATAATTCCTTAAAAAATGGTTCTTTGTTAATTTGGTTCATGATCTTATCCATGAAAACTTTATCACTTACTTTTGAGCGTCTTCATGCCATGGCATACAAGTTGGTGGGCAAAACTTTTTTCATTGATGAAGAACAAAGCACCAAAGATGGTCTATGTTCATCCAAATAAATAAATAAATAAATCAATCAATCAATCAATCAATAAAACAAAAAAATAAAAAAAAATAAAAAAATGAGATGCTTTCCAAACCCTAATCTATTTTTACTTTTGAACATGTCCACCAAGATGTTCATTCAGTGCTTCATCAACATCACTTTTTATTTATTATTTTTGTATTTTTTTTAATTAGTTTTATTACTCACAAAATAATTGTGCCACAAATTATTATTTTATATGGTCAATAATTTGTGATGTGACTAAAAAAATAATTAAGCATTGGTACACAATAAAATTCCAAAAAACATGACAAGAATTTAGTATGGTGGAGATCCAAATATGTTCTCCACCATTATATAAAAGTAAAATCAGTACAAATGCTCGGACAATATAATATATTATCATATATGCATATATTATTAAATCCTTTTATTATTTTCAATACTGATATTTTATTATAGGGTCACTTATTTCATATATATATGAGTAATGCTATTCGTTCCGAATAGCTTTCCCGAACTACTCTCCCGAATGACGTGGCGGCTGATGTGGCGCCACGTCACCAGCCTCCTCTCTCCTAATCAGCATGAACCAAAAAAAATCTGAAAATTTTATAAACCTAAATGAAAAACCAAAAACTCTCCACCCTTGTCAGGCCCTGCTCCCGCCCTCGCCGTCGCTGTCGCGACATCGGGATCCACTCCAAGAACCCATTGACGCTCCGAAGCACAAAACACTCCGTCGTCTCCTCCCAGTGGGCTCAAGGAGTCCAACCACTTCTCCTTGAGCTGCAAAGTAGAAATCTTTGTAGCCCTAGATGAAACCCTAACCCTAGATGTGGATAAAGGACAGTTCGAAGTCGATGGTCTTGAGCGGCGACTCCTCCTGCTGATTAACAAAGAGAAAATTCTCCGGCTTGAGATCCTGATGCAGAACCCCGAGCGAATGGCACGATCACTCTCGCAAGACCGGCAACAGCCTTCTCCGAGTAGTGTCGGTGACGATGACGTGACGGCGACGGCGAGGGCGGGAGCTGGGCCTGGCAAGGATGGAGAGTTTTTGGTTTTTCATTTAGGTTTATAAAACTTTTAGATTTTTTTGGTTCATGCTGATTAGGAGAGAGGAGGCTGGTGACGTGGCGCCACATCAGCCGCCACGTCATTCGGGAGAGTAGTTCGGGAAAGCTATTCGTAACAAATAGCATTACTCTTATATATATATATATATATATATATATATATATATATATTCTGCCATTATTTGTGATTGTTAGTTTGTGCATTGATAATGATTGCAGGTAGTTTAAAAAACATTTATAAAAGATGTATGTCAACAATAGAGTTAAGATGGTTTTTGCTTAGAAAAAAAATAAATAAATAAAAAAGATTAATCTCTTTATTCCACTTTATTCTCCTTGGCAACTGTTATTTTTAACCATGAATAGATAAATAACATTTGCACAATCACAAATGAAAAAAGAGAATATTGAATAGAGAATTTGTGTGAGGACTGTGAATACATAAATGAATTAGAATAAGGGAGAAATAAATAATTGTTATTTTTAAGGTTTTATTTCACAAATAAGAATAATAAGAGGGGAATAAATTAATAAGCCTTGGAGGTGTATTAGTTATTTATGTGAATTAAAAAACCTTTGTTCTAAAAGCAGGAAATAGAATATAGTTAAGATTTTAAGTGACGTTGATATAATTTTAGTTGATTTTTGAAGTTCGTACATAAATATGAAGATGATATTAAAATTTTTCTTTTTTTATGAAAAAGTTATACTCATAATTTTTTATAATATATTTAAACTCTAGAGAAATATATTGACAATAAATGAAGTTACTATAATCTTAAAGGTATATTTATTTTTTACTTGTTAATCTTTAGCCATTATTGAGTTAATCATCTTTTAGCGGTTCAGTTGCTACTACTTTAGTTAAAATACATAACATGCCATATTCCTTACTTACTAGTGGCCATGTTATTAGACACATTAAGTCACATTTATCCCTTAACAAGTCATATTCTTTCCTTACTAATTGTCATATTGTTAGTTGTGATATTAGTAGACCCGTTAGATCATATTTAGCCCTTTCTCATATATATATATATATATATATATATATATATATATATATATATATATATATTTTTACTATAGTTTCCTCGTTATTAGACCCAAAAGATCATATTTATTTTTTAGTTAACACGTTGTAATATTCACTAGGTCATATTTCTTTTTTGACAGATAATCACATATTAATCCAGGTAGAGCATCTATATCATTAGTTATATCTTATGATTTTGGTGACCAGATAATTAGTGTGATGGCTAGATAATTAATTATCAGTCCAGCTTAAATATTTATGAAGTTAACCATCCCTTATTTGTGTGGTGACTAGATGGATATATTTATCTTTTAGTAAGTCATTTTGCTCGGGTCATATAACATCCTTATGTTATTACGTGTAGCTCTATTTTTTTTCAAACTTTTAATGGTATTATAGGCTTTTATTTCTATTTGTTATTCTTCCTCCCCATTATCTTAATTCACCCAAGAAGAACAAGTATTGTTAACGGAGTTTTACAACAAATATATATAAAGTTAAAAAAAAAACATAAAAAAATGAGCAAATACTTAAATACAAAAAGAAATATAAAAAAACAATAAAAAGAAGAACATGTCTATGAAAAAGAAGAAAAACAAGGTGAATAGCAATAAGGAGACAAACATTTAAAAAAAAAAAAGCTCAAGAAAAAAAAGATGATGAGGAAGGATAAGATCATAGTTAAAAAATAAAAATAAAGGGCACTTTCGGTGCTACAGAAATTAAAAAGCTGCTTTAATAAATAACATAACTTATGCTATTCACTCAAATAAAGGTTTATCCTGTCTCCTATACATTTTGTCTCATGTACCTTTTTTTAAGGCTTTCTTGGTAGCGGGCAAACAGAGAATAAACATAAGATAATTGTGATAAATATAGATTAGAATAAATGGGCAAAAAAATAGCTGATATTCTTAGCATTTTTTTTTATGAAATGCGATAAATATGTGTAAGAGGCGCCCATAGATATGAAACCAATCACAAGCTTAATAAAATATATGCCCTCATCTTGTGAGGGTTTGAGATTTGATTTCAGATCCTTCCTAAAATGAATACTTTCACAAGAGATACGATACTCATAGGTCAAGAGGTCGTTGATCTATTATTAGCATTTCATTTGGTAATAAGAAGAATCATCTCCAAGTATAAGTTAATAGGCCTTTAAAAGATGTTAACAATTTGTCTAAATGATATCCTTTATTAAGAAAAGAGACAATAATTCTCTCCTTATATATGCATATATAGAATTGTTTAATAGCTATTCATCGGAACAAATTAAGGCATATTTCTTTCCCTATTTCCACTACCAAATGGATCTTTCTTTAGGGAATAAAGGGTGTTAATCTAAATTAAGTTGCTTCCTAAAATCAAGCAATGATTTTGTGAGCATATAAAATCAAAAAGCAAGTTAAAATAAGTTAATCAACAAAGATATTTTTGCATGAATAATAATAAAAAAAATAATTTATAGGAAAGCAAGGTTAGATGAGTATAATAAAGAGAAAGCTTAATTTTCCGAATAGTCCTTCGGTCTTTTCAAAGTATTTTTTTAATTCTTTTACTTTAAATTATAATTTATTAGTCCATATATTATTTCAATTGAGTTATGTTGGTCTCATTTTTCAAAAGTTTAGAATTATAAGGGAATTAAAAGTTGGACTAACACGATTTAATTTAAATAATAAAGAAACTAAAAAATTATAATGTAAAACAAAAAATAGTAAAATAGTAAATAAAAAAAACCCCTTCAAAGAGTTATACTAAAAATATATATAGTCCATTGAGAAAGGACAAACCAATCCTACTTACTAGAGTCACACAAAGATTTTTAGGTGAGTTGTACTTAGACGAGTATTAACTAGCATATATATGTTGTAATCAATTGAATTCCCACAATACTTTGTCTAGACTATGGACAATGAAGGTTCTAAATAATATGTATTTTTCACATATAAATCAAATATACACATGCATGCTATGGAATCATATCTACTACAACATCTTAATGATTTATCACGTGGTGTTGTTAACATGCGGAACAATGACAACCTGTCATACGCACCATAATTGATATATTACAGACCATAACCTCACGATAGTAAATTTTCCTTGCTTCCGCCTTGTAATCTTAAAAAATAAAAAAATAAAAACATTACTCCTCCCACAACAGATTTAATGATTAGTGGGTAAATAATAGTGTTATAGTAATTTTACAGTATTTGCACAATACTACATAGTGATACACAGCACACGAGGATTTAATTTTACGCTACTAACATACCATTTTTATGATTTACCACCAAACGATCCAGTGGTTGTCGTCTACCATACCTTTTTGCATACTATATGATAATTTTTAGTAAAATGATTTAAATAAAAATCAAGATGCTATAGTCTATAAATTACTTCACTCTAATTAAGTACTATATAAAATGCACTCCTATGGGCACACTTGTTCTGAGGAATGGGGTTTTGATTTATATAATAGCACAGTGTTCCACCTGAGACTAAAAATACAGTGGTAAGATTGAATACTGAATTAATTAAAGCTTACAAAGAGTGCCTCACACCAAGCACTTCTTCCTCCTTGGAGTCTAATAAATATAAGCAACTTGTATTCCTTGAGACACATTTTAAAAAAAAAAAAAAAAATGGAAGATGAAAGGTTAAGTGTTAAAAAAGAAATTTTATTTTTTGGGTGAGGAAGATACATAGCAATATGTTGATTACTTAATTCCCCATGATAGACCACTTTTTAGTAGGTGATATTTTTGCTATTTTAAATGAATATATATATATATATATATATGAACAAGTTTAAGGGTTGGTTGGATGAAATCTAGAAGTATTTGCCAAGTTGGATAAACTACAAATTGGTGATGCTTGACGTGATGTTTGCCCTAGTAGATAAACTACAAGTTGGTGATGCTTGGCATGTTAGAATCATGATGCTTAGTATGTTAACACTAACAAGCAATGTAAGTTATTGGATTATTAATATAAATTGGGGACTTTGCTGAAAAAGCAATCACGAGAGTTTTCTTTTTTTCTTTCATATTTCAATTGTTATTTTCACTCTTTTATTATTATTATTATTATTATTATTATTATTGTTTTCGGTTGAAGTTGCTTCAAAGGAGAGTGAGCATGCCAAATCAACAAACAAATGTAGTTCAAGAGGTACAATTCCATGTGAAATATATATATATATATATATATATATATATATATATATATAGATTGAAAAAACCACATATTCATTAAAAATAAGATAGGGTTAGAGTCCAAAGTCCATAGAATTTCATCTATGCGCACCAAGATCATGAACGTGGCACCTCTCGGTTGGGTCAACAGGCAGCTACAAGGCTGGGTATGTCGGATATGCATGAGAAGAAGCTGGTTACACTGAACCAGCTTTATGAGAAGTGGCTGATCCATATCAACATGAAAGGAGAATGGCGGCATTAAACCACGTTTTGTGGCACCAGATGTGCGGTTGGTATTCATCCATAATTATAGCCTTCCCTTTAGATATGGAGGGTATTATATATATATGTATACTTCTCGTGGGAAAAAATCTATTGGGAATATGCTTCGAATGCCAATGAAGATATTTTTATTATATATTTTTATTATAAATAATAAGTATTTATTTTGATGTTTATAGAAACTTGTATTGACATTTTAATAAGTTTTAAACAATATAGTTCATGTGTTCTAATTTAGATCTTCTACTCATTATGAAATAATAAAAAAGGCACTGGAAAATTTTAGTACTTATACACTTAAGTAGTTCGTAAATAAAAAAATCTTTAATTGGACATTAAATATTGATGTATGGTTATTAGCATATGAACGAGTTCAGTGAGTTTGACGTTATTGATGGCTCTCACTTAGTTGTGATACAAGAACAAAAAGCTTTATACACATATGGTAATCATAAATGGAAAGATTCGTATGATTTATTCATTTGTGTATGATTGGGCTACAACATAGGTTCATGGGACTGGCTAGATATCACCTTTTGTATTTTCTCATTGACAATTAGGAAGAACCTAGACAGTCACGTTTAAATTAATTCAAAGTCGGTCTCGTGTTAAGTATAGGGGTAAAATTATTAATTTACAATTTACTTTATTGGCACATCAATTCTAACCTGAGGGAGAGATGGTGAAAAACAATTTTATTATCTTATGAGAATAGGTTCTAAATCTCTTCTTCTTCTTTTTTTTTTTAAATCCTAACTATTATTTCGGATAGGAAGAAGATGTTGTTTTTGGATTTTGGCATGTGATCAAGAGGCATGGTACCTTTGTTCAATACTAGAAGATCTAGACGATCCGAGGAATGAATTTGGCGCATCAAAGAAAAGATTTAGAACATCGACAGATATTCTTCAAATTTTAATTAAAAATAGAATTAATTTATTACGGTGTTTATCAAATCTAATGTCGCAATTTTATTTTTCTTCCGCATGCCTTTGAATGTTTTATATAATTTTGTGGAGTTTGCAATTTACCCTATTTATTGTTGGGAGTAGCATGGGAGGGAAGCTCTTTGGGATCAAAGACATGGGAGTTAATCTCCTCAATCATGTTCAGGAAACTATTTGTTGAAACTAGCACGCTATTGGGGGAGGGAGAGCATGGAGAGATGGCCGTCATAAGAGACAAATGATCCTTCATCACCTCTTTCAATTCCCAGGATGATGGTGACAACAACAACATTTCCTCATCCTCAGCATCATCAAATGGGCAAACTTGTTCCCCAAAGCTATTGTTAGAGGGATGATAATAGTTGATAGGCATGTAGATTGCTTGCCTATCAGGAGTGAAGATCAGGCGCACATCACCCCTTCTTCCTCAACCTTCCTATCGAACGCTACATGCCTATCAGGAGTGAAGATCAGGCGCACATCACCCCTTCTTCCTCAACCTTCCTATCGAACTATCAACTCCTACATCGGAAGAAAAAACATATCTTGCTATTGTTTACTTATCATCGGAAACATTACATCAAGGTTGATAAAGGATCCATGACTTTAACAAAGCATAGTTATATGAAAATTACAACTTATAACTTCAACGAGTTTTTGATCTATTGGCATCACAAATTTTTGCGTAGGATGTTTTGTGTATTGTTAAGAAGACAAATTTGAATCTTTAACTCATTTAGGATGAAAGCACAACTATGTTGAAAAGACTAATTCCATAATTGTGCACATCCTCAACATGTAGCAATAAAAAAAATTACAACTAACCGTGTTTGAAGAAATTTCATAACTTTTGTTATTGGGAATTAATTAACCCAAAAGATAGCGGGACCAATTGCTTATAATTTTCTATAGAGGGACTAGGTGATAAGTAACCTTACTTATTTAAGTCACATTCAACTGCCAATAAATAGGGAATGAAAACTATATACAAGTCCAAATCTATGCAGAAACTCTATGCAGAAATGTGCAGCATAATCTTGATTCCTTATTTGTTGGTTCTATGTCTCTGTCTTTATCACCAAACAAATATTTTGTGAATTTAATCTCTATTTGTTTGTTAGTGACTTGTGTATATTTTTTTTTAGAGAAATGTAAGGTGGATGTATGAGGATTAATTTAATGCACTTTTTAACATTAATGCATTTCTTGGTAATGAATGTTTGTTACATGTGTGTTTTAACTATATACTTCATGGTTTTTTTTCACAAAATATAGATAAAATATAAAAGAGGAGTGCTCCGATGTGAAATTAATAGTTTTACATATGTACTCTTATTACTTAAAAATTAACCTATTTTGCAGATTATTTTAAATTTTATTAACAAATTAAATAGTCAAATTATTTAGACAATAACTCTTTTTGTTTAATAATAAGACAAACTATTCCACATAAACAAAATTCTCAATTATTTTTTGGAGGGAGTTGAATCTTTGTACAAAAATTGATCTCATTAACGTTGACCTATTGCGGGGTGACATACCTTCTAAATGTAAACTTAGGATAAGTAAAGATTAAGGTCATTAATTTGATAATGTTCAATAATTTAAAATATTTTAATTTTTTTTAATAATTGAATGGATTATTATTATTTTCCAAATAATTTACCTTTTTAATTGAAATAGAATAGATTTATTTGTTAAAAATTTTCTTATTTAATTGTAGTACAAAGTAGAATATTTTTAAATGTTAGAAAACCTACGTGGTTGGGAGCGTTGTCGAGCCGGGGGCGAGGATGGCATGCGGTATTACAAAGCACGTGACCGCATCTTCTTGCAGCTTGTGACCAAGGGTGGGCGATTAAAGCTATAGTTGTATCGGTGGACACCGCAAGCTAAGTGAAGTCGGGGAATTCACGCCGACACTGTATTAGGCATGGGGCTTAATTAACCTTGGATTTATGGTAGCTCTTGTAATATGGTCTAAAGTGTCTTTGGGAGGAGACAAGGCCACTTGGTGTTGGTTTTGGTCATGGTTGTAAATATTTTTCAATCTAAGAGAGTTTATGTTTGCCAGCAAAAATAAGTGAATGAATTATTTGTAGTTATATATATTTGTTGAAAATAGTTTTTTATGGGGTGTTCATGGAGAGAATTTTTCGAAGTGAAGAAGTGGGAGAAATAATTATTTCTTGAAGTGATTGAAAATTAATATCATTTTCATTAGTTACTGTATTTGTTCTAGAAAATATGAAAAAATTTTCAAATAAAGAGAAATGGAAAATGGCCGCTTATATTAAAATTTCACATTCTTTATTTTGATTAAAAAAAAAATATTAAAATTAGTTTAGTTCAAAATTAAAAACGGTTGCACAAAATACATTACAAACATTTGTAACAAAAAAAATCAATCAATGGTTTTAGTCACTTCGCCACAAATAAAAGCCCCATTGATGCTACAGTAATCATGCTGACATAAACCGGGCTAATATTATATATTGATAATATAATTACTTATTCAATTTAAAGTTGAAAGCAATTTTATATATTTTTATTAAAAAATAAATTCATTATAAAACATAGTGAAAATTACTGAAAAACCCCATAAATTTATAATAGGGCTAAAAACAGCCCGTTAATTTTGAAATATCTAAAAATATCTCCCATCCCAATATATGATATTTACTTTTTATTTTTAAATCTTGAATTAATCATTAAAAGGATTCGGATCTTTCTTTAATCATGCCCGAATCCGATACAATATCATTACTCCTTTTTTGGTTTCGTTACCGTTGGCGGGTTCGGGTTTATATAACTCCGACACCCGAATCCGCTTCACTTCCCTCTTCACCCCCTGGGGCTTAATCAAGGGTTTCGAAATGCAAGGCAGCGAGCTCTGAAGATCAGCAATGGCGCCAATGGCCCAAAGTTCTCAACCCTGGGTGGAGAAATAGTACTCGTTTCTCATCCTCCTTCTGGGTATCTCTCCCTCTCCTGCTTCTCTTCTCTTACTTTCTCCTCTTCTTCATTGCAGCCGGCCGAAGCAGGTGAAGGACGTTGCTCACCAGGAAGAGGTTGTTCGAGTCCTCACCAATACCCTAGAGACGGCCAATGTGAGATCCATTCTTTGCAAAACCCTTTCTTTTCTTTCTCTGTCGTTGATTGATAATGGTTTGGTGCTTGATCGCGCAGTGTCCACATATGCTGTTCTATGGTCCTCCTGGTACTGGGAAGACCACCACTGCTCTCGCCATTGCTCACCAACTTTTCGGGTAATCCCTAATGCTTTATATGCCATTTTGGTTTTTTTTTTTTTGTTTTCTTCCAATCAAAAAGGCTGCTAAATGGTTAAATTATGAAGATTCTGCACAGGTTTTAGGTTGAAACAATCTGAATGTGTTATTTGTTTTTTTTAAAAATCATGTAATGCTAAACTTGTGGAGTCATTTCGTTATCAGGTAATGCAAACTTTGCTTGTGGTTTTGGTCAGTCTCCTGAGTTTATGTCGTTTTAATTATGTATTTAGAACCTAAATGTTTTATGAAGTTTGTTAGTTTTTCTTTGTCATGATGAGTAGCGTCTATTTTGTTGAGATTTGTCTTTGTTGATATTTTAATGTCTTAGATGCATAAGATGCAGGTGCCATTGTGAATTTTCCAATATCTCTTGGTTGTGCTCCCGCTTTATTTATATTCTTTTATTTTATATAACATGTGCACTTATTTCAGACCTGAACTGTATAAGTCAAGAGTTCTAGAGCTAAATGCAAGTGATGATCGTGGAATCAATGTTGTGCGGACAAAAATAAAGAATTTTGCTGCTGTTGCTGTAGGTTCAGGCCAGCGTCAAGGGTATACCACCCAAACTGACTGCAAAGCTTCTTCAATGTTGTTTTATTTTACTTTTTAACTTTATGTTTTTCTTTGAACCCAAGTAGTTACCCATGCCCACCATACAAGATAATCATTCTAGATGAGGCTGACTCAATGACTGAAGATGCTCAAGTATGTGATACTTCTTATTTTGTTGATTGATATATTTTTACTGGTATAATTATCCTTGTCTCTTTTCTGGACAGAACGCTTTGAGGCGGACCATGGAAACTTATTCAAAGGTTACAAGGTTCTTTTTTATTTGCAACTATATAAGCAGGTATCATTTTCTTTTGTCTTCTTTCTTCTTTGACAAAGTAAATTATAGGTTTAAGCCTTCTGTAAATATCAGCATTCCTTAGCACATAAAAAGGAGTTTGTGGAATATTCACTAACATGTTAAATGTTAATCATAAATAAAGGATCATCGAGCCACTTGCTTCTAGATGTGCAAAGTTTAGGTTCAAGCCTCTTTCTGATGAAATCATGAGTAATCGAATTCTGCATATTTGTAGAGAAGAAGGCCTCGATTTGGACTCTGAGGTGTGTATAATCTCCTATCTAATCTTTATGCCTCCTGAGGTGTTATTTTGCCATGCTTAACTAGACTTTGATTACTTATCATTGTAGGCCCTTTCTACTCTAGGTTCCATAGCTCAAGGCGATCTTCGACGTGCAATAACATACTTGCAGGTGAAGTTTTCCTACTGGAAACTCCTATATATCCTCCTATTTGTCAAGTTTTCTGCCTGTGATATATCATAGTTCAATGTTTTCTTGTTTGAACTATGATGCTGAAGTTCGCTTTTGTAACTTAGTTGCTATTAAGCTATTTCTACAAGTTTAAATACTAAAAAAGTGCAAAATGCTATGATGCTTAATGAGTCCTTTGATTATTTATTATATATGTAAGAGTTGAAGATTGTGACTGGTTTTCTATCTAATTTCATCATCCACATAACAATGGTTGCTTCTGGGTATGTTTTTGTAATTTCAGAGTGCTGCTCGCTTGTTTGGCTCATCCATTTCTTCCAAAGATCTAATCAGTGTTTCAGGGGTATGCAAATGAATTCTCAGATGCAAAATGTTTTAGTATAACCATTGCTTTCTTTTCAGCTATTTAAGATTTTGATATTGCAGAGTTATTTAATGTATCAATGATGTTTTACTGAATTTGATAACTTGTGATTGTTGCAATACATTAACTCCAGAGAAACACTCAGTTTAATATTGCTGTCTTGCATAGTTCACATTAAATAATCTGTTTTTTGGATTTATGATTCTGTTCTCTCATTTCAGAAGAAATTTTTATACAAACAATTGGAAAATTCATACTCTCCTGATATTCAGTCGAAAGAACATTTATATTTCTTGTTCATTATGGCTTTTCAATCCATTACCATAATTTATGTTGGATGGAACAATGTGCTTATCTTGATGGGGGGCAACACTGCTATTCTGTCATTTAATTTTTTCTGAGTTTTCTGTCGTGAGCCGTACTGGCTTGTTGAATTCTTTGGTGTAAATAATGTTTTGCAAGGTAAATTATCTCAAACAACAAGATCTGAATCTTTTTGCCTGCTAATGTTTCTTCAGGTTGACACCATTTATAGAGCATGGTTGTGAACAACATATCTTGTGTTCTTTTTGGTTTGACTAAGCTGGATATTGACTGGTGTACGCTTACTAACAGACCCCTTTTTTTTATAATACAAGGTCTAGACAATATGTCTAGGGCTCTTTTCTATTTGACAGACATGGATAAATATTGAATAGTACACTATCAGATTCTTTTCTTACGAAGCATCTTATAGATCAAGGAATGGGAATTACATTTTGATTCTCAGTCGGCCACTTAAGTTCTGTATTTTTAACAGGTGATTCCCGAGGAAGTTGTTCAGGCTTTCCTTGCAGCTTGCAAGTCAAATGATTTTGATCTAGCAGAGAAGGAGGTTGGTAACATAATTGCAGATGGCTATCCAGTTTCCCAAATGCTGTCTCAGGTACTGTTATTCACTTATTATAGACGTTTTAAATATTGTTTATCCTTTTGGATAGACCTATCAATGTAAATGTAGGTTAATTGAAGGTTCTATTCCAGCTCCTTGAGGTGATCGTGAGCACGAATGATATATCTGATGAACAAAAGGCAAGAATCTGTAAGAGACTGGGTGAAACAGATAAGGTCAGCTATTATCTTGATATCCCTACCATATTCAACATATTTTGATTCGACTCATTTGAAAATTTGATTCCATGCACTTGTTCCCTTGCTCGAATCTTCAGTGTCTGGTTGATGGGGCTGACGAGTACCTGCAATTGCTTGATGTAGCCAGTCACACCATGCAAGCTTTTGGCAACATGTCAGAGGAGTTTCAATTTGAATAGATTGAACTGCGGGCAAACTATTCTTGAATTGTTTGTCTTGTCTTTCAACTCTTAAATCTCTTTATCATGCTTGTGTTTCAACTAAAACTGTCATTTAAGAAAATTTCCAGGTTTCCAATGATTATCAAGCTCGGCTTTCATTTCACTGTAAATATTAAAGGAAAACCTTGCTTATTTAAAGGTTTTTCAAGGATAAGCCTTGGCCTTTATTTCACTGCAAATGTTTGAGGTTATGACTAGTGAGTTTTTTGGAATCCTCCTGGACCGCTGTTAGCTTTCTGTTTGGTTCCTGGATCTTATGGTTAAGTTGTAACACTGACATCTTTGCTTTTGAGAGGTTTTAGAGTTCATGTGCACAGGAAGGTCGAGGTGGTCTGCGACTTAGAGGCACCACAAATGACAGATAGGACCGTGCTCTGCCACTTCAAAGAACCCTGCTGGCTTTTGTTGCAATTTGCAAGTCTGATGATTTTGATCTTGGAGATGATCGCAGATAGTTGTCTCGTTTCTCAAATGCTCTCAGGTCATATCATTCTGCATTACTTTTGTTGCTTATCCTTTATGATGCAGTTTTGGTTAGAGAAGGAGGCTGCTTGCAGATGCTGCTATTCCAGTTCCTTCTTGTGATTGTGATCTGCAAGCCAGAATGATTATCTGATAAACGAAAGCAAGAATCTGTAAGAGGCCAAGTAAAGCAAATAAGGTTAGTTATTATTTTTGGCGGCCTCACCATATTCAGCATATTCTGATCTTGCAAAGTAGAAATTACGGAATAGTTCATTTGCCTTGGATTCATTTTTCTTCTCAATATCTTGGACTTGTTATAAATCTTCAGTTGGCATAAATGCTACTATGCCATGGACTGCCATGGACTGCAGGAGCACTATTCATGGCCTCCTATTTAAAACTGTTGTAGCGTCCTACATGCAGTTCAAACTGATCGTACTTGTCTCCCAACTTTGCTTTGAATAGAGTTCTTTCTCATGCTTGTGTTTATGCTAAAAGCCCTGGCCTTATTTCACTGTAAATTTTAAAGGTTGGTTGGAATTCTTATTTCATCTCCACTGTTGTTAGCTTCATGTTTCTGGGCTTAATCTAAATAATAAGCTGTTAGATATATTGATATGTTCCCACCTTTCAACCCATATTTTAAGAAGCCACATGGGGTGAATAAACTTGTAGTTATGATCCATATGGGAATTAAAATGTTCTAGGACGCTACCAGAATCTGTTTTAGGAGATCCTGGGAGGTTTCACACTGATCTTCCACCTCCACTAGTCACGCTTTGCACTACTTTCTCTATGTAATTTCCTTATTTTTAGTTGCTGTTTACAACAAATGACTGACTCTTAAAGTTATAACTGTACCTATTGGTTCTGGCTTTGTTTTTATCTTTGAACTGTTTAACAGATTTATATTTGGGGTTTGATCCTCTCCATACTGACTGCATTTATTAGATAGGTTGTGTTTTCAATGTTGTTGCTTACTTTTTTCCGATAAAATTTCCTTTCAATTCTGTGATTTGCTTTTTCCACATATGAATATGGGCCTTTATTATTTTGGTATGTGATCCATGATGGTGAATACCATATCCACTACTTTCGCCAGTGACCAGGCTAATTTACCTTCTACCGAATTTTGATCCCATTATTTGATAGCTATCATCTATCGGATCCAAATTAGATACCATTGACACTCCAGCCGTTGATGGTGCAGCACCTAAAGCCTTGATGAGCTATAGATAACGTACAAAAACTAGTCATGTTGCACGTGAAAAGGGAAAGTAACAGAAATTCGCCTTGGCCCTCTTGACACAGGCAATTCCCCTTGGATAGAAGAAGATGATGACGTGGATATCTCGTACTGGCTTAAAACACTTCACAGCTGCCACATACGAAGATGGATTTCCTAGATTTAAAGGAGATCATAGAGGTTGCATTTGAGCATTCATAAGGCACGTTCAGTATACAAGGTCATGAAGCATTAGAATTTGAAGCTAAATCAGGTCTGATCTTAGTTTCCAAACAGGTCAACCAAGCGGCAGCCTGGGGACCCAATATGTTAGGCTCCTGTTCTTCACATGAAACTTCTAGTTTGCAATGCACCAGGCCCTCAATGCCTCATTCTACCCATCCGATTCAGCAGAAATCATGGGATGCCAAGTGACATTCTCACTTCCGAAAAGGACTTTGCTTTTGCAGCAACAAAAAGTTTGCACTCTTTTTGGGTACCGTTGCAAATCCACTTCTTTCGCTCTCTTGGAGCTACACGATGGTGACACAAACCATGAGGAAACTTGGAGCATGAACACGAAGAGAACACTCAAACTGCTGAAGTTACTGAAATCTCTTTGCAGGTGATTGTGAGCAAAACTTCTGGCCCTACCATGAAATTTGAAGATGAGATTGGTCTCTGTCAGGTAATAATTCTGACTGACAGTGGCCCTGGGCACAACCTCATGGCCAATGCCGGCATAGATGAGCTAGGACTTCCTATTTAGCAGGTTCTTCTCTTTGGTGTTTAGATCAGGAATGATGACATTTTACACTGCAATAGGGTTTGAAGTGTTATTTTCATAACTACAAGACCTCACCTTCACGGAAGATTACTATCCATTTTCAGTTAGTGGAGCTGACTTGGTCTTGGTTATCAAGTGGTTGGTTTCTCCTCTTGTAATACGGGCAAATTGAAATGAGATGTTTATGGTTTTTAATTTCAGTGCAAGTGTTACAAACTCCAAGGTGTTTGCCCGTCCAACTCTGAATATGTCCCTTTCCACTGTTTTAGCAAGGTCCCAGACACAAAATGTATCGTGCTTGATTCTCTTGCATCTACACAAACTCCTACCCATGAATTTGCCACCATCTACACAAAATGTATAGTCCCAATGTCGAACAACACCGAGACCAGTAATGCATTGTTTTTCAAATTCTTTGCTAACTCTTTCTTTGCCAACCCAAAGACTGTTTGTTTGGATAGCAGTAGATTGGTTTTTCTGGTCATGTGTTATCACTGAAAAAGGTAGCTGTAAATCCTGAATAAATATGAGCAACTTTGGGTTGATCATACCTCGGAATGTGAAAGTACTTAGTGGTTTTTTGGGGCTCACAGGAACTGCACGGGGTTTGTTAAAAGTTATTAAATTAGTACTCACCTATTAACTAAGGTGATGAAAAAGAATGGCTTTCATCAGTCACCCACAGCCAAAGCAGCATTCCAACGACATGTGGATGCATTCACTTTAGTACCATTGTCAAACCTGCTAGATTTTACCCAGCCATTCACAATCGAGTGTGATATGCCTTTTGTTGGTGTCAGCGTAATTCTACTACAACATGGTTGTCCTATTGCCTATTTCTTTAAATGGTTTTCTTTGTCTAATAGGATTAAGTTTTTGCTTTGCATAAGTAGAAATATTATGTCTTAGGCCATCAATATTTTTTTGGGCTGCTTGAAGTACCTTTTGAACCAGTGGGTATGTAACAATGGACAACAACGCCTTCTTGTGGAACTCCTTTCTTTTGATTTCGCTATTGTCTATAAAGAAGGCAATGAAAATAATGGGGCAGATGAGCTTTCCAGGCATCTAAAAGATGTTTATTATTATTCAGTGTAGGCGATATCAGTTTCCTTGGCTTTAGCATTTTGCAAGGAGCTCTTCTGGCCGACCCTTTACACCAAACAAATTATGGACCAGCTTACTTAGAATTTGTCTTCCCTTTTTTTTCCGATAAGGTGAGTAAACCACATAGTACTGAAAAGTCCCACTTTGATAATACCTATTATAGAAATCTCTGCCAGTCATTCCAGACCGACCTTAATCAAAAGGCAAGATTTTGGCATAATCCTATGATACTCCTGCCAGGGGCCATGGGGGTTCTTTAAAAACACTCAAACCAGTCTTTGCGAACTTGTTAGGCCTCATTTGAAGCGGGATGTGAAAGTTATTAAAAACACTACTGCCAGGGGCCATGCAGGTCCTTTAAAAACACTCAAACCAGTCTTTGCGAACTTGTTAGACCTCATTTGAAGCAGGATGTGTAAGTTATTTAAAACACTCCTGCCAGGGGCCGTGGAGGTTCTTTAAAAACACTCAAACCAGTCTTTGCGACCTTGTTAGGCCTCATTTGAAGCGGGATGTGAAAGTTATTATTCAAAATTGCTTGATTTGTCAGCAGAAAAAGTATCAGAAACTTGTACCAGCAGGGCTCCTGCAGCTCTTGTTACTCTTGAGAGAGTTTGGGAGGATATTTCACCAGATTCTATCATTGGATTTCCTTCTTCTGGAGGTTTTGATACCATTCTGGTGGTTATTAACAGATTTAGGAAGCATATGCATTTCCTTGCTTCATCTCACCTTTTTACTGCCAAATTCGTGGCTGCCAAATTTGCGGGGAAGTTCATTTGCATGGGATCCCTTGATCAAGTCTTTCTAACCGAGATGTTTTCTTTTTTGAGTGCTTTTTGGCAGGAGTTCTTTTGCATTAATCATATTCAGGCTTTGTAAGGGTGCCTCATCCTCAATCTGATGGGCAGATTGAGTTGGTTAGTTGTTTTCTTGGGACATAATTAAGATGTTTTGGGCATGAACATCTTGGTCTAAATTCCTGACTTGGGCTGAGTATTTCTATACTACGGGCTTCCATTCGGTGTTAAAAATAATTCCCTTTGCGATTGTTTATGGCTGAGGTTAGCACTCCTTCATCCTTTCTTTCCGGGCAAGACAATGATTGCTGACTTGAAATCACAGCTCATGCTGGAAATACAATGTTGAAGGTGTTGTGCACCAACCTTTTGCGTGCACAATCTCTTGCATGAAAACTCAAGTCAATTTCAGAAGGTGTGGATTGTCATTTGAAGTAGGAAATTCTTTGGTTTGGGTGCAACCTTATAGGCAGAAGCCCCTTGACAAGCACCAATATGAATAGCTTTTGCGTCGATATTTTGGACTTATGCTATGTTGTGAAAGATGGATCGTGTTGCATATGAGTTACCTTCCTATGTCCAAGGTTCATCCCATTTTCCAAGTCTTGCTTCGGTTTGCGAAAGGACATTGGGAGTCTACTTTTGCTACTTTTCCATTTTTTCTATCAATGTGGATTGGGAGTTTGAAGCAGGACTTGACAAATTTTGTCTGACCATTGGATAAAGGATTCGGGTGTTCCTATTCTTAATTTGCTTGTCCAGAGGCACCATCGTCTGGGAAGCTGCTGACCTCCTTGTTGAGCAGTTCTCTTACTTTCGCCTTGAGGAAAAGGCTGGGATGTAAGTCTTCTATATAAAATCTTTTGCGCCTTTGACATAAGTCTAGTTCATATTCTTTATATTTTATTTGATGTTTATCTTTTTTCATTTTTTTCCTTCTAATTTAGTGTTTACTTACACTAGCTCCACCACAATGCATTAATTAAATTTAGATGACACTGGAGTTAACAACTGCCGAGACAACATCATAACTACATACAACACCATAATTGCGAATTTGTGATGGAACTTATTACTGAAGTTCTCTTCAGGTACATCATCTGGTAATATGATCAGTGCCTGTGCCAATTTCTTGAATTCAATATTTCATTTCCAATTCCAAATCTTCATAATTTGTCTTCTGAATCACTTAACATAGTGAGGAATGAATTGCTGCACCAATTCATTGCCATTGTTGTTGTTCTTTGCTTCAAGAAGACGCACCACCTATGTATTTTTCATCAGTAATGTTAGTAGAATCAGTTGCTATAAATATTGGATTCAATATGGTACAAACCTCTCCCATAGATGGTCGCATTTCTGGGTTTCTTCTTACACAAAGAAATGCAACTCGACCAAGAAGATAAAGTTCATGAGTGTCAAATGCGTCTCCGAGGCGTGGGTCAACAAGTTCATGCAACTTAAGACTCTCAACCAATGGCTCTGCCTGAAAATCAAGAATACGAAAAATTTAAGCACTGATTTGATATAGGTGTGTAGATATTGATTCATATACCCATTGCAATAGATGTTGAGATTGCCCTTTTTTATCATCAAGAACTCTTCGACCAGATATCAATTGAAATAGAACAATGCCATATGCATAAACATCAGTTCTGACAGATACGATGCCATACTCTGCGTATTCAGGTGCAAGATATCTGCATGTTATCAGAAAAACAAAAAAAAATTTCAGTAATAATAGGTCTCTAGTCTAATTGATGCAAATGTTATCACTTATCACCCTGAAGTTCCGAGGATCGCTGTTTGGAATGACTCCCTGCCAGATTTCCATTTTGCAAGGCCGAAATCTGCAAGCTGTGGATCAATCAGACTGATCAGAATTATATAAGGGTACTGATCTAACATAGAAGATTAGCTTTATATGATACAACATTTTGAAAAGTTCACCATAGGAACAAAATCATGTGTTAGAAGTATGTTGCTTGGCCTCAAATCTCTATGAATTATTGGTCCACCGCGACACTCTTCATGTAGAAACCGAAGCCCTTTTGCTATTCCCATGGCCAATGAATGTCTTGTGTGCCATTCCAGGGAGTTTGCTGATTTATCTTTGTAACAACAAAAACAAATCATCAAATCACGATTTTCTCATAGTACAGTTTTACTTATTTAAGCTCGCTTACCTAATAAATGCCAATCCAAGGATCTATTGCAAATGTATTCGTACACGAGAATGTTATGGCTTTCCTTGCAACAATAACCAAGAAGCATCACTATATTTCGATGCCTAGCAAAACTTAGAACATGAACTTCAGAGAAAAACTCTGCATAGCCCTGTGTGCTTGCTTCTTTTCGCATCTTTGCTGCAATAAGTTGACCGTCTTTTAGCTGTCCTTTATATACATGACCAAAACCACCCTCTCCTAATAAATTCTCCTTTGAGAAATCCCCTGTTGCTATTTGGATTTCTGAAAATTGGAATCTCATAGACTCTTTCACATAAAGTGATGATCTTAATCCACAGGCAGCACAGAGAATTGGCATTTCTATGGAATCATACTGTAAAATAGTGTTAGGTTTGTCTGATAGAAAATGAGAAGCTGAATGTGATTTACGATGTTTGGGATAATTCCCTGCAAAATAAAAGTAATTTATAAACACTTTGGTGTTAATAATGCAAATTATTTATTTTTTTATTCATGCTGCAACTCATACCTGTTTTCTTTAATAAGCTATTATGATCAAAGGTTTTACTGCTAAATGGAGTTGATTCGCTGCTTTTATGCACATCGGAAATGTCTAGAGAACTTATTGATGCGAAATAACCTCCCCCAGAGACAAATGATTGCTCGTTATCAAGAAGATATTGCTCATTTGATGCAGAGTAAATAGATCGTTCAATGGAATAGACCGATTTGATTTCTGTGTCACTCGATGAATTTGTATAAAAATGTTTGACCACATCCACCGATAGCGTATCTTGAATTGCTGCAACTTTGCAAGGTATGTGATTCACATAGAATTTTAAATCTTTTCTTAGATTCCTGTTATGATTAATAAGCTGATCAAATTTGAGATCAAATAAAACATATGAAATCAAAATCAAACATACCTTTCTATTATCACCCAAGAAGCCTTATTTTGCAGAGCCTCTTGCACTATAACTCTTTTGGTTGGTGTTCCAGCGGTTATTTTAACTTTCAGCCCAACCTGACAATCCATAAACCAAAGTTACAATACTCCGACATAAATTAATATATAGGGAAAATCAAAATAACAGCGATTTTCTGTAAATACATGAACTTCTGAGGGATGTTTTGTTCATTTCTCAAACATTTGAATGAACTTATTACCCTTTCGTTTTTTGTTGTTTCAGCAATTTGACGAAGCATGCTCTCGTACG
Source organism: Dioscorea dumetorum (assembly GCA_902712375.1). NCBI lineage: Eukaryota > Viridiplantae > Streptophyta > Magnoliopsida > Dioscoreales > Dioscoreaceae > Dioscorea > Dioscorea dumetorum. The sequence goes on from CACTHL010000245.1 coordinate 2,232,048, forward strand.
TATCAAGTTTCTTCAAGGCTTCTTCTTCTAGAGCTCGAGCATTCGTCCCAGCAAATGAATCAGTGCAAGCTTTTGTTTGGTACCCCACTGCATTAATTCAAAACATTTAGGCTTGCTATTTGAGCCACTTTGTGTTAATTTTTGAATCTGCTTACAATGAACAGATTTCCTGCAAGAAATGAAAAAGGAGTAGAGGATTAATTACTCGGATTGTTGATGGTATGTAGCACACCAAGAACTAGCAATGTATCGCCGCCGGAAATAATGTCTCCACGCATTCGAGCATTGTTAATAGTCAGCTGGAACTCAAGCTCGGTGTGTTCCCGTGTCACATCATAAGCAAATAAGACACAGGACGGCAAGGATGTCCTTCTGTAGCTCTCCATTCTTGCCACATACCACCTCCCTGAATTCCTCTTCTTAAAGAAATAAGCATTAAGGGCGCAAGAATTCATTAATCTTCAGACATCTCGGGGAAATTCTTAGTATCTTTGATAGGATATACTGAGGATACTCTCAAGGTTAGAGAATAGAGGACAAAGATGGAGATGATAAAGTTTCTTTTGGAGGGAAGGGAACTATATTTTTGAATGAGGGGGCATGGCCAATGAAAAGCAGGAAGGTTAATTAAGATCAACTACCAATCTTTTGTAAGGCTCAAGGGATTTGTATTGGCTTATGTAACTGCAGCTAAATTGTCTCCTTTCTAGTATCATCTGAGTATCAGATTAGCATATTTGCATTGGAAACTCAGGCAGGATTGGTTTTGATTTGTTTGGGATTAGTTGGTGGAGTTTTTTGTTTGTTTTCTTAAAGAGTGTGTTTAATTGGATGGGAGAAAACTACAAATTTGTGCAGGTGCACTGGTAAGTGGAATTTATAGATTTACATATAATTTCAGAGTTACATGAACTCCAGATTTAATGGATGGTTTTGAATATATCTTGAACTGAATTGTTGTATTTGAGGTAGCTGAAAAATGTGGATTTTGTATTTGATTAGGAAAATTATAAAATGTGACTGTACATACCATTAAAGACGCATATGGACGGAGATTAATATCAGAATTTTAGAAGGTTCTTTTGGTATTTCAATATTCCAACCGATTTTGGAGTGTAAGCACACTGGATAAAACTTTATATCGTTCAAGTAATCAGATTAAGTGTTTGAAAATATAATTGAGATTTATAAATCATAAGACTCCGAGAGATATTGCTCACTTTAAATTATTATTATTATTATAAGTTTTTATGAGGGATATATCTGCAAAAATAATAATTGATATCGGAAAATATGAATGTTTTGGGGGTACATATGCAAAAAAATAATTAAAAAAAATGAAGCTTTTCCGCAAAAAAATGGTCGTCGGCCTTCCATGAGCCCAGGCCTTCATTCATGGAGTCGCCTTCTCCGATCATGCGCCGGCCACAGCTCTATCTCTCTCGGAAAGCAGCTCCATTGCTTTCTCATCAAAGAGGGTTTCATCTCCTCTCTGTTCGATTCCAATCGCATTCTCCAATCCTACGCCCGGTGCATCGGCAATGCCGCTCTAGGAGACGCCCGCCAACTGTTCGACGAAATGCCGCACAGGAACTGCTTCTCTTATAACACCCTCCTCGACGCCTACTTCAAGGCCAATGATTCCAGGAGTTCTCTTCAGCTGTTTGATTCCATGATTGACAAGAATGAGTTCTCTTGGAACACCATGGTTACTGGTTTAGTGAAGTTTGGTGATATGGGTAATGCTCGGAAGGTGTTTGATGATATGCCAAAGAGGGATGTAATTGCTTGCAATTCAATAATTCATGGGTACATTCTATGTGGGCAGGTTCAAGAGGCTTTCAAGTTGTATAAGAAACTGGATTTTGATTCTCCTTCCCCATGCAATGATGGTTTTGTAATGGCGACGATGCTCAGTGCTTGCGCTGATTGTTTGCTGTATCGCTTTGGCAAGCAAATTCATTCTCGTATTTTGGTTCATGGAATTGAGGTTGATTCGGTTCTTGGAAGTTCACTGGTTAACATGTATGGGAAATATGGAGATTTAGACAATGCTTGCCGGGCTTTGAAGTTGTTGAAGGAACCAGATGCGTTTTCGTTGTCAGCATTGATCACCGGATATGCAGGAAATGGTAGACTTGTTGATGCAAGAATGGTTTTTGATCATATAAAAAACCCGGGCGTTGTTCTATGGAATTCTATGATCAACGGCTATGTATCGAATTATCAAATTGAAGAAGCATTGCACCTCTTTATAAGGATGATGAGAGACAGAATTCGAGTTGATTTTTCAACTCTTTCAAGTGTTCTTAGTGCTTGTGCGAGCACTGGCATGCTTAACAATGGCAAACAGTCGCATGCTTTTGCATTAAAACTTGGACTTTTGGAAGACGTCATTGTTGCAAGTGCTCTATTAGATGTTTACTCTAAGTTTGGTTGCTGGGAGGATGCTTGTATGATTTTCAGGGATATCAGAGTTCATGATACAATTTTACTGAATTCCATGATCAATGTGTATGCGAATTGTGGACGAATCGAAGATGCTAGACGGGTTTTTGAGATGATACCGAACAAGAGCTTGATCTCATGGAACTCGATGATTGTCAGTTACAGCCAAAATGGTTATGCTGTCCAAGCATTAGAGCTTTTCTGCGAAATGCGCCGTGTTGATCTTCAACCCGATAAGGTGGCATTGGCTAGTGCTATCAGTGCAGCTGCTTCGGTCTGTTGTCTAACACTCGGGGAAGAGATCTTTGGTCTCGTGGTGGTTCTTGGCCTTGTTTCAGACCAGATTATATCCACTTCCCTTGTTGATCTTTACTGCAAATGTGGTAGAGTTAGTAATGGAAGACAATTATTTGATTCAATGATTAAATTCGATGAAGCTCCATGGAACTCAATGCTGATGGGGTATTCAATGAATGGATATGGAATTGAAGTGCTTAGGCTCTTCGAGGACATGAGAAATGCCGGTGTTCTTCCAAATGAAGTGAGCTTCATCGCAGTTCTGTCTGGTTGTTGCCATTGTGGGATATTGGAGGAAGGATTGAAATGGTTTCAAACAATGAAGGAAGAATATGGTATTGTACCGGTAGCTGAGCATTATTCGTGCATGGTTGATCTGTTAGTACGTGCAGGAAAATTGGATAATGCCGTGAATTTCATTGAACAAATGCCATTCCCATTTGAAGGTGATGCTAGTGTGTGGACATCAGTTCTCGGTGGATGTAAGGCTCAAGGAAATGAACTCCTTGCTGGTAAAGTAGCAAAGAAGCTTATGGAGCTTAATCCTTCACAATCTGGTCCTTATGTGCAGCTAAGTGGCGTATACGCATCTCATGGGGAGTGGGAGAGATCGACATCGATTAGAAGAATGATGCATGAGAAAAGGATCAGTAAAAATCCCGGTTACAGTTGGATTGACAATTGAATGATAAATTTTACTGAGAAATTTGCAGCTTATAGTACATTTGGGAATGTGATAAAAAAAAAGGTGTAAACCAAACATAATACATGTATAATGTATAAATAGACAAGCTAACATTTGTTTCTTTTCTACATTAATAGTTGCTTAAATGCAGTTCACAACAAAATTTACCAAGTGATGTGTGATAACAAGATCTTTGTTTGATGATTTGTTCAGGTGTCATCTTCATCCTTAGAATCTTGCAGCAGAGCACCTCTAACTTTGGCCCTGTTTATAAAACCCTAATCAGGAAAACATGGAATACACGTTAACAATGTGCTAGCAATTGTCATAATACCTTCGATTCACAGGGGCAGCTCGATCAACCACTTTCACAGGTTGAGCATCTCTATCTGGTGGTACATCTGCAATAGGAACATTGTTCACCATTAAAGAGTTTAAGACCAGTACATTTCAATGACAACATAAATTCATGAAAACTGATTAGTTTGTATTTAACAACCTTGAAAAAAAAAAAAGATCTCTAACAAACACAAAGCATAGACATCCCCTAGAACTTAAGATGCCCCTCAACATGTTTATCTGCTACGTTCAAAGTGGATCTGCATAACTGGGCTTATAGTATGCTTTAATTTATAAATTTAATTTTTTTCTTTTTATTTTTATTATACTAAAAAGATTTATAAAGTTGACACAATATACAAGTTTCCCTAGTGATTAATTGTAGACTTTTTAAATCAACTAATGTATAGATCACAAGCTAAACTCTGTTCATGGTTTGACCTACAAACTTCTGGCATTTTCAGATTAAATTTCAAGTGCTGGTTTGATCGTAAGTCAAAAAACAAGATGTAGTCTAAGTTCGGAGATGTCAAAAGTTATTCTGGAATTGCTCTCATAAGAAAAGCCAACATCAATTTCCATGTGATAAGAATGAATAATAGCCCATGCATTATCTCACCTAATTCTTGCTGAGTTTTGGATACTAATGAAGCATCAAAATTGTTGAGAGTATCAGAAACATGAAGTGTGTCGTTATCTGATGCCTTTGACTTAGGTGCTTTCCGCCTCTTTGAAAATGAACAACTATCAAGCTGCCTCTGCAAACTTTCACACCTTTCCTGAATATAAAAATAATCATAGCAGTTAAGGAGATAAACAATAACCACTTTGCAATCCCAACTATAAACATGCAATGTTGAAGGAAAAAATAACTTCATCTATGCCGTCCAACCAGATATGCATGCAACATAGGATAAAACATACATCAAAGTATCTCCTTAATATGTTTCCTACACAAAAGAATGCACATAAAGGAGAACAGCGCAACAATAAAAGATATGAAAAGAAAAAAATTAAATCACTCATGTTTTTCTAATGCTTATGGTTAGTCACCATCTACGTCATGAAAGAACAAAGGGCCAATTCCATGGGACGTTTTATGCAGCAATCATGGCATATGATCACAGCATATCTCTCACACAAATTAATGGTTTGCAGTTGGTAAATAAGAAAAAGTGAAAAGTAAATAATGTCCTGTAAATCTTACACACCTTCTCAGATGACAGAGATATAGCCAACTGTCTAGAATGCTCTTTTTCTGGACAAAGAAATACAATACATTTACATAAGTAAAAAAAAAAACATTTGCAGTTACTCAGAAAAGTAAGCAATCTTCAATGATATGATATCCACTTTAGTGAAAGTTCTTCTTACAAGAGTATAAGCAGCAAACCTTTTACTACATCATTCTGCTTGTGCTTGAATGCCCCAAATAGCGCCAGTGACAAACTCGCCATGACATCATTAGCTGATGAATTTGTCATTCTGTTGAGAGAAAGAGAAATGCGAGGTAGTCCCTTTGACTTGTGGGCTATCAATTTACAATGCGAGGCATCTGAGTTATAAGGGTTTCAATAAATGATATCGATCAGATTCAGGCAGCATCTGCTTAATAGGGGAGAAAATAGAATCTTGAACATAACATTCACTGGACTTCACACTCAAAGAAAGTAAAACAATTTCAAAGATAAAACAAGCACCAAAATAGGGTTCAAATTTCCCCTTCCCAAAATGCGAACAAGAAAAACAATAGATTTCAATTGCAGTGGGTTTGACAATGCTTATAATCAACTTAAATTTCCTACCAATTCTCTAAAAAAAACTTAAACTTTATACAACCACAAGATAATACTCGTATAAATCAACACGAATGAGATGCAAACCATATAACACGAAGAAAATAAAAGAAAAGAACTAACCATGGCTATCCAATACAAGCTTCACATCCTCTGAAGACAAAGAAGCAATCAGATAATCAAGAAACTCAAACCAAGAGCCACCAATCCCGACGTCGTCTCTCTGCAACGAAAATCAGTAAAACAATGTGGAAAGAGAGCGGACAATTAGAAGAGAAGAGACGATGATTACAAGGTCCTCAAGCTCCGAGACGGTGAGTTTTAGGTCGAAGGAGTGGGAGTGGAAGTCGGTGGCCGCGATCTCAAGGCGGGAAGGATCGAGGGCGCGTGCGTGGAAGAGGAACTGGCGGAGCGGAGACGCCGGAGATGCCGAGCCGTGGTTCCACTCAGCCTTCGCTTCTCCGAAGACCGGTTCGAGATCGGCGAAGCCCTTGCCGCCCGCCTCCATTAACGAGCGCTAGGCCTCGGATGAAGACGGCGGGGTTGGGGATGATGGAAATGGAACGCACGTGGCTCTCACGTGCTGAAAGCCAACCAACTCCCAAGGTTGCAATTGGGTCCGATCTGCCATGCCCGGAAAGGTGGACCCAAATCATGGACAAACAACTGCATGCGCTCAGGCCTCAGGGGCTCCGCAGGTATTCGAACTAACATACAATAATCTAACATGACCTCAAACATCAAAAAATACAACAGGTTTGCAAAATACATAAAGTGCAAAATTGAAGATTTTATACGTATAAACAAGACATATATACTAAATCTACTCCATAGGGACACCCATTACCCAACTGACTAGATTACCACTATTGATCCGAAAAAGACTTAGCAACATGATGATGAATTTGACAGTCAAATAAACAATCCACTATTCGTTTAGTTGAATGTAATTCTAAATACGATGGATTTTTAATTAGAGTGTAATCGAAAATATCTGAATTTTAAAATTCGACAAATTAAATCTAGTGTTCGGTTAGATGTATCGAAAATACTATATTATAATAATTTAATATTATTTTAATAATTTTAATTGCATATTAATTATTTTAACTATTCAATTTAAATTCATTATAAATTTATTAAAATTTTAGTATATTTTAAAATTTTGAATTTAATTATTAACCCCACAAAAAATATATTTATAAGATTTTCATCTAATTTTAACAAGTTATTTAATATTTTTAATTATTAAATAAATTATTAAATTTATTGTTAGAATTTGTAAGTTTTTTACTATTTATAAATGTTTAATAATATTTGTTTTTTCTTAATTGGTCACATATAGGTCACATGTGAGGGGAGCAAAAAGATAAGGAATTTCGTTTTACGGCCAATTTGGACATAAAACCAAATCCCTTATTAGATGTATTTCGAGTTACATCGGTTTTTAAAATCATGTGAAACAAACACTGGTTTTTCAAAAACTCAGTAACTCAACTTACATGTAAATCTAAATTCCTACAAACAAACACTACCTAAAACAAGTGTTTGGGTTATATAAAGTTCTAAAAACAATACCAAAATATATATATATAAAAAAATATATAATATGATTAGCCACATTTACTGAATAATATGATGTAACAATTATAAAAAAGACAAGCACAGTAGTGTACCAAAATTATGATTTTGAATGTGTTAAATTTCCACAAGATATATCTCTCTCACTCGGACACCCTGAGGTAAAATATTTGGATTTATTTCTAAATATACTACTTATCAAATGTTCAGGTAAAATAGTTAAAAAATATGACAAATTTTTTTAATATGCTATTTATTATATTACTAATCCTGATTTGAAAAGGAATTGATAGGATTATAAGCTTAACAATTTAGTAAGCAATTCACTAAAACAAATAGTCAGGCTATACAGAGTTCTAAAAAGTACCAAAAACGCATAAAAAATACTGTATGATTAGCAACATTTACTGAATAACATGATGTAATTGTTATAAAAAAAATACAAATTGAGTAGTATATCAAATTTCCACAAGGTATATCTTTCCCATACATACTATAATTGTCATTTATGTTACTTTGGTGGCTTCCAAATTTGGAATAAATATACCTTTTTTATATATTTTTAGAATTATGTATAACCCGAATATTTGTTTTACTGGATTGTTTTTTGAACTGTCAAACTCATAATCTTGATGCTAACTCTTTTTTAAATCAAGAGTAGTGATCCAGTATGTAGCATAACATAGGTTATTGAGTGAGGAGCAGAGGTAGGTGTCCTACGAAGTAGACCTAGTATATCTGTCTTGTTATACATCTAGAATCTTGTATTTCAGACTTCATGTATTTTGCAAACCTCCTGTATTTTTTAATGCTCGTAAATTTAGATTATGTTAAATTATTGTATATTATTTTTTAGACAAGATATATAAAAAGGCTTTGCTCCATGGGAATGCGGCCATTTGTTCATAATGTGCCATTTTATTGAACACCCAAATCCATAATGAGAGCTACCTAGTGTAACGGCATAAAAAAAATATCATATATAAAATTAATATGGTAATAATAATTTATGTTTTTATGCAATATAAGTACGAATAATTTGTAATTCATTCATTAGTTTCTGTATAATCATTCTTTGGGAATGGTTTGTTAAAGGACTGCTTGACAGGCATGTTTTTTATATTTTCAATTAAAATGAAAAGTTGCTAGAAAGACATACATGCACATGGTCCGTCTCAAACATTGATAACACAGGATAATTTTTTTTAAAATATTGCAAACCAATAAATTTGTTTATATATTTTTATTTTTGCTTTTATAAGTCCTATAAAAATAAATGCTGTATATATTAATTAGGATTTAAAAACATATCTAGTAATAAAAAAAATTAAACATTTATGTTTATATTTTTATTAAAATTTATGTTGCAATGTATATATATATTTGCAAAATAAAAATTATATAATAAAAATGATAATTAATAACACGCATATAGATGCAAACATCATATTTTATTTTTTAAAAAGTATTTAATTATGTGACCATGAAAGTATGTAAATAAATATCAATTCTTTGATGACCATAGCAATTAACAAAACATAAGTTGATTCACCATTTCATAACAAACTCATTTTTTTTTATTTCTAAATCTTGTTTTCCAAAGCAATTCTAGCAAACTAGTTTTTAAAAAAAAAATAAAAATAAGTTTTTTTAACGTTTTTCAAAGTGAACAGGACTAAGTTACTAAAAAAATTCTAAAGCCTTCACTATATAAATTAAAGAGCTATGCAAGAAATTACAAGCGAAACAGTGAAATCAATGCAATATATAAATAAATAAATAAACAAAAAATTGCACCAGTCACAATGTTCCAATGGGTAAGACATTTAACTTCTATGGGTCAAGTTGAAATTTCAACTACATCCCAATGAATAATTGAGGCGTAAATAAGATATGTAGTGGTTTGTCCAGCTATTAAAATAAAAAAAATAAATTCTTGAACTACTTCACATAATTACAGAGAAAAATATCAGTAAACGCATAAATAGTCACAAACCTGAGCATCTCTGAGCATTCTCAGTGTCCAACATAAGCTTCACATAATTCCAGTTGCACAACCAGTCATGCCATCCTTCTGCATGGGTAGAAAACAAGAATAATAACTGTTTGCATTAGTTAGAAGAATAATATAAGCTTTTGCATTCACCAATGTCAAATAATATGATGGTTTGAAGAAATAACTGTTTACCAATTTCCTTGCAGAGCTGCACGCTTGGATGCATTCAAAATGCAAATTATTCTTCTAACTAATGCAAAGACCATGAATCCATAATCGCATTCTTGACATAATATATCCACAATGTATGCTCTTATTGGATGCATTCAAAATGCAAATTATTCTTCTAACTAATGCAAAGACCATGAATCCATAATCGCATTCTTGACATAATATATCCACAATGTATGCTCTTATTGGGCTTGATTCACCTTCTTACTCCTACCTATGGGACTAGAAAGCTCATGTATCATGCATGATCTGCTCCACTGCATCTTATCAAGAGCATATTCGAGCCTCTTTCTCAATCCAAGACACAATGTCGGTCCTTTCAACAATTGATAAACACACCGATACAGCAATATACCCTCCATCATCATCCTCAAAATACTTACCCACCTCCTCCAGACCCCTATTCTTCCTGCACAACACATGAATTATCACCAAGTATTTTGGAGTTCGACTCGCTAGAGTCCATATCCAAGCTTTGATTATGAACCATGACCCAATTCTTGATGTGAGATATCTACAATTTGCGCTCTTCGATCTCCTTTCGGTCTTGATAAGCCTTCTTTCTTCTGTCCATGGCACTGGAAAGCTCTTGTATCGTGCATGATGAGCTCCGCTGCATCTTATCAAAGAGTATATCAACCTTCTCTTTCAATCCAAGACACAACAATTGGTCTTTCAACAATTCACAAGTACTCTGATACGGCGGTATACCCTCCTCCACCATCGTCTCAAAAAACCTACATGCCTTTTCAATGCCCCCCTTCTTCCTACACAACCCATGAATCATCACTGAATAACTTGGAGCTGCTGGATAAAATCCCCTCATCTCCATTCCGTCCCAAACCTCCATCGCTCTATCTACTCTGCCAACACCGACGAGCATCTTCAGTAACATGTTATATGTATGCCTTTCCGGCAAGCAAGAATCCCTGTCCATCCTAGATAGCAGCCGCAATGCCTTATTAACCTCCTTAAGCTTACAATGCACTGCCAACAATGCATTATAACTCCAAACATCTGGCTTCACTCCTCTTTCAAGCATTTCATCAAGCAACTCATAAGCATCATCAATCTTCTCCATTTCACAGAACAGCCTAACAACACAATTATAAGTGTATACATTTGGTGCAACATTGTATCTTTTCATTCTATCAAGAAATTTCACCGTGGTGCCCAACTCCTTTGCATCACAAGCAGTGCGAATGAACACAGAATAGCTTGCAGCGTCCGGCTCAAGGCCATACACCTTCTGCATCTCTAGCAAGCGATCATAAGCTTCACTAACTCTTTTTCCTCTGCAAAGTGCTGCTAAAAGAGTGTTGTACGCGGCCACATCGACTTGGAGACCTCTGTTACGCATTTCATCGAACAACTTGAGTGCCATCTCGGAATCCTCTACCTTGGCCCAGCCGTTCATGATAATGGAGTAGGTCTTCTGGGTGACTGAAAAATCGGCTTTTACCTTATCGAAGAAGGCTTGCGCGTCGGCAACGAGCTTGTAGCGGCACAAAGAGAGGAAGAGGAGGTGGAGGTCGTGGAGAGTTGGGGAGAGACCGAACCTGGGCATGTTAGAGAAGGCACGGATGGCGTCCGAGCCGAGGCCGGTGCGGGCGTAGGAGCGGAAGAAGAGGTGGAAGATCTTGGGATCGGGAGAGTGGGGAAGGTCGGAGAGGAGGGACCAAAGAAGAGGGTAGAGACGGGAGGAGAGGAGAGAGGAGGCGAGGATAGAGAGAGAGTGCGGTGAAGGGCCGAAGGAAGGATGGCGGAGAGCCCAAAGATAGAAGCGGTGGGAAGAAAGGGGAAGGTTGCGGCAGCGGCGAAGGACGTGGTCGACGAGGTCGGAGGAGAGATGGGGTGAGAAGGGGAGAAGAGCGGGTTCGAGCTCGTGGTGCGCTGCGCGGCGATCGCTGAGGATACGGCAGAGGTCGTTGACGACGTCGCCGAGCGATGGGGATGGAGTGAGAGAAGCCATTGTTCTCGCTCGGAGATGGAGATGAGCCGCCATTGAAGCGGTTGAAAAGCGGGAGTATCAAAACTCGACGAAGCACAGGCGGGAGGTCTGTTTCTATAATATACCCGAATTCTATGTAATATATATATATATATATACCACCATTGTAGGTCAGCTTCACTGCCATTTCCCTCCAAGTTGAAGGTTGAGATTCAATTCATTTACCTATTAGGCCCATGTTGAATTTTGTGGTTTATTCACATTTTAAAAAAATTATATATTTATATATTTTTTAATTTCACATTAAAATTGAACTTTGATGTTTAATCATGAGAATTCTAATTCAAATTGAGATCTATTTGCATGCTTTGTGATGCATAATATAGGAAAGATTTTATGGTTTATACTACTGATAAAGTGGATAAAGTCATAAATATATTTTTTTTTATTTTTTTGATTAAATGGATAAATCTCTATTTACATTATTCACCATGAGGAGAAATTTTACCCCTTAATCAGACTTCATGTGCCTTAGAGTTGTATAATTTTTCTCAACCAAAACTCTCCTTTTGAATATCAAATCCATTGTTTATATGCTTTATGTTATAAAACAAGTCACAGTTTATTATGTACGAATTAAAATCTCAATATATTTATGTCCCCACCTGGCATGAGTGAATTTATTTTCTTAACAAAAATATGAATATTTTGCGCAATGAATTCGGTGCTAAATACCAAAATATCTATATAAAATGTAAAAACAATTCAAGTTCAACAAAAATTTTTTTGTATAAATTATGTAAAACTTTTAAGAGTATCCGCATAATATAAAACATGGCACATAATATATATTTTTTTTATAAAAACATCATTATGACGTTCAAACAAACACAACGATGAACTTTGATAGTACATTTATGATATTCTTTTATCAGTTCTATTTGCATAAAAACATCTAGAAGTCTCTTGTATTTTCAGAGAACTCCCCATATTTTTCTTAGTTGATTTGATTTTTTTATTTTTTATTTTATGATATCATCTTTATCAATCTTTTAAATATCTGCATTTATTTCTTAAAATATCATCAGTAATGTAGATAATTATAAGTGTTTCGAATATAGGTTGTTATAATCTATCAACAATCATATAATTAAATCGTCCCAAATCTTTATCGTTGTAAATTTTTTCAAAGAATTGTATAATGTTTTAAAGATCGTCGTAATATCACAAGCAATTACAATTATTTTACAGATCCCGAAGAAAACCTAGTTTTTGAAATTAAGGAATTTAACAATAAAGCCAAGGCCAATCATTACATTACACGTGGCGTGGCCTTCCCGCCAAAATTCAGAGTATAACCGGACGCCACCTCTCTCTCTCTCTCTCTCTCTCTTAAATAGATCACTTCTTCTCAGCGGGGCATTCGTGCTGGCTTCGCTGCTCCTTGTTCGTGCAAAGGCCATGGAGGACGACGATGGAGGTGGCAAAGCTGCGAGCATTGATAGGGCTGATCGGGAATCAAGCCAAAGAGGTCATCTCCCCTGCCATCCAGCTCCTCTTTTATTCTATTTCTGTTCCGTTTCTGGTGATTGGGGTACCGATCCTATGTTTTTTAGGGGTTTTGAGATGACCAATAGAATTTCTGATTTCCAGTAATGAATAAGGTAGTTTAGATCAGTGTTTGTACGGGAAGTGAGAAATTTGATGCCAGTTTCTTGGATTCTTGGATTGGTTTTCATGATTTATGTTTTCTGGAATGGTTTTCATGAGATGATCCATTGTTATGTTCTTTGTTAATGTCCTTTTTTGGAAGCTTGAAGGTTTATACGCCAATGCTCTTGGAATATCATTTGCAGTGTTCTTAATCAAAAGTCTTGTCCGTGAATTATGTTCTCTTCCTTGAACATTTTCTGGGTGTTTCTGATTTATTTAGCTGTTCTTGCAGAGAGTACTTGACGCTAGAAATATTTAATTTGAATCTTGAAATGTTTGTAATGTTTTTTGGATTGTTTCTAATCAGAAGTTATATCTACGAAAAATGTTCAGTTCTTTGAACATTGTTTGGATGTTTCTGATTTAGTTTTCTTTGTTACACAGAGTTCTTGAAGCTAGAAATGCACATTTACAGATTTTGATGATAATGCACCCTTTCTTTATGTTTGTTTATTGGAATTTTGGAATGGTTTATACTGCAATGTCCTTCTAATATCATTCCGAGTGTCTCTGATCAAAAGTTTCATTGACGAAATAATTTCTGGTTTTGGACATTGTTTGGGTGTTTGTGGTTACCTTTTTGCATTGGTGTTTTTTCCTTTGAACTTTGTGGTTTTCTTTGATAGCTATTGCTAGCAATCATCCCTCTCAAATTTTTATAAATGTCTTTCCATTCTTCTTTGAATAGATACTCAAAATTGTAGTGGGCCTTGTAATATAGTTTGTAGGGTTTATCTGTGAAATGCTTAATGATTCCTCAACATTTTTCCTTGGGATGCCAATCACTTCACATTTGGAATGCTTTGCAGTCTACGTTTAGAAATAGTCTCTGTGAATGTAGCTGTCAGATAATCTGGATTTTGAAATTTCTGTTTCAATGATTATTCCTCAATTGTTATATATATATATATTCCATGGTTTGTGCAGGTTGGTGAGCCTGTGTTTGGCTCAAGGTTAGCCTCAATTCATTTTTCTCAATAGATGGAAATAAATGTTCATATCAACGTATGAAGGCCTTTCTTGACTTCTATGATCCTATGGAGATAATTGTTCCCCCAGTCAAACTGGCACCATATGGTATGGTTGAAGTGTCAGAGTGGGTGGATAAACATTACAGACCAAACAGAAAGGCATGGCTAATTGGTAACCTGTTTTTTTCTTTATACTTTGTCTGGGATCACCGTTCTCGAAGCTGCTTTGATGACACAACGGCCCTATATTCCAACAATTTTCTTAACTTAGGTCATTTTTATTATTGTCTGCAACGGTATGCTGACTTTGTGATAGTTCGCCTATTAAAATTGCAGTGCTTCTTAAAAATTTAGTAGCAAAGGGCCCATCTGCTGTTGGTTTGGATACTTCCTACAGGTAATGCTATTTTTGCTTTGTTGCCACTGTTGCTACTTTCAAATGGTATATTGTGTTTTTTCTTCCCTTGCTTTAATTTGATAATAATAATTGAAATACTTATGTATCTATATTAACTCAGTGAGGTCGCTTCTTAAAGGAGTGAATTTATGCCATATTTAATTTTAGTGATGATGCTTTGACAAAATAAAAGATCTGATTCACTATGAACTGTAATAAAATAGTCACTATTCATCAAATCTAGCTCTTGCATTTGTTTATTGCAACTAGCCTTCACAATTGTTCTGACAATCTTATTAATCTAATATAGTTTTGCACTTGTTTATTGCAACCAGCCTTTAGGTTTCTTTTGCTAATGCTTTGACAAAACAAATGATATGCTGCACAATGAATTGTGATGTACAAATTGACTTATCATGTTCGTTATTACAATGGTTGGTGTTTTCTTGCATCTTTTTTCTCACCCTTTTGAAGATGGGGTGAAATAAGACAAAGTTCCTGACCTTAATAAATGCCACAAGAATGTTGGTCCTATTGGATACTAAGTTTGTGGTGCAATATTTTGAGTATTTTGCTTATCGTCGCAGAGGCTTTGATGGTCTGTCTGCACCGTGAAGCGACACCCAAGGAGATAATGCCTTCATTTTTTGATAGCTCTGGTAGCAACATACATTTCCCCGGTGTAGGCTGAGGAGGATTGCATTCTCAGTGCGAGTTGTTTGCTAAATAGGCCACTGGATGCTCATTCCGTGGCAAGATCACACCCACACTGGTGCCAGAGGCATCAATCTACATAACAAATAGGACCAAGATGCCCGCAAAGCTAAGATCAGGGTGCGCATCAATGCCTCCTTAAGTTGTTGCATTGTTGCGGTAGCAGTAGATCCTCAAGCGAATGTGATTGAAGTGTCTCAGACAATGGTGCAACTATGGTTGAATACCTGGAAATGAATCTTTGGTAGTAACCGGTAAATCCTAGGAATCCAAGTAATCGTTTGAGTGATGTTGGTAGGAATCAGTTTTGAATCGCTGCAATTTTCTCAGGGTCCACCGTGACATCGTCACTGGAAACCTGATGTCATAAGTAGCTTAGCTCATTGCAGCCAAACACACACCTAGCCATCTTTGTAAATAAACTGTGAGATCAAAGGACAGAAAACACCACTCGTTGATGCTCCAAATGAGAGTTCTTACATTTGATGATCTTTCTTATTACCTTTCTTATATTATTGAAGGATAAGTAAATAGGTTTAATTCACCTCCAGAGAAGTGCTTATGATAATAGGCTTTTCTTAATTTATAGGCTCAATCTTGTAATTTGTTTTTCTTCATTGAATTAAACAGCCTTTGGAGGGATAAAAGGTTTGAGAGATGTTTCATGTTGATGATGAACTTTTTCATTG
Source organism: Dioscorea dumetorum (assembly GCA_902712375.1). NCBI lineage: Eukaryota > Viridiplantae > Streptophyta > Magnoliopsida > Dioscoreales > Dioscoreaceae > Dioscorea > Dioscorea dumetorum. The sequence goes on from CACTHL010000245.1 coordinate 2,247,856, forward strand.
TCCCAATGTTGGTAAGCTGTACTTCAATTTGAATTAAAGGTATGCATATTTTTTTTTTTTAATCTGGTTTATGATTTTTGTTATCCCTTTAGGTATACCATATTTACCAAGCAGATTGAAGGCCTATCTGAATTGGCCACCATTTATTCAAATGTGAAAATTCTTCATCTTGAAGCCAATTTGAGGAACAACTGCTTAGATTTTTCAGGTTAGTTTCTTTAGCAATTTCATCATTTAAGACTTTAGCAGAACTTGCTACTTTTTATTAAAATGTGAAAATGCATCATTTTGAACTTGATTTGAAAAACAACCCCTTAGATTTCATGATTAGTTTCTTTAGCAATCTGGTCATTCGAGACTTCTTTTACACCTTACATGATGTCTCACTATTATTTGTCAGTGGGCTAAATGCAGCCCATCAAAAACTTAAGGTGATAGGATGAACATCTTGGTTTTTTTATTTTTGTAAAATTTCAAATGAACAATCAGTACTCTTTGACCAATAATAGCCTATTGCATTTAACATCTTCCTAACAGTTAGAATCTGTTTACTGAATTTATGTCTTTTATCCTTTATATGAATCAAGAGGATATTAATTCATATCTCTTCACGCGAGACTATTAAAGTAAAGTTATAGCTTTGTTATATGCTCATTATAGTTGGGATTTCTTTTTTGTTTCAACTCAGCTTGACATTGCCAGGCCCAGTTTTCATTTTTAGTAGAATGGATGTCTGTTTCTGTCTTGACACCCAATTATGGATTTGTCTAGCCCAATAGGGTACAAGTTTGGTTCATATGCATTGAATGTTTCTGGTGGTTCTCATTGGCTTATATTTAATTTATCTTAGAATTTAAGAAGAACCAAAAACAGAACATGGTGGTACTTTAATGAAAATTGGTATGATTGCACGTCTAGAATTAAGTATGATTATATGATTGCATGTCACAGAACATGGTGGTACTTGATGATATTCATCTTTTTTAACACCTGCAAATATAGCCATAAAATTAAGTATAACCTAAAAGTATTTCCAACCTAACTAAAAACAGTAATCACCAATATAATTATATGATGTATAAATAAGCATGGAATCTACAATTTGGGATAAAAGAATATACTTTTTTGTTATTTTATTAAATTGAAGAGAACTTGTACCATAAATTTTTAAAAGCTTCATAAGTTTGAATGTTCAAACCAGAAAATTTTCTGCATATTATTTGCAAGCTCAGTCCTTGACTTCTCAGAAGTTGACTGGAGTTAAGAAGTAGTTGTGGTCTAGTTGGATTCCATCTACTCCTCCATAAATATACAAATGAATATAATGACCATAAAAAATGAAAAAAAAAAAATAGAAGGGAAAAAAAAGCTTTTGGTATTTGATTTTATTACATTGAATTGGGAAGCCATTTGTTGTTCCTGTGGGATTTAAAGTCTCATGACATTCTAATTTTAAGTTCAAAAATGCCAATTTTACATTATTATTGCATTAATTTCAATTCAGAAAACCTTGTTTAATGCATCAAAGTAACAAAAACAAATGCCTTCTAATCTCATGTGTTTGCTGTCTTTACTTTCTTTATGGGTGCTTTTTACTATTCTTAAATTGATTTGTTTTGGATTATTTCTACAGAAAAAGAGATATACCAAAAATCCAGAAATCAAACACCAGGTAAGAACCATCACCGCACAATGGAAAGTTGGTTTGAACATGATATTCTTTTTCCCAGTATCTAAATGACAAGTTTTTCTCTGCTCTAAGTGATTTTGTCTGCATTTAAAAAAAAATAATAAAAAAGTAACAACCACAAGAGATGAGGTTATGTGGGGACTTGTCAGTTGGTTGCTGTTGGGATTATCATACTTTGAATATATATATATATATATATATATATATATATATATATATATATATATATATATATAACAAACAAGAAGATAACAAAGTTGGTAATAACTCTAATTAGTAATTAACATCTGAATGTTCTGGAAAGTATATAATCATTCTGATTTTGAAGGTAGAGAGACATCATGCATGCTTTGTTTTGCTTCCTTTTTACATCATGCATGTCTCACTTGATGCATGTCCTCGTTCATGCACCGCCCTCACTAATATATATACCTCTAATGGAAGCTATCTTATATGTACTTTCTTTCAGTGCAAGTGGAACTCTGGTTGTTGACACATGGCCATCAAATGCAAACTTGATTTTAAGGTTAAATCACTCACTAACAACTATAATGATTCATATTAGAGTAGCATTCATCATCTCCTGCAACTTCTTAGTTCAATACTTCAATACTAGAGCTTGTTTTATAAATACATGAACCGGTCATAAAACTGAGTCATTATTAGACCAATGAATGTAGCACCGGGTGCCGATAATTTCAACAAGGGGGGATGGATTTGTTGATCAATATCTATCCCTTCCTTTCTTTCTCTGTCACACTATCTTTTTCTTTTTTCTTTTTCTTCTTTTTTTTTCACAAAAAAAATGGGTCGGTTCTCTGTTCTCATAAGGAATACACATATACTTTATAATAAAAAGATATTATTATGGTCCAGAGCTTGGTGGTGCTGGTGGCAAACCACTTAATTTTGTATACAGTGATTGAAAGGAGAGAGAGATATGTTAGTTCAATTAGATCAAGGGTGGTAGAGAAGAGGAAGGGGGGATATATGATTGATGCTTTCTTTTTTTTTTTTTATTGCATTCGTTTGGGGTATCAATAAGTACAGCAAGTTGATGAGCATTGGATTCTTATGCTCTCTGAGAATGGGTTGTGGGCAGAGCACTAGTTACCAAATGGGACTGACTTTTGATGTGAGAATTTGTGGGAATCTTTTGGTTTTGTTTTGTAGAGGCCCACACCTCTCTAACTTCATTGCAATCTCTTGCTTTTTCTCATATTATATGAATAATAACAACAATAATGATAATAGTAATCACATGAAATCAGTTACTTTTCTTTGCCTGTGTTTGTACTGAAGAGTTGGTATAACAGTTGTGTCCAAAAATCAAGATTTTAAAAATGTTCATACTAAAGTGATTTTTGATCTATCAAACTAATTTTAGCTGGAAAACATTCTGGTCTTCACTGAGGATATAATGTACGATAAATAGTTTAGATTTTAATGTTATTTTTGACGGAGTAAACAAGTCATGTGTAAAGGGTGTTAACAAATCCTGTGTGAGCTGAGATTCGAACTGATTTTTATTATATTTATTTAATTATTTAATGTAATGTGAATGAGTGAAACTTAATTTTTAATTTGTATTATTTTGTTTTATTTTTTGGTTTATAGAAGTAACTTATCAAACAATTTTTATTAAATTATTAATCCTTAGTTTTTTTTTTTTGGAGTCGCTAACAAACTTTAATAATTCTGGTAGTAAAAAAAAATAAGGAAAAAGAAATTCTTACCTTTTTCGCTATCTTGAAATTGACTGTTTTTGGTGCAGTTCACTGTTCTTAGTTCGTTTTCCTTAAATTTAAAAGAAAATGCTAGTGAATTATTAATATATGCTCAAATTTTCCAAGTCTCTGAAAAAATTCATTGCCTTTTAATATTGTTAGAAAGAAACACTCTTATTTTTTGCTTTCATAAAATTGAATATTTTTCAATCCATTTGATTTTAATTTTTAAAAAGTAATGATGATTTTACTAGATTTAATAATAATTATTATTATTTTTCAAAAATCACCGATATGTTCATCTTGAGGTGTCTTTGATGTCCACTAATAATTTGATAAAGCCTACCATAATTCTTGTGAAAATCAAAAGGATACGTAAGTAATTACACACACACAAATATAAACATATAATACATAGTTATATAAAGACAAGGTATATATGATTACAAGCTTTACAAGATCACCTTAAATAAACCATTTTATAACACCATACATGCAAATACGAAAGAAGATCTTTCAGATTAAAGAAGAAAAACAATTCATAAACACAACAAATTACTTAAATACTGAAATGAATGGCAAGCATGGCAACATTACCTTGACTTAAAAATAGTAATGGCACAGCATTAATATTACAAACAATGACATGCACCTGCCATGCATGTGTCACTAAAGAAATATGGAATATTTCTTCTCTTTATTGCTAATTCATTTATTAATTGCTTTTGTTATTTTTAATTTAATTAAAGGATTCTTCATTTTTTTTTCCCTATCAATTTAATATTTCCTAAATTTTAATAAAGTTGATTGCCAATCCAACTCAAAAAAATTTGGATAGTGCTAATACGGCTTTTTTAAAAAAGCACTATCTATAGTTGCAGGATTTTTAAAATTTGTCTAACATAATGGTTTAAAAAATAGTCCCTAACATGAGTGGTTTTGCAGTCTAAATACCATATATACTACCAAATGAGAATGTATAACCAGATAATCATTTTTAGTTGTGCACAAGCTCTTGGCAATGCTTATCATATTTATTAAAAATAAATAAATAAATAAATAATAGTTCTGCTTATTTTTTTACTGACCATATTTTTTTACTAGGATAAAGATCATGATGGATAGAATTATGTAACGTTTACTTCATATTTAGAGTTGACATTATTGCAAGGAAAGGATTAAATGATTTTGTATGGAAAAACATAAGGAAATAAAAACTAAAACTTTTTGGTGCTCATGTTTTTCACCAATAAAATTCATAACAGTTTTAATCCATGTGATAATGGGATCATTACAAGAAGGCCAAGTGGATGAAAAGGGCATTTAAAACAGCTGCCAAGAGAGCACCTAATCTTTGACTATGAAAACAAGTATTCTGAAATGTAAGAATTATTTTGACTGAAAATTATGTCTTACCAAACAAACAGGACAGTCTTTTCTTTGTGTAGTTGGCTAAAAGTTTGGTGACATATAAAATTTGTGATCACTGTGTTTTTCTTTTTCTTTGCCGAAGTAAGCAACAATTGAACTATTGAAAATAACAAAAACGAATTATTATTATTGTTGTTGTTGTTATTATTATCAATCATAATAGCAACAATAAAAATGTTTACCAAATATAAATTTTTATATGTTTTTTCCTTGCTAAGATGAATAGTGTAAATGGTGGTCGGTCAAATTTATCAAAATAATAATTAATAAAGAAATAAAGAAATAAATAATTTTTTATAAAATCGATTAAAACACCTATTATGTAAGATGGATAAAAGCAAATATATCATATAAAACATAACGACTAAGTTTGGAATAACCTGAAAAGTTATATTTCTGGTTGCAAATTTTGAAGTTTAAATTATGTTTAAGGAAATAATTTTTTGTACCATATTAATTTTATTTAATCAGTATTGATTTAAAGGAAAATTCTATGCATCAATGATTGGTATCAGTTTTGGTATTTATTGAATTATTAATAAAATAATAATTGCTTATATGATTAAAATTAAATTTGGGACAGCAGACACCATCTTAAGCAACATAATGAAAAATTAAAGAGTTGTAATAATTAGTGAAAATTTATCATCATCATCAATAATAATAATAATAATAATAATAATAATAATAATAATAATAAGCTAAAATTATAAATAAATAAAAAATCACATGCGTGAGAAATATGCTAGCAAAGAAAACAAAGAAGAAAATGATGTTTTTATTCCTACTAAAAAAGAAGCTACAAGTTGTCTTCCCAAAATTTCTGAAGTGTTTGGTTGATGAGAAAGTTCCTCGGAAGTATGCAAACCAAATTGAGACCAAACTTCTAAGAAAATGATGGGATGGAGAAATCTCATCAATAAAATATTTATAAGAATCCAATTCCTCAAGAAACTCTTTTTCAGTAAAAGTAAGAGTCCAAAGTTAGTCACATTTATTATTATAATAATATACATCAATCCATTTAATAATTAGATCTAATTATAATCAAGAAAACATAGGCAAAACAATGGTGCTCATCAACCAGTGAGAATGAGCCAAGTGTCATTTTTATAAACCAAAAAAACATTAGTTTTCAAATTAGATGCTGAAGATCTTGTGGCTCACATTATTGACATTCCTCTGTATATATATACTATCAAAATTTATCTCATTTTTTAAAATAAATAAATAAATAAATAAATAAATAATTGTCCTAATGGGCATCCATGCTTTCCTTGGACTTTAGGTTTGTTTACACCTGAAAAAAGGAAAAAAAAAATTTTTTAATTTTCTCTTTCCACAAATATCATGCAAGTTGTTACACCATCTATATAAGGACCACCTTTGGCCTTGTTAGAGTTCACTCATCCATTTCCAAGTTTGAGCTTTGGCTTTTGTAATTCCATAATCTCTATACTTTTTAACATGATTCCGGTGATCGATTTCTCCAAGTTAGACGGCGACGAGAGGGCCGAAACCTTAGCAAAAATCCACAATGGTTGCCAAGAATGGGGTTTCTTTCAGGTATATATACATACATATATATATATATATATATATATATATTGTGTATTTTTTTTTGGGTGATGTGAATGAAGGTGATGATTTTGAGCTGATGGATAATAATAGTTGGTGAACCATGGGATCCCTGTGGAATTACTTGAAAGAGTGAAGAAGGTTTGCTCTGAGTGTTTCAAGCTTGAAAGAGAGGAAAAGTTCAAGGACTCTGAGCCCATTCACCTCCTGAATGAGATTGCTGATCAAGGCCAAGATAAGAAGTTGGATAATGTTGATTGGGAGGATGTTTTCGTCCTCCATGATGATAATCCATGGCCATCTCAACCACCGGAATTCAAGTAATCAATCAATTAGTGTTTTTGCTTCATCATGATCTATATATTCATCATCTATATATAACACTCTATATATATTTAATATGATTGTTATATATATATATATTACAGGGAAACAATGAAGGAGTACAGAGAGGAATTGAGAAAACTTGGAGAAAAAATGATGGAATTGATGGAAGAGAATTTGGGACTGGAAAAAGGATACATCATGAAGGCATTCAGCGGCGAAAAAGGCGAACCATTTTTCGGGACCAAAGTGAGTCATTATCCACCCTGTCCCCGGCCGGAGCTGGTGAACGGTCTCCGAGCCCACACCGATGCCGGAGGAGTCATACTTCTTTTCCAGGACGATCAAGTGGGAGGTCTGCAAATGCTCAAAGACGGACATTGGATTGATGTTCAACCTTTACCCAATGCAATAGTGATCAACACCGGAGATCAAGTTGAAGTAATTAGCAATGGAAAATACAAGAGTGCTTGGCACCGAGTGCTTGTTTCCACTCAAGGTAATCGCCGGTCAATTGCGTCATTTTACAACCCTTCCCTCACTGCCACAATTGCTCCGGCGAAACAAGCCGGCGACGAGGAAACTTCTTCGGTTAATGTCGCTTATCCGGAGTTCGTATTCGGCAACTATATGGAAGTGTATGGTAAGCAGAAGTTCATGCCTAAAGAGCCCAGGTTTCAGGCTGTTAAGGCCATGTAGAATTTGAGAGCTCTAAGATTTGGTTTAGTTTGGTTTGGTTATTATGGTAATAATGGTGTATTGATATTGTGCCTGGAGTTTGGTTTGTTACTGTTATTAGTGTATTATTGTTTTTGGTTTTGATGTTTGGAAGCAGTGTGATCAAGCCTTTGCTTTTGTATGTATCATCATCATCTTCACTGTCACTTATAGTCACTTATATATATATGAAAATAATTTTGGTAGCTTTGGGTTGAGATGATTCATTATTGGTATTTGTGTTTCTTCAATGTTGAGATTGTCCATGATATCTGGAGGTTCAGTTGTTCTTCATTTTGGTTATTAAATAAATAAGTTTGTGTGTGTCTATATATATATATATATATATGATCAATTTGACTTATAAATTACATGAACTTATATGTTTTGTTCTTTCTATCTCTTGTAGAGTCATAAATAGTAAGAGCTTGTTTGTTTTGACTTGACTTTTTTTTTTTTTGTCCAATTTGGACTCAAATAAATTGGGGTTTTTTTTTTATTTTTTATTTGAAATAAATATTATTACTTACTTTTTTTTTTGTTTTGGTAAATAAATAAAAATAAATAAATAACTCTCCGAAATTTATTCTGTTATTTTGTCATGATTGATATTTTTGTCTTTTCATCTAATATTAGTTCAAATAAAAATGCTATGAGCCTACTTTAAAATATATTGCTTTGATAGATATAAACTCAAAATAACCAAATAAATATAATTAAAAATTAATAATAAAATTTTATATGAAAACAAGGAAGTCATCAACGGTGTATGTATTGAATTTCTCACAAAAATAAAAATATATGTGTTTTAAAATATTAACTTCCATTGTCCTCCTGTACGGCATATATCACCTATTTGTAAAATATAAAAAAAATATAAATTGGAGGGAAAATAGGGGCTATAAATTTGTTTGGGGAAGTGAGAAAGAAAAAAAGTTGGTTGGAATTGGATGCATATGGTGGATGGATATGTGTGTGCCTCCACTATTAGGTGTATACTTTAAATGGGACAAGTGTAAATGGAAAGTGGAGTGATGGAGTGGTACCTTAGCAATTAGAAAACAAAGCATGATCAATAGCCATGCCAAAAGCCTTCTCATGTGGGACATTTGAAGGGACACCTCCTTCCCTAATCTTTGATGAAATCTTTCTTAGTTTTTGTGCATCCTCTATATTCATACAATTTTGCTTTATGTTTTTTTATAGGTAAAATTATTAAAAACCTTTTTTTTAAATCCTAATTTTGTTAATTTTTTTATTAATTTTTATGTTCAAAATATTTAATAAAATACCAAAAAAACACTTCTATTACAAACAACCCCTCGATGATAAAAGATGCCAGGCATTCGGCTTTTTTCTAAAGAAATATTAGATGGAGTCATCTAAAGTGGCGTTTGGTTAAATATAATTCTAAATGCAGTGGATTTCTAAATACAGTGTAATTGGAAGTACTTGGATTTTAAAATTCAGTGAAGTCAAATCTAATGTTTGGTTAGATGTATCTAAAAGTACTATATTATAATATTTAATATCATTTTAATAATTTTAAGTGCATATTAATTACTTTAACTATTAAATTTAAATTCATTATAAATTTATTAAAATTTTCCTTAGTTGGTCACATATAGGTCACATGTGAGAGAGCAAAAAGATAAAAGATTTTGTTTTACAGCCAATGTGAGCGTAAAACCAAATCCCTTATTGGATGTAATTCGAGTTACATGAGATTTTAAAATCCTGTGAAACAAACATTGGATTTTCAAAAACCCAGTAATTCAAGTTACATGTAATTCCAAATCCCTCCAAACAAACACTACCTGAGTGGAAGCATGCCTGTGAAAAACATAATAATATGACTAATTTTTATAATTTTAATTTGAAAAGATTTTAAAAATTAAAAGAGTTGGAGGAACCTGCTATTACCTTTTCTCTTACTCATATTTTTAAAAAATTTTATATATATATATATATATATATATATATATATATATATATATATATATATATATATATGTTAGGGGCATCAATATTAGAAATGACATTCAAACTAATTTGAGTGGATGAAATAAGTTGTTTTATATAAATATGTTTATTTATATTAGTAGGCTTGGAGATAAGAAGAAACTTTGATTATAAAATTCATAATTAATGGAGGTAATAGAACAAGGAAAATGAACAATGATAAGAGAGAACAATTGAAAATGTTTTATTTATATAAGTGTCTTTGTATCTAAAAGTTGGATAAGAAATCTATAAGATAATCTACTTTATTAAAGTATCTTTTGAATCCTCTTTGCTTATAATTAAACATAGGACAAATAACAAACCATGTAAATATTAGCATGTTGTTACTTGCTAACCTATTCCTTCTTTTTTATTTCCTCTTGAATATCTCTAATCTCTATTTGGAATTCTAAATAAAGGTTGATAAATGTATGTTCAAAGGATGATTCCGTTTTTGAATAATCTCCTAACTAATTAAAATTATAAAACTTGGGTGGTACATCAAATCATGTAAATATTAGTCTATGTGTTATTTTTAATTAAATTTTATGTATATATATATATATAATATTTTATTCGTGCAATAAATTAGTTGGTATTTCACTTCTCTCTGTCTATATCTAAAGATAAAAAAAAAAAAAAAAAAGTATAATATAATACTTCTACATGTGTTTAAGGATTTGTAGATGTTGATTTATGTATTTGTTGATTAATCATGAAAATAAAGTAAGGAACATCTATAAAGTTTGCCCAGATTTTTTAAAATATTAATACGAAAATAATAAATTGTAACTTCTATAAAGCTAAAGAATTACTAGCCTGTAAGTTGAACAATAACTGATTTGCATGGATTTATATTTCATGATAATAATAGAAATTTAAATTTTGATTACTTAAAGGTTTTTTATCCAATTTTAGTAGTAAATTAAGATTCTTTAAGTCATTCTTTGTGGCGGGTGATTTACTCATATTATCAAAAAAATAAAAAATAAAAATAAAAAGTTATAAAGAATTTAATTAATGTTCTTGATATTTATTTATATCCACGTAAAAAAATTTAACCTTTTTTAATAACTGAAGAAAAAAATTAATAAATTAAATATAATAATTATTACTAAAATTAATAATTAGGAAACCCTTAAGACCGAATTCGAAATCTCTCGCACCCTCAGTCACAAAAGCGAAGAGATGTGGAGAAGGGGCAAAAAGCGAAGCGACGGCGATGGCGCCGGCGGACGGGGAGGGGACTCCGAGACGGCGCCAGCGTCGAAGAGGGCCAAGGACTCAGAGGACGACTTCGACGGAATCGTCGTTGGCGAGGTTGACTGGATGATCCTGTCGGAGTTTTCCATTTGATTTTCTGTTTTTTTTTTTCCTTGATTTTTATTGGTTTTTTTTTTTTTTAATGGCAGATTGGAAAGAACCGAAGGGTTTCGGTGCGGAGTTGGCAGGGCAGGGTCGTGGTCGACATCCGTGAGTTCTACGTCAAGGATGGGAAGACCCTTCCCGGCAGGAAAGGTATTATTTTTGGGGTTGTGGTTTAGTGTTTTAGTTTGATTTTGCTTCTTGAATTGGCTGCATTGTAGTTGGTTTTGAGGATAGGGAATATAGGTTTTAAATGGTGGACAATTTTATTGAGCTTAGTTGCTACTATATGCTTGTTCTAGTGTTCGCTATGAAAAAACATAGGGTTTATACTGTACTAATTTCAAATTGAACACTAGTGAGCTTGCCTTGGGCTTTGAGATATATGAGTTTGGTTTTATTCTCAAATTTGGTTGAATTATGCAATTTCAATGTTTAAATCATTACTATGCTTGTCAAAATGTTTGAATTTGTTTGAGTCTTTTGCAAGTGGTCGCATCTAAAGCGTAGCTTGTTTGTGGGTTTATACTTATATTCATTGATGGTAGGGTATTCTCAGTAAAGATAGGTATATAAGCATTGAAAGGGGTTAAGCATTGAACCTGTTAACAGCGGAATAAAATAATAGAAAGGATACAAAGATAGTAAGTTTTGATACCATATGGTTGGTTTGTTGTATCAGATATTTTAGAGTTGCAGCATATGAAGCATATGACACCAAGATTGACTGAAGTAGTTCTAGTTCCAGTAGTTATATGATGGTGATAACCTTGGATCACTGTCAATGATCTTTAAGGAAATTCTAAATTCAAGGGGGATTTATTCTTAAAAGAAATAAGTGAGGCCATATCAAGAATTTGAGAGGGGAGTATTGTTATATAAAAGATCAAATGATTTGATAGAGGTGTAGGAAGTTCAGGTAGGTATGGCAGTTTGCAAAAAGATAGTTTAGTGTTATTTTTGACGAAAATAAGCACGCATTTCTTTTCATAAGTACTTCAGTTTAACTATTTTACTAGTAATGTAAAATTCGTTATGGAGGGACTGATGGAGCAAAGTTTGGATGTGTTAGATGAACATAAAAGTTAACTGAAAGGATGGGGAAGAAAAGGAGCCTATAAGTTAAAGGCCTTTATTGATGTGAAGAAGATGGGAAAGCAATGTTCTTGTGAATTTGCTCTCGAGTTCTAATCTTTCAGATAATTGCTGCAAAGATTATTTATTTCCTTAAAAACTGACGGTAGAGGGAATGTCTTCCAAAACTTGTATATGCAAATACAATAGAATAAAAAAACCAATTCTGTCTGGATAAAGGCATTTACCATGTGTTTCACAGCTTGATATATGTTAACTAGCTCATGCATTTTACACTTGAAAACATCAATAAACAGAAGTGAGACCTGGCTCTTATGTGTATATTGCTGCTTTATTCATGGTTGTTTTGCAGCCTTAGAACCATCTCAGTTTTTTAATGTTTTTCTTCTCTCGCATTGAATCATCAACAAAATTAGTAAGCTTTTGATTGGCAACACTAAATGATATCAACTGTGCTGCTTCTTTCAGTTTGTTTTAGATCATTACAAAATATATTTTATCATTTGTTTTTTTCACATTGTCTTGCTTCTGCCGGTAAACATATTACGCTTTTTTCCTTTCAGGTATCTCACTGCCAATGGATCAGGTATTCTTGTTATTTATCATTGTTTTCACCAAGCCATTTCTTCATTTATGTTCTCGATTGACCCTTTCTTCTGTCAACATGAAGTGGAAAATCTTGCGCAACCACATCAATGAGATCGACAAGCTTGTGAAAGAGAACTCATAGTTTCGAACCATCACCAACTTCACCTGGAATATGCTTCTTTTGTGCTTCTTCACCTGTGTCGACAATGTTCTTTTGATCATAACTATGGATTTTATATAAACCTAGTATAAAAAGACTGGTAACTGGTTAGATGAAATGAAACAGGCTTCTTTTTGGCATGAATCTAAATCCATTCATGATGAGCATTCGTCGGCCTTCATTTCCTTTGTTTCGATGGACCTTTCTCTTCATCCTTACCTTAGCATGGGCATATTGTAGCAAAGAAAGAAAGGAAATTTAGAAAATGAGACACTGAGGAGTTTTGGGCAATTGGATCCTGGGGTAGGGAATTTGAAATTATGGAAAAAATTTTAAGTGGAGATAGAAATATCATGATAAATATTTATAAAAACAAAAAAATTCTTTTTTTTTTCTCTGTTTGAATAAAGCTAAACACACTTTGTTTTTAGTTAAATTTAACACTTGAAATAACTATCCAATTATTGACAAGTCTTATGGTGCTAGTTTGGTAAATTTATGTAGCTAATAGTTATTGCTAATGGAAATTGTATAATTTGGAGGAAAAAATAAAAAAAAAACAGAGTATGAATTAAGATAGGTCTTGTATTGTATTATGATTATTCATTTGCACCTTCAGAGTGTGAGTCTTGTATTAATGGCTCAAATTATGATAAATCATTTTGCTCTTTTTTTTCCTTTACTTTTCTCATCTTCCGCTTGAGAAAGGCTCAGTAGCCAAAATTCTCACAAAAGAAACTGGTTAACCTTGCAAATGAACAGGTACAAAACCAAAATGTTCATTCGAAAACACTCTGTACACACAATTAAGTGATTCAATCCGAAACAAACAATGCATTCAGTGAGAACCGGTTAGTCGATGATCAGATGATCAGACGAAGCTGGATGATCTACTACACATTTCCCGCAAGCATTCATCCGAAAATGTCTGCTCTGTGCTGTTGGTCGACAGCGAAGCATCTTCAACGTCTAACAATGCGAGAGTAAGATGAGATTTGATGTCCGAATCTCGTTTATGTTCTTCGTTATCGACCCCATCAATCTCTTCCGAATTCTTTGCTTCTAATCTTGCCCATTTAACAATTTCGTCATCCCCTTGGAGTAGTTTCAAGACCTACAACAACAAAGAAAATGAACCATTTTGCTCGGTACAAAACAACCAATTCGTGTAAACCGAGACAAATCTTACGGTTGCAACTTGAGGTCTACATCGAGAAGCACGACGAATGCAAAGGGAAGCAGCAAGGGCCATTCTCTCCATTTGATCGATATCGTATTCATCACCCAAACAAGGATCAACAAGCTCTTCCGCCTTTTCAAGATCATTAAGGACCCGTTTTGCCTAGCATCGTTATATGAGGATGAATTCCATATGATCAATTGAACTTGAATTTATTGACTGTTAGAAGTTAGCAAGCCAAAGACTCACCCACATTACTAGACTTTCCTCGCCCTTAGGACATCCTGTTCTGATAGGCCTTCTTCCCGATAGGAGCTCGAGAAGCACAACACCAAAAGCATAGACATCGATTTTCTCATTGACTTTACCGTAAATGAAATACTCAGGAGCCAAATAACTGCAAAGCGAAGATGCTATCTTTAAATTACTGAATGTAGATTCAAATGTTCCATGAGTGAAAAAGATAGGAAGTAAACCCGAATGTCCCTGCGACATCACCACATGTTAAGTTCGGTGTTGATGATGATGCCCACCTTGCAAGTCCAAAATCAGCTAGCTGACACATTCAAACAAGAAATTGCGGAGTAAACAAGAGGAACCTGATTTTATGGTGTATTGATTGAGTGAAATAGTAACTGCCAACCTTAGGCTGAAAATCATCGGAGAGAAGGATATTCGAAGATTTCACATCTCTATGGATCACCGGCTGAGAATTGCTGCCACAATGCAGATAATCAAGGGCTTCGGCGACACCAATGGCCACCTTATATCTATTGACCCAACTCAGCGCATTACTCTTCCCTTTTTCACCTAATAGCCGAAAAGAAAACAACATATATTGGTTGACTGAGCACATGGAGAGAAACAGCAATTGAAAATGCAATTAGATAACCGACGAAGAACACTAATTGGTTTACCGTGAAGAACTTCGTCTAAGCTACCTCTTGACAAGAAATCATAGACCAAGATAAGCTTGTTGTTTTCGAAGCAGAAGCCAAAGAGAGAGATGATGTTCTTATGATTCAAAGAGGTGATAATTTCAATCTCCGAAACAAATGCTCTCAATGCATCTGAAGACGGCTTCAAGATCTTCACTGCCAATTCTTTGCCATCTGAAAGACAGCCCTTATAAACTCGGCTACTTCCCCCTTTCCCTATCAACTTCTCTACAAAGATTAACACATCAGAGACAAGAAGAAAAATCAAAGACTTAATCTAACACTAATGACAAATTAAAATTTAATACATTCACAACATGGAGAACAAACCTTGGGAGAAGTTTGATGTCATTTGCATGAGTTCTTTGAGGTCAAACAATCTGCTAACCAATGAATACTCCGCTTGGAGAGACTCTAGCTCCTTTGGTAGCTCACAGATGACATTTTCAATTTTATCAGAGGAATGTGATGAATCAGTTTCTACCGACACTACAGATCTGGTCTCATTATCACTAGCAGACGTGCTGTCGATTTTCGACTTAATGTGTTTCTGATCAGAATAAACCACAGGAAAAGCAGAGTATCGGTTGGACAGCCGCATTGCCCATCGAATCATGCTATTTTTGGGCCCAACTTTTGAAGAAGTTAACTTATTATCGAGTACTGCATTCAGAACAAGTTTCCATCGGGGTCGCACTTCTTTGCTCACAGATTCAGGAAAGCAAACCGAAGAATTCTCATCAACCTCAACAGCGCCACAACTCGACTGACTCATACTATCGAAAAACTCCGAACCATGAGATGACCAATACAAAGCATTAGAGTTTATCACCGCATCACTTTTGCTTGCAAATGAGCATTCTGAATCAGTGCGCTTATGCTGATTTGATTTCTCATTAGGTCTCACAGTTTTGCTAATCTCTGTGTCCAATCAACATAAAAAAAAAAAATTTTACTACCAAATATTCTTTTTAATTTCCTCTTTTCTTTTTACCGTCAATCTAAACACACCATCAATTCTTCAAAACAACAAACACAAGGCAACACTAGAACAGAGAGAAGAACAGTAAGAGAGAACAAACCTAATGCTGCCTTTTGAAAGATGATTTTCCCATTGCACACTGCCAAGACTGAGCAATCACAAGCCATTTTCCTTGCACAATACTTTGCAATTGAGGTAGATGAGGACGATGCCCTAAATGCACATAATCACATGACACAACAAACACCAGAATCACAATCCAAAATAAAAGAACCCTTGAAAATCTCACCCAATTCCTCTTGAATTCTTAGCAACCCCAATCACAAGCTTGGCAGCCCCAAAGCATTGAGCCTCTTGAACCAAAGCCTTCCGAATTGAAGCCCCTCTACAAATCTTCAGCTTCAAATCAATCTATAGAACTCAAAATTTCAGAGAAAAAACAACCAATGCAGCTCAAAATCAATTGACCAGCAAAAAAGATACTAAAAAGAAACCTGTTTCAAATTGCAGAAACCTTCATAAACAGCAAGCATAGCATCAAAATCCTTCATCAGAGAGAGCAAGTTGGGAGCTTTCGCATCAAAACCAGGTTCATCTACAGGGATTAAACCCAAAAATCAAAACTTCAAGCAAGTTTGAGGAAAAAAAATTGAAACTTTGGTAGAGAATGGGGCACACCATTGGAAGATAAGACAACATGGAGAGCAATGAGACGGTCACCAGAGACAACAAGGTTGAAGAGGGCCCAGGTTAAGAGTTCCCTGCTCTGCGTGTCCAGTTTAACGCCAACAACAACAGTCTTCTTCTTCTTCTTCTTCTCATCAGCTTCTTCTTCTTCTTCTTCTTCTTCTTCTTCTTCTTCTTCTTCTTTAGTGACAACCTTCATTTTGCTTCGCTGCTTTCTTCTTTGTCTTTCTCTTTGCTGTTGGTCTTTGAGGAGGAGAGTGTGGTGTTTGTTCAATAAATGGTTTTGTTTAAGGGGATGAAAACGATGATGGTGATGATGGAGTATTGGATCACATGAGAAGTGGAGATAATTGGTTGGAAGTTCTCTGAAAACTCCACCATTTCCTCCCCTACTTAACAGGGTGTGCACTTGCCCACTCTCTCTCTCTCTCTCTCTCTCTCTCTCTCTGTGAAGAATTAGAAAGTGATTAACTATACTCAATCTCTCTCTTGATGTGTGGTTTTGGTAATACTCTAACATATTTATTTAGTTAATCTCTTAAAATGAAAAAAAAAATGTTCTTTTAGAAAACTAACATATTTGTCTAATTTAAGAGTCATAAATAACAATGACTAACGTTTTAAGGGCCACATTATAAACACACACACATATATATATATATGAACAACTTCTATTGATAACTATTTATTAAAACTATTTAGATTTAAAACATATTATTTATATACGTATTTGTGCATCTCATAAGAATAATAAAAAAAAAAAAAATACTCATGTATCTATCTATGAATAAAGAAAATAATTGATCTTATTAAAATCTGTCTGTCTTCTATCAAACTTCCTTAGATTTAATAAGTTGTTAACAATACTCTCTATCTCTTCTCCCTCGTTGTTTTTTTGGGTGAATAATCAATTAGCACCTCTCACTTAAGGAATATTGGAAAGATGCATAGACGTAGATCAAATTCAACAAACACATATACTCTCATTTTATATGGATTATAAAATTTACTCTCGGTTTTTTTTTTAAAATGAATATCTTACACAAGAGATCTAGTATTAATAAATAAAAAAACCATTAGTTCTACTCTCTCACTTCATGTATGATAATTTTGTATATACATATATACATATGGCATTATTTATCAGGATATTATGAATATTGAGTAATATTTATTATTTAAAAATATTTTAATATTTAAAATTTATAAATCAAACGATAAGATGCAATAATCTCCTAAGATTATGCGTCATGATTACAAAATTTAAGAACTTTATCTTCTTTTCTTTATGTGTGGATACATAAATGTCATCTAAGCTTTAAAGTTTTTTAAAGTGTGTACATCAAGCATGTTAGTTAAATAAATATGTCTCTATGCTTCAAAGTTGTTTAAAGTGCCATGAATAATGATAAAAAATGGTTATGCAACAATGCATGCACCCTTTCATTTATTTTGAGGTCTTCCTCCTCCATATATTGCACAATAATTATATATTGTAAGAAAAATTGCAATATATATATATATATATATATATTTGTTTATTTATTCTTAAATTCTTATTTTAAAATTTTTACCATCTGATCACATGTTTTTAATATTTGAATAGAATACCGAAAATATTTGTATTACATGTTATGTTAGAAAGAGGCAAAAAGTAACAATAAAAACTAATATATCGACATAAAAGGGTGAATATACTCTCTAACTTATACTTGGAATGCACGAGTAATGGGGGAATCACGAGCATGATGGCACTGGTGTATGAGTAGTATGATGAGACACAAGTGAACTAAAAATGTGATAAGATAGAGGTAATTTTATAATTTTAATTTAATTTAAATTTAAAAATATAAGTTTTCAAAATTAGGGATGTTAATAAGTTTAAAAAACTTTTTGAGAAATTTAAAAAGTTAAGAGGAGCTAAAGCTATTAGTTTAAGGGGTTAACAGTATTAACTTGGGTTAACAGTATTAACTTGGGTCTCTCATGCAATCCATGGAGTGGTAAGAGGTTGAATCCTCGATGGAGGTATTAACTCACGGGTAATAGTGCACTCCGTGCTCCCATATGGCAATGCTTAAGCAGTAAAACAATTACTCACATATGTTAAAAATACGAACATGTACATGTAGCTCTTGATAAAAAAAAAAAAAAAAAAAAGTTAGGAGGAGGGGGTGTTACTTTCATCTATGTATATTTACAAGAGAATATGGCTTTTGGAAATCTTTGGTATATGCCTCAACCGTAAGGGTTGATGACTTTACACTTGGTCCCCCCCAAGTATCACATAGACTGCAAATGCGTGGATTTGGTAGCACGCGCAGTGGCGTGGCGCTTGTGTTGTGTCCGGACCAAGGGCGGGTGAAATATCCCGCATGATCATGGGCCGAGACCGTGAGGTGCGCGTGCTGGATGGGCGTGCGCGTGGCCGATGAGCGCGTGGGCGCTCTACCAAGAGTCAAGTGTCGCGAGGACTTCATCATGTAGAGTGTTGGATCTCTAGCAAGTCTAGGCGGGCGAGACACTTGATCGAGGTTGACCAGAGGCGATTCCGGATCCGACAAGGCTTTACACGGGCGTATGCAAGTAGGCACGTGGCGGGAGCGTTGCTTAGCCAGAGGAAGATGGCATTGTGCTTGTGACCAAGGGTGGTCAAGTTAAAGCTATAGTCGAGTCGAGAGGACACTGCAAGGTAAGTGAAGTCAGGGAATTCACGCCAGACCGGTATTGGGCTCAATCAACCTTGGATTTGGGGTAACTCTTGTAATAGGGTCAAATGTGTCTTTGGGAGAAGACAATGCCACTTGGTGTTGGTTTTGGCCATGGTTGTAAACATTTCTCAATCTAAGAGAGTTTTATGTTTTTCTCTCTCAAAATGGGTTTTCATTGTGTCGTGTTTCTCGTACCGAGAGGTTTTCCGGATTTGCTCGCTTCTTTTTATTTTCGATGTGCTTTGTAATGCAAACAGGATTCACTAACTGTTCTTGCAAGGAAAGGCTGACCTGTCGCTATGGTGCATGTCAGGTGCCGCACGGCCGAAGGTGATCGGTTGAGGCCGTGACATCAACCATGGTGAGTTTTTAACTCTAGTTGAGTTAGACTTTAGGTATTAGAAATTCTCAAAGATTTGTGATATTATATTTGCATGCATTGGATCTTTGTTGCTATAACTACTCATATGTGATGTTTCGATGGAAAAAGACACTACCAAAAGTTATATAATTAAAATAAAGTAATTAAAGTGGAACCTTCACCTCATCATCACTTTGCATTATTTCCATTTTTTTTCAAAGGTTTGAATATTTAAATATTTAGATATTGGATGCATATGGGTGTGTTGACTAAGATAGTGTGTCACATTAGTATGTCAAGGACATCACTCTCATTTAAAGAAGTTTTTGTGGTTTTGGTGCATTTGTCTGTGAATTTTATTAAATTCTTTGAGGATGATCCAATGCATGATGGCATTTTTTTAAGTGTTGAGTTTAATTATCATTGAAATACATGCACCATATAATATACTACCCTTATGGAATTTATAATTATATATAAATGGAAAATGCGTACATACAAAATCATTAATATAATTTATTTTTTTTTGCCTTTTTATAAACAAAGGAGAAATAAAAATATATCAATCTCAATAAATCAGGCTCAAATCTTGTAAAGTATATAGGTGATGTTTGGTTGGGAGTAATGGAATGGGTTTGATTGCTTATATTGAGTAAGCCTTCGTTTGGGTATGGAGTAATGGGATTGGGGAAGTAATGAAGAAATATTAGGAGATGTTTGGAGGAGGAATGACATTCATCCAAAAAGGTGGGGGATTGTGATTCCTTATGAAGAAAAAGACCATTTTGCCCCTATTTGAATTCTTAGTTTTTTTATGAGAAAATATTTAGATATTTTACAAAATCAATTAATATAGTTAGTAATTTATTTTTGTAAATATATATTTTTGGAAATATAATTAGTTCCGCAAACTAATTTTTAATTAGGACGAAAAAAATTAATATTAACCCGCCATTAATTAATTGTTAGTAATAATTATATTAATAAAAATTTTGAGATTTTGTGATATATTAAAATTAAATATTTATGTATAGCAATTAATTAATTAATTATTAATACTTAATTAGTTAATATCTATAAATGTTTCAATAAGTAATTATCACAACTCATTATATATACAAATATATAACAATATTTATTTGGATAAAGGACATAATAGTTATTTTCTCATTTTCATTATTTTCTGACTCCTCTCCTTTCCATTACTCCCGACCAAACAGCCCCATAATAATTACAAAGTTATATTATTTATATATAATAATATAATGAATTAATCTATTTTATATGGTATAAGCCAGAAGAGGGAGAGCATGAGAGAGTTGGGTGGACCGAGGGTTATAATTATTTTAGTTATTTATTTATTTATTTTTATAATAATATTAAAAATAGACAGCCATTAGATTATCATCTGACGGTTATCGAGTTGTCTTTTAAATAAATGTGTATACATATAGGGAGAGGTGTATGTACATAAAAATATATTTTATAGATATATGACCGGGCCAATTAGGATTGAGGAGCAAGTAAACATTAATAAATTTAAAATAAATAAATCAATAAATCAATAAATAGAAAAGGTTGAAAAAGCAATGTAGTGATGATGGGGCCCCACAGAGCCCAAGAAGAAAAGAAAACAAGGAAATGGACAGAGAGCACTCAACTGTACTATCTCACAGTATGATGCTGACTTGACATCATCCCTCTGTGTTTCTTTCTATTTTTTTTATTTAAAATTATTAAATAATTTTTTATTTTAAGAAAATATGTATAGTTTCATATCACTCCTTTTTAAATAAAATCTTCACTCATTAACTAAAAAATGAGTTTTTTTTTTCATTTAATAAGGTATTAACAAATAGTGAAATCTAAGAAAGAATTGTTTGAAAAAGTAGGTTAATAATAACCTATGATCAACAAGTCAATGATCCTCACTTTTTTAAAAAATTAATTAAGATTTAAAAAGAAATTCTTAAAATTGCATGAGTGATTTTTTTGAACATGATTCCAAAAATAATAAAAATAAAAATTTTATATATGAAGTCAAATTATAATAATATCATGTAATGCAAAATAAATATTTAAATTTAATATAATAAAGCTATTATAATTTTGTTTGTTTTTAATAAGTTAATTATTGTGATAAAAATTATATAAAATAATACAAAAAATAGTCAATATTTAGGTGAAAGTACAAAGAGTCTGATAGAGATTGGCCCCACTCAATAGAAGAGAAGAGGAATATAGCAAGTCAAGTCAGTGGCTTCCAAAAATCACTCCCCTCTCCATCTACTTCTTGTACGTAAAAAACATTTTTTAATATATATATATATATATATATATATATATATATCAATTTTCTAATCTATTTCATTTATATATTTCCTCATTTTGGGAGGTAGTACTACAACTTTCTAACCTCACATGCAAATGGTTGCCATTCTTTGCATGTGTTCTTGTTGATACCCATGGTCATTGTTCTCTTTTACTTTACCACCTTTTTTATTTATTCATTTATTTCTAATAATAAAACGTGTTTGTTGAAGTCCTCTTTCCATATGATCTTTGTCGTTTTTAATTAATAATTTCCAACAACTACAATAATTTCATTTTTTCTGATAATAATTTAGTGGCGTTTCCCCTATCACTTACTTTGTTTCCCTTATATTTATTTATCTATTTTTCTTATCAGTCAGCTATCAATATTTTCAATCTTCCTTCTTCTATGATTTCCATTTAAATTTAAATTTTAATAATATTACCAAAAAGTGAAGATTTATAATTAATTAACTATCATTTTTAGTCTATTAACATCAAATCTCTTATCCTCGGACAGAGTATTCCTCTCATTGAAGTGGTAAGTTTGAATCCTATCTCATTGAGAGAAAAAGAGCACAAATATTATGGAGCACAAATATAAATTTTTTCATATCATATTCCGGATGATTTGCCCGATTGTGAAAATTATAATAATAAATATATTATCAATCTAATAAATTATTTAATTTTAATATTTTCAATAATTGTCCCCCTCGTTGCCCTTTTTCAACACTTGGATTACCCGCGCGTTTAGGCAACAAACAATCTGATAAGCAAAAGAGCTTCTTTAGTTCTCTCTCTCTCTCTCTCTTTCATGCCACACTTGCTGAAGTCCTTGAAAGCAACCATCCCTCCATCCCTTGTATAGAAACCATCACTCAACACTCCATCCTTATTAATGGACCTCTCTCCATTCTCCATCTCAAGTTGCCATCTTTTTATTTCTTCATCTTCTTCTTTGCTTCCTCTTCTTTTTCAGCCAAACCATGGGCAGGGGAAAGATTGAAATCAAAAGGATTGAAAACTCTACAAACAGGCAAGTCACCTTCTCAAAAAGAAGAAATGGGATCATTAAGAAAGCCAGAGAAATCAGTGTTCTTTGTGATGCCCAAGTCTCTGTTGTTATTTTCTCCAGCTCTGGCAAGATGTCTGAGTATTGCAGTCCATCCACATCGTCAGTCTTTTATTTGTTTGTTTGTTTGTTTGTTTTTTTTTTTTTTTTTTTTTTTTGCTTTTTTTGGTTTTTTTAATTTGGTTTGTGTTTTTTGGAGACTGTGATTTTTATTTTGGTTATGGATTGCAGGTTGTCTAAGATGCTGGAGAAGTATCAGCAGAATTCTGGGAGGAGGCTCTGGGATGCTAAGCATGAGGTGATTCTTTGTTCTTCTTCCTTTTCTTTTATTTTCTTCTTTGCATTTTTAGTATTTTTAGAATGTTTTTGTTATGGTTTTCTTTCAGAATTTGAGTGCAGAGATTGATAGGGTGAAGAAAGAGAATGATAACATGCAGATTGAGCTTAGGTTTTTGAGTTTTTCTCCTTCATGTTTTGTTTGTTTGATTATTTATTTAAATAGATTTTTGTGATTAATTATGGGTGGTTTTTTTTCCCTTTGAAGGCACTTGAAAGGAGAGGATCTGAACTCTTTGAATCCAAAAGAGCTAATTCCAATTGAAGAAGCTCTGCAGAATGGGCTCACTAATGTCAGGGATAAGCAGGTTTGATAGAGTTTTTGCTTTCATATCTCCGTTAAAAATTCCTCTCTTTTGTTTCTTTTCCTGTTTATAGACTAATTTTTACTCTCTTTTTTTTTTTTTTTTTTTTTGGCAGATGGATTACTTGAAGATGCTAAAGAAGAATGTATGTATTAATCTTAGTCTTTTTTCTTGGTTTATTTTTGGTGATGTTAAATGGGCTTGTGTTGTTGTTTGTGTTATTCATGGTATTCAGGAAAGGTTGCTGGAAGAGGAGAACAAAAGACTCAGCTATATTTTGGTAAATCACTATTTCTTTTTTTATCAAAATAAAAACACTCAATTTTTTGGTTTGTCTTTGATTGTTTGTTTGGGTTGTCATTAGCAGCACCATCAGCAGTTGGCCATGAATGGCAATGTGAGAGAGATGGAGCTTGGATATCATCATAAGGACAGGGACTACCCTTCCCAGATGCCAATGGCTTTCAGAGTGCAACCAATTCAGCCTAATTTACAGGAAGACAAGCAGTAATAAATAGTCTCGTATGTTCATGTATTGAATTTCCACAGAAATTTGTGGCCTTGGCTTTCACATTTGCGTAATTTTCAGTACTCTCTTTGAACTCTACCTAATGAATTTAGGTCGCTGTCTGTTTGATGCTCTAATTTTGCAGAAATATTTCGCAATGTTGTATTGAATTTCTGCTGAAATAATTCTCACCTTATTCACCTTCTGCATTTGAAGTGAAAGAATTTAATTCTTGTGTTAATTTGACAGCATAATGGAAATCATTTGCTGAGTTCTTCATTTGAATTTCAATTTCTGCATAAATTATTCTGGAGTTTACACATGTATATCATGTGGTGTTTTAGCATGGGCAGTTATTTACGCAGAAATGATTCTGAACTTGCACATTTGTATCAATAGGAATTCAATTCGAGGTTAGTTCAGTGCTCAAAATGTACACAAATGTTTACAACCTTTGCACGCTTCATAAGCACAATGCAGTGCTAAAATGACAAAATCAAATCACAAACAATGGCGAAACAAAACCAAGAATAAATTTCGGAGGTTGCTACCTCAACATATCTCCCAAATTCAAAGAAGGACCACTCAGTGTGGGTGAAGTAGCAGTGAAAGTATTCCCCTCTACAAGAACAGGGCCATACCCAAGTGGCAACGGCCGATCAGGCAATGCAGGAAGATCGATATCTCCTTCCAACATCTTCAGTGCATCAGCAATGGTAGGACGCAAAGCAACCATAACATGAGCGCAAAGAACTCCAACCATCAAGAACCTCACCATAATCCCTTTCGGATTCACCATCTCCTCTCCGGTCTCAACCAAACACTCATCCAACACCTCCTCGGCCCTCCCGGCCTTAATCAACGTCCAAGCCCAATCGGTGATCAACACCATGTTCGAAGAAGCCGATGTATCTAGCGCCTTTTTCCCGCTCATAATCTCAAGTATAACAACACCGAAACTATAAACATCACTCTTCTCTGTCAATTGTCCATACAAGGCATACTCCGGAGCTAAATATCCATGAGTTCCGGCCACTCTGGTGGTGAGATGAGACTGGCCTTCTCTGCTCTGCCTTGCCAATCCAAAGTCTGCAACTCTGGCTCTCATCTCTCCATCAAGCAAGATGTTTGTAGCTTTGATGTCTCTGTGATAGATGGCTGGCTTCACTCCGTAGTGCAAGTAAGCAAGGCCTTTGGCAACGTCTAGTATAATGTTCTTCCTCTGAGGCCATGTCAGCTTGGGGCGCTTGTCACCGTTGATGAAGATGTGGTTCTCAAGGCTGCCGTTTGGCATGAGGTCGTAGACGAGGTAGCGTTGGTGGTCAGGGTCGTCGGTCATGCAGCAGCCGCGGAGAGGGACGAGGTTGCGGTGGCGGAGATTGCTGATGATCTCGACCTCGTTGCGGAACTCCTCATCGCCTTCGAAGTCTGAGTCTAAGATTCGCTTCACGGCCACCGGAGTGCCGTCGGAGAGGACGCCCTTGTAGACGACGCCGTAGCCGCCGCGGCCGATGAGGTTGCGCTGGGAGAAGAAGGAGGTGGCTTTCTCGAGATCTCTGATCCCGAACCAGATGGATCCGGTGTTTGGTCGTAGATGAGATCGAGAGCTAGGGTTTCCTTCTTGATCGAACGCCGCCAGAGACGCCGCCTTGCGGCGGCGTGACCACCAAACATAGAGAGCGATAAAGAAGGACATGAAAAGGACGGCGAGGGCGGCGCCGATAACGGCGTAGAGGACGGCGTGGGAGCTGTGCGAAGAAGGGGAGAGGCTGATGGCGAGGCCGAAGATGCAGGCGGCAACGAGAGGGTTTTCCGGGCCGGCGGAGTTGGATATGCCGGCGGCGTAGAGCACGGTGAGATAGAAGCAGTTCTCGACATGGGAGGAGTTTCCATCGAGGGCGGCGAGGCGGGAGGAGACGTCCAGGCCGGCGCGGTAGCAAGGGCCGCAGCTAGTGAGGTCAGGGGGGACGGAGGAGCAGGCGGAGTCGAGGACGGTGGAGTTGCCGAGCTTGGAGATCCAGTCTTGTTTGGTTTGGATGGAAGCGCAGAAGTTGGGGGAGATGACGAAGTATGAAGGGTCGGGGAAGCAGGTGGAGGTGAGGTTGGAGGGGAGGGAGAGGGAGGAGAGCTGGGATTGGAAGGTGGAGAGGCAGGCGATGGAGGAGTTGGTGTCGGGGAGGCGGAACTGGGAGGTGGTGCGAAGGCGGAGAGCGAGGGCGATGCCGTAGAGGCTGAGGAGTGTTTGGCAGCAGTCGGTGAGGTTGGAGGCGGAGGGGACGCAGGTGGTGCGGTCCCATGGGTAGGTGGAGACATAGGACAAGTCTAAAGGGCATGATGAAGATGAAGATGGTGTGGTGGAGAAGGAGAAGAGGAGGAGAAGCAGGAATGGGAGGGAAGCCATTGGTGCCGTCACTGCGACTCTGAGAGAGAGAGAGAGAGAGAGAAAGAGAGGAAGAGAGAAAAGTTAAGGAGAGAAGGAGGTCAGCCGGGGCGGCCGAGCGGAGGGACTTTTCGGAAGTTCTAGGAAACAAGGGGTGGTTGAGCGCCGTACCAATCACCATGTGTAATTTTTGCAATAATCTAACAAAAATTCATATTATAATGCAATACGTGATGGTTTATTAGTAAATTTCAAAAACAAAAAGTAAAAAATAAAAAACAATTGTATGAGAAAGGCCTTAAAGATAAAAAGCACCGACCAGGCGCTTGTCTTTTATTTGTATAAAAACAAAAAGCATATGAGACATTATTGTGGGTAAATATCTTAAGCAGTATTATACTACAGTCCTTTAACTTCAATTTATATTATTTATATTATTTAATTTTAATTTATGTTTATTAGGATGGTACTTAAATTTTTTTTTAAAAATTTTGATTATGTGTACAATGTATTTACCGCATCAACACTGGTTCACCTATCATATGCATATATGGATAGGACACACCATCAATGAGTCACTTGTGATCACTCTTAATAATACATCAACTATTTTGTTAATAACATGCCATATTCATGTATGGAAATGATGTGATTAATTAATGTTGATATAATAAATATAGTGAATAAATATCATCAAATTCTTTTTAAAACTCTTTTGGTACTTTCATAGTAACATAAATTAAATTTAAATGACTAAAATGATATAAATTGAAATTGTATTTTCCAAAAAAAAAATCACTGGTACCTAATCAAAAAAATTTGCCTGGGATATTTTGAAAAGTTAGTATTTGATTTTTGTTCAAACTTAAACATTAATAAATTGATATTGTTTTTTTTCATATTTATAAAAAAAAAAAACCAAACCACCAGTTTTGTGTCAGACAATGGTGTGGATTAGTTGTATTTTTACTCCTGTATTATATGATACAAGTGTCTATAATTTGCATGAAAACCATAAAAAAAAAAAAGAGCACAATTTTAAAATATATTTATATTTTAGCAACAATTTTATTATATATTTCAACTTCAAAAAAATAGTTTTACTTATTATTATTTTTTCAAAGATGAGGAAAGAAGCATAGTGATATTGTGATGGCACTGACGCTTCATTTTTATAAATTAATCAACTAAACAACACCTGTAAAACCAGCAATATTTACATGTTGATATTTTTTATAATAAAAGTTACTTGTCAAGTTGTGATTGCATGTTGAAATGAATGGTTAGGCTTGCATGGATTTTTCTATTGAATATTTGGTTGGGAAAAGCATGGGATGGGGCCATGAAGCTGCCTTTTGGGGTGGCATTGACTGTCTTTTCCAATAATGGCTGGAATTTCCAGATTTCAATTATACTCAAATACTTTAAAAATAAAGGACGATGATTTTATATTCACTGGTGGTGTGTTAGTTAGCGTAAGTTTCAATAAGTCCTCTTTTTCTCTAATTTTATATAATATCCGGTTGATAAGTGTATGCATATAATAGTCATATTCAAAATTAGCTGCCGCCTTGAAATAAATGTTGAGTAATCATCTGAAACATTACTGCATTAGATTTTTCTTAAATTAATTGCAACATGTGAAGCATATGTTGCAGTTATCTCATTCAATAACTTGATTCCCTTGCGTGTCTAAATACATGTGGGCTATATGGACCCGTTGCCATGAAAGATATACTTTCTGATAGATCTCTTAACTATAATTTATTTTTATCAAATCAATACGATTATTCCACTTCAATTTTGTTTCATCACTAGAGAAATTTCAGTTTATTTTTAATGATGTATATACCAAAAATATTTTATTAGTAATTAATATATAATTACATACCAGATGCATATTGTGTCACGTATATGTTAATAGAAAAAATTTGATATTTATATTATTAGTAATAAATTAAAATTTTTTAAATAATCATCTGAAATAAAATTAAAATTGAATGAATATTTTGATTGGAATTAAAGTTTGTAATCACCGTGTTTATCAAAAAAATTTTACCCCATCACGAGAAGCCACTTGTGTCAAAGTTTAAGGAAAATCCTCATACCAGGAACTTGCTACATCAATACATCTCCAAAGCAGTGAAAGTATTTCCCAACGGTCGATCAGGCAATGCAGGAACATCAATGTCTCCTTCCA
This sequence comes from Dioscorea dumetorum, assembly GCA_902712375.1. NCBI lineage: Eukaryota > Viridiplantae > Streptophyta > Magnoliopsida > Dioscoreales > Dioscoreaceae > Dioscorea > Dioscorea dumetorum. Next base: position 2,276,511 of record CACTHL010000245.1, read on the forward strand.
ACATCCTAAGTGCATCAGCAATGGTAGGTCGCAAAGCAACCATAACATGAGCACAAAGAACTCCAACCATCAAGAACCTCACCATAATCCCTTTCGGATTCACCCCGATCTCCACCAAACACCGATCCAACACCTCCTCGGTCCTCCCCGCCTTAACCAACGCCCAAACCCAATCAGTAATCAACACCACGTTGGAAGAAGCCGATGTATCTATGGCCTTTTTTCCGCTCATTATCTCGAGCATAACGATGCCGAAACTATAAACGTCGGCCTTCTCTGTCAATTGCCCATACAATGCGTACTCCGGAGCTAAATATCCATGAGTTCCGGCGACTCTGGTGGTGAGATGAGACTGGCCTTCTCTGCTCTGCCTTGCCAATCCAAAGTCTGCAACTCTGGCTCTCATCTCTCCATCAAGCAAGATGTTTGTAGCTTTGATGTCTCTGTGATAGATGGCTGGTTTCACTCCATAGTGCAAGTAAGCAAGGCCTTTGGCAACGTCTAGTATAATGTTCTTCCTCTGAGGCCATGTCAGCTTGGGACGCTTGTCGCCGTTGATGAAGATGTGGTTCTCAAGGCTGCCGTTTGGCATGAGGTCGTAGATGAGGTAGCGTTGGCGGTCGGGGTCGTCGGTGGTGCAGCAGCCGCGGAGAGGGACGAGGTTGCGGTGGCGGAGATTGCTGATGATCTCGACTTCGTTGCGGAATTCCTCGTCGTCTTCGAAATCGGAGTCTAGGATTTGCTTCACGGCGACCGGAGTGCCGTCGGAGAGAACGCCCTTGTAGACGACCCCGAAGCTGCCGCGGCCGATGAGGTTGCGATGGGAGAAGAAGGAGGTGGCTGCTTCGAGATGTCTGATCTCGAACCAGATCGACCCGGTGTTTGGTCGTAGATGAGGTCGAGAACGGGGGTTTCCTTCTTGATCCAATGCCGTGGACGGCGTCTTGCGGCGGCGTGACCACCAGAGATAAAGCGCAATGATGAAGGACATGAAGAGGATGGCGGAGGCGGCGCCGATGACGGCGTAGAGAAGCGCATGGGAGCGGCGGGATGGGTTTAATGAAGTATGGGTGATGTCGAGTCCAAAGATGCAGGCGGCGACGAGAGGGTTTTCTGGTCCGGCGGAGTTGGAGATGCCGGCGGCGTAGAGGACGACGAGACGGAAACAGTTATCGGAATGGGAGCGGTTGCCGTCGAGAGCGGTGAGGTCGGAGGAAACTCTTTCGCCCGCGAGGTAGCAAGGTTGGCAGCTAGTGGTGGGGTTGAGGGGGACAGAGGAGCAGGCGGAGTCAAGGGCGGTGGAGTTGCCGAGCTTGGAGATCCAGTCTTGTTTGGTTTGGATGGAGGCGCAGAAGTTGGGGGAGATGACGAAGTAGGAAGGGTCGTAAAAGTGGTCGGAGATGAGGTCGGAGGGGAGGGAGAGGGCGGACAGTTGGGCCTGGAAGGAGGAGAGGCAGGCGATGGAGGAGTTGAGGGAGGGAAGGCGGAACTGGGAGGTGTAGCGGAGGCGGAGAGCGAGGGCGATGCCGTAGAGGCTGAGGAGAGTTTGGCGGCAGTCGGTGAGGTTGGGGTTCGAGGTGGAGGGCATGCAGTGGGAGCGGTCCCATGGGTAGGTGGTGACGTAGGACAGGTCCAAAGGGCATGACGATGATGAAGATGAAGATGAAGATGATATGATGGAGAATGATAACAGGAAGAGAACAAGGGGTTGGATGGTAATTATCTGCGCCATCATCCCCATGGCTTAAGATAGAGAGAGGGAGGGCAGTTAAGCGAAGAAGGTGGTCAGAGGTGGCGACTATTCTTCCAAAAGAGATGTTCCGATAGGGAGCTTGGGAAAGGAGTGTGGCATGCTGGCATTGACTATTCTTCCAAAAAGTTCTCAACAGCTGATTTTTTTTCAAATGCTTTTATTAAATATTTTGTAAGTCGTATAAACCTATTCATTTACAATCACCAGTATTAGTATTATAATTTTTTTAATATTGTTTTTTACTCACTTTGCGAGTCGGTTGTCTAATTATTTATTTATTTTTTTGTAGTATTTTACATACATGCACCAATAATCTCAAAATTTATTTTTTTAGACATATATAATTATTGATCATATGTTATTATATCTAATTATTTAAAATTTCTTGGAAATTAATTTTCCCTTCATTAACTACTTGAATTTGTAGATCGGGATAATTGTTTTAGAGTTTAATTTAATATAATAATTATATATATATATATATATATATATATATATATATATACGTAATTTCCGATTTCTGCATAGTTAGTTATATAAGAAAAGGAAAAAAACAAAAACATAGAACCTTTTCCACAACCCAGGTCCTGCTTTGTAACGGCGGATTCCTAACCCGATTCCGTTTAATGAATCCAATAACGCCGCATCTCTTCCGGTCTTAATTTACCCCGCGGAGCACCAGAACTTCGGAGCCATTGTTTCACCCTTCTCTCTTTCCCGCTTCGAAGCCCCATGTCCATGGCCGGCGTGGCCGCTGCCCGCTGGGAAGACGCTATTGACGTCGACGACTCCGACCTCCCATCCCTCCTCTTCCCACCACCACGACCAGCCCCTCCTCCTCCTCTGACTAACCCCTCCCTTCCTTCCCTTCGCCCTTGCTCCCAACCCGCACGCCCTTCCTCCGATTCCCAACCCCCGGATACCGCCGCTCCTCAATTGAAGGCGAGAACTGAGACACGAAAACTCATCCCGGGTCCAGCCGGCGCTGTCCAGGCCTCCATGCTCCGTCGATCCGCCTCTCCGGCTGTACCGCCCTCCAGAACTGGCCCTCGTCCCGAGACCGAACTCGGGGTTGATTTCAGGCCGGATTTGGGTGAAGATGATGAAGACTTTAAGATGAATCCATGGCTGTCTGCCTTGAACTTTCTCGGTGAGCTTTCTTAATTTTATTTCTTCGATTCTTATGTGTGTCTCAGCATTATGATTTGGAATCAGGGAATCGTCACACTTCTTCGGGGTCAATTGGATCGATTAAAAGCTGTGCGAGTGATGTCGAGAGAGTGCCGCAGGTGAAGATTTTGGTTTGTTTGGTATGTTCTCTTCTTTAATCGAATTGCATTTGGATGTTGAATTCTTAGGTATCAGGGATTGTGAAGTCTTGCACACCCAATGGATTGGGGGATTTGTTCATAACTCTCAAGGTAATAATGTTAGTTTTTGGTTGTTTTTCTTCATACTGAAAGTTGTGAATTCTGCAATTTCGGGAGTGAAATTGAATGGAACTGTGTTGAATAGGATCCGACTGGTATTATTGATGCTTCGGTGCATCGGACAGTTATTGTAGGTCGGAAACTTGGTGGTGACATATCTGTTGGGTGCGTCCTTATCTTGAAGCAGGTCTTGCATCTTCCACCTATAGTGCTAAAATTTTCATTAGTTGGTGGTTTTATTTGTTATTTCTTTTTCTCCATGAGTACAAATAGACTTGGAATGGGTGTGTGACATACTCTTGTTTTGATGGCATTTAGGTGATTGTATTTCGCCCGGTTCACTCAGTTTGTTATCTTAATATAACAGGCAACAATGTGGTGAAGGTGAGTGATCGCTGGTTCTTTCCTTTTTTGTTATTAATGCCTGGTGGCTATATTGCTATTATCCTTTTTGTGGTCATTCATGGTATGGACGCTTCAATCTTGTTTGTCTGTTTTAATTATTTGCATGCCTTATCTGTGCTGTTTAAGTTTGCACCAGTCGTCTAATATTATATCTATCTTAATCTAACAATTCAATAGTACTGAAAGTAATTTTCATATTTTTGCAAAACCCACAAAATTATTTCACTGCTGGTCTTATATCAATATTGGATATAGTTTTCCCTTGCTTGCGAGTGTTTTTGTCAGCTCTGCTGGTAGTGTTCACCCGAAATAGTCACCAAAAATTTGATTCTATAAAATGTGTAAAACTAGTTACAGTCATAACACAAAACTGCTCATAGTTAACTCCATGTCGATGTTATCAAACTCAATGCATGATAAGCTTTGCTATTAATTGTTCAATATTACATCAGATTTGGCATGATGATGGATGGCAACAATCAGTTTTGCTTTAACTCAAGCACATAGCATAAATTACTGAAAACAGTATTTACCGATATTGGTAGGCATTCATCAATGGCATGGCTATCTATCGCATTTTGATCATCTTGAGTGCACCATTTATTTATATACTTTTTTTAGGACACTATCTTCCTGCTAACCCAAATGTATAATTGCACTGATCCTTTAGATGTTGAATGCACTTCTTTTGCAGCAAAAGAGAACTTCATTTGGTTTATTTGTAAGGAAATTTTTCATATTTAGAGTATGTGTCTTTAGTAGCATGCGTTCTTCAAATTCTCGTCTTTCTTGATAATTTTTTTTTTGGCTATAATGATATGATATATACAGTCGTTGATGTTCAGAAAAGATTAATGAATCTGTGGTTCTTTCCTTCTTGAATCATCCAATGCATATATCTTAGCGTGCATATACTTCTTGTCCTTCTAGATGATACATGACATGTTTGGGCATCTAGTCGCTAATATGATCACAGAGATAAAGGATAAATAATTGGAATTCTATGAAAAATAGTCTAATTCAAGTTGTTTCGTCAACAGCTTATCAGCAAGGATGGTGGATTTCCTTCTAAACAGTTACCGTCTATATTTACAGCAGGATGTGGTACTTCAAATACAAACTGTAGCTGCTGCATCTTTTTATTTTTATTTTGTATATTGTAGCATTGTTTTCTTAGTGCAATGTGTTTGTTATCTGCCTGGACTTCAAGATAATCACATGGAAGCTGGATCAGGAGCAGCTGAAACGGCACCATCCATGAGACAGGAGACTGAAGCCATCTTCACTGATCAGATGGAAAGAAACTCAACTTGTGAGCCTGTGATAGGTAACAGAGTGGCAGAAGGTGCTGCAGCGAGCTTATCAAACAACATCAGAATTTCAGCTGCCACTACTGATATGGTTGCTATGCATGAAAAAAACAGAACAAGTGAACCTAAGAACCTGACGTCTAACACACCTACCGATCAGAGGAGCAATGCAAAGGAATTGGCTGCCGCTAGTAATATAGTTGCTGTTCCCAATCATAGATCAAGTGATCCCAAAATGCTGACTTGTAATGTATCTACTGCTCAGAGGAGCATCACACAGGGAGCTCAAGAGAATATCAATGGGCACGGTGGGATTACTTCAAACCTTCAAAAACTGTTGCATGGGAGAAATACACAAGCTGTTGCTTCAAGCTTGCCATGCAGAGTTAGCACCCCAATTCCTATTAGAAATATGACTTCACAGCCTGATACCAAAGTGAACCAACACAACAAGAGATCGATTGCACAGTGGACAGATGAGCAACTCGCTGAACTTTTTGCTGACAATCAAGATGACCCAGAATTTGGGTAATTTTCCATTTGATGAACTTATTTTTATCCAGCTTTCTCACTAGCTTTCTGAGTCCAGGACTAGCGGTTTGGTGCCCATATCATTGCTATCTTTATTTCACTAGGATTATGACTTAATTAATGCTTGATGCTTTCTTTGTTCAGGTTTAGTTACTAAGCTTCATTCAGCATTAACAGCAGGTTTGGGAATCAATTCAGTTAACAGATTCAATTTATGCTCCCTTTCTCGTTTCTGGCGTGTTCTGTGAGGGTATGTTCTTAGCTAGGGCTCTGTTAAAAAGCTTGTCATTGTAAACAAATATGATCAACGAAGTGATATGCCCCGTAATCTGTAGGACTTGGACTTTGGATATCATATTTGTTACTATCATCATTTTAGATGTATTTTGTGGATTTATTTTTAATCCTATGCTTAAAAAGCGATAAAACATTTCTACGGCTATAATGTCTACATTTTTCTAGATGAGATGCAAAGCTGATCCTGGTGTGGTGTTATTCCTGAAATGAAGGCATTCCTCTGGCTGACTAATCGGTAATCCTAATCGAAAGAAAAAAATCTATCCATAGTCTCAACAAAAATGTCAAACACGTTGAAGAGCAATTGTTAGGAAGTTTGCTATCCTATAAAAAAAAAACAAATAAATAAATAAATAAACAATAAAATGCTACATAATTAGAAGCAGCTTCAGGCTCCCCAGTAGCCAGGAGGCATTTTCAGTATCTCTAATTCCTCCTGATCCTAAAGAAACAATGACAATAACACAAGTGGCGCTCCTTCTCTCAAGCTCACCTTCATTTTACTGCTCCACATACAACCCCAGCAATAATTAAACCTAAAAAGAACAAACACCAACATCCTCTATTTATTCACTTCTTTCCCATGCCATCAACACCAACATCCTAAAGAAAATGCCTCTCCTCCTCCTCCTCCTCCTCCTCCTCCTCCTCCCCACCATCCTCATCCCAACCACAAGCACCTCCACAAGCATAGTGTTCACCACCTTAGGCCGCAGCCGTTACAACTTCGACATCTTCTCCACACCTCTCCCTCTCTCCTCCCCTCCCTCCTCCCTCCAACTCACTGACGGCATCTCCGTCAACTTCAACGGCTTCTTCCTCCCTGACTCTTCCCTCCTCTTCGTCTCCGAACGCAACTCCTCCTTCAACCTCTACATCCTCCTCCCCTCCTCCTCCTCCCACCACCACCGCTCCACTCTCCAACTCCTCCCTTCCTCCCCCTCTCCTCCCTCCCGATTTCTCCTTCCGCGACCGCCCCATCCTCTTCGACGACCACCTCATCTACGTCTCCACTCACATCCCTTCCTCCATCCCTCGCCAGAGCTGGTCCTCCATCTACTCCACCCACCTCCCCAGCTCCACCACTCTCCGTCTAACGCCTCCCGACGTCGCCGACTTCTCCCCCTCCCTCTCCCCTTCCGGTCTCTGGACCGCCGTCTCCTCCTCCGGCTCCCACCCCTGGTCCGGCCAAATCCAAGACCTCTTCACCGACATATACATCTTCAAAACCCTAGACGGCTCTTCCCGCACTCTTCTCCTCAAGCACGGCGCCTGGCCTTGCTGGTCCTCCGACGGCTCCACCCTCTTCTTCCACCGCTCCTCATCCGACGGCTGGTGGAGCATCTACCGCGCCACTCTTCTCTACCCCCTCCTCCTCCTCCTCCTCCTCCTCCTCCTCGCCTCCTTCCGTCTCCTCCATCACTCGCGTCACTCCACCAGGCTTCCACGCCTTCACTCCCGCCGCCTCCCCTTCCGACCCTTCAACCCTCGCCATCGCCACCAGACGAAGCACCTCCCACTACCGCCACATCGAGCTCGTCCATCTCCACAACGGCGTCGCCGTCTCCTACCACGACGTCACCCGCCTCATCTCCCCCAACGCTCACCACTTCAATCCCTTCATCTCTCCCGATGGATCTCAACTCGGCTACCATCGTTGCAGAGGGCGTGGCGATAACGGTGACCCTTCTCTCTTGTTGGAGAACATCAACAGCCCCGATCCCGATTCCTTCTCTCTTTTCCGCATCGATGGTTCCTTCCCTTCCTTTTCTCCCTCCGGCGATCGGATTGCTTACGTTGGGCTTCCTGGCTTGTTTGTTGTCAACTCCGACGGCTCTGCTCCGCCGGTGAAGGTCTTCGACGGCAATGTCTTTCCTACTGCATGGGATTGGAAGAGACCAGGTGTGATTTACACTAGTTACGGCCAGGACTTCGCCACTGAGACCACTAGAGTTGACATCATCTCCATTACTTTGAATGAAGACTATGATGAACCACTAGTGATAAAGAAACTAACCCAAAACGGGGAGAACAATGCATTCCCCTCACCGGCACCGGACGGAGAGTCTCTAGTGTTCCGATCAGGGAGGTCTGGTCATAAGAACCTCTACATTATGGACTCAAAATTAGGTGAGAATGCAAGACTTCAGCGGCTCACTGAAGGGCCTTGGACTGATACTATGTGCAATTGGTCACCGGACGGAGACTGGATAGCCTTCTCCTCCGATCGGGATAACCCGGGGAATGGGAGCTTCGCTATTTATATGATACATCCTAATGGCACAGGGTTGAGGAAGGTGATGCAGAGTGGAGATGGAGGGAGGGTTAACCATCCATGGTTTAGTCCTGATTCGAAGAGGTTGGTGTTCACTTCGGACCATGCCGGAGTTTCGGCGGAGCCTGTGGCTAATCCTCACCATTACCAGCCTTATGGGGAGATCTTTACGGTGGCCATTGATGGTAGTAATCTCCGGCGAGTGACACATAACTCTTATGAGGATGGAACTCCAACCTGGGCTCCCATCTCGTTGGAGATTGCTGATGTTCCTGAGAAGTTGGGAGCTGGGGATAAGTGCGGATTTGATGATTGTCACTGGCTCAATATTGACAACCAAGTCTTGCCTTCGGCTGTCTGCTAATAGTATATAATATATATCTATATTATATTGGCCCTTGTAAACGTATGTATATATAGGCATGGCAATAATGTATGAGGGACAATGAGGTATGTTATCTTTTAATAAATGTTAATCTGACCTTATTAATGTTACACATCTTCATAGAAATCAGCCAAAGGGCCGGCAAATAATCGAGCTAATCACAACCAGCTTGAAATCGGCGTGATAGAAGGAAAAGACAAAATACACACACAAATATTATATTATGATATTTGTTGTAAAATACGTAATTTATTTTTTAAAAAACTATAAATAATTCTTTATTTTTGTATTTTAAAAAAATAATAAAAATAATATTAAAAAAAAAGAAATAAAAGTGAAAGTATTTGATATACATTTTATTTTATATTGAGAATGAATTATTAGTTATCTTACAATAATAATTATTTATATGTAATACTGATCATAAGAAACTGATTGGTTTGCATAAGTAATGCTTCTATGTGCTTTGAATTACACATCTTTTGGATAAGGAGCTTATTTAATATGGTTCATGTGCACATCATATGATGCATGAGGTGACGGAATTGCATTATGCTTGCCATTTTCCTGCATTTCTTTTTCATCCGTGAAGACAAAACCAAGAGTGAATGACAACGACTACTAATACATATATATATATATATATAGTTTCCTTGGCTGAAATAAAGAAATCCTTCATGAAGAAATTCCAACAAAGAATAATGGTTGTATTCGCGCTCAACGCTTATTGTCATCAATGCTTACACCAGTGCTCCCACCAACCGACAACAAAGTTTTCCACTGAAAAACATAAACATAGCATCTACTTTTACCTTGAAATAAATTTCCTACCATGGCTTTACAAGATAATATCCGCAGTCAAATTCCAGGAATGTGAATAAAACAAAGAAAACCAAAAGTGAATCGTGTAATTCTGTGGGCAAATGCCTGATGACAAGTTACTAAGGCTTTTGTGTATCATAGCAAGCATGTAGCCTCTTTCTATACCAAAAAGATAACTCGGGTTTGCTCTACGTACAAGAAAACTTTGCTGTGATGGCCTCTTTGCAAGTTTGGAATGAGCGAAGAGAACACAAGAACATACATATCAAGGTGACCGGAATGAGTCCTGATGCCGAAGAGGAATGCCTTCAGATGGGAAGCCATCCTCATCAACATGCTTCGGTAGGCGCAAAGGCAGAGACTGTGCTGAACCTGGTATGCAGATGAACCATTCATTCAGTGATTTTTAAGCGGTTGTTTGTGATCCCAGACACATAAAGGTGGAACAGGGAATACATACCATCAGCCATGTCCTTAGTCCTGTGGAGGAGAAAAGTACCGGAGAGAATTGTCACAAAACCGCACATCTCTGTGACTATTTGTGTTGGGTTTTGCCTATCCCAGTCCTGCAGTGAGCACATAACGTAATGACAATAAAGAAACAGGAATGCAGTGTTGCAAAACTCCTGATTATCCTCACACTGAAACACAAGAAGATCTATAGGCCATGATTAAGATCACAGATTAGCTAGAAATTGGGGCAGTGGCACTTCTTCAAGAAGTTGGGTATTTACAAGTTAAATGGCAGCCCAAATCAAGTGATTGGACAATATGAAACTCTACAGACCTATAATCAAAGAATGATTGAAATGAAAAATAAGTCATTGTGACTAGCTAAAGTGCTATGTGAGAAATGCATCTGTAAAATCGATTGTAAAACAAAGGACCAAATCAGAACACTACTTTGTGTATGACAACTTTGCTTATTTCGGCTAACTTACAAATATAAGACATACCATAAAAGTACATGGAAGTTTTTTCTCTCATTTCTACCAACATCTCTAGTGTTACCAGTGACGAGCATTTTACATTACAACTAAGTAAAGGCTAGCAAGCAATTCTTATAAACCAACCCAATAAAAAAAACTCAAAGAAAACAATAATAAAACTCATTTACCTTGAACATGATCACACTAGCCAAAATAGTTAGTGATGTAAACATCACATAATAGATAGGCGATACAACTGCTGTATTGAATGTATCAAGTGCCTGCAGATGGACAAATTGAATGATTATCCACTCACTCACATGACAACCACTGAAGTGTTGAGAAAGCAAGAATTTTGGTCAATTACAAGATCTCCATTTGATTAATAACCCTCAGGTTAAGTGCAGGAATTCTGTGAAAATTGCAACTAATTAATTGGGCATGTACATGAACACATTACAGGAAATCTATCAAAACTGATCATGAAAGCTTGAAAATCAAAGCAGCCTACATGCTTTCCATGTATTGGGAAATAAAAGTCATATTGCCAAAATAAATATCCCGTCGTAAACAATTATAGGTCTTTAGTTTGGTGGGATTTCTTGACGTAATTGCTTCCAGAATAATAAAACTGTTTGATGGGATTTCCTGAAAAACCTAATACAATATGAGGGCTTTGGCTACATCATCAGCCTTGCAAATCATCATGAGTTTTGATCAAGCTCAAAGTAGATGTCACTGCCAATTTTCAGGAGAAATGTATGTGCAGATATATATAGACACCTTACTACTGCTCTCAACAATCAACAATTTTAGGGACAATAAAGAAAAATAACAACAACAACAATAAAATAGGGACATGTATGGATCACGAGGATATCCCTTCCTACATTGCCATTTTTCTAAAAGTAATGTACAGGATTTATGGAGGAATTAAGATATTGATAACCAAGCAGAAAAACTTCTGTTACCTTGTTCAGGTAGTTCATTTGGGTAACCACACATGTGACTACAACAATAGTGAAAGCCCAGGTCTGTGGATATATTAACTGATTCATTCCTGAAAATGTCAACTTTAGAGCAATTCCAAGAGCCTTGACACCCATGACCTGTTAAAAACAAGTATATTAAAATTTGGTGTAAAAAATTTACAGGATGACAAAAAGGAAAAATAAAAGTTGATGCATAATGATAGAAGATAACCCACCGACAGAGAACCAACTAAAGAGCAAACACCAATATAGACCATGATATGAGTCTGCCCATACTGAGGGATGAAATGAAATATAAGTATGAAAACTGCTGCAATTACAACAGCAGCATAGAACAGAAAAGCTGCAGGCAGCAAAAGGAAAATTTGGCATCATAATAGGAACAATAGAAATAATTGAATTGAATGTTCAACAAGAATGTATTAAAATGAAGAAAGGAACAAAATGCATCTCAAAACCCTATAGCTCTTCATGGAAGGATTGGAGAATAACCAAAAACCTGGTTCAGTAGCGAGGTCCCATACTTCAGCAACTGACTCAATCTCACGCTCTCGAGGGGCATGGAGAACAATTGTGGTTGATCCCACAACACAAAGAACACAACCAAGAATACCAAAAATATGTAGCCTCTCCCGAAGAATGATATGAGCAAGTACCGCACTGCACAACAATATTATAATTCAGACCTGACCTTATTAGAAGTAACACACCAAGTATCTGGAGAAAAAGGCTCAGGTCATACCTGATGATAATGCTGAGTGCACCAAGAGGAGTGACCAAAATGGCAGGAGCAAAGGCATAAGCAGCAAAGTTAGCAACTTCCCCCACGATCACTGTTACATTAGCATAGGCATATGGGTATCAGCTATCACAACCCAAACTTCTACAAACAGGGTAATAAACAATAGACAATTTTTTAATGCCAATGTTCTATTACCTACCACACAGACAAATAGTACAACAAACTTCTTAGATCCACCAAAGAATTAATTAAAAAAAAAGGAAATTATTGCAATGACTTCAACACCAACTTTAAGCTATTTTAATTTTGTCGACAAGACCAACACTGTATACTGAAAACCAACATCTTACTCGTTATCATCCCAGCCCACCACAGTGGCTCATACAAGTAGGAATAGCCTCCAACTCCTGCAGCAAACACAAAATATTAGAAACAGACAATGTATAGAAGTCTAGAAATAACACCATCTCTCTTGCAATGTAAACTTCTATCTCTAATTTTCAAGAATCAAGCGAGAAACATCCACAATCTACTAATTACATTCAAAGAATCAAGCCAGAGGATCAAATAAAGCAATTCATATAAGTTTTGCCCAATTTGTGAGTACAATCATCACTTAAACATTTTAAAAATAAAAAAAAAAAACCATCAACCATTCTATACTAGTTCAAAGACTATTCACCATTAGCCATCTTCTGTAATCTTACACTAAAATCAAGTACTCATTCTGCATTGCATAGAGCACACACCATCTGAAGAAGTATAGCATTCTACAATAAATGTGGAAAAATAGAGTCCAACAATAAGCAAAAAAAAAAGCTTAAAAACATAATAATTTTGCAGTATCTGACAAGCTTATATACCATGTTGCCAAATTTCTTCCTTCAATCTGAAAAACCCTCCAAGCAAAAACAAATGGCCCAAATTGTGATACCAACGCCTAGCACCAATAACTAGAGAGTCAAACAACCTCCCATCCTTCAATCCGCAAAAATCAGAGTAAAAAGACTAGCAATGCAATCACACAAAACTCAAAACAAACAAAGACCTAATCGACGTCAGGGCCAGAAAACCGAGATCTACCAAGTTTCCATGAACCTCATCTAAATCACAACCTCACAACACACAAAATTCCCAACCAAAGAACAACCAAGTACCTGCGCGAACTCCAGAGGCACCAGCCTTCTTCAACCCCTTCTTCTTCACAATGAAACTAGCGCCGATGAAGAAGCTGGACGACAGCGCGAGAACCAACCCCTTTATATTGTCCGCCGACATTCCATCTCTCCAGCTCCCACTACCGCCATCTCCACCAGTCGCCATTCTTCAAACGCTGAGAAAACCCTAGAAAAACCCAGTCACAGGATCCCCGCCGATTGCCCGGCGGGATCGGCCATAGAGGCGCTCGAATAACCTCAAGATCTCTTCAAGGATTCCAATGACGACAAGGATTCCTTCCAATTTCTAGGGTTCGAGCTCCGAGATCTGGCAACCAAGCAGGAGAAGCAGAGTAGAGAAGGGGAAAAGTCGAGGGTTTCTTGTTTTTTCTCTTATTTATTTATTTCACGAATGAGATGAGCGAGCGGAACTAACAGAGAAAGGGGATAAGAATTAATGGTAACAAAAAATGGAATTAATTAATTAATTAATTCAATTAAACAATAATAATTGTAATAATGGTAGATCAAAAGGGTATAACTTTAAAATCGCATGTCCACGTGGCACCCAGTGGATCCCAAGTCGTAATTTTCGTACTCAATTATTTACAGTAAATATTTACTTTAAATTAAAAAATAAAAGTTTTAATTTGCTCAAGTTACGACCTACTTGCGCCGCTTGTCGCTTAAATAATTAAATTATTTTATCAGAAATTATATTTATAAGGGATTTATTTAAAATAGGAAATTTTCGAAAAGGGAAATAGAAGAACGAATTCCCTCTAAATTTTTTTTTTATGAATAATCAATGAATATAGCACTTTATGGTGACTTATAAAATCTGAGTATATGTATAATTTGCCCCTAGGTGAAATTTCTACCATATATATATATATATATTGCCTAATATAATATTAAAGAAGTACATGTTTTGATGAATAATTATTATTGAAGATTAATAACAAGGATTTTTTATTAATTTACAATAAATAAATTTGATAAAAAATTTTGTGAAAATCTCAAGGTCTATGTTATGCACACAAGTGGTGAGGAGAGCGGACCCCAAAAGACCGGCCTGAAAGGGAAGGATGCCCACCACTTATATGCACATGGCAACCCTCTCAAGTATCCGATGTGGGACTAATTCTGAGTCCGTTACATGGCCTACCCGATCGGGAGGCCAACGCCCTCGTTGGCCCGACTGCGAGCCCGGCCGGCCCGCTCGGCGCCTAACGGACGTGACCCACCCCGATTTTATCTGGGCCCCATGCCGTTACCTCATGCATAGGCGGAGGGTAGCTTGCCCGGTCCCCCACGGGCCCCAGCCCAGGCCCCACACCGGCTCTCAACGAAAGCACCATTTGTTATGCACACAAGTGGTGAGGAGAGCGGACCCCAAAAGACCGGCCTGAAAGGGAAGGATGCCCACCACTTATATGCACATGGCAACCCTCTCAAGTATCCGATGTGGGACTAATTCTGAGTCCGTTACAGTCTACTCCATAATTGATAATGCAACTGCACCCATCAAAACATAAAAAGTTAAAAGTCGACTGGTAGGTTCACTGGCCTTAGCCAAACACAATCTAGAGTTTTTTGGACACATCATAAAATCAATAATGAAGGATTAACAAACTAAGAAGTGAACGAGCCTTTATTTCATGCTCGCACTAGTTTCCTTTTCCTTGGTTTTTTAGGGCTGAAGTCTGTTATTTTTTTTTTTAGGTAGTGTTTGTTTGGAATGATTTGGAACATGTAACTTGAATTACTGAATTTTTTAAAATCAAGTGTTTGTTCACATGATTTTAAAATCTCATGTAACTCAAATTACATTCAATAAGGGATTTGGTTTTACATCCAAATTGGCCGTAAAACGAAATCATTTATCTTTTTGCTCTCTCACATGTGACCTATATATGACCAACTAAGAAAAAACAAATATTATTAAACATTTATGAATAGTAAAAAACTTATAAATTTTAATAATAAAATTAATAATTAATTTAATAATTAAAAATATTAAATAACTTGTTAAAATTAGATGAAAATTTTAAAAATACACTTTTTGTGGGGTTAATAATTAAATTCAAAATGTTAAAATATAATAAAATTTTAATAAATTTATAATGAATTTAAATTTAATAGTTAAAGTAATTAATATGCATTTAAAATTATTAAAATAATATTAAATATTATAATATAGTATTTTCAGATACATCTAACCAAACACTAGATTTGATTTCACTGAATTTTAAAATCCAGGTACTTCCAGTTACACTGTAATTAGAAATTCACTGCATTTAGAATTACATTCAATCAAACGCCACCTTAGTGTTTGTTGTTGGTTTTTTTTTCTTAGTAGATTAGTCTATACTCTTCTTTAGTACCCCATTTTTTAATAAAGATATGATTTATTTATTTTTTAAAAAACATAATAAGATACAACCCTTCATATTTTCCAAACATAAGGAATGACTCCGATAAAACTATTTAGTGAAATATTTTCTTTGATATTATTTTGCTGATTGAAACAAATTTTTTCAATATTATTTTAATACACACACACACACATATATATATATATATATATATATATATATATATATATATATATATATATATATATATATATATATAATTCACTCCACACATTCCAAATCCTCAATTGTGGCGTAGAAAAAGTCTAAACCTTCAACATTTCACATTAAAACTAATGACCCTATCACTCATCTGTCATGTGATAAACACATCCTGTTATAATACAAATAGTCCAATTTACCCTTTTGCAATGCTATTTTGATCCTTTTATTATAATTCCTCATTCTAATATTACAGTTGATTTGGAATTCCTTAGATTGAGTCAACAAAAACTTGGATCACATTTGTTGACAAAATCCAAAAAGAAAAAAAAAACAAGTCTTTGTTGGGGTCAAAATCAAATGGGTCATAAGGAAAACGGTGGATATCATACAATCCAATAAAGGCATATACACAATAATATGGACATGATATGTCATATATATTGTTTTTACTTGTTATTTTCTTCTGAAAAGTATTGCTTACTTTTTCAAACAAAAAAATAAAACTAATGGCATCAACTCTTTTTGGTTCAACGCTTCACTCCTATTTCGGCATGAATAGAAAGAAGCGAGAAACATGAACCGGTTCTTTTTCACTTCTACTTCTGAAATGTATAAAATGATCTTTTCTTTTAAATAAAAAAGTGGTCATCTACCCCACTTCAGACTGAAGTGAATTTTAGTTAAAACCCATTTCAGTATTTTTTATACCGAAGTGAAAAAAGTAAGTTCTTTATAAAACTCATTTTCCCCCACTCTTCAGAAATGGCATCACTTACACATAGGGCGTATTCATTTAGGTGTAAATGAGAGGAAGTCAGGAAGTGGGGGAAGTGGCACTTCCCTGAATGGCACTTCCCTGAAGTGCCCTGAAGTGGTGGAAGTGATATGACTTCCACCACTTCTTATGTTCATTTATCAAAAAGTGTCTCTTCTTCTATGAAATGTTAAATTTCACATTCTTGTGTTCATTTCAATATAAGTAGTGTCACTTCTAAAGAGTCTTTGTAAATGAAGAGAAGTAAGCTTTATAAAAAACTTACTTCCCCCACTTCAGTGTAAAAAGTACCGAAAACCCACTTAAGATAAAAAGACATCAGAAGTGGAAGAAATCAGTTCACTTCCCTCCACTTTTTCCCACTTACACCCAAATGAACACGTCCTGAATTGAACATCAAAAATAAAAAAATAAATATTTTATAAAAAAAACACTTTCTACAAAATAAATACAAAAAAATAATATTTTCCTTATTTTCTTACTTTCTTCAACTTACATTGAAATCAACCGCTTTAAACGGGGAGCTGCAAATATGTATTTAAAATTTTATCATTTATTGTATCTTGCTACCTGTGAGTTTTTACATGCCACTTCAAGACACAAGGTTTTGCAAATATATATTTTTTGGATAATATTTTGAAAAATAAAAATTAATAAATAGTTGGATTCATGCATAAGAGACATATAAAAAACATTATCTAGAAGTCAAAAGATGTGGACCTTATGTTGTATTGATCTCCATGTCTTTCTTTTATCGGTCAAATTAATAATACACTCATATGTGTGTCGCCATGTAGACCTATTGTTATTAATGTTTGTCTTTCTCTAAGCAAGATTTTTTGTTTGTTTTATTTTGTTTAAATAATATTTATTTATTTATTTATACGAGTACAAAAACATATGACTTTGGCTTGTTTTTTCCCATTAGCGGTTGAAACATTTTCTTAAAGTTTTTATTAAAAATAAAAAAAATGCTTTCAATTTAAAAGAAATAAAACTATTTACAAACCTAAAGAAAATTAACAAACATTTGCATTGTGTTTACATGAGTTTTGAAGTTTTATCTTAGATTATTCTTGAGACATGATGCCAATAAATTAAAAGATTATTGGTCATATAAATTATTATTAAAAATATAAAATACAACAAATAATTTAACTTAAAAAAAGAACCCGGTGTGTGGTATTCCCATTACTAGTGGGTTATGTCCCTACCTTTATTGCTTTATTTTTTGATGAACAAGTGTTTTATTCAATTATCTTTTAATACAAAAAAATAAAATAATAAAAAAATAACTAAATAAATTATGTACATGGCCACTTTAGTGGATTTTACAGGGCTACTTATAAGTGATGTTTGGTTGGATGTAATTCTAAATGCAGTAGATTTCTAATTACATTATAATTGTAAATTTATGGATTTAAAAATACAGTGCAGTTAAATCTGGTGTTTGGTTAGATGTAACTGTAACTACTGTATTATAAAATTTTATGTTTGTTTAAAAAGATTTGTAAATCTGAAATTAAACAACATACGCTTGGTTTGATATATTTTAAAAGTGTGATTACTCATAATAAAGTTAAACCCATAATATTTCATTTATCATTTAGTTATATTATTCTAATTAGTACATATTTATTATGTATTAACTTTATTATTATTATTATGACAAACTTATTATTATATTTATTAACTTATTGTAATAAATATTTTAGAAATACAGTTATTTATTTACTTTATTATTATTGTTATTATTATTCTATTATTATATTCATTAATTTATTCCAATAAAATTTTATTAGAAATAAAGTGAGTTATTAATTTTATTAATTTTGTATTACTAGCTTATTTTAATAACTTCTTTTAATAGTGAAATTAGACAATTAATTTTATTATCATTTCGTATTAAAACTTTTTTTATTTTTTTAATAAATTCTCCAAATCCTAGGATTTTTCAAAATATCTCAATTAAAGTTATTTGGTTGGTCAAACGAAAACTAAACCCCTCAAAACAAACAACTGATTTTAAAAAGTGATGTATTTGTAACTTCAAATACATCAAAACAAACACTACTAGTGAAAGAAACCAACATAACCTAAATAGCATTGTGGAACTGATTTGGACTTAAGCACGATTGGAGCTAAACTGCTAAACAAATGTATAATGAGTTTGATTTGGGCCTATATGTAACACTATCATTCTGAAATAGAAGTTGTTTTGAATTTTTTTTTGTTTTTACACAGTTGTCATATGAGGGCAATATCTATCTATTTTTGTTCTGATTTTATTAATTTTTAATTTTAACTTTATATCAATAAAAAAAGTCATATTTACAGTTTTAAAAAAATGGTATGGATGCAAAGAAAGGGATAGTTGAATTATTTTGTTCATTTTTATTGAAACTTTTTTTTTTTTTTAAATTCTTGTGCAAAATCCTCAAACAACTTGTTTTTGCAACCCAAGATATGAAGAGACTTGAGTTGAAGAAATCCATCACAAGCTTGCTTCATGTGCATCTTTTCTATTGTTGAATGTGCTTATCCTCTATTGAGGAATTGATCCAGATCTCTAACGTTCCAATTTAATATAATGGTGTGTTTGGATGCAAGGATTGGGGATCAATCCTTGTGGTATGTGCATGCCCATATTTGGGCATGCACCTAGGGGCATGGGAAAGGATTGAGAGGGGGTTATATGCCCCTCAACCCCTTGATACTCATCCCAAATCCATTTTCTCTATTCCTATCCCCACCCTCATCCC
Organism: Dioscorea dumetorum; assembly: GCA_902712375.1. Classification (NCBI taxonomy): domain Eukaryota; kingdom Viridiplantae; phylum Streptophyta; class Magnoliopsida; order Dioscoreales; family Dioscoreaceae; genus Dioscorea; species Dioscorea dumetorum. Next base: position 2,295,658 of record CACTHL010000245.1, read on the forward strand.
CATCCCCTTCTTCCCCTTCCCCTTCCCCCTCCCCATATTACCATTCTCTCTAACCAAATGTCCCCTTATTAGGTCATTATTTCCTATAAGTCATATTGTGCTTTTCCTTTGTCCTCTTTTCCTTTGTCCCCTTATTAGGTCATTATTATTATATATTTTTTTTCTTATCAAGTACTCTAAGGATGTGTTTAGTTCAAAAGTGATCCACCGAAGTGATGGAAGTCTGGAAACGTGACTTTGATTAAAGTGCATTTTTTATTTGAAAGTATTTAGTTGAATATTTTTAGCTGAAAGAAGTGTTAAATTATGATGTAATGTAATTTTTAAAAAATTAAAATCTTAATTTTGTTGTAAAAATTTAAAAAAATTAAAAATTAAATAAAAATAAAAATAAAAATAAAAATAAAACAATGAACAATAAAATAAAAAATAAAATAATTGATAAATAATAAATAATAAAATATTTATAAAAATATACAAAATGGGTAGAGTGGGCTGCCGAAGTCTTACTTCGGAAAAAAAATCACAAAGTCAAAAAATAAAGTGGGAGATTTTGGAAGTAACCACTTTCCCATTTTTGTTTTTACTTCGGTAAACCAAACAAATGAAAATGTCACATCAGCTCTCACTTTAGTCATTTCGGTCTCCGCGAACCAAACACGCCCTAACTATTTGTCCACTAGCATTGCATAACTTGGATCATATTTGTAACTGATTTCTTTCTTTGGAAGACATCTTTGATGGTTTATTTATTTAAAAAACCAATTAATTTGATTAATATTTAATCATCTAATTTGAACCTAAAAAAAATCTCATGTATTAATTTTAAAATCAAGTAAAACTTGGTGTTTGAGGAGATATTGAATCTAACAATCACTCTTTTTATTTATGGTCAGCTATCAATCTGACTCTAAAGTTGTGATTTTTTTTAACATATTATTTTTTTAAACTTATAACAAAGGATGAAGAGGAGGTTTTTTTGGTGAGTTTTAAAAAAGAAAAATAATATTACTAGGTATATAGATTTAATAAAACATATGTATGATAACTCTGTCATTAGTATTACAACTAAAAAATGAATAGACCAAAGAGTTTCAAGCGTCCCCTTATTGTTAGGTACTTGTTTTCTTTAATTATAAACGGCCGGATCCCTTGTTGTATGTTTTTTGTTGATGATGCGGTTTTAGATGATGAAAGTAGGAAGCTATCAACTTAAATCTTGAGATGTGGAGAAATATATTAAACACAATAGGTTTCAAGTTAAGTAGTGTAAAGATAGAATATGTGAAATAATGTTTCTGGAATAAAGTAAATAGAAATGAGGGAAAAGTTATGATAAATGATATTAGATAAGGAGAAGTAAAAGCTTTTAGCACCTGGTTTTTATATTCTAAAGTGACTAAGAACTTATAATTGATATTATTAATAGGACTAAGATAGTTAGGTAAAATGAGAGGAGCTTTTGGTGTTTTATATAATTTAGAAAACCGTTCAATTTGAAAAATAAGTTTTGTAGGTCGGTTGTTCAGCTAAATATGTTGTTCTGGTCTATATATTGGACAATTAAGAAACAACATACTCAAAAGATCAGAGTGTTGAAATGAAAATGTTGATATAAATGACAAATTTTACTCAGCATGACCAATTATGATAAAAGAGGAGACTTGTAGATGCAGTTATGAGAAATACTGAAGCTTTAGATGTAGATGGTTATAGAAAATTAAGCGATAGATAATAAAAAAAATACTTTGCAGAAGCTTTACATAATAATAATAATTCATTGGTTTATCTAGTTTTTTTGACTATGGATAGAAAAAATGTGGAAAAGAATGATTCGTGTAACCGATCTCAAATAGTTGAGACTAACAATTTGCTGTTGTTGAATAAAATATTTCGTATTCTATCTCTAAAGTAAAATTTTAATTTAATTAGCTCAATTTGAACATAAATTTATAATTGATATAAACAAATATCATCTTTTTTTAACTCAATACACTTAGCATATGGTTTTTTAAGGAGCATCTCCAATCTAACTTTGATCTTTTTAAGGATCTTTCTATTAATTATTATATATTTATTTACATAATTAAATTTCTTAAAAAGAGTTGATAAGGGTTACATTCATAAATGGCAAGTGAAAATTTACAACAATAATAATACCAATAATAATTTTTTTTAAATAAATAAATAAATAAATATTAAATAAGTCCAAAGATGTTTTGATATCCAAAATCAATTTTGATGAATAAATGCTAGAGCTATTATAATGATTTAAAAACAAAATAAAAAATAAAACCAAAATCAAAAGGGAAACCAAAATATGGATGGATTAGCTCGGACTCCTAAATTGTCATCTTTGTACTGATCCAACAAAACCAAAAAATTAATTATGATGTTACTTAATTAAAAAAATATCTATTGCACGTGGGGAAAAAAAAGAAATTATTAAGGAAAAATAAAAATAAAGCCAAGGTCTGATGAACGGTTTAGTTCTGGGCATCTGGCAATCCCGCCCAAGATGCTCGTCAGGAGTTAATCCCCAATCCCTTCCTCGCTGATCTTCCAAACCCTCGATCTCTTCTCCGCTTTTTTCTCCCTTATTAGACCCTCTTCTCCTTCTCTACGTCTTCTGACGCCGTAGGACCCTCATGGATGACGAGAAGCCCGCCGTTGCTGGCCCTGTTAGGGTTCCGACTGTGCTCGAGGGCCCTCCGGCTGCGTCTTCGTCGGAGCCACAGAATTTGACCCCGGGGAATGACCAGAGGGTGAGGTTCACGGTGGAGCTGAGGCCTGGAGAGACCACCATCGTCTCATGGAAGCGGCTTCTTAAGGAGGCTGGGAGAAGCGGTGGTGCGGCGGCGGTTTCTTCTGGGGTTGATCCGGCATTCGGTGGTCAGGCCTTTTCTGGTGCTAATGTGAGGTTTTCGTCTTTAATTTTATTGGGTTTGTTATGTTTCTAGTTGCTTATTTGTGTTATTTTTTTGAGATTCAGTTTAGCTGGTTTTAGGGTTTGTGTGATTGGGGATTGTTTTTAACCTTTTTATGATGATTGTGTGTTGGTTTTAGCACTTTTATTGTTGATTTGTTATGGAAATTGGGGGAGAAGAAGGAAAAAAATGAGGCAATGATGTGCGCTTTATGGGCACATTGCTGAGTTGAGTTTTTTTGCTTATGTTTAGAGCTTAATGATAATGCTCAACTCTATCTGGAGTAATGCGGAAGTTTTAGTAGTGATTTTGCTTGGGAAAGTTGATACGGATTTTTAGTTACGAAGGTTTCCATTGGTATTTACAAGGCTAGCACCAAGGTAGTAGGTGGCTGGGGAAATTGCTTGTTACTTGTCTTTAAAGCTTAGCGGATCACATTCTTTCCTAAGTTCAATGGTCTTGTGCTTCTTTTAGGTTGTAGACTTGACTACTTGCTGCCTGGCAGAAACATGGTTGATTCATGTCATGCATTGTGCTTTTAGTCCTGCTGTTTGATGCTTTGTTTAGCAAATGTTTAAGTGGTACTGAGAAAAAAAATTTAGAAAAAAAATTGAGCATGATCTGATACTGATGCATTTTTATTTTATGCTAAATAAAATGTTCTTGATAATGTTTGGCTTTGTTATGGTTTTAGGTTCAAGCTGCAGAAGATGAACTAAAAGATGGCCAACCATCAAATCGCTTTAGTGCCGTTATTGAGAAGATTGAACGATTGTACATGGTATGATGTACCATCATAAATTTTACTCCTATTTATGTGGTGATCCCATTGTAATGTGGTTATGTTCAATTATTCTTGTTCAATTGAATATTGTATTAATTTAGGGCAAACACAGTAGTGATGAGGAAGAGCTTGATGATGTTCCTGATGATGATGAATACGATACCGAGGATTCATTCATAGATGATGCTGAGCTGGTTTGTTTGACCCTTTTTTTTTAAAGAGGAATAGACCATCTTTTACTTATGTGGGTTTATTTTCTGCTTAAATAATTCATCATTGTGCTGAACATGTTACACCATAACTATTTTTCATTTTCTTTGCAAAACATACAATGGCAAGATTAGTCTAGAAAACAAGGACTAATATCTTTTTGCAACTACTGTTAACTGCCATCCTTAAAGACCCATTTTCCTTCTATTGGTTGTGTGAAATTAATCTGGATCATATAACTTTTGTTAAGTCAACTTATTTGTTTATCTCTTTATTCTACTCTTGATTTTGATTAAAACATCATGGAAGAGGGGCTTTTTTTTGGCAAATAATTACCATAGGTTTTCCTCAGGGAACTCACTGAGGTTCTGATAAATTCAATGGACAAAAATGTCATAGTGAAGGTTTCTCCTTTTGTTCTAAACATAAATTCATACTTGCACTCCTTTTGATTAAGAGCACATTTCTTTCCATGCCGTATTTCCTATCAGATGTATGATTTGCACATAATTCTTCCTTTTATGTTCAATTTCAGGATGAGTATTTTCAAGTTGAAAAATCAACAACCAAACACAATGGGTATTTTGTCAATAAGGGGAAGTTGGAAAGAATGTGAGCTCCATCTTTAATCTTCAGTTTTTTGCTTCATAGTCACAACTTATGCATATGTTTTATTAATCACAAAGTCAAGCTGTTGGATGAAGATGTGTTTGGACATAATTTATGTTAAATAGTATCTTTTCAGTGGTGATCACACAGATTTGGATATTTTGTAATTAATTTTGGCTTGGCTTTATAAGAGGTAAAGTGTAAAATCATTGTTTTGGTCATGATGGAAGATCAAATTGTGCAAATCCACACGTTACACTTCAAAACAGTAAAGGATTAACAAGCAGATACATCCTTTGGTGAATTTCTTTCTTATGACACTTGTAAACTTCATTGTTATGCTTAGACCATATTGTTTTACTTTAATTTGAGACAAACAGAACTTAAATATAAGACTAATGACACACATAGCTAAATGACTTAGTGGAGCCACATTAAGCCTCAAGTACTGTATACTTTAGTGCATTACATGCAATTATTTTAATTTGTTACTTTTATCATGCCATGTCAAGGAGTTATGGTAATTGTGAAGGACAAGATTCTCTGTGATTGCTATTCATCTTTGTAGTCTTCTATGTTAGATCTATAAACTAATGTCTGAATGATTTTTTGGAAAAAAGTATTGGATTATTAGTAAGCTTCCTTGTGTGAGGACATGTCTATTCTCGCTCTTGCATAGGATATGAAACAGAGGGGAATTAGAAAAACATATGCGAACTTGTAAGCATGCATGTAGATACACTTGCATATATATGGATACGTACTAATATGCGTGTATAGAGAATTTAATCTTTTTGTGATGGACTGTGATTAAACAGAAATGCAATCTTCTGATAAGATTTGCCAGTCTTCATAATATTGTTCGACAAGCTCCTTTGTTGGTTTTTGTTCTTAGCACTAAGTATGGAAATTTCTCTTGTTAATGATCTTTTTTCTGATATTACCACCAACTAGACAATTCTTTGAGCTTTTTATTTATATACGTTCTTATTTTATGCATTAGTGAAGCCAGCTCCTCACCAAATCCTGAACCAAAGAAAAGGAAAAGAAAAGATTCAACAAAGAACCATAGCGAGAGGGATGGGGAGCACAATCCCAGAGAGCCTTTAAACATGGGCAACACGCGAATAAAGTCTGCTGCGCGTGATATACCATTAACAGGGAAGAAGTCCATTCCTAACACAGTTTTGACTCCCTTACCTGAACATAATCACGAAACCAAGCATCTGAAAAATAAAGTTAATGCTTCAAACATAGCACATAGAAGGAGAACATCAGATCTTGATGCGAACTCAGAGAATCTGCCATATATGAAAACACCGTACAAGGTTGCTTCAACACTTCCCCTGGAGCCCAAGGACTATGACAAGCAAAAGGCTGGACTCATTCCATCCAGGGATTCCTATAAATCAAGAGGCCCGGTTGAATCTTCTGATGCCATGTATCCAGCACATTGGGATAAAACTGTTCCATCTCAGGTTGAATCTCAACCCAAGAGATTATCCAATGGGGAAACTGATACTGAAACTTCGATGAAAATAAGACGCAAGGAAAGGAGTAGATATGGTGACTTTTTGGATTTCAATTCTTCTGCAGACACTTATCATGGACAGGTAGTGGTATGAATTTTATTTTGTATAATTGTAAAAATCTCGAATTCACTAGCTGTAAGCTGAATACTAGCTTTGCTTGATTTGACCTTTTGTGAATCTCATGATCTCTCATGCTGCCTGCATCATCAAATTCTCTATCACTGTTTTTTCTCTTTGCTGACAGTCATGTAAATTTGGATGGCTCCACTTCTTTTCTAAGCAAATATTTCTCTCACATAAGCTTCGTTTAATGTTCCACCCTCATTGGCAGCACTGATAGGAAGTTTGCTATGTTAGAGATTGTATGATACCATATTTATGTGCTTGTGGTACTAGTCATCCCAGATTGCAGTCACAGTTAAAATTAAATAGACTTTTATTAGTGATGCGGAGAGGTGGTTGCTATTTGTACTTATAGGATGCTGATCCTTGTTCCATGGTGAGTGAGAAGTTTCCAACTTTTGTAGATGCTCAAACTTTGTTCTGCCTTATGAACTTAAATCCTTACATACAAAATCTCCCTGATTATCTCATGCATACGAAGTTTTCTTTTGGATCAACACATGGTTTGAATTTGTGTGCATGGTATATCGCTGTATTCTTTAACAATTTTTGTTTCTGATATTTTCCAGCATTCATCATCTCTGCGGATGAAAGAAGATGCTGTTGCTGTTAGACCCAAAGGCACAACACTTGAAAGAGCAATTCGAGATTTGGAAAAGATAGTTGCAGCATGTAAGTCAGGCTGGCGGATACAAAATTTACTTGACCATGAGGAGAATTTCACCATGACATTCTCTTGGTGCAAAATTTACTGCTTAACCATGAGAATTTCACCATGATATACAGTTACTTATATTGAAATCTTTTCAGGTAGACCACCTGACCTTAATGTTCAGGAAATTGATCCTTCATCTCAAGGCATCAAAAGGAGGCTGCCTCAAGAAGTTAAACAGAAGCTTGCAAAAGTTGCTCGATTATCAGTAATGATCTTATACTTCATTCATCAGCTGCATAATGTGCATCCCATCAAGTTTGTCCAGCCATGGGCTTTTGTCATGCCTCTCATTGCTCTTTTTAATTGTTATTTCTGCAAGCTTATGCTATTCACCGTTCTTGTGTAATGTTAATGTCATCTACCTCTGGGATTTGGCTTCTGAAAAAAGAAAATCATGGATCAGAACATCTTCCACTTTTGGTAAAACAAAGACATTGTTGCATCCTGCTAAACCAACTTTTTGGCCACCTTGTTTCATGATAGATTATTTGTTTGGTTAAGGATATTATAGCAATCAAAGATAATTTTAATGAAGTAAATTCTTCAGTTGTCTCACTAGATTCATTTTCTTGCTAGTTTTGGGTAAATTGACTATCAATTACTGGAATTGCCTCTATTCATGCAAAATACGGAGTATGTCTAGTGATTTGTCTCTGAAATTCCTTGTTTCCAAATTCTGAAAGACTGATGGTTCCAAGAAAGTGAATTTATACATTCAGAGAGTTTTTATGTTTGACCTTGTGAATCTTGCAGACAGATTGATTGATGTTCTTTGACTAAACTGATATGCTGTCCCATGAAAAAATGATGAGTAAGGAACATAGATGTATAGTGTTGTATTATGATGGTTTTAGATGGGCCTTATCACTGTTGGCAACCACCATTAGGCTGTTTTCTGATAGCATTTTCATGTGGTGCCATTTACTTTTTTCTGAAAGATTGGGGCATTAGTTAAAGTTTTGGTTTTTGGCTAAAAGATTGCTTACTGACGAATATTTATGTTGGGGCTTATAGTTCAGATATGTGGTGCCATCCATGTTCATGAAAATGCAATGAATAAATTGATTTGTTTGCGATCATATATGTTGAGCTGGTTTTCTTCTATCATTTTAATGTTACATTTCTGCATATATGCTTACAAATTTTTTTAGCTGATGTTTTCAATATTTGTAAGGTAGATTTGATTTTCTGCATTTTTACATTTTCCGTGATGTTGCAGGTCAACCATTGTAAGATTTCAAAGAACAATTTGATAGATCGCCTTATGGGTATTCTTGGCCACCTTGTGCAGCGACGGACACTGAAGGTAAAACATAAGAAAAACATAATCATTTAGTTGACATCATGCTACTGGGGCTCTATTATGTTACTTGCATTCCTCACTCACCCAAAAAATGTATTATTATACTCTTGTAGTAGGGGCATTATCAAAAGTCTGCCTTTTCAGCGGGATACCACTAATATTATTGTGTTGTCCATTTTTCTGTAATGGTTTGATCGTGGATAATATCTGTTGCTCTTACCTTAGAATTTTCCAAGCTAGAGTTTTTCTTGCCTCCTTATCATTATTGATTTAGTACTCACATAGGTTCATATTATGACTTTTCTGTTAAATCACCAGACTTCATTTTGTTTGGTGTTGTTTTCTTTTGAATTAATGAGTCATGCTGATCTGGTTGCTTTGTCACAGAGAAACATGAAGGAAATGGTTGAATTAGGTTTATCAGCCAAACAAGAGAAAGCTTACAGATTTCAGCAGATAAAGAAAGAGGTTAATGAAATGATTAGATCACAGCCCTCACTTTTGAAGTCCAAGGTAGGTTGTAAATCAACTTGAAGTATCTGTTTTCTGGTAATGAACTTACTGCATCTATTACTTATGCTTTTGTGTGCAATGTTGAGGGATGATATATAGTCTAACATTTAATTCCTTGATTCATGGGGAAAATTATTCTTGGTATTTGTCACTACAGTTTAAGCATGCAGTTATAATTCTTTTTTTCAAGTAGGTGGCTGAGCAACAGGATGGCTCAGCAGATGATTTTCAGGAAGCTCCTGTTACTGATGAAAAGAGAGCTCTAAAAAGAGCATTTAGTATGGATAAAGCACTGGAAGACAAGATCTGTGATCTCTATGATTTGTATGTTGAGGTAATAAACGAAGTTTTAGGAATTCTTCCTTTCTATTTTCACATGATTATCATAGAGGAGAGAATAGAAGGGCATACAAAATGCAGTTGTTTCACATCCTTTTACATCCATCGCTTGTTTTATATTGTTTCAAGAACCCTGTGATTCTTTGCTACTCATCCTTGCTTAAACATCATTTATAGGCGCAATGGCAAATGCCAACTGACATTACTTTGTATTTGTGTGAGCTGCTGTCTATTGAAATTTAGGATGGTAGAAATAGATTCCGAGTCTGGGAAGAAGGCTCTCTATCTTGAGTGATAAAATATGATCATAGTTTATTGCTAGACATGTTAGTTATCTTCTCAATGCATTAGAATTTGTGCCATATTTTGTCAGTACAGCCTATGAAGATGTTCTCTTATTGTTTAGTATACGTCAGATAATTCTTCAGTTTGATAAATGTTATGCTAATTCCCTAAACTTCTAATTCTATCCAGGGTATGGATGAAGACAAGGGGCCTCAAAGTAGGAAGCTTTATGTTGAGGTACTTAGCTCTATGTTTACATGTTACAGGACATTGTGAAATTTGCTTCTAAAAAATAAAGAATATTATTGCCAGAACAATAGTGTTTTCTTGGACCAATTTTTCCTTTGGGATATCTGCTTGTGCTTGTGGATTTCTGAAGCCTGCTACATGCTTAGCCTTTTTGTGGTTTTAGTTATTGACAAACAATTTTATCTTGAGAATTTGGTGAACAAGTTTACTTGCCTCTGCAATTTAAGGATGCTCTTGTTATATAGAACAAGTATTTATGAAACCAAACTTCTTCTATTTACCAGCTTGCAGAGTTGTGGCCCAGTGGTCACATGGACAATGTTGGAATCAAAGAAGCTATATACAGATCAAAGCAGCGGAGGAGGGCAATGTATAATCGACACAAGGTCATCATCATCATCTTCCTGTCTCTGTGTGTGTATATGTATTTGATATGCTATTCACATGAGAGGTTCTTTTTAAGGCATGGCAAAAGTTCACCAATTTATCCACATTATGGGTGATGCATCTGTGATAGACCTCTTTGATGGTTTTTCATCCTTATTGATTTCTGGAACAATATTTTTTACTGTTTACCATTTAAAAATTCACGTGACACTCTTAATTTGGTTCTCATTCAGGTTCGTGATGAGGAAAGGATCAAGAGGAAAAGGTTGGCCTTGGCTATGAGGCCAGATGAAACTCTGAGTGCTCAAGTAAGAACTGGACAAGACAGACCTGCCGTCGAATCCTCAAGTCAGCTTAATATCTTACCAGACAAGCAATTAACCAACCACACCAATGCTCCATTGGGAAGACCTGCAGAACAAATTCAACACATGAATGCTCTCGGGCACCATTTTGGCTCTGAAAATTATGAGAAGGCGAGAGGCAGTGGTAGTACAAGCACCATGCTTACTGAGGATGGTTACCACGGCGCCAAGAAAAAGGTGAAGAGAAGGCCAGAATCAGATCAAGGGGAGATCCAAGTTCATCCGGTTAAACCCTCCCATCAAGATGGTAAAGAAAGGCACAAACCCCCAAAGCAAGGGGACGACGCAAGCTCATTCAACCTTTACCGGCCCAACCTTGCATTACCTGCTCCCTCAGTTAGTGAACTTCAAAACTGATTGGAGATGCGACAAGGGCAGAAAATAATAAATTTTCTTTTTGTTTCTTATTTTCTTCTTTTTATAACTTGTTCAAGTTTAGAAGAACCAAATGATGCTGAGCCATTGATATTTGGATTGCAATTGGTAGGGAAGATGGTCACTTTCTAACAGGACATTGCCAATAGAAGCTTGCTTTCTCCAATGCTTTTGTTCGCCAATATCTGTGGCTTTGGTTTGATCATTTGATGTACAGAGACATTTCAATTGTTACTTTAAGTTACAATTAATCAGTGCCAGTCTCTAATTAATGCATTTATCTTGTGAAACAACTGCAGTGTTTCACTTACAAGCAGTTACAGCAGAATATTCACTCAATTTCTCAATAGTCCTCTGTGCGTACAGCAAACTTCTCTGATAGTGTTTGCATTGGCAAAGCCATTATCATACATTGGTTACTACTCAAACACTGATGATGTCATTTGATTCAATCTCAAAACCCTTATTACAGATCAATGTGCAGGGATTCAAGATCTTTTGTATGGGTCTCTATGGTTTGTGCATCTGGATGCAAGTTTGCAAGCCTTGAGATAATAAGCCGGGCTACATTCTCCGCAGCAACTGCGCCGGTCTCTATGGCACTTGCAGCATTCTCAAAAGAGTTTATGTAATATAAATGCTGCCCGTCCAAAACAATAGGCGCAAACACCTCCGGAGCTTGATAATGTGGATAAGCCGGCCAATCAATCCTGACAGTCTCCTTTATTCCACTGTCGAAGTTCATAAATCTTATTAAAGCATTTTATGATGCATAAATAACCAGTGTTTATTATCATTTCCTGTGGTATATTCACCTGAACATTTGATCCAGTAGATCATCAGTGACCGGAGCTCGAGAAAACATCTTATAAGTCTTCTCTTCATCAGTGTACTTCTTTAGAACAGAAATGCTGGAAAACGGAATCTCAGGTCTTTCAACTGTGCCTACCAAGTCTGGAACTTCCGAAGCTGATTTCAGACCAAAGTATTTCTACAAAACATGGAATTTTCTTAAATTGATGTTCTCAGTTCACTTTGGAGGGGTGGTGTAGAAAATCGAATTACTCACAGGGTTTAAGAGGCCTCTGACAAATGTTGTGAATGTATGTTGTAATCTCCGGCTGGGAATTGAGACCGGAGGAGTAAAACTGATATTCAGCTCATCCAATGGAGTAGCAATTACTGTGATTTCACAATTGTGATCATTTCTAGCTTTTGACTTCAGGCTGTAAGAGCCTCCAGTATAGGAAACAGAAATGATCTCTTCATTGAGATGTAGATTGACATTAGAATGGTTGAGAAGCCCCGCAGCAATCTGCCAATTCCCTCCCTCGACTGACCACAATCCATCATCAGAGCCAGCTAGTGAAACAGCACCAGCCAGACCACTGATGCTCACACTCTGACCATAGTTGATTCTTGTTATAACCTGGAGAGAAGAACAAATGTCAATATGTTCTATAACAAACAAGAAATGTGCATATTTTAGTCACTATACGTTACTATCACAAAATTTGGACAATAATGTTGAATTTTTTTAATGACTCCTGGTCAACTTAAAAATCATGGTGAAGACAATATGTGGACACGAGTAAAGTATGAATCATGAGTCATTTGCTCTGAACTGATCTATTGTTTGATAAGTGAACATTTGTTGGCATGAGATGCACAATCAACTAGCTTCATATATGCTGAAGAATCTAGTGATGAGCATAGAGTTAAGATACACAGATAACTTATCTTTGATTTATGTTTTATATCAATGGCCTATAAGGCTAAGCACCACTTGACTGGAGCTAGAATTGTACATCATGCAACATCATCTAGATAAACACATGAAACTCCAAACATTCATCAGAAACCTTTAGCAATGGAAAACTGATGCAAATGAACCTTTGAAACTGCCCAAGTTTCTATTTCATACATATTTGCTCTTGGTATATTTTCCCGATATAAAGGTACAGTGCCATATGCCACCAAGCAATCATTTACCAATGAAGGTTACATGCATTCCACTACAGGATCAGGATGTGGTTACTAAACCATCAGAGAGAATAAAATCACAGCATATAACATCATTGTTTTCTACACTATTTTATTATCAACTAACATAGTTTCATCCACAATTGAGTTTGATCATGAGATATTGTTATTATCAATGACTGCTAATAAATGGCAATTGACAGCGCTATAGCGAATGAATGAGAATCTCTGGCGAAAATAATATTTTTAGCACTAGTAATTGTTCATGAATGCACAATGTTACCAAACATACATAATTTCTAACTACAACAATGAGCAAAAGTCAACAGATAATTAAACAGAGAACAAACTTACAGTATATAACATCGAGAGAGAAATTAATATAGTTTCTTCTAAGATTTACTGACTCATAACTATTAATCTCTATTGACTTATGCCAACTGAAAGAGAGAAAGATCATCTTGGGAAAACTCCTATGCTAGAAAGAACATTTTTAGATTCAGTAATTGTTCATGAATGGGCACAATGCTATGAACCACACATACAGTTTCAAACAGACAAGGAACAGAATCAACTGATACACCACTTACAGTGACAAGCTCCGATATCAGTTGGGCAGACAACCCCGCATTCTGCAGCGCGTCCTGCAGTGTTTGCTGCGTCAGTTCATACAACTTGGACCACTGTAACATCTCCTCCACTGTTGCGAACACTGGCCGTGACTCCAACACTTTATAGTAACCCAAGAACTTCTCCAGCATCCCCTGTGCATAGAAACACCACAAAAACATCCATAAAAGCAATAAAGCAAGCACCTTGACTGCAAAACTTCACCCCATAAACGCACTCTCTCAAGGAAGCAAAAAAGCAAACAGCTTGACTGCAAACGGTCATACCTCAACAAAGGCATTCATCTTGAAAAGCGAGAATCCATATCTCTTGAAGATCAGGAGTGAGTTCAGGAGCGAATAGAGCTTCCAGTAAAGAGCGGAGCTGGACGGCGGTGGCGGCCGAAGGGTCTTAAAGATGAACTTCTCGCCGTTCCAGATGCCAAACCAAGAGTCACCATCGCCGGAAGTGGGCTTAGATTTGTGGGGGAGGTTGAGGAGGGAAGCAAAGCGGAGGGCGTGTAGGTTCTTAGGGTGGATGATGGAAGCTCCCGCTTCGAAGACGTCTCCGCCGATGGTGACAGTGGCCATACGGCCGCCGGGATGGCCACGACGCTCGAAGACGTGGATGTCGTTGAGGCATTGGGTGGCAGCTGGGTTAGAGCATGTGTAGTGTTTGATGAAATGCGCGAGAGAGGATCCGGCGATCCCGCTGCCGATCACACAGATGCGCGGCGGCGGAGTGGAGATCGCTATGGGGATCGAGAAAAGGAGCGAAGCGACGACCAAGAGGAGGAAAGCTTGAGGAGCCATGGTTATGCATCAGTGCTTCGCAGTCTTATAGCCATCGTTGACTATCATTCTCCATTGGCTGGCCGTCATCGAAGATCCGAGAGCAGAGCGTTGACATTCGTGAGCCCCCCCCCCTCTCTCTCTCTCTCTCTGCCACGTGGCAGACGATGATGCACTCTACGGAAAAGACATCTTCATTACGATTTGGATTTGCCAGACCGTCAAATTACGGGCTAATACAAAAATAAATTTGAAATTCAATTAGTAACCAAGGGTAATTACGTCATTATAAATTACTATGGCAGCTGACGTTTGATTCCTCTCTTTGGAGGTCGATCTATAAATATTCCAACTCTTTTACTCAAAAGAAAAAAAAAAATACTCCAACTCTTCACTTCTCTACGCCCTCATCGCCCGGAATCCTCTCATCTTCTTCGCTCTTTGGCTTCATTGTTCCTAGAAACCCTGATGGATGACGGAATCCGGGAAATAGTCTTCACGGTTGCCTCCTCCTCCTTCGAGAATACGGTAAGTTTACATCCTGGAATCAGGGTTTCTTGCTAGATCTACGATTCTCGTGATTTTAAGCTTTGTTTTTCAACCCATTTCTTTGATTTCTGGATTTGTGTTTGGTTTTCTTCAAGTGATCGGATTCTGCGCCTTTTTTGGGATGAAACTTGGTGTTCGTATTGTGATGTTTTTCATTTGTGTGATTTCCTTAGAAGAATAAGTGTGGAACGTGTGGTTAGGGTTTGATCGAGAGTGGGACGGAGATGGAGCGAATTACAGCCATATAACGATGCCGACTTGTTTAGTTTCGCATGAGGTGGTTGTTCAGAAGCCAAAGGTCGTGTTTCTTTCTCATAGCGCAGGACCGGCTTCCCCTGGACTTTGTCTGGGATGTGCCCTCTTCAAGGTTGAACCATTCGCTCCTTCTTTTCTGTTATTTGTCGGCATATTTTTTCCTTATTTTATTCTCATGGAATTGTGAAGTCTTGGCAGTTGATTTGTCAACAGAGCATTGAATACTTGTCCAGGGAGTAGGTGGTTAGGTTTCTGTTTGTGTCTATTGGAAGCCTGGTTTCTCTTCAATGAGGACACCACAAGGTTTGCATTCTTTTATCGCCTTCAGGTGAATGACAGTATACAGGTGTCCGTGATTTTTATCTTAACCCCAAAAGTCAACTGTTGAGAACTATACCAATGCCACTTTCTTGGGTTTTAATGGTTTTTGTGCTTAACGAATGATGTTGCCTGATATATTACTTAGCCTTTGGGCTTTCATTTTTTAAGTCTTTGATCATGAATCTTTGTTTCTATCGTATTTATTTTAATTATGGATGATCTACCCTTTATTAGAGATTGATCCTGAATATTGTCTCTCAAGTGCATGTTGTCCTTTGATTACAAATTTTTGTTTCATTCCTACTTTCTTGTATGTTTTCCTTGATCATGAATCTTCATTTCATTTCCCACTTTATTTATTTATTTATTTATTTATTTATTGACCAATCATGGATAATTCACCACTAACAGACAATGATCATCAATATTGTGTGTTAGTGTTCATAAGTCTATCATCTATATTTATTAGAATATTTGAAGAGAAGTGGCAGTATTTTAGCCAATTTGTGTGCTTTATACTACATTTCATGGCTTGCTATATTTTGTGCTTCAATTAATTGCTGATGAATGCTCTAGGGTATAATATGGTTCATTTTTCAACTAATATTTGTTGTGGAATAAAGGGAACTGAGTGTAGCAGGGTCGCAACAGAAGTACTTGAAGAATAAAAGATAAAAATGAAAGACACAAATTTTACATGGAAAACCCCTAAACAAATCAGGGTAAAAACCACGGGCAAGATAGAAGAATTTACTATAGTAGTAAAAATAGCAGCTACAAGTAACAAGCTTTCTGTTAACAAAGAGAATACCAACTAATTCTCTTATGTAACAAAAGCAACACAAAAACTCTCAAAATATTTTTCCACTATTTTTCTTTAACTTTCTCACCCTCACCCTCATTCTTGATTTTCTTTCTATATTGAGATGATATGAGAGTTTCCATCCTCCTTCTATTTATAGGAAAATTTTAGGGTGATTAGGTGAGAATTAATAAAGATTATGTGAGAGTTTTGATCCAATGAAAGATTAGGTTGCTTTGGTTGCAGTCAACTTTGACCGACATTTCTCTCACTTGAAGATTATGTGAAGATCTTCAAGTGGGAGAAATGTTGGTCAAAATTGGCTGCCACTGAAGCCACATAATCCTTCATTGGATCAAAACTCTCACATAATATTTATTAATTCTTACCTAATCACCCTAAAGTTTTCTTATAAATAGGAGGATGGAAACTTTCATATCATCTCAACATAGAGAGATTATCAAGAGTGATGGTGAGGGTGAGAAAGTGAAAAAAAAATAATGAGAAAGTAGTTTGAGAGTTTTTGTGTTGTTTTTGTTACAGGAGAGAATGAGTTGGTATTCTCTTTGTTAACAGAAAGTTTGTAGCTTCTATTTTTACTACTATAGTAAATTTTTCTATTTTGTCTGTGGTTTTAGCCCTGATTTGTTTAGGGGTTTTCCACGTAAAATTTGTGTTTTTCATCTTTATTTTCTATTCTTCAAGTACTTCTGTTGCGACCCTGCTCCACTCAGTTCCCTTTATTCTCCAACTAATATTTCCTCTTTAACTTATTATTATCTCTGCTTAGGTAGATCGGGATGAATTTAACATGATTGAAGGAGAGTAATTTTCTTTGAAATGTACTCAAGGGCTTATTTAATCAGATTTTTGCCTTTGAATCTGATAGGTGTGGTATCTTCATCGGAGATTGTCTATTTTAATTCCTATTTAATTACCATGCTCAACTTAGATTATTAATGGAAGTTCTATTGAAGTATGAATCCATCACATTTCATTTACTTGGCATGATTATTTGTTTATTCATTTATTTTTTGGGCCTTCAGTGGCCAGATTATTTTCCATTTAATGAATGCAAATATTTTTTTATCTTACCCGTGGTTTTTACCCTGATTAGTTTAGAGGTTTTTCACGTAAAATTTGTGTCTTTCATCTTTATCTTTTATTCTTCATGTACTTCTGCTGCGACCCTGCTCCACTTAGTTCCTTTTATTCTCCAACTAATATTTCCTCTTTAACTTATTATGATCTCTGCTTAGGTAGATCGGGATGAATTCAGCATGATTGAAGGAGAGTAATTTTCTTTGAAATGTTCTCAAGGGCTTATTTAATCAGATTTTTGCCTTTGAATTTGATAGGTGTGGTTATCTTCATCGGAGATGTTCTATTTTAATTTCTATCAAATTACCATGCTCAACTTAGATTATTAGTGGAAGTTCTATTGAAGTATGAATCCATCACAGTTCATTCACTTGGCATCATTATTTGTTTATTCATTTATTTTTTGGGGCCTTCGGTAGGCAGACTATTTTCCATTTAATGAATGCAAATGTTTTTTTATCTTACCCGTGGTTTTTACCCTGATTAGTTTAGGGGTTTTCCACGTAAAATTTGTGTCTTTCATCTTTATCTTTTATTCTTCAAGTACTTCTGCTGTGACCCTACTCCAACTTCCTTTATTCTCCAACTAATATTTCCTCTTTAACTTATTATGATCTCTGCTTAGGTAGATCGGGATGAATTCAGCATGATTGAAGGAGAGTAATTTTCTTTGAAATGTACTCAAGGGCTTATTTAATCAGATTTTTGCCTTTGAATCTGATAGGTGTGGTATCTTCATCGAAGATGTTCTATTTTAATTCCTAATTAATTACCATGCTCAACTTAGATTATTAATGGAAGTTCTATTGAAGCATGAATCCATCACATTTCATTAACGTGGCATGATTATTTGTTTATTCATTTATTTTTTGGGGCCTTCAGTGGGCAGACTATTTTCCATTTAATGAATGCAAATGTTTTTATTTTTTGCAGTACTTATATTCAGCAAAATATTTGTTAGATATTTCAGAAATATGCCTTAAAAGAGTTGTAAGACTTCTTAGTTTGTGCAGTGCTGTCAATTAGGTGTTGTAAACATCTACCGCTTGCCTTTCAGATTATCTTGATCACCAACGCCCATAGAGTATTCATTGTTTAATTGTTAATTTCGTCAACTAATATCAATGCGGAAACTCTTATGTGTCAGGCATCAATTGCTGCTGATTTGTGACTTTTCTTTACTGTTGCAGTTGCATACCTCTGTAGCATGTCAGTTATATATATGACTACATAATGTCGGCATCAGCGGGCTATATCGACAGGTATTCAAGCGTATTTTATTTCTGCGCCGTTAATTAGTTTTTATCGGTCAATCTTTGTTTCCCTTCTGCATGAATTTCATGGTTTTAAATAATAACCAATTTGGTGTCTTAGATATCTAGAAGTGGCCCATCACGCATACTTTTGATCTCTTTGGGATCTGTAAAGAACTCGCGCTACGAAATGTTGAGGTTCATTGGCTGGAACTGAAACAAACATTTATGCGTACTACATGACATACCAATGATTGCACTGTTATATTGGAGGTGGTGGGACAAATTCAAGCAATTTTTTCTATGCATTAAGGTTAGGTTATGCTTGGTTGTGGTGTTAACTTGGGGTAACGGCAATGTTCTAGTTAAACATTCCCAAAGGTTAGCTCACTAATCTTTGCCTATAAAATTTCATTATATAAATAAATTTTGATCTTAAAATATTTATTTTGATCAGTAGAAATTAAATCTTAACTTAAGATCAATAAATATCATTGGACGCTCACTGATGTGAAGTCTTGTCTGAATTTTTCAAAATACCCTCATCTTAAGCGAAATTATTTAGTTTTTGAGATAAATAATAAATATTAAGATACTAATTATATGTGCCTGAAACCAGGTAAGAATAATAGAAAGTAAATCATTTATTACTTGGTAGGGGTCAGTTGGCCTAAAGAATATGTAATTTGATCTCAAAAGAATTTTAATTAAAATATTGGCAACGTTAAAAACTATCCTGTCTGTCAAGTAATTATTAATGGAATGGTATAATGCAAGTCTAGATTGTTTTAAATTGCATTATTTGACCAGTCTCTAACATCAGTACTTCTACGAGCATATATGAATTTGTGATTTGGGAAATCTGTAGTGTTCTTGGGTCAAGGAGATATCATCTAGACGAAGGAATTAAACTTAAGTTTTAGAGTTCATAAAATTTAATCACATGTTGGAATGATTGAATTAGTTTGTTTTATAATGTTGATGGACTTATTTTTTGGGGTTAATATGATCATTTTTATGTCCGGCTTGGGGCATGCTTGTTACCACTTGTTTCTTGTTTTATTGCCGCTAAAAATGAAAAAAATCTTTGAAAATAGGTATGTTGGGGTCATTTCAAAAATTGGTTGTAACAAATCATTTCTCGTTTCATGAGATTATCAGAGAAGGCCTAGAAGTACAAGCTTTTAATATTTTTCTTTTTAAAGAAGAAACAAACCGTGAAGATTAGTTCCAGAATTCCGGTGTCAAAACGGTGCAAGCAGATCTCCACTGGCGACGTTGATGAAGCAATACAACACTGGCACTAACCATCCGGGTTCTTGGAACGAAGAACCGAGAGGAGGAAGAAGAAGGCTCTAGACGACGATGGCATGAGACCGCATGGCAAATGGGAGACTAGTTATAGACAGGCTCCAACGAGACGAATCAAACGGTTATCAACACATTGAGAAGTGACGCAATTATCTTTGGATCACTCAAGCTATTGATGATTTGAAATTTAAAGTGACGTTTGGTTGAATGTAATTTTAAATACAGTGGATTTTTAATTACAGTGTAACTGAAAATATCTGAATTTTAAAATTCAATAAAGTCAAGTCTAGTGTTTAGTTAGATAGATATGAAAATACTATAATATAATATTTAATATTATTTTAATAATTTTAAGTGCATATTAATTATTTTAATTATTAAATTTAAATTTATTAAAATTTTATTATATTTTAAAATCTTGAATTTAATTATTAATCTCACAAAAAATACATTTATTTTCATCTAATTTTAATAAATTATTTAATATTTTTAATTATTAAATAAATTATTATATTTATTATTAAAAAGATAAGGGATTTCATTATACGGCTAATTTGGATATAAAACCAAATCTTTTATTGGATTTCATTTGAGTTACATGAGTTTTTAAAATCTTGTGAAACAAACATCAGATTTTCAAAAACTCAAATTATGTGTGATTTTAAATCATTTTTAAACAAACACTATTTAAATCATTTTTGCTCCCTGTCCTTAGAGGGGATGCTAATACTACTAGGTTTTTATGATCCAAGGGTTTTATTGTTTTTAGGTGCTTATTAATACTTGAGCAATTTCTCAAAGACTAGCGTGTGAAACCGAGAAGTGTATGCCTAACGGTATAACCATTAATTTTATTTTTACACACTCCAAAATCTTTTTTATTTATATTTATTCGGATGAAAAATTAACTAAAAATCATTCAAGAGCGATAACAACATTCAAAGAAAGCAATAAAACAAGCACCTTGACTGCAAAACATGAAAAGCTAACAAACGTTGGATTTGTGGGGAGGTTGAGGAAGGAAGCGAAGGGGAGGGCTTGGTGGTTCTTAGGGTTGATGATGAAGGCGCCGGCCATGAAGACATCGCGGTCTGGCAGGGGCGGGCGCGGCTCTTGAAGATGTGGGTTGCTGTAGAGGCACTGGGTGCAGGCTGGGTTGGAGCGTGTGTAATGTTTGATGAAATGCGCGAGAGAGGATCCGGTGATGCTGCCGCCGATCACGCAGATGCACGGTGGCAGACTGGGGATTAATCGCCGTGGCATTGAGAGAAGGAGCGGAGGTAGGGGGACGAAGAGGAGATCTTGAGAAGCACGCACCCGTGGCTTTGCTTCAGTACTTCGTTGGCTTGTGTTCTTGATTGGATGATCGAGTAGCTACGATGGCTTTGAGATTCGTGTACGCGCCGGCACCAACCTATAAAAACCCTAGAAGGTTGTTCTTCTTCATCGCCGGAGATAATCGGAAACTATGGAGGTGCCGGAGTGCCCGGTGTGTCTTCAGCCCTACGACACCTCTCTCGTAGTTCCGCGCGTACTTGCTTGCGGCCATACGTTTTGTGGGCCCTGCATTGCGTCCCTCCCCTTGCGCCCCTCTCTGCCCGTTGCTGCCGCGCGGTGCCCAATATGCTCCCAGATCGTCCCCCTTTTTCCTCTCCCTAAAAACCTCGATCTTCTCTGCTTCGCCTCACCTGGAAAACCTAACCCTAACCCTGGCTCTAGCTCTAGGAACTCCCAAATTCCCCCCGAATTCCTCCCTCTCTCCTTCCCTCAATCCCTCGTCTCCGAATGGGGCCCTTTTGTGCTTCCACGAAGCTCAATCTCCTTCTCAAAGTGTTCGATTTCGTCGCAGTTAGGGCCTCCTTGGTTCTGTGGCGAGGGTCGGAAGGCCAGCTTCTTGAAAATCGGCGTCTCTCCGAAGGATCCGGAGAGCTTTCGTCTCAGCTACAGTGCGAGGGTGATGGATTTCTTATCAAAGTTGACAAATGAAACAAGGACCCGGTTGGGGTTTCTGATCAAAGCTTCATGGAGGCATCGACGTGGGATTTCTAGGATTCTGGGGATCTGGATGGGTTCTGATGGGGAGGAAGAGCAAGCCTCCGATGTCTTCCTGGTTTCTGAGCGGCTTCAGCGGGGAAAGATGGCGGTTGAGAACGGAGAGCAGTTTGGGACTTTTATCGCGTGCATGGAGCTATGCGAGGGTTTGATGGGATTGCATTCAGATGGGATTGCTTGTGGGTGCTTGGGGGATTCATGCTTTGGCTTTGATGAATTTGGGCATTGCGTTGTCGATTTGGATGGAGTTTTGAAGACTGGGGAGAGGATTCGGAAGGGTTTGGGGATGAAGAAAGGCTTAGACTTTGATGAATTGCGAGCTCTTGTTGCTCCAGAGGTGCTTGTTCAAACGCCTGACGGGAACTGTTCTTCAGATGATATCGTTGATGGTTCCATTGCTTGTGCTGTAGATGTGTGGTCTTTGTCCTGCACCTTGATTGCTTCTTTTGGAGGTTCATTGCTTGAAGGTTACAGTTCTTTACTTTTGAGGGTAACCGACAATGATTTTGTGCAATTATTCATGTCCCAGTATGAAGCTTGGAGGCAGCAAGTTTCCTCCAAACTTGAAGCTTTGCTTCATGAGGAAAAGTACAAGGCTTTGCTTGGAGTTATCAAGTTGTGCCTCAGCTTTCACCCAGAGGATCGACCTCAAGTTTCTGATGTATGGCATTGCATTAAGGATCTGTTCAATGGACTTCATGTGGATGATCAGGCTAGCTCTGACACAGAGATACTTGTAGCAAAAGACAAGCCTTCACATTGTTTCGTTCTCCGGGAATTGTTCATTGGATCTGAAGGAGATACTGGCTTATTATCGGCTCAAGACAGCAGTGGCATCTCGGAGGCTGTTTCTGCTGATGAAGGTTTGCTTGCAAGCAAGAGAAACTGCAATGATGAACACTTGCGACAAGAAAATGTAAATGGAGAGCACCTTGTTGAGAGACTACATGGAGGTGGTGCTAAATCAATCAGCCTGCGTGGTCACAATGACTCTGTCACAGGATTAGCGATTGGTGGTAATATCCTTGTGCTGCTGCCAGTGATATTGCTATAGTCCCTTCTTTTGATTCTCCGAAATATGGTTAGCTGTAGTCACTGGTAAATGCTTGATTTTATCACCTTACCTCTTTTTTGGCTTTTGTAGGAGGATTTCTTTTTAGCTCTTCCTTTGACAAAACAATAAATGTATGGTCCCTACAGGTATATACTTGAAAAGTACTTGATTTAGTTGAGATTCAAAAAATCATTGGAATTATTCATTAGCATACAAACAACATTCATTAATGTTTCTTATTTGTGCCTTACTCAGGATTTTTCTCATGTACAAATCCTGAGAGCTCATGCACACAGAGTCATGGCTATTCTTGTGGTAGAAAATGGTGAACCGTTATGCGTCAGTGGTGATAGTGGAAGTGGCATTTGTATATGGCGCATCGGAACTTCTCTCACCCAAGAACCTTTGAAGAAATGGTATGAACATAATGATTGGCGTTATAGTGGTATTCATGCACTGGCAGTTTCAGGAACAGGATACCTTTACAGCGGCAGTGGAGACAAGTCCATAAAAGCATGGTCTTTGCAGGTGTGGTGTCTTGAATCTTTGTTATATAACAGTTCTAGGTTCTCTTTGTTTAGTGAAGAAAGAACGACAGGTTCCATGTGAAAGAATGCAAATCAGCTGAACTATACATGATACATGGGGCAGAGTTGTAAGAAAGAGGGTTTAGTGTTTGAGTAAATTTTTCAGTAAACCTATGCATGCTTTAATTTTCTCTGTTTTCCCCTTTTTTTTTTCATAGGACTATTCACTTTTGTGCACTATGAATGGCCACAAGTCTACTGTATCTGCCTTAGCAGTAGCTGACGGAATTCTTTACAGTGGAAGTTGGGACGGGACCATTCGATTATGGTGGATTACTGATCACAGCCCTTTGATAACACTGGGAGAAGATACACCGGAAAATTTGAACCCTGTTCTGTCCCTTTCGGTTCACTGTAATATACTAGCTTCATCGTATGAGAACGGCAATTTGAAGGTTTGTGCTACTATATTAGTTCTTGATGATTATTTTAACTGTAAATGGTTTGATCTTATAATCTTCAGTCCAATTAGATATGGAGAAATGATACACTTGTGAAAACTATGCAAATTCAAAGTGGTTCTCTTTTTGCTCTCGACATGAATAAAAAGTGGCTGTTCACTGGAGGTTGGAATAAAATCATCGATATTCAGGTGTGTCATCATATATATACATATAAATGTAGTTCATAGGAGCACATTGTAATCCCATGCAATGGCCTCACAAGTTTGTTGTATAGGAATTGTCGGAAAATGATTTGGAAGTGCACATCAAACCTGTTGCTTCAATCAACTGTGATTCAGTTATTACTTGTGTGTTAAATTGGCATGGAAAGCTTTTTGTAGGACTTGCTAATAAAGAAATTAAGGTATGATCTTGATCATTATCTTGGTTCAAGTTGTAACAGCGTACATTTTTGTTATTTTTAATTCTTAATTTTTTTCTTTTGGGTGAAATTATAGATTCTGTATGTTAAATTCAATTTGCTTGCCTTTTCTTATTAGGTGTATTGCGCTGGATGAAAAACCAATGCTTCTGGTTTTGGGGACCCTTATGCTCATGTTGAATTCCGGATGGTGTGCACTGATCCTCTTCTTTTGATCCATTGTGAATAGATTTAATTATAAAATAATATGACAATAAGCAATAAAGAAAATTGTTGGTATATACATGTCAAATTGGGTATTTTGTTAATACCCCCTGTAAAAAAAATTTTGTATGCCCCTACAAGACTTTTTTTCCCTAAAATGTTATTACTTGTGGAATTTAGTTGTTTGAATTTGTTTTGGGCGTTTGCAATAGATTTTGGTTGTAATTAAAATTATCAATTATATCTTATTTAGATAATTAAAGCATAAAAAAAATTAAGCTGTTTACAAAAGAAAAAAATCATCATGCATATGAAGTATAAAAGGAACTGACGAAGCCAAGCGTCGTGAGCCCACTGCCCACGCTTTGTCCCCATGCATGTCTATGTTCATGTACCAGTAAGCCACAAGTTTTTTCAGATGTACCATCGATATTGCGAAAAAAAAAAAAAACTCAAGAGATGGTTAACGTCTTGCTTTCTATCGATTATCATTATTCCCATTAAATAAATAATTTAAAAATCTGATTTTTATTAGGGGACACATGCAATATATACACTTTGATTGAGTATTCGTCTGGATTGACTTTTAACATAAATGATTTTTTTAAGGTTTGTAGAAGCATTTAAAAAAAAAAATGCTTGTAGAGTAAGTTAAGTGTTTTTCTATATTTTATATTTGAATAGGTTAATGCAGAAGTGTTTTTATATGTGTGAAGAAGTTTGGATTTGAATTTGTAAAAGCACTTTTGGAGATGGCAAATTATACTTTTGGAGATGGCAAATTATCAAAATGGGCATTCATTCAAAATTATTATTATCGTTGCTTAATGTATTGCAAAATATAATTACAATTATAATTATAATTATTATATCAATTATATAATAATTATTATTGTTGTTGTGATTAACCCGAATATAATTATTATTATTATAGAATTGAGGGAAATTGATTGTTTGTGAGGGTTACTTTAGTAATTTGACAACTCAAAACATCTTCTCAAAAAGCTGAATTTCAGTTTTTTTAGAGCATCTCCTATAAGTGCTTAACTTATAAAAAAACACTTTTAGGTTTTAAAAAAACCCATCCAAATACCCCATTATTAGATATGAGATAACAGTAACCATTATCTTCAAATTTGATAAATAAATAATAAAATTAACAATAAAATGATATATAATAAACTTTCATTATCCCCAACCCTTTTATAAAATTATGCACATAAAACATACAGATTAACTAAAATGATTTGTCTTGAGGAGCGCGTGCCGTCAACACAGAGAAGCGCCCTTCTAACAATAGAGGGTGAGGACATGCGCGCCTGGTATGCTATGGAGAGATGATCCCACGGACTCCACGGACCCGAGACGTGGCTGCTGTGCTGTGCAGCCACGTCTATCCATTTAAATTTTTTTTTTTTAATTTTAAAAAATTTTAAAAAATATATATTTTTTTTAATTTTAAAAAATATTTTTTAAATGAAAAGATTATCTTGAGTGCATGGATGATCCCACGGACCCGAGTATATGGGATCATCACTCTATGCTATGCTGCCTGATGGGGGACTATTACTAATGTCAACCAATGACGTGCCAAAAAGGGCAAAATAGGTACTTGACTTAGATTTTTTTATATTTTGACAAACATGAGCAGGAGCTTCGAATTCACCTTATTAATGTGACACAAACATCGGTGGCAATTAATCAAATCGTTGGCCGAAATAGATACTCATTTATGATTTTTTTCTCTTTAATTTTTTATTTTTTTAAAAAACATATCCCAATATAAATTATTTTATATTTTATTTTTATATAGATAAAAACACATCAGGTATTTGCTATGTTTATTCCACTTCTGTGCACATCTCTAATTTTTTTTAAATGAAACACTTGTCACCTATATATATATATATATATATATATATATAATTTGTGAGCTGAGGGATTATTTTGATAATTTTAGATTTTATGTATTAAACTATGGGGTGAGGGGGATAAAAGTTTAATTATTTAAAATATAATCAATAATTAAAATTATAAATTATAAATATTAATAAACAATTATTATTTTAAAAATAAAATGCTAATTGTTAAATATTTAACTTTTTTTAAGTACCGACTAAGTCAAATTTTAAGCAACTCAAAAAAATTCTCCTAACTCCACACTATTCTCCTCCGAGCAAACATCCCCTAGAACTATCTCCATATATTTTTCACTTAATAATACCTAAATAAATATAATATGTAAATGGGAACAGCTTTTATATTTTAACAGTACCCTTTTTCTTTAATATCAAAATCTAAATGACTACAAAACTAAGTCAAGCCTGAAAATGGCAAGTTTGGTCCAAGTCCTATCCAACTTAACCAAACGTGTTGCTATCACAAGTGTTCTGTTTAAACATGCAAAAATATCACTAGAAGTTTGTTTTTATTTTTTCCGAAGGCCATGCCCATAAAAAATTGTTCTTTCACTTATGGATAATTGGATAGTGATACACGCAACTAAAGAAAAATATCTTTATTCTAACACTGAAGTCTGATCCAACACCGTATGCAGTCCATCCGGTGACTAGAACTATTATTACTGTGCATACAGAGAACTGGTTTATCCAAAAACATACCTTCTGACTCCCCTTAACAAGCAACTGCAAAGCTTCATCATTTGATGATGTTCTGAAAACCAAATAAAATGACTTATGTAATCATCTCATTTGAACAAAGAACTGCATCAAAAAATCTGACATTCAATTTCAAGACATTAGTGGCACTCACTATATCACCTTTTTCTTCGGAAAGAAAGGAAATTCGGAAACTCCAAACTTGGGCAAGCCTTTGTGACAATCTCAAATGATTTTGGAGTAAGAACTCAATATCTAATGATTCTGGAATAAGAACTAATTTATAAAAGTTATTCCCATCGATAATGCCTGTCATTAAAGAGACAAGTCCAGCATATCAGTCGTATGAAAAGATTTAAAATTAATGAAAGGAATGAAGTTCTTCACATTACTGTCTAGCACAATATGAATCATATGGCAGGTTATTAATAAAAGACATGGCTTCAGTGATAGTGAAATCCCAGAGGAGAGTGTAGCAATAAATGAACAAACGGCGAGTAAGCTCAGAGATGATCATGAACCTAACATTTTACAACATCATAACTAATATGTGCGGCTATATTAACCAGCACCAACCAATAAACGACAAGGTAGAGAAAATCCTAGACAGGAAACTTTCTGTTTCATAACTTCAAGAATCCACAAATTGGCAAAATTATTATGAGCAGGCTAATCAACATAGCCTTAATTTACAAAATATACTTTTCATAAGGGCAAACCAAAAGAAAAATATGCACAGGCTTGAGGTGTCATTGCAAGGTACTATGTATACCAAAATAATTGAAACGAACATAGCAACAAGTCCTGGATTTTAAAGTGATAAAACTAATGTCTTTAAAATAAGTAAATGAATCAAATTAGATGCTAGTTATCGTTTGGCTGAAATAGACTGGGAGCTGATGGCCTAATTTACTGAAGGCAAAGAAGGGACAACACAAATTTTAGCCAACACGGAACAAAACTTATACAAAACATGTGCATATGTAATACAACATACATCGCACATATAAAATTTCAGCTATTATTAATGGTATTGCTAGCCTCTGCGGTGGACAAATTACTCCACACAATACAACAACTCATGAGTATATAACTTCCACTATAATTGTGTCACTTGAGATATTATCTACTTCATGCTCATTTAATTCTGTTTTGTATGTCCTGATTCTTGGCACCCATCTCCCATCAGATAGAAAATTAAGCTAAACAGATGGGGAGGTAAACATCTTATAATGAAGGAAGACAAACGAACAAAAGGCGCAAGGCTCAGTGTAGTCTTCAACTTTAGTGATACATTTTGCAAATTGGTCGGTTTTCCCAATTCAAATAAAAAAGAAAAACCAAGAATGCAGGACTATTGTATTGTATGTAAACACTACAACTAGCAACCAATGGCAGGCCTTGAACGAATAATGAAAAATTAATCTTGAACTATGATCATAAACCTTAAAGTCAACCGTAAACAGCCTAATCCTATCAAACCAAAAGAATTTTAGGAAGTCTTGTATAGTCATTTTGCATTCAAATCAACTAGGCGATCAAATAGGTCAAAGAAAACTTCCTAGTGCTACTGCCTTCAACAATTATTCCCAATCATTTTGCAACAAATTTGATGCAGGTAATGACTTGGAAACACATCGTGAGAACTGCAAACCTAGATAATGCTGATATAGAGTATGGAGTGCTAGGAGAAGACAAATCAAACCTTGCTCAAGACGAATAAGCTGGATTGCTAGGAAATCCGGTAAACACGTTCGAGTATGACTTCGTAAGGTAGGCGAAGTTGGCAATGGGGGGTAGTGCAGGCACTCGTTCCCCTCTCTTCAAAAGCTCTTCCAAGTTCAACCTCTCCAATGTCAAGACCGCCTTGGTATCCCTCCACACAAATGCAATAAGCCCATTTTGCGTCACAAACAAAGACCCCGGCTTTGACCCCGGATATAGAAATCCATAACCATTCGCAATGCCCTCTCCCTTGTAAGCATGCTTCACTTCCACTTGGTGTGAATCCCCATCCTTGTCCCAGGGAAAAGGCTCCACTGCGGGCTCTCCAACCTTAACAATGAACATAGCAGACCCATTGGGGTGAAGCACGTAATGTGTTCCCTCTAATATCTTTGTGGCAATCAAGAGAAGTTGCCCGTCAGACTCCTCATAAGAAAGCAACAAGAAGAACAGAGCTTTGCCAGGCTTATCTTCTGAAGCTTTGCCCGGAGGCCATCCAAACGTCCCACCCCACAAGCCTGCATACTCCCTGCCAGTCTCTGGCTTCTGCATTGGCAATTTATACAAAGCAAACTTGTTACCGTGCATATTTGGCCATGCCCGATACGTTGACAGCTTCATGTGAGCCCCGCGCAAGCTCAGTCCAATACTATCACCTGACCGGAGGAAATCCTGTAAAGAGATATGCTTGCTCTCCCCATTAATGTTCATGGAGCTAGTCTTGGTTCCGTTCAAAGACCTGGACTTTCCCAGCAAGCTCATCAACCCAAAATACCCAGCCATGGAGAATCCTGGCTGTCTCCTCCTCCCGCTGCCGGCCACCTCCGAATCGTCCGACGCTTTCCGACCAGCCCCACTCAAATTCGACTCTGCGACGCACCGATCAATCCGGCCATTGTGGGCTTTATGCGTATCAAGAAGCCAAGACATCCGCGTCTGCAGCAACGAGTCGTCCTCTTCGCAGTGCCGAAGCATCGGCGCGGACGCCAGATTGGCGGGAACCGGGATCCGAACTCGCTTAGCAACAAAGTCAAGAACCCGGCGGCGGTCACCAAAAGAAAGGCGGACGAAACCCGGGGGGGACGGACTCTCGCTCTGGGCATCGACTTCAAGGAGGAGGACGTTGGAATCCGGATGAACGGAGGACACGGATCCCGGGTGAACGGAGTCGCCGGCGCCGTGGAGAAAGAATAGAGGAGGGCTCGAGCAGCCCAGCTGATTGGGGAGGATCTCAAAGACAGGGGCGAAGAGAAGAGGTCCCGATTCAAGGCCAAGGGATGGGAGTTCTTGAGGGATAATCCGGAAGGCAAGGAGGGAGGGAAGATGACCCCAGAGGGCGAGCACAGCGTTGCCAAGCTCGGGGTTCTGGTGAGCCCAGAGGCCGAGGAGAGGTGAGAGAGAGAGAACGAAGCGGAAGAGCGAGAGATAGGAGGAGAAGGATGCACGCCATATGGAGAGGATATGGGGCGGAGGAGACGTCGGTAGGATGAGGCATTGGGAGAGCCAGGACTTCTCCGACAAGGTGATGGCGCGGTGGAGCGCACGGCAGGTCTGCGCAAGCGCGCAGAGGTCTTGCGCACGCAGCAACGAGGAGATCATCGCGAGGACATCCTCCGGCATCGCCAGCAAAGCCTCGGAGCCACACCAGCTTTCCGCCATTGCTGAGCTCGAGAAGCACAGAGATCTGGGAACAAGCAAAAACGTTGAACTTTGACTTAAACTTTGCGCGTATATTTGCTAATCTACCCCTTGCGCCTTTCCTATTTACTGCTTAGTTCTCGAGTTATATAACTTATATTGCCCTTCAGGGGTGTATCTGCAAAAGAAGCCGTCATTTCACTGTGTCCATTTCGAGACAGGGTTGGTGTACCAAACTGACGTGGCATGCGTTAATTGCTTGTAATGAATGGGTCCCAGGTTAATGAACCAATGAAGGGATGCCACGAATGGTGGATGGTGATTGGGGATTAAATTTTGATCTCCGAGTAGGGTAGGAAATATCTAGAGAGGTGTGGGGCACTAATTTTAGTAGTGGAGCGAGTGGATTTATGATTCCGCAATGGTGACTGGAATGTGAATTGGTGGTCTTCCATTTAACGCTTTTCGTAAAAGAAATTGTTCCACACTGGATGAATAAATTTTCCCCTTTTCTTAAAAATTGCAATTCCATTTTCCAACTCATTGTTAGCAGATTTTTCTTATTTTTTTCAAAATAAAAAATTATTATATATATATATATATATATATAGCAATTGAATTATTTAATGAAATAATAAATATACAATTAAAAGGTCCCTTATATTTTATATTTTTTTTTAATTTGACTGTAAAAAAGTAGATCAATGCAATGCTCACCACTAATCACAGTCACCGTGAGTAGTCACCCAGTCTTTTCTTTAACTGTTTATTATCCACTTTTTTGTTTTTTTTTTTTGTTTTGGTGTCGTATGCTTTTACTTTAATAAAGATGGTTTGCTTTATAAATTTTTATAAAAAATAGGGAAAATAACTCATAAATGCATGAAAGATGTGCCATTTTTCTCATCATTCCCTGAGACTTTTTTCTCACATTTCCGTTTCGTTTCTTTTTTTTTCTTCTTTAACGTATTTTATTCCTATATTTTATTTTAAAAATACAAAAAAAAAACCTCAAAACTGTTAATGGACCTAAAGTGACACCACTAAATACAGTTGTGAAGTAGCAAGCTCAAATATTGCAAATCCGATTTAATCTCAAACCGCCTCATTGAGAGAAAATCCATGCCTATATGGGTTTTTTGGGGTTATAGATTCCGCACTATGTGCAACATTAGTACTTTTACTGATTAGTAGAGGATTATAATAAAAAACAAACACCGAATGAAGTGTTATTAAGTAAAGCAAGCATGTCTAATCAAACCTTGACTTCTGGTCTGATCAAAGGTGTAATGTTGTAAACTCAGTTTAGTTCCACATCAGAAAAAGTTCATGTGTGTGTATATATGTGAAAAAATATGCAACATTCACCTGCAGCATCCGCCCACATTGGTCACTAGGCCTGTACATCAACTGCCTTGCGCCCGACGTGCTTTAACGTGAGCGATAATGCTTACCTCCTTCATGTGCCCCACCATGAATAGGAGCAAACTCACTTGCCGTGGATCCTCTAGATCACCGTTGGCATGGCTGCTTATAAGAAAGGTTAGAGGCATATTAGTAATTTAGATTTAATAGTAAATTATTTTCTAAAATTAAGATGAAAACCTTGAGGGACTTTTTATTGGATTAAGAGAATTAGAGGGATTTTCTGATACTTTACTCTTAAAAATATTATTATATTAGTTGGTAGTATTTATATATAATATAAAGCTAATTATAAAAGTAAATGACAGTGACTTCATGCGAGCGTCATTCTATAATAAATAGTCCACATTAAAAGAGCTTTACCTTTTAGTAACAATCTTGCAAGGTCCCCACTCAAGTCAATGGTCGGTCTTCGAATATTTTATAAAAGTGTGAATTCAAAATAATAAATTCAGTTTCTATCCGTACTATTTTGCATATCTGTAATTAATATTTCTCCAAGTACCATAAATAATAAAGAAAATATATAATTATATTGCTCCTGCTGTATTTTCATTTTTTACATAAGTTTTCTTATATATATATATATGATAATGTGGATGAACCACTTGAAAAACTTTATTTATACCTCAATTATGTTTTAGGAGGGAGCCGAATTCTCAACCTCCTAAATAAAAGATACAATTTGAATTAAATATGTTAAAAGCTGTTTTTTCACTAATTTTAGTAGGTATATAAATATGATAGTTATATAAACTTATATTTTAAGATATTTATTTATTATACAAATAAATAATTATACAAATGATAATAGATACTTGTAAATTCATGTATTGATGATGATAAGTTAGTCAGGAATCTTTGTTTTTTGGAGGTTTTTTTGGCTTGCATGCTCTTCTGAAAGTAGAAAATTAACATCCTATAAAAATAATATTCGTTTACATACTATTCTCATTTTGATAAATAAAAAAAAATATTTTTATAAATTTATAAATTAATTTTCAACTAAGAGTATATAAACAAATATATTATTTATATTAGTGTATCTTTGTAATTATCCAATTTTCAAGTGCCAAATGCCTTTCTTTATTATTTTTTTAGTAAATCTAATTTTTAAATTAAAACAAGAGCAAAATTCAGCACGTAATAAAAAAAAATTAATTCCGGAAAATACAATAATTTTTTACCTTTTATGTTTATTATTTTTTAAATTTCTTTTAATTCCAAACGTTAATTATTTGGAGTGTTCAAACTAAGGGAAAATTACTGTTCACCCCTCGGGAATTTCAAAACTGGCCAAAAACCCCCTCTTATTTTTGCACACCCCGGACAACCCCTCCGTTATAGTTTGGTTCCCTTCTACCCTCCGTCCGTCACATGAAATGGGTCCGTGTTACGAAAATCCATTTTTGCCCCTGCAAATGGTGGGAAAAAAACCCGCCCGATCACATCATGTCATGTCTGGCTTTTATGCATACATATGTGAGTTTTTTCCCCCTTTATGGTTTCTTGTTCGCTTAGAGAGCTTAGAAGGCGAATTACATAATTTTGTTCTTGTTCTCCTTTTCCTTCTGCTAAGTCGATATTATGGACAGTTTTTGTGCCATTGCTAGATACAACGGGGAGGGGACGAGTGCCGACGTTCACCGCGTCAACCGAATGGGCGTCGGTGTTAGGTGAGATTTGTGAGCGCCGGGGTCTCGATGTTTGTCGCGCGAGGGTGAAGTTCATCACACCCGATGGACATAATACGGTTTGCCCAATAGAGAACGAGGTGGACTTCCAGGCGCATGTGTCATGTGTTCTCCATCCTCAAAGGCGGTGTAGTCGATATGGTTGTCGAGACGGATGACGTGCCACGGCGGCCTTTCCGAAAACGAGTTATTGTCGTGGTAATGCGTTGCTCTAAAATAATTATGCAGTTGTATGTCAGTTAGTGTTTAACACTACCATTATCTGTATTAAAGAATGAATTATCCGTTTAAATTGGGAGTCTCCGATTAATTTATCATGTTTCTGTGTAAACTATCATACACCGTTTGCATTATTACATCTATGTTTAACTATGCCTGTTAACGTGTAACTATTAACTTAGGCGTTTAAATAAGTGGACTTTATGCTTAAATTCTGATCGTTTGCGTTTGAACTGAAGTGCTGGCAGGAATTCGGAATCTGGGAGCGCTTCTGTCCCACCACATGGCGACCCGGATGGTGTCGCATGCCTGCCATCGTCGTCAGATCGACATGAAGTGTTGTCGTTGGACGTCGGACAACGTTTTGATGGCGTTGAACATTTCCGAGATACACTTCGCAATTTTGCTATCAGTCGGAATTTTGATTTCAAATTCGTGAAGAACGAAAAATACCGGGTCACTGTGGAATGCGCGGCCGGTGGATGTCAATGGCGCGTTCACGCATCAAAGGAATATAATAGAAATACCTTGGGAATCAAGACAACGGACCCGACGCACACCTGCGGTGGTGGAATTGGGTCGGGGTCACACCCGAAAGCGTCCAAAAAATGGGTCAGCGCACGAGTGATTCAGAAGCTGAAGGACCGGCCCTTGTACAAGGCCATCGACATTCAGAAGGACATGTT
Source organism: Dioscorea dumetorum (assembly GCA_902712375.1). Classification (NCBI taxonomy): domain Eukaryota; kingdom Viridiplantae; phylum Streptophyta; class Magnoliopsida; order Dioscoreales; family Dioscoreaceae; genus Dioscorea; species Dioscorea dumetorum. The sequence goes on from CACTHL010000245.1 coordinate 2,330,076, forward strand.
GCGGGAGCATGGTGTCCACATTCCATACAAGCAGGCTTGGCTGGGAAAAGAGCATGCCCGGGTGATCCTCGACGGCGGCGACATCTCCGGCTACGATCTGTTGCTTTGGTACGTCCATAAGGTGGGCCGAGACAAACCCCGCAGCGTCGCGTTTGTGGAAAGAGACGGTGAGCGTTTTAAACGTGCGTTCTTCTCTTTCGGCGCGTGCATTTTGGGGTTCAAGCGGGCATGCAGGCCGGCTTTGTTTGTGGATGGTACTCACCTCTTCGGAAAGTATCGGGGTACTCTCTTGGGTGCCACGAGGGAAGGATGGGAACAATGGCTTCTTCCACGTCGCCTTCGCTATTGTCGACAACGAGACCGACGCCAATTGGACGTGGTTCATTTCCAAGTTAGGTGATGCTTTATACGACGAAGGAGACTACCAAGAGACAATTACATTCTTTTCGGATAGGTCAAAGGGCCTTGTGAACGCTTGTTGCGAGAGTTTTCCCTTCATCCCCGCACGCGTCTTGCCTTCGGCACTTGGAGGCCAATTTTATGAAAGCCAATGGCAGACTTGGGAAGGCATTGAGGGAGGAGTGCTGGTCCATATGCTTTCGTATCGCGTGGGCAACGACGGCTAAAGAATTCGATGACACCGTCAATGAGCTGCGGGCCGTATGGCCCGAAGCGTTTCGGTGGTTGATTGACAAATCCGACATGTCACACTGGTCGAATTATCTGTTCAAAGGTGACCGATGGGGCGAGATGTATTCGAATGTAGCCGAGTCGTTCAATGCGTGGATCAAAGAAGCTCGACACCTACCGGTGACGAAAATGGTCGACGCTATAAGGTACTCGAAGGTTAAATACATGTAACGCTTAAGCTTACCCGTTACACTTTAATGTTCGTTATCGGTGTTTAACATGCACCGTCCGCAGTTTGATATCGTCGTCGGTGTTTAACATTCACATTAACCCTTTAGTCCGGTAGAATCCTGTGTAAGATAACAAATGTTAATATCATTGTCTCGGTTTAAATAGCGTCGTATATGTTTTTCTTCTTCGATCTTTAGTTTATTACTGTTCTGTTTACTCCGATGTAGTGGTGTTTAAATATTCATATATTCGCGTAAATTTCTTTAAGATTTCCGATATTCGTTGTGTGCGGTACAAGCTAATGCGCATGTTATGCACTCGCCGTGAGCAAGCGAACAAATGGGATACTTTCTTATGCCCGGACATACGTTCAAAGGTTGAGACGCTTGTGCGGGATAGCCGAAGTCTTCACGTTGCTCGCTGTCTCGCCGATCGTTACGAAGTGATTGACCCAAGGCAGTAACTCTGTAGACCTTGCTAGTAGAACTTGCTCATGTCGCAGATGGCAAGTTTATGGCATCCCGTGCAAACACGCTTGCGCTGCGATATTGGTGACGAATAGCAATGTTCATCGTTTTATTAGCGATCACTTCACCGTCGACACTTACAAGTTGGCGTATAAGGAAGCTATATTTCCCATACCCGACAATGAGAGGCCCACGGACAACAATCGAGATCTGCTTTTGCGGCCGCCTGTGACGAGAAGGCAACCTGGTCGTCCTAGACGAAGGAGGATCGAGTCGCAAGCGTTTGATGTCCGCGAGTTACATTGCCGCCGCGCGCGTCCGGTCACAATCGTAGAACTTGCAATGAAAGTGTCGCCGATTAGGCTTCGTAAAAGGATAATCTTTAAGGAGCACACATTTATTTCGTTATGACGCCCGATATTTAAACATAGAATAAACGAATTTCGTTGTACGCACCGAAGTTTTAATTGAATAAACCTAATGTTAAATGGTGACACATTTAAAGAGTCACACACAAATAGAAGCGTACGCATTGGATGTTAAACGGGAAATATCGGTAATAAACGGTAACCAATAACGCTAAAAGGCACATCGCTTGTTGTCATTCTTTTGTATTTGAACTTCCGGAAGGAATGTCGGATAGTGACGCATAAACAGAGACGTCATATTTAAACAGATACGGCGGCGAGTTTTACACATCTTCGGCGGAATGTTTAACGGAGACGTTGTATGGTAACACAAATTGAAGCGTACGCAGTGGATGTTAAACGGGAAATATCGGTAATAAACGGTGACCAATAACGCTAAACGAGCACATCGCTTGTTGTCATTCTTTTGTATTTGAACTTCCGGAAGGAATGTCGAGATAGTGACGCATAAACAGAGACGTCATATTTAAACAGATACGGCGGCGAGTTTTACACATCTTCGGCGGAATGTTTAACGGAGACGTTGTATGGTAACACAAATTGAAGCGTACGCGATGGATGTTAAACGGGAAATATCGGTAATAAACGGTGACCAATAACGCTAAACAGGCACATCGCTTGTTGTCATTCTTTTGTATTTAAACTTCCGGAAGGAATGTCAGATAGTGACGCATAAACAGAGACGTCATATTTAAACAGATACGGCGGCGAGTTTTACACATCTTCGGCGGATTGATGTTTAACGGAGACGTTGTATAGTAACACAAATTGAAGCGTACGCAGTGATTGTTAAACGGGAAATATCGGTAATAAACGGTAACCAATAACGCTAAACAGGCACATCGCTTGTTGTCATTATTTTGTATTTGAACTTCCGGAAGGAATGTAATATAGTGACGCATAAACAGAGACGTCATATTTAAACAGATACGGCGGCGAGTTTTACACATCTTCGGCGGAATGTTTAACGGAGACGTTGTATGGTAACACAAATTGAAGCGTACGCAGTGAATGTTAAACGGGAAATATCGGTAATAAACGGTGACCAATAACGCTAAACAGGCAAGTCGCTTGTTGTCATTCTTTTGTATTTGAACTTCCGGAAGGAATGTCAGATAGTGACGCATAAACAGAGACGTCATATTTAAACAGATACGGCGGCGAGTTTTACACATCTTCGGCGGAATGTTTAACGGAGACGTTGTATGGTAACACAAATTGAAGCGTACGCAGTGGATGTTAAACGGGAAATATCGGTAATAAACGGTGACCAATAACGCTAAACAGGCAAGTCGCTTGTTGTCATTCTTTTGTATTTGAACTTCCGGAAGGAATGTCAGATAGTGACGCATAAACAGAGACGTCATATTTAAGCAGATACGGCGGCGAGTTTTACACATCTTCGGCGGATTGATGTTTAACGGAGACGTTGTATGGTAACACAAATTGAAGCGTACGCAGTGGATGTTAAACGGGAAATATCGGTAATAAACGGTGACCAATAACGCTAAACAGGCACATCGCTTGTTGTCATTCTTTTGTATTTGAACTTCCGGAAGGAATGTCAGATAGTGACGCATAAACAGAGACGTCATATTTAAACAGATACGGCGGCGAGTTTTACACATCTTCGGCGGAATGTTTAACGGAGACGTTGTATGGTAACACAAGTTGAAGCGTACGCAGTTGATGTTAAACGGGAAATATCGGTAATAAACGGTGACCAATAACGCTAAACAGGCACATCGCTTGTTGTCATTCTTTTGTATTTGAACTTCCGGAAGGAATGTCAGATAGTGACGCATAAACAGAGACGTCATATTTAAACAGATACGGCGGCGAGTTTTACACATCTTCGGCGGATTGATGTTTAACGGAGACGTTGTATGGTAACACAAATTGAAGCGTACGCAGTGATTGTTAAACGGGAAATATCGGTAATAAACGGTAACCAATAACGCTAAACAGGCACATCGCTTGTTGTCATTATTTTGTATTTGAACTTCCGGAAGGAATGTAATATAGTGACGCATAAACAGAGACGTCATATTTAAACAGATACGGCGGCGAGTTTTACACATCTTCGGCGGATTGATGTTTAACGGAGACGTTGTATGGTAACACAAATTGAAGCGTCACGCGTGATTGTTAAACGGGAAATATCGGTAATAAACGGTAACCAATAACGCTAAACAGGCACATCGCTTGTTGTCATTATTTTGTATTTGAACTTCCGGAAGGAATGTAATATAGTGACGCATAAACAGAGACGTCATATTTAAACAGATACGGCGGCGAGTTTTACACATCTTCGGCGGATTGATGTTTAACGTAGACGTTGTATGGTAACACAAATTGAAGCGTACGCAGTGGATGTTAAACGGGAAATATCGGTAATAAACGGTGACAAATAACGCTAAACAGGCACATCGCTTGTTGTCATTCTTTTGTATTTGAACTTCCGGAAGGAATGTCAGATAGTGACGCATAAACAGAGACGTCATATTTAAACAGATACGGCGGCGAGTTTTACACATCTTCGGCGGATTGATGTTTAACGGAGACGTTGTATGGTAACACAAATTGAAGCGTACGCAGTGATTGTTAAACGGGAAATATCGGTAATAAACGGTAACCAATAACGCTAAACAGGCACATCGCTTGTTGTCATTATTTTGTATTTGAACTTCCGGAAGGAATGTAATATAGTGACGCATAAACAGAGACGTCATATTTAAACAGATACGGCGGCGAGTTTTACACATCTTCGGCGGAATGTTTAACGGAGACGTTGTATGGTAACACAAATTGAAGCGTACGCAGTGAATGTTAAACGGGAAATATCGGTAATAAACGGTGACCAATAACGCTAAACAGGCAAGTCGCTTGTTGTCATTCTTTTGTATTTGAACTTCCGGAAGGAATGTCAGATAGTGACGCATAAACAGAGACGTCATATTTAAGCAGATACGGCGGCGAGTTTTACACATCTTCGGCGGATTGATGTTTAACGGAGACGTTGTATGGTAACACAAATTGAAGCGTACGCAGTGGATGTTAAACGGGAAATATCGGTAATAAACGGTGACCAATAACGCTAAACAGGCACATCGCTTGTTGTCATTCTTTTGTATTTGAACTTCCGGAAGGAATGTCAGATAGTGACGCATAAACAGAGACGTCATATTTAAACAGATACGGCGGCGAGTTTTACACATCTTCGGCGGAATGTTTAACGGAGACGTTGTATGGTAACACAAATTGAAGCGTACGCAGTGAATGTTAAACGGGAAATATCGGTAATAAACGGTGACCAATAACGCTAAACGAGCAAGTCGCTTGTTGTCATTCTTTTGTATTTGAACTTCCGGAAGGAATGTCCGATAGTGACGCATAAACAGAGACGTCATATTTAAACGATATACGGCGAGTTTTACACATCTTCGGCGGATTGATGTTTAACGGAGACGTTGTATGGTAACACAAATTGAAGCGTACGCAGTGGATGTTAAACGGGAAATATCGGTAATAAACGGTGACCAATAACGCTAAACAGGCACATCGCTTGTTGTCATTCTTTTGTATTTGAACTTCCGGAAGGAATGTCAGATAGTGACGCATAAACAGAGACGTCATATTTAAACAGATACGGCGGCGAGTTTTACACATCTTCGGCGGAATGTTTAACGGAGACGTTGTATGGTAACACAAATTGAAGCGTACGCAGTGGATGTTAAACGGGAAATATCGGTAATAAACGGTGACCAATAACGCTAAACAGGCAAGTCTCTTGTTGTCATTCTTTTGTATTTGAACTTCCGGAAGGAATGTCAGATAGTGACGCATAAACAGAGACGTCATATTTAAACAGATACGGCGGCGAGTTTTACACATCTTCGGCGGAATGTTTAACGGAGACGTTGTATGGTAACACAAATTGAAGCGTACGCAGTGAATGTTATACGGGAAATATCGGTAATAAACGGTGACCAATAACGCTAAACAGGCAAGTCGCTTGTTGTCATTCTTTTGTATTTGAACTTCCGGAAGGAATGTCAGATAGTGACGCATAAACAGAGACGTCATATTTAAACAGATACGGCGGCGAGTTTTACACATCTTCGGCGGATTGATGTTTAACGGAGACGTTGTATGGTAACACAAATTGAAGCGTACGCAGTGGATGTTAAACGGGAAATATCGGTAATAAACGGTGACCAATAACGCTAAACAGGCACATCGCTTGTTGTCATTCTTTTGTATTTGAACTTCCGGAAGGAATGTCAGATAGTGACGCATAAACAGAGACGTCATATTTAAACAGATACGGCGGCGAGTTTTACACATCTTCGGCGGATTGATGTTTAACGGAGACGTTGTATGGTAACACAAATTGAAGCGTACGCAGTGATTGTTAAACGGGAAATATCGGTAATAAACGGTAACCAATAATGCTAAACAGGCACATCGCTTGTTGTCATTCTTTTGTATTTGAACTTCCGGAAGGAATGTCAGATAGTGACGCATAAACAGAGACGTCATATTTAAACAGATACGGCGGCGAGTTTTACACATCTTCGGCGGATTGATGTTTAACGGAGACGTTGTATGGTAACACAAATTGAAGCGTACGCAGTGAATGTTAAACGGGAAATATCGGTAATAAACGGTGACCAATAACGCTAAACAGGCAAGTCGCTTGTTGTCATTCTTTTGTATTTGAACTTCCGGAAGGAATGTCAGATAGTGACGCATAAACAGAGACGTCATATTTAAACAGATACGGCGGCGAGTTTTACACATCTTCGGCGGAATGTTTAACGGAGACGTTGTATGGTAACACAAATTGAAGCGTACGCGATGAATGTTAAACGGGAAATATCGGTAATAAACGGTGACCAATAACGCTAAACGTGCAAGTCGCTTGTTGTCATTCTTTTGTATTTGAACTTCCGGAAGGAATGTCAGATAGTGACGCATAAACAGAGACGTCATATTTAAACAGATACGGCGGCGAGTTTTACACATCTTCGGCGGATTGATGTTTAACGGAGACGTTGTATGGTAACACAAATTGAAGCGTACGCGATGGATGTTAAACGGGAAATATCGGTAATAAACGGTGACCAATAACGCTAAACGGGCACATCGCTTGTTGTCATTCTTTTGTATTTGAACTTCCGGAAGGAATGTCCGGATAGTGACGCATAAACAGAGACGTCATATTTAAACAGATACGGCGGCGAGTTTTACACATCTTCGGCGGAATGTTTAACGGAGACGTTGTATGGTAACACAAATTGAAGCGTACGCAAGTGGATGTTAAACGGGAAATATCGGTAATAAACGGTGACCAATAACGCTAAACGGGCACATCGCTTGTTGTCATTCTTTTGTATTTGAACTTCGGAAGGAATGTCGGATAGTGACGCATAAACAGAGACGTCATATTTAAACAGATACGGCGGCGAGTTTTACACCTCTTCGGCGGATTGATGTTTAACGGAGACGTTGTATGGTAACACAAATTGAAGCGTACGCAGTGATTGTTAAACGGGAAATATCGGTAATAAACGGTAACCAATAACGCTAAACAGGCACATCGCTTGTTGTCATTATTTTGTATTTGAACTTCCGGAAGGAATGTAATATAGTGACGCATAAACAGAGACGTCATATTTAAACAGATACGGCGGCGAGTTTTACACATCTTCGGCGGAATGTTTAACGTAGACGTTGTATGGTAACACAAATTGAAGCGTACGCAGTGAATGTTAAACGGGAAATATCGGTAATAAACGGTGACCAATAACGCTAAACAGGCACATCGCTTGTTGTCATTCTTTTGTATTTGAACTTCCGGAAGGAATGTCAGATAGTGACGCATAAACAGAGACGTCATATTTAAACAGATACGGCGGCGAGTTTTACACATCTTCGGCGGATTGATGTTTAACGGAGACGTTGTATGGTAACACAAATTGAAGCGTACGCAGTGGATGTTAAACGGGAAATATCGGTAATAAACGGTGACCAATAACGCTAAACAGGCACATTGCTTGTTGTCATTCTTTTGTATTTGAACTTCCGGAAGGAATGTCAGATAGTGACGCATAAACAGACGTACGTATATTTAAACAGATACGGCGGCGAGTTTTACACATCTTCGGCGGAATGTTTAACGGAGACGTTGTATGGTAACACAAATTGAAGCGTACGCAGTGAATGTTAAACGGGAAATATCGGTAATAAACGGTGACCAATAACGCTAAACAGGCACATCGCTTGTTGTCATTCTTTTGTATTTGAACTTCCGGAAGGAATGTCAGATAGTGACGCATAAACAGAGACGTCATATTTAAACAGATACGGCGGCGAGTTTTACACATCTTCGGCGGATTGATGTTTAACGGAGACGTTGTATGGTAACACAAATTGAAGCGTACGCATTGATTGTTAAACGGGAAATATCGGTAATAAACGGTCACCAATAACGCTAAACAGGCACATCGCTTGTTGTCATTATTTTGTATTTGAACTTCCGGAAGGAATGTAATATAGTGACGCATAAACAGAGACGTCATATTTAAACAGATACGGCGGCGAGTTTTACACATCTTCGGCGGAATGTTTAACGGAGACGTTGTATGGTAACACAAATTGAAGCGTACGCAGTGAATGTTAAATGGGAAATATCGGTAATAAACCGTGACCAATAACGCTAAACAGGCACATCGCTTGTTGTCATTATTTTGTATTTGAACTTCCGGAATGTAAGATAGTCCGAATTAATGACACGGGAATTTGATACGGCGGTGAAATCCCAGTACGAATGCTAATTCATTACCATCTCTTTCCCAATTACATTTGAATTCAAAATCCACACGTAAGCATCAATGCACGGAGTACGTTAGGCGAACTTGCGACCCCTAAACTTCTATTTAAACAATAAACGGAAATCAAAGGCACATTCACATATTACACACAGAGAAAGAAGTATGTACAAGTCCCTCCTCAACGAGCTCTGCCAGAGAACCCGTAGGCCGTCGCCGGAGTACTCAACTGTTAGGGAGGGCCCCGACCACATCCCCGCCTTCTTGGGCACGGTGTCGGTTGATGGGACCACTTACTACAGCCCTTACCCCGCGAAAACATCGAAGGACGCCCAGAACACTGCGGCCGAGGTGGCGTACAATGACCTCCGTATTCCATACCCTGGGAGGATGAATACGCGTCCCGCTGCTACCGCCGATCGACTATGTGGAGGTAAGTCATACCGTAAGACTTCTGCGTCCATGTTACGGGAAATTTATTTATTTTCTAAATTGTTAAAAGCCTTCATTGTAGGGCCTCGCACCGCAACGCCTTCAGATGCAGCGCCTTCACTCAACCGCGAGCACTCCAACAGCGAAGAGTTGGAGTGCTTTCTGGAGGACATGCTCGTCGAGCTTGCGGAGAAGGAAGTCGTCCTCTCCGAAAAACTCGACCGACTAAGAACCCGCACGGCCCAAGTGAAGAAGCTCATCCAGGGACTGAAGGGGATATGATAATGTTTTTTCACTTTTTAGATGTATAAATTAGTATGCCTACGCTGGTTGTAATAGAACTCCGTTTCATCTAAAAATTTTGTCAAGAAAAGAAATTTGTTCCCCTGTTACGTTTTGATCTTTACACCGATACGTGTATATTTCAACATTGGCACTACATTATAAACGTCGACGCCTGTAAAAGGGTGGGCCACAATATTTGAAAAGCGAGAGTGTTTGTAAATAGCGAGAATAGTTTTCACACAGAGTCCTCGATGTGTGAGGAAGACAATTCAAACATAAACATCGAATGTTAAGTGAAGACGCACGCTAATAAGCGGTGTCATGCAATATTCAACGGGGAGAACCCTCGTTCTCGTTCGTCGATAGTTAACCGCGAGATATCAATAGTTAAACGGTAAAGTGTAAGGGTAAGTGATGACGGTTATATTTAAACAATGATGGCGAGTTTCATAGATTAAATACCTCATTGATGTTTACAAAATAGGTTCAAAACCGAGAAAATTTGCATTGGAAAATGCTTGAAACGTCGCATGCATAAATGGAGTTGAATTTAGGCTAGTTACGGTATAACGTAATCAACTAAACTATGCAATGTGAATTTATTATTAATTACTCCAATTTAATGTTGAAATGGGAGTCAGTAAAGCGTGAACGTAACCGATGCCATTTACTATATTCCATTTATTTCACCGAAAACCAATGCCTTTTTTTTACAAATAGTTATGATTGTATGTAAGCATCAAGCAGAAACAACATACAGACGCAGATATTATCCACATCCCACAACAATGTTTAAGTCACGTCTAGCAGACTTTTGCCAGATGACACGCCGGCCCTCGCCGGAGTACACCACTCTCCGTGAAGGCCCCGACACCAACCCCGTCTTCCCGGCCACGGTGACGGTCGACGGGACCCCTTTCTCCGGTTCTTCATTCTGCGGAAAGCGCCGAGGAGGCGCAGAACATTGCTTGCCGAGGTGGCGTTCAAGCATTTGTGCCCTTCGGGCAGCGTGGAGATTACCAACGCCCCGGTTGCTGACGATGACGTATCTGACGCAGGTAATGCATACTGTAAGACTTGTCAGTTGAGTGTAAAAACAAAAAAAGAGCCACCTTCCATACGTAAACCTTCAACTCTTCATTGCAGGGCCTTCACGAGCCGTCGGGGATTACACCAGTGGTGAAGAGTTGGATTGGGTTTTCGAACACCTGGTCCGTGCACTAAACGCAAAACTTGAAGGAATAAAAGATCGAAAGGCACGTGTGGAAAAGCTGCTCCAAGATTTGAATGACAACAAAAGGGGGGAGTGAGATTATGTTCGAGTTAATGTCGTTTGTAAATTGCGCCATCTAAATGGAGTTCTCTATATTTAAACGGCAGTCGTCTGAATCCAAACGTAGTCATTAATATTTAAACAGATTAATCTATATTTAAACATACAAACCTAAACGGTCATTTTTATTACTCACGGCGTGAGTCATTAGCCAATATTAATTACTTTCACTATTAATTATGAAAACTAAAATGAGTCGCACATCTATTTGAAATTCATGTAATTTCCGTTGCAAGAAGCGTAAGTTGCGGATATTTGTGAAGCAATTATTGTCACATCGAATCGAATAGCAAACGGAGACTCCTATAATTATAAGGGAACTCTAAAGAGTGAACATCACGAACTATAATTGAACAGAGCCAACGAAGTTTAAACGGAGAGCAAATTATTTTGGCAGGCCTTTATATTTGAAAGTTAACACCGACTGCTAACCAGATACTATTACCTTTAGCGCACAACTAATATGTTTATGTTAGGATGATGAATTACATGATAATGAATTACGCAAACTTATTTTATTGTCGATGACTGATATGTGACAATAACGACATGAAATTTTTTTTACCGCAACGTTAAACGTTAACAATAGCGACAAGTTAAACGACGGATTCGAAAGTTAAACGTTATTCTTAATGTGAATGTTAAGTCTTAAAGTTAAACAGATACGTAAACGGGGGATATACATTCTGAGTAATGCATGCATTCGACGAAGTGTTGTGAGATAGCATTGGGAAAGTGTGCATTGGTTAACCCGCCGGTGGACGTTACTGTTATCTGTTACGATTAAATTCGCTGTTTTGGAATTCAAACGTCGAATAGTTATTGGCATCAGACTCGAGAAATAGTGCAAACGTCCGTTGAATACATTTGTATTTAAAGAAGAATCGGAAACAAGAAACGCACCCAGATATTACTCGCAGATCTAGCAGTATGTATGTACCAATTCTCAACGCGTCTCGCCGGAAGACGCACCGCTCCACGCCGGCGTACTCCACAACCAGGGAAGGCTCCCCGGGCGCCTCCGCTTTCGTGGCAACGGTCACGGTGGATGGGACCACGTTTTCCAGCCCGCGTAACCGAGAGAACGAGAAGAGGCGGCCCGAACGTTCTTTGCCCGGTGGCGTTCTACGAGCTATGTCCCGCGCAGCTCGGGACGAGCGGTGCGTCCCCGCCGATGTCTATGCGTCTTTAAAAATATTTATCTAAATCGTTCATATCTTCTTTGCGGGGCGATGACCTATCCCCGGGAGCGGTTCCTCGAAGATTTGGTCGGGGATTTGACGGAAAAGCAAGATCTCTCTCCGCGGAACTCGAGCGAGTGGTATCCCATAAGAGGGATGTGGAGAGGCTGCTCCGGTACGCGAAAATGTATAAAACGGAATGACGGTTTTTGACCTGCTTAGTGTAGTTTTCATCCATCAAATAAGAACTTTTTGCTTAGTGTGATATTTTAACTTCGTTCTTACTCTCTCAGAAATGTTAACCGTTGCGGACGCATGTTAAACAGCCACGCATGAATTTTAAATGGAGAACAATGTTCCTTAAGCAAATTCTAACCATTCGTGCGCATGACAAGCACGGTTTAAATAGAGACGGACGCGAGTAAACCCTATCATGAAACGTTTAAATGGTAATATTCAACGGGAACGGTGATATTAAACCAGTAACGGCGAATGATAAACACAGATTGCCTTCTTGGCCTGATAATTATAAATTTTAAACGGTTACAACAACACGTAATTGGTGACACACTGAAAAAAATAAAAATTCCGTACTTGAGGACCCATTGCGCGGTTCATGAAGACAATTAAAAAGTTACATATAATAGGGACTCTCACCTTTAAAAACAAACAGCGCAAGTAGAATAGGGCCTCACCCGTCGAAGAATAGCAGTGAATATTAAACAGGGACTGTAATATTAAACATGTAACGACAAAAGCTAAACAGAGAATACCTTGTTTAACTGCTAGCTCTGCATTTTAAACGTAGACAACAACACGTAATGGGCGACATACATTGAGAAAAGAATTCCGTGCTTACGGACCCATAGCGCAGTTGATGTAGACATTTAAAAGTTATGTATAATAGGGTCGCTCACCTTTAAAAGCAGACAACGGAAGTAGATTACGGTCTCTTTCATTTAACGACAGCCTCCATGTTTTAAACAGGGACATAGGGAGTTAAACGCTTACCACTAATATCTAAACAAGGAGTACGTGATCAACCCGGTCCCCCTGGTGTTAAACGGTAACGGTGTATATTGCACGGAGATCCGTATTGTTAAAGTGTAACACAATGTTTTAATAGTGACAACGTCATTTTTTTACAGAAGTACTTAATTTTATAAAGCAGCGACGACCCTCAATCGGTACCATGGAATTTTAAGCAAAAAATGATTGAATATGAAAGAATAACGAACATTATTAGATGTACATTGAAATTTCGCCATGTCGTTGGCAAAGAATGAATTGAATCAATTGAAATGAATTTCGACAAAACTGTTTTACTTCCCCACAATTTGGACCCTACCCGCGTTGCTTGATGCCGGATGCTCGTCCTTCCTTAAGTATGTGGGCGGCGTACTTCAATCGCAGATAGGGGACGTCCGTGTGCGCTATCCGCAGCTTCTCACCGCGGAGCAATTGCTCGATAAACCGCATCACGTAGACGGCGCAGTCGACGGTGCCTTTCTTTTGACGCGGTGTGTCGTCATCGTGAACAAGCGGGTGCTTGTGCCGTCGCCGTCGTGCCGTACTCCATTTCGAGACAGTGTCGAATAGTTCCCGCTGTCGCATTATACAAACCGATGTTAGAATAGAAAGCATCTATGTCACTCGATAATCGAAATCTATATCGCGAGAGAGCTTACCATTGCTACCGCGTCTCTGTTGTACTCTTCACTTGGGCATGATGTGTAATGCCTGTACTCTTTCTTGTTATTGTCGAGCACCACGACATGGAAGTGGCCATTCAAGATTATGGGAAGGATGATGATGTCAACGTCATTGACGACCTTGGTGGCATCTCCGATCATAGCCAAAGTCGTCTCATGTGCGTCTTCCACCTTCGACATAAACAACGCCAGTGGTCGAGTGATGGAGGCGCGCTTCTTATGAGGATATGGCTTTCTGTTAAGTGTGTCTTGTACGATGCACACGAAGGCGTCCAACATATCATCTGTCACCATCTCTTTCCCGTCGATCAGAACGAATAGGTTGGCCCGGGTGGTGCTGACATAATCATTCCTCCAGACGACGGAACTGCGGTTAAACGGCAACACATGCGATTGATTAATAACACGTAGACGTTAAGTGGAAACAACACATACGTAAATGATAATGGATAGGGGTAAACAGTAATATCGTTAGTTAAACGATATATTACTATGTTATATGGTAACGACTGTAATTAAACGGAAACGCAACAACGTAAATGGGATGATCTCTATATAAACATTAACATCTACACTATCATACTTACTCGTCCATGGGGAAGTTGAGGAAAATCTTGATCAGCTCCTTCTCGAATACGTCGAGGCGCGATTGACCGGCGTATTTTTCTTCGCCGGAACGAAGTCTTTCCGCACTTCTTCATACTGCTGGTTGGCGAAGGTGACCGATTTCTTTTTTTCTCGGCGACGTTCCCTTCGCCCCCGGCAACAGCTTTATTGAGATCATCCGTAGATGCTTCTTGCTGTTGCGGGATCGCGCCCACACTGGATGTGGCAATGTGGGTCGGCCGTTCCTCCGTGGGAATGAGCTCCTCCACAATAGAGGCAACGGTCTTCTCAACCGCGGCCAAGGCAGTCTCATCAAGGGGAAGCACACCCTCGGGTGGTTCTTCATCTTCAAAATTAGTGGCCACCACCCTGGATGCGCCGTTGTCGGCCGCCGCTGCCCGGCTCCACCGCGACGGGGATTTCGGAGTCTTCCGCGAGACGCGGCATTGCCAACGGGGTCTACAATCTCCGCCACCGGGCGGTGAAGTCATCAACCGCAACGGTCTCAACAACCGCATCGGCCGCCGGTGGTGCTGCCATTGTTTCATCCTTGGCCGGTGGTGGACACACGGGCGGTATACTTTTCGTCGCCTTTTGTGCAAGCCTCTTCATACGTGGCCTCGTCATACGTGGCCGTCTTGGAATGGCCTTCACGACGAAGTCGTCGTCCTCAATTTCCAACGGCTCATCCGTCCCGGGCGGAGTCACGTATTTGTCCCGACGGTGCGGCCCTTTCAAACGAATCAAACCTTGCCTCCAATGCCTCAACCCGAGCGACAATCTGGGAAAGCGTTCATCATCACCCGGCATGCATGCATAAAGGATGTAGTCACGTCGTCGGCCGATGACGTCGGTTGGGCTACCGCGGTCGGGGGACTCCGGGGATCCGGGTGACTCCCGTTTTCGCGGCCGGTGCGGGCGTTGCCAATTGGCGGGGTAGGTGAGGGCCTATCCGACGCCGAGGGTTGCGTGTTGGGGCTGGAAGGGGGGGAACCACGTCGGCGCGAACGGGCGGAAGGGGCTGGCATCTCCGCTTGCGGTCGTGCAAGTGGTTCCCGCGCAACAAGCATCCATCCGCCAATTGGCCCCAACAAAAGTCTCCTCCACGGCATTCGCCGGGACCAGCTCAGGAAACTAACATATATAAAGAAAACAATCTCAGACAAATCATTCAATTTGATCCAAAACAAACGTATTTAAACATTTGACATATATACGTAAACGCTATGGCACACATTTAAACGGAGTATAACAAGGTTAAGCGAAGACACCAAGCGTTAAACACAAACTACATTTCCTACACGGATAAGTCTATCGTTATACATTAACTGCTCTTTGTGAACACATTAACACTGATTTATTACCTCTTTTCCTTCGAGAGCTGACCAACTGGTTTCTATCGTCGCGTGCTTCCGGTAAGTACTTTCGCAGTAGCACAGCACCCTTGGGGTCTTGCCGAAACGGGCTTTCTTGCCGGTCCGGTCACCTCGTAAAACCAGATGGTCAGCGCGATCGAGCAACCCTTAATGTACCCCGTGTTTACCTTCCCCCTCGCATCCGGCTTGCACTCGAGCGGCGGCTTGTGGAACGTCCTCTATAAGCCATTTGTGCGTCGCCTGCGCCCATGCGTACCGCCCCATGCCCGGGTAGATCGTCGACATAATCAACGATCCAAGTGGGCACCGAGCATGAGGTATTCGGGAAGAGGATTGTCCCCATGAGGTACGCCATCAAGAGTTTCACAAAATCCTCCTCTCCCCCCTCTCGTCCAACAAGACGCTCAAGAGTGCGCCTAATGGCGTCCCGTGTCTGTCGAAGCTTTTCGAAAAATATCTCCCTTCGAAAGCCGACGGTGTCTTCTTCTTCTTAAACAGGACCGCGTCTCCGTCGCAGCCGCAGACCCATAACGAGAGCCACATCCTCGGGCTGAAGCCGAGCGAGGCTCGCCCGATCCCGAATTTATTGGTGCGGCCATCGTACCTCTGCGAAGCTGAATCGAGAAGGGCCCTCTCTTGGAATACGGCTTCCACCTCGGTGAATGCCGCAAACGGTGTCCTTTGGATGATCTCCCAATGTCGAGAGGTCATGTGGACTTTCAATTCGGCCAAGGTCTCCACCACCGGTGTCAAGTAGCATCTCCCGTTGACTAGGTTTACCGCCATAATCACAACACTGCAAAAATGACAACACTTGTTAAACAGATACATCAAACGCTACACAGAGACAAATGTTTTACACGAAAAGCTCAACACTTAAACAGAGAGATGCACCGTTAAACGGAGACAAACTCTTTTAAACACGAACTCATTTCATCACACGGAAATCTCTTTTACAAACTGCAACCATGTCAAATGGAAGGGGAAACGCACATTGTAAGCATTACACAAACAACAACAACCGATATCTCTTTCAATGATCGTGTGCACAACCGAAAACCCTAAACCCTAACCCTAAAACCCTCATATAAAAGCCTTGCTTTAGACACACGGCTCTCGCCATACCTTGAGGCGCAAACCGATGGAAGTGCGGGATACTTGCGCACGGTGGACTGAGGTTACGAGAGGATGTCGAAGCCGAGAGAGCTTCGGAGAGGGAAAAGCTGAAGAAAGTTAAGCAAAGAAGAAAAAACGAACACGCTGCTCTGCCTCTCTTGGGATTCCCATTACGAAAAACCCTCCACTTCCTCTCTAACCGGCTTAATGATTGCACCACGATTTCCCATGCAAGGTAGGGGCAATTCCGTCGGTGAATTTGAAAAGTAACTCCGTTAACCACCGTTTCATACTTTGGGAGTTTGAAAATCATTGTCTTTAAAAGGAAGGGGTTTTTATGGATTTCGAAATTAACGGGGTGTTTTTGGCCATTTCCCAAACTATGGGGGTGTTTTTCGCCATTACCAGTCAAACTAATCATGTGACCCGGGAATCGTGTTCTAACGTCCAAGGGAAACACTTGTCCTAGGGAAACGGATTCCCTTTAAAAAAATGCCCGAAACTCGAAAACTAGGGTTTTTGCCCCGGCCTTGCTCTTCAAAATCCATCGCCATTGCCCTCCATTGATGTGGTTCTCACCTCGTTCTCCGATCCTCTGATGTTTTCTACAGATTTCTGATGAATTTTGATTGCTAGTGTTGTGGTTGAAGGAGAAGTTCAATATGGGAGAGTTTTGAGGAGGTGAAGCCCGTAGTGGCGGAGCGCTTCTCAGGTTTTTTCTCGAGAGGGATTTTTTTTTCAAAAGAAGCGCTCCAGACCGATGGGGCTGAGTCTGGGTGACAATGCAAGTGGTTTGGCCGGGGAAAGGGGGATACCTCTCTCTTTCGTTGGCACTGTGCTGAAAACTGAAAGTTTTCTGCATTTGTTGGTCTATGTCTTTCTATTTGGTTTAGAAATTGATAGTTTGAGCGCACTGGTGGGATAGAGTGATGTAAGAAATGAGGGAATATAAATTGATTGCTTGACTTCGATGTATCATTGTGAACGCATCAGCTGAATGCAATGCTAGGTTTTCATTTCCCTTTTCTTTCCATTGTGTTTTAAATGGATGTCTCACTGAAGATTGATGTTTAGCCAAAGTCTCTGATTTAACTAATTTAGTGGACAGAGTCGAACTGTTGTAAATATTGAATGGTATTGCAATATGTAGCTTTTGGAGTCTGAGAACTTCTGATCTACAGCTTAGTTTCAACTGCAAAAAAAATTTGTAGAAATGATTCTTCTTGGTCATGACCTTTATTTTTCCATAAGAGTGTTTTTTGATTTAATTTTGATGTATGTGTGTAACCATATTGTATGCAGTTCCAACTTTAGTCCTAGCCTGCTTCTTCAAGTTTAGAGTATGCACTATGGGATAATATTGTGTTTGCCAATTTCAAGGTTTTAAGCATGCTGAAGCGCAAAAGGAAAAGCAAAGACATTGGATGGGAGCACGGAGTGATGATTGGTGGGAACAGGTTCCATTGGCAGTGTAAGTGGTGTGGGGTGAGTAGAAATAGTGGTGGTGTATCTAGGCTAAAGAAGCATATTGCTGGTGCTGGTGACACCATCAAGTGCATGAAGGTGCCAGAGAATATTGCAAAGGCAATGAAGGCACACCTACTGGATAAGGGAATGCTGAAAAGGCAGACACGATTTAGACGGAATGGTGCTAATAGAAAGAGTTCTGGTTTTCCTCTATCTGAAGACTCGGGTGATGAGAATCCGGGCCCATCTGAAATGGATATGCAGGCAAGGGATGTCACTCAACAGTCCTGTGGAGCCGCTCAAAGATCTGTGACTGAAAATATACAATTGGAGGCTGGTATTCATGAGGTATATCTTTTCCTGTTATCTTGACAGAAAACCCTAAAAGATATCTGAGCATTTGCCTTTAATTCTATTGTCTTCATGCTTATCTTAGTTTATCTGCCAAACATTTATCAAGTCAGACAGTTACTGTTCTCTCTGTTTTATGTCCTCTCTGAGCATTGTGTTGGAAAACTATTTCTGCCTTGATAGTTTGAGCGTCCATAGCTTCACAAATATGCCCTATTTATCTAACACAGTGGGTGATGTCTGTTGTTCCTTTCCCCTCCATGTTCCTTTGTTTTAAGAAAACCTAGATTATGTATTGTGCAACAGAGCATGGACATGCCTCATGAGACAGTTTTACTTGCTGGGATGCACGATAAAGTTGGGAGTTCTAAAGTGGATCGACACTGGAGGAATATTTTGGAAAACATGCTCCACTATCAGGATGGGAGTGGTGGTGTCATTTGGAGTTGCATTCAAGATGCACTTGCACCAACTTCTTTCCCTTCCAATCAGAAGTTTGAAATAAATGACGTCACAGATGACACAACACAACAGAAGGTATTTTAGGATTCCCTTTGATGTTTTCCTTCTTTAGTATGTCTAAAATTTGAAGATGATATAATATAACATAAGCAAATCTATATTCGTCATTACCAGGATGATCTTTATTCGTCAGAAACTTCCACCCATTGTCGTCACACACATATCCGAACTCGGAAGTGCGCTAATGTGTTCCGTGAGATTTTACTCTCGGAGAAATTTGCTCTCTTATGTGATTTGCTTCAAGGGAATTTCCAAGATGTCAAGTTAGACAGCATATTTGATCTGAGCATGGTCAACTCACGAATGGGAAGTGGCTATTATGAGCAATTTCCCGAGTTTTTTGATCGAGATATTCAACTGGTATTCTTTGTAATCGTTAAAATTGTTCTATCTGCTACTTCGACCTTTAGGTTTCATGTTTCCATGCAATACCTATGTAAGTTATCATTTGCAGGGAGTTTCTGTAGATTGACCACATTTTATGCTATCCCTAGTTAAGGGCAACTTGCTAGAAGCCTGCATATGCAATAGTTGCCTTATGAGTTCTGCTAAAATCACTACCTTTCAAGAATAAAGAATCCTTTATCCTTCCTCTCATGTATGCAATATATTTCACATATAAAAATCATTGTAAACTTACTTGATGACTATGTCAACTCTAATAGGTGTGGAGAAAATTACAAAAAATTGGTGACAAAATGGTTTCTCTTGCAACTAGTCTTTCAAGCATTTCGCGGACATTGTTCAAGAAACAGGTGCACATCAATCATCTTTATTAGATGTCCTTAAAAGTGTCTTTCAATATCCAAATTCAGGAATGTTGATAATTTAAGTGGTTCTCCACATTAGATATGAATTCTCTTTGATGTTTAGGTTCATTACTACTCCAGTTGCTAATGGTTAGAGAAGTCTCACTTCCTGGTTTTTGTTCTCTGTTCTCATTTGAAATGAACTCAGGTTGGAGAAGGCCTGTCTTGTGAGAATTCTGAGCAGAAATTGGAGGCAAGTAATGCTCTGGTGTCTAGGATTCTTTATCATCTCACATTGAAGATCAAGATGCTGCATTCATTTCAGTGCTAGATTGATGTCTACTAACTTCTTGTGATTTTTGTTTAACATTCTTCTATCAGGTATCTAAACAAGTTGTTCAGCGAAATAACACCATTGATTCCCATTCCATTGCATCAGAATTTCCTTGTGAACTGTATCGCTCTGCCAAAGCAGATCAAACAGAGACCTCTGTGTTCAGGGCTAGCACTAGTGAACATTGTGACGATGAAGCAGATTGCAAGCAATGCATGACCTTTGATGGTTGTGAACCAATAAGCCATTTCTTTCAGAGTGAACTTGCTACTGATGCAGTTCCCATTCGAAGTTGGCATTGTGCTTCCTGTTCAACTAACAGGTGTTTCCCATGTGAACGGACCCAAACCATGACTAAAGGAGATAGCCTGCATGGAGAATGCCAAGTATGTAAAAGACTCAACGTTCCTGGATTACTAGAAGATCTTATTGATAATGGTAGAGAGACCACAGAGATTGATGAATCCAGAGAATGCTCAATTTCTAGGTTGGAGCCAGCTGAGCAACAACAGGTTTCAATGGCTGCCATTGCACGCCTGTGCAAGCTGTGCGGAACCTATGAGGATGATGACAGAAGATTTCTTGTTTGTGGAAACCCACTCTGCCCTTACAAGTTCTATCATATCAGGTGCCTGAAGAGTAATCGGGTAACCATCCACAAGCAAAGTTCGCGTTGCTGGTACTGTCCATCCTGCCTCTGCAGGGTTTGCCTTTCTGATAAAGACGATGACATGGTTGTCATGTGTGATGGTTGTGATGAAGCATATCACAGTTACTGCATGAGGCCTCCTTGCACTGCCATTCCCAGCAGCGAGTGGTACTGTGTGGGCTGCAATGCGATGAGAGCAAGGCAAGGGATGAGAAGATATGAGAAGAGGATCCTACAGCAGCATGGCAATAGCGATGTCATGAAAGCCATTGGAGCAAATAAGTCAGTGGACATGCTGTTGAGGGCTGCTGAGAAGTTGAGCTCAGAAGAGAGCTTGGCAGCAGGGGAGAAAGATAAGTAGTTCGGATGCCACTGCACATTTCCATCGTGCTTGAAATATCATGGTGAGAACATGCTTCTACCGGCACTTAACCAAAACCTATTCCGAAGCTGTCTGACTTTATCTAGAGATTTTTTCGGTTTGTAAGGGCTGATCTTGAACTGCAGAGAATTATATGTGGTTGTTCTTCCTTGGATCAATATCTAAGAAAGGCAGATGTTTGTGTATATTATTACGGATTTAAATGAATTTCCCTAACAGTGTGCTGTGATTTCACAAGCAACGGGGACACACATTTCTTTATTAATTATCAGTGATTATAATCACCAGATGGAGCATCGTGAGACTGGAAGCAAAGTTTTTGTGTATACTGCCCCTCTGACTTGAACAGTCCTGCAAGTACTGAACAAAGATCAGTGAACTAAAGAGATGCCAAGCCTGAAGGTGAGAATGGTCCATGATTTTATTTCCTTTATTGTTGATGTTAAGTCTCTGATCTTATTCAATCTCTTAATATTAATGAGTGCAGTGCTTTCTTATCATGTATCATATCTTCTTGTCTGCATTACACATGGATCACAGATGTCATTGTGCTAAGAGCTTATCATCAATGATATGTTAGGTTTCATCAATTTGATGCTAGTCAAGATGACAAAAAAAAAAATTCAGGCATAATCTTAGAACATAAAAATGTGAATTCATGCTGAAGGTTTATGATCATTGTTATTGAAATACTTTCTTTTGTTCCTCACATGATCAATGTATGTGTCATTAGCTGTTTGCTGGAACTATGAGACAAGGTTGTGCCATCAATGGATAGAACACGATAACAACTTCTTCCTGGATTCTTAGTTCACTGGGTTTCTGATATTTTCCATTATTGTTTCCCAATTAATGCAATGCATGCATTTTGAAGGAAGACATCTAAAATAACACAGCCAAACAATGATCATGAGCAGCCAATGTCTTCTTTCATACGGCCGGAGAATTGCAGGGAAGAACCTCAGGGAGAACAGAGTTCCACCAAAGAGAGGCCTTATTAAGAAGATGATCTTCACATCCATGGTGATCTTTGGAGCTTCTTTTCTGCCATAACGTGGCAATTCAAGAAAAATGATCTTCCCAGTCATGGTGAAATTTGTGAATCCTTGTTTGTACTGGACTGGATTTTGCTTGATCTTAATTTTTTCTTTATTTTTTTTTGTTCTAGTTTTCTTGGCCAAATGATGAAATGTGTTCATCCTTCAATGATTCACAATTTCAGTTTTGTTATCAAAAGAATCCTACTAGAGAAATCTACAAATTATTGATTTGGCATTTTAGTTTTGTGTTGCCAGCGATTTCATTTGTTTGGTTTATAGGGCTTACCAACAAGGAATTAACCATGTATTTCTGAGTCAATGGCATGATCTAAAATGATCCATATTTACATGGATCAAACAAAGTTGTCTTTCATTTGTAATTTCCTTGCTTCAAAGAACAGTTATAATAATTATTTTTGAGGTTACTGAATCATAATGATTAAGAAAAATGTCAAATACTTCGGTTGTTAAGTGATGGTATAAATAACAAATTATTAATAAAACTAAATTGAAAATTATCTTTATCCTTAATTAGCAATTAGTCATTGGAAAAATAAAAATAATAATAATAATAAAATATCACTTGTTATTAAATTTAAAAAAACACAATACCTAAAGAGGAGAACAAAAAACAGACTTTTTATTGATTTCGTATGTATATTGTATGCACATTGTTAAGATTGCACACCCTTTATTAAAGGTCACATTTAATTTATGAGAAGATGAAGAGGCATAGGAATATGAAGAACATGAATAGTTTTAGGAGTTCGGAGAGATGAGTCATCTATTACAAGGCATTCACAAATTGATATTTTATCACACCATTTTCATTTGTCTCATTATCAAATTTTGTCACAAGATAATAACTCACTAGATGCATGATTAAAGATAAGAAATTATATTTAAACCATTTGAATTGTGGTTAGGTCAAACCCTGTTTTAAAATATCACTCATTTGACAATCCTTTATAGAATAACAATGTCATCTCACCAATAATCATATATTTTATCTTTGAGATTAGTTTTAAGTTATAGGTATTAAACATGCCCACAGCGATGTCAAAACCTAAATTGAGTCCACTCATTTGTTGGTTCAATGGCTATGACATTATCAATATCGTCTTGAGCATTTTCATTCAAGGTTAAAGTATTAATTTCTTCTTCTACAGGGTCTTCTATCGACTTGAAAGAAGACACATGAATTTTTTGCTGTAGAAAGATGGACTAGAACGAATTTTCCAACAGATTTTTCGAAGACCAAACGTTCGCTCTAGCACCTTTTGAGCACTAGCAGGTTTCATACTAAAAACTCATGAGTTATTATCATCAACCCAAGAATTGAGGTGATATCCTTGTCTTCGAAAAGGACCAAGAAATCCAAAGCAATTGGCATATCTTGAATTGACCAAGTAATAAATACTGAACATGCACACATATATAGCAAAAATAACTAGAAAAGTAATGGTGGTGTATTTTATTTACCATTTGAAATTTTTAATCCTAAGGCTTTGTAACAACATCCCTAAGAACTCAGCCATCGTGTGATGAACTTTTTTAGCCAGAGAAGACATATATAAATTGCATGTCTTAATTGCAAATACTAAGTATGTTAGTAGTGATTTCAGATTTTCTTGTTTTATATTTTGGTTAAACAATCTTATGCACATTCATTTGAATATTTATTTCATTTAATGCTCCCAGAAAATTCTGAATTGAAAAAAACAAATTATTACTTACAACTCATTGACTCCACTATCAAAATAAAAATTAAAAGTAATATAAAAAGATCTATGTGCTTAAACTTTTATCTTAAACCATTTTTTTCCATTGGGATTTGAATTGTTAGGGACAAACCAATTTCTTCAATAGAATGCCATGACAAAAAATAACTAACTTCAAGACAGCACGGAAATGTTAACTGATTGTTTCGGTAGATGGCACGAAGTCGAATTTAATTAATTATTCTATTTTTGACATGATATGCGACAATATTCAGAAATACTATCACCATATCCTCCACCATTATATTTCTTGTGCCTCGTAGAGCCTCCAGTGTGGTTCAATAATTGACACAAATTATAAAAACACTAATAATCCATACGCAATTTATCAATGCAGTTGATAATGTGATATTCATAAACTGCTTGATTCGAGTATTCCCACTGTCTATGTCTCTTAGTTGATATTGATTCAATATCATACAACATGATTTTATTTCTATAGTGTAGCATTGACTTTTTGCACATACAATAATCATGACATTTGGAACATAAAAATGTCACCAATACATTACGAAATAAAGTTGGAGATCCGCAACCTCATCAATATCTTAAATAATATACATGTAACTTATATTATTATTATTATTATTATTATTATTATTATTATTATTATGATGATGATGATGATGATGATGATGATGTTACATAAATGAGGGGTGGTAGGGACCTCATAGAATGGCACTTTAAGACCATGAAAATTTTTGTCATTTGCTGTAGAAGTCTTTTCTAAAGAGCATGAGGAATACCAAAGTAAAGTCTGACTTGTCAACTGCCTTTGGATCAATTGACATTTGGATCTCTCATGAAGACGCCTCTCAAGTAGCGAGAGTTTGAATCCTTGGGGTGAAGGTGCATGTCTGAGAGCTGTGAGCACGAACTGTGGGTGGTCCCAGTGCCCACGTGTGCACGGGCCCCACAGGCGCAATCGAGGCATGTGTACGCCCCTGTCTTAGTTTAGCTGGCCCATTAAGGGCTTCGTTCTTCTTGACAAAAAAAAATAAAGTCTGACTTAATATATATACATATTTAAACTGTGTTTGAAATATGGTTCATCAATTTAGTCTTTTCTAAAGGCAACAATTTTGATATTAAGTCAGAGTTTATCATTCAATTGGATTATTGATGTCAATAAAGTATGTTCGCAATGTCATCAATTTGAGTCGTTTTGTTATTTTAAAAAAGGTATAAAAAAAAAAACGAAAGATAAGAAGAATATTATTAAGAGGGCTTCTTGTCATGTAGTTCATCAGCATGGCCACCTTTTTAATTTCTACCTTTGAAAAAGTTATCTGAACCAAAGTTGACTCTAAAGCCTTCACCCTTATCATCTCCAGGTCGGCTCCCAAACTTTGTCATGATTTTTGCAGGAAAGAAGAGAAGAGCAGAACAATAAGAAAAGAAACTGCCTACAAAATTTGAGATGATTTTTGCAGTAAAGATAATGTTTTGCATTGTTATGATCTATTTTAAATTATTTAGGATATTTTTTATTGGGTATATGGAGTCTGATATATGCCCTAATGATATATGACCGCATTGTTTATGGGGAGTTTGAAGAAAATTTTTATTTTAGATCCAAGACCCATACAAGAATTTTGATTAGTTTTTATCTTCTTTTTTTTATAATTGTATTAATATTAGTGCAGTCGTGAACATAGACTGATCCCCGTAAAATTTTTGTGTATTCTGTATGTTTTTTCTTCTTGTCATTGTTCAGGTTGTCCGATCATCAATAATTTTTTTTATTAGTTTCTAGCAGTTTTGGAGGATGAAAGCCGGCGTCTCAAAGGCAACAACAACAATAGCAAAATTGATTGACATTTGTACCAAGTTGATAGCTCAAAGCATACAATGACATTAATTCTTAATTTCAATAAGCCAAGTTCCGAATTCACTGTGTAAGTGAGGTAACTTTAGAATACTAATTTTTCACTTACCCACTCCAAAAATTGCTCGACCTGAAAAAATAGAAATCAATCAATCGATCAACATATCCACCTTTCAAATGTTAGAAAAAGAGCTGGGGCATTACATGTCTTGAAAGGTGTTTTCTAATCAGGTATTGTAGGTTGAGCTGCTGAATCTAAAATCATATGTTCTTATCATTGAGAAATTTGTCTATCTATCAGTGCTTTTCTTTTGTTGACCAAAAAAAAAAACATGTTTATTATATAGAGAAAAAGATGGTTGTCTTTCATTTATCACAAAAAAAAAATATGTTTGTTTCCATTAATAGTAGCACTTGTAAATTAATGACATTGCTTTAGCTAATAAAAAATAGTTGGAATAGTGTGTTGATGTTGGAGTTTGACCACTGGGGTTCTACCATAGAGAAAGCAAAGCGGAGCAAAGGTAGTCGCATGGAGTTTGATGTGGGCCAAGGACCATGGTTGGAACAAGAATGGATGAAGATTGAGGAGGGTTGAGGAAGATAGAGAGAGGTAATTTTTTCTATTTATCTATTCAAATAACTCAAATCATCTTGAATAGAGAAAACATAACAAACACATGACAAATATAGCAACTCAAAGTTAATTCTAACACATCTCCCACTATCTTAACTCATTACATCCAATTTATTAAAACAATTACTACATAACTACTTTACCATAACATTGGCCCATTCTTCTAAAAAAAAACCTTATCCTTCAGGTGAAAACCAAGAATTCCTCAGCATTTGCTATCAAACAAAGAAATTAGGGTGGTTGACAATGATGCCCCACGGAGAAGCGAGCATCTCAGTTGAAACAGAGTCCGTTCTCTCGCCTTGCCACCATTTCTACTAGTGACAAACGTTTGATGGGAAGTGACAGTGGCCGATTACTACTTTGATTCTGAGGAGATGAAGTAGGAGCAATTTATGAAAATGAAGATGGTATGGGTTTGAGCTTTGCTACATTACACTTATCTTCGAAAAGCTTAGCCATACCCATTGCCTCGTGCAGGTTGTAGGGCTTCAACAAATGTAATTCACACTAAACGTCATCCCAAAGGCCTGAAAGAAAACAATTAAGGAGATTTTCATGGCTTAAACTAGTGATTCCAATGGATAGCTCACAAAATCAGTAAGATATTCCGTCACTGACGATCATTGTCTCAGTTTGTACAACTGAGCCTTGTGGTTGATAAATGATGAAGGACTTAACGAATGCCTCCAAATTTGAGAGTTGGCCTATTTTTTGTCAAGAAGAACGAAACCCCTAATGGGCCCGCTAAACTAAGACAGGGGCGTGCGCATGCCTCGACTGCGGCCTGTGGGGCCGCGCACACATGGACGCTGGTACCACCCACAGTTCATGCTCACAATTTTTAGACATGCACCATCACCCCGAGGATTCGAACTCTCGCCACTTGCGAAGCGTCCTCACGGGGGACCCAAATGCCAATTGACCCAAAGGCCGTTGACAGTTGGCCTATTAAGTGCATCTAATGGAACCACTGGAGTGTCGATCCATTCATGTAGAGTGTTGTTGGATAGTCATGCTTGGGGAGTCCCACTTGTGGAGGATAGTAGCTTGGTGAGATAATTCTTCGGAGAGAACTGAAGCATGCATAGTTGGCCAACTATTCATAGATGGAGGTGAGTTGCTCATCTGATGCCCGAGTATGGGTCCTCATTTCTTTGATCATGGGCAGCCAAATATGATGTGAGCTAAGGATTATGGTCAAGCAACAGTGGATAAAAAAAGAAAATTGAGGAAGAGAGAGAGAGAGATAACAAGAGATGGGAAAAAAAATGAGCAAATGATTCTTCTTCTTATCTATTCAAATAACTCAAATCACCATAAATAAAGAAAACATAAGAAACATATATATAACAAACATAGCAACCCGAAACTCCCACTATCTTAACTCATTATATCCACTTTATTAAAACCATTACTAAATAACTACTTTGGCGTAACTGAGTTCCACCACTGCCACTGGCGTTGGTGTCACCGCTTCTAGAAAGGATTTGATCAGATTAGGGTGAGAATTCACTGGTTGAAGGATGAAGGAGATAGAAAGTATTAGGGAAAAAAGATAGAAGAGGCATTTTAAATGGGGCAATGGCCATTCCCCTGTCTAGGAAAACATGAATACATACCCTTGCAAGGGTATTCATTACTTCATCACTCCATATGATAGTTGTGCGCCTTGGGAGCGAACCATTACTATAATCCAAACACTTCCTAAAAACCAAGATGTTGTAGAATTAATCCTTTATTTTTAAGGGGAAAATTCCATCTACTCATTTTAATAATCCTTACATATTTATTAAGAAATTAAATGTAGATTTAAGTTAAAATGTGGATTTGAAAGGGAATAGCAAGCGTAACCTCTCTCATTTCATACATATTTTTGCTAATTATAATTTGTATAATGTTTAGTGTTTCTCATCTTACATTATCAAATTCCATTCTCTTAAAAGTCATCATCATCCTTTCTCCTAATACTCCTTTCATGCATTGATTTATAAACCATGCTTTTAAAACTCGTGTATATTACAAGCTGCAAAATACAATAAAATAAAACAAAAAACAAAACAAAGGTAAACTAAAAAGACAAAAAAAAAAAAAAAAAAAGAGAAAAAAACAAAAGCAAACACAACAAAACTAGCATGCTAGCTAATGATCGGAAGACTTGAACAATAAAACAGTAACAAAAACATCATTAACTGAGTTCTAATGATGATGATGATGATGATGATGATGATGATGATGATGATAAGAGCAGCCACTGAGAGAAGCTCTGAAGAGTATTCATATCAGCTCTATAATGCTTCTGAGTGAACTCTCTAAGCTCCGCCCAATTGAAGTCAGGATACTTCCTCAGCCCCTCGACGGTGACCGGAGGTGGCCGGACCACCTTATCTTCTTGCGGACAAAGAAAGAAAGCCAGTGACTTCCGAGCTCGGTGCCGGTTCACCACTGCTCTATGTAAACAACTCTTGTACATCCCATTAGACAAAGCCTATATACAATAAATGAAATCATGACTTCATGAGCCACCACCACTAGGACCACTACTGATAAATAATTCTTGCAATGTAAAAGGACTCCAATGAATAGAAATCAATATAGACCACCCTGATAATAAACATACAACTAAAGACACGACCGAGAGATGCATGGGACCCTTCCTTAAGATCTCACAACCATGCATGCAGACAAACGAATCCTCAACCAAACAAAATAAATCACTCCATTTTTATCCCCACCCCCTCTTCTTCTTACAAAATGGATAGTTATAAATATTATGAAATCAAGCAAAATTTACGCATATATATATGTTTGTATATCTATATATACCATGAAGGTGTCCCCGATGTTAATGACGAGAGCGTCGGGCACTGGAGGCACGGCTTTCCATTGATCGTTGGCGAAGACTTGGAGGCCGCCGACGTGGTCTTGCTGGAGAATGGTGAGGGAGGTTGGGTCACAGTGTGGGCCGGTGCCGAGAACCAGCTCCGGCTCTTGACATGGTGGATAGTAGTTGCATCTCATTATTGAGTCACTGTTTTTGAAGAAATCTCTGAAATACATCCTCTCCACCCCTAAACTTATGGCCAAAAGCTCCATTATAGCAAGTGCTAGCTTCTCCATCTCTTCGCAATATTTTTGGTACACCAACCTGAATATATATATATATATTAATAGAAATTATAATAGCTTTGATACCAAATGTACTTGCATGAGATAATAATTTATTTGTTATACCCGAATTGCTGGAAATCATTGCCGAAATTGGAAGTGAAGTAATCTAAGACGACGGGATTGGAATTGGAGATGGTAGAGTTGTGGTAGCGAAAGGACAAGGTCTCTTTCCATGGGAGCTTGGAGGAGAAGCGGTCGGCGTGAGCACCGGCATAACCCCACAAGGTACCCGGTTTTCGGTGTGCATGGAGCTTGTGACTGAGAGGAAGGGAGAAGAAGTCATCCAACAAGTTGAGAGCTTGATGAGAAAGAGAAAGATCGACGCCGTGATTGATGACTTGGAAAAATCCATGAGACCGGCACGCGGTGTCGATGAGCTTAGCGGCAGTGTAGGTGGAGTCATGATGACCGGAGAAGAAGCCCTGGAGGTCTATTAATGGAGCTTGGAGGTCTTGTAAAGAGTTTGGACGTTCAGTTTGGGGCCATATGAATTCTTTCTTGATTTTGGGTTGGGTTTGAAGGATTGATGGGTCAAAGATGATGACTTCTTGAGGGGAAAGCAGGATGGAGGTTGAGTCCATGAGAAGAAGAATTAAAGAAGAAGAAGAAGAATGGGATCGAGAGAGTTGTATGTGAGAGGGGTGATGGATGGGGGAGTATATATGTATAGGGGGGAAGATCTAGGAAGTAGAAGACAAAATGAAACAAGGTTTAAGGGAAAGGGTTGCATGGATACATTGGATGGATTATGGATTAAGTTAAAAGAGAGGGAGGACTTTGAGGAATATAGGAATAGGCGGTTCCATAGGACCGGAATTAATGAATGTTTAACTTATTCTTGAGGTTTTCTAATTAATCTTCATGTCATGCATGCAATCTCTCTTGTTCTCTTGTGACTCTGTCTCTTTGTGTGTGTGTGGTAAGAACACTTGAATTAAGAGTAGATGAAGATAGAACTGTGAGTTTCAAGGAATGTTACTTATGATATTGGGATAAGTTTTTACTAATTCCAAGAGATTGGGATAAGGATTCAAATAATGTCCTAAAAGGGTGGGTAAGGGGCATGATATTGGGATGAAATAAAAGTACATTATAGTTCAATTAGCTATTGGTTATTTTTTTAAATTTTTTATTTTTTGAGAAAATGGGAAATTATATATATATATATATATAACCCTAGCCCTTAGGTTTGGATAGAAATAAAATACTACTCATCTAATATAATTATATAGGAATAATTTTACTCGCATTGTAATATATATTTATTCAATATATTTTAATATTAAATTTAATATATTTTTTTTATAAAATATAAATAAACTACATTAGGGATGCGCATAAGAAAAAAATTAATCTCTCGACACATTTGTGTTTCTACCATGTGTAAGCGAGTGTTCTAATTTGTCTCCTCATCAAAACACAAATACCTTATACTATATACGCTAATAAGATAAATTTTATTTTTTTTTATTGTTACCTTTTTAAAGACATTTTTTTTTATAACTTAAATTGAAGCGGATTTAGAGTCACGTGAGGGTTTAGACTTGGGTGTAAAGGAGGGGAATAAAAAATAAACTAAAATGACAATAAAATTATCCTAAATTGATAATATTGAATTTATATTTATTTTTATCAGAATATCTGGATATTTATCTCAAAATAAGTAGCTTGTCCGGTTCTTTCTTCTTATTTTCAT
This sequence comes from Dioscorea dumetorum, assembly GCA_902712375.1. Lineage (NCBI taxonomy): Eukaryota > Viridiplantae > Streptophyta > Magnoliopsida > Dioscoreales > Dioscoreaceae > Dioscorea > Dioscorea dumetorum. The sequence continues at coordinate 2,361,313 of CACTHL010000245.1, forward strand.
CCACATGTTTTTTAAGGAGGATGCAAACAATACAACGGGATAAGAGACTTGATTAAAATGTGTATAAAGTTTTATTCACTCACTGCGTATTGAATTTGTATTTTTTTTTCTTATTAATGTATTTAGACGTTTAATTATACACTGATAAGTGGACTATCCCCATCTTGCTCAACATTTTCAACCACATAAGAATTCAAATAAAACTATCAATGTCTGTATACAGATTGAAAGGGACGGGGATGAAAGTATAGATTAAAATGTAATAAAATTATTATTATATTTTATTTTTTGATAAAATAAATAAACAACTTTCATTGATAAAAAAAAAGTAAAAAAAAAAAAACAAGAGAGGGACAATAAAAACAAAATAGAATAAAAGCACTGGTACTACAACATAATCCACTAGAGATGAACCAAAATATAGAAAAAAAAAATATTAACTCCCAAAGGAACACAAGAGTGAAGGCTTACATACATTGGACTAAAATACACAAAAAGACATCGACTCTTTGAGAAAGGAGAGCGAAGGTTTTCCTATGTTAGACTAAAAACACAACTAAAAAACATTAACTCTGCAAGTAATAAAAGTATAAAAGTATAAATTAAAATGTAATAAAATTATCTCTACTCAATTGTATTGAATTTATATTTATCTTGAAATAAATAAATTATTCCTTTCCACAAGCACTAGTATTGCAAAAATTAGCCAATCAGATTTGTTAGAAAATATACTACATAATATACTGATATAATATCTAACAAAAATAATGATCTAAAAACAGCCTCTATAAAAAAAAAAAATAAAAAAAAATAAAATAAAAAAAATAATAATAATAATAAAATGCACACTGACTCTCTCATAATCAATCTTTCAATTATAAATATAATACAGACATGCACAGTTGGGTGTTTCCAAGGACTTCAAACAGATTAAATTTTCAGCTTGGATGTGAGGTCAATTTCAAGCCATGTCTTTCTTCAGCCACTTAAAAAGAGAGTGTACATAAGAAAAAACATGCATATTCACAATATTTTAACCAATGCTTATTCCCAATGATTAAAATGAACAAGATTTGCAAGAAGAGGAGTGAGTGGCCATTTGAATATAATTCTACTGACTGTGTCTATTCTTGGGTCATCCAAAATAAATAAAACTCCAATTCTGTCCTCTTTCTCTTTTATTAATTGCATATGTTTCCAAACTCCAGTGGCTAGAATAAGGCTTTGCTCTAAGTTCCCTTTCATCCCACTTAGATTTGATGTATAATGGTCCTGCAAATTTTAACCATCTCTCCTCCACAAATTAGCATACTTCCAAGGACCTACAAAGAAAAGAAACAGATAAAAAAAGGGTAGCAAGGTTTACATGTATTTATTTATTTATTTTATATGTATAAAAAAGATCCCAATCACCTTTGTCTGGATTGATGTGTGTGGCCTCTGGCAACACCCTCTGTTGGACTAGTTTCAACAAAAATCCCAATCTTCTCCACCATCCAAATCTCCATAACATAAAACCAGGCTAAAGGCCAATCTTTCTACCATATTCAGCTTCCCAAGATCTAGTAATGTTCATACCTGCAATTAGCAACAACAAAACAAAGTTAATGGTTTGCAGCTGTTAACCATGGCATTACACTGAATGCATATTTATGGAGTTCATGAGATGAGTGTGTCTGGTTTTGTGAAAAGGCTCCATGGCCTTTCCATTTCAAAAGTTAAAAAAAAAAAAAAAAGGATGGAAAAGAAAATGAGAATGGGTTCCATGGCTGCATTTGGGCAGCAGGAGCTGTGTTTTTTATTTTTAACTGAGGTATGATGGGGACAGATCTTGTGGTGGGAGCCCACCACAAAGGGCATGTTGTTGGATGGGTCCCACATCTCAGTTCAACCAATCAGGTTCACTGGCAGGAATTGGCTTCATATGTGCCCTAATTCCCACCACATTTCCTCTCAGATTTCTTCAATTTTCCTTCTTGCATATCAATCTGGGCTGTCTAAATAGAATTTGAGCTTGTCTGTAAGATCCTTAAATAGTTAGCTTTCCCTTGGACACACCATTCCTTGTGTGTGTATGTGTGTATTTGTGTCTGTTTTTGCAAGGAATATCAATGTAAAAACAAACAACAATATATATATATCTATCTAGGAAGCAAACTTCACAAACAAAAGTTGGGTTCCTCATCTCTTCATGCACATCAATCTCTGTAGAGATTTGAGTTTGTAAAGTGAAAAATAATGCATTATTTCTGAATCAAAAGTGATGGTTGGTCTTGCCCTGGAACAAATAACTTTTCTTCTTTGTAATCAATGGCATGTCTGCAGCTATGTTTTCACATACTAAAAAGCCTTGATTTGCCAATCAGAAATCAGATGCAGTCTTTTGCTTTTATTTGTTCCGAAGTACAGGTTTTGATGAGAGACCAAGCCTTGTCCTTCTGATATTCTCAAACCCTAATTAACACTTCCTTTCTTAGTTTGATGTATGAAATTACTTTTTTTATTTTAGTTCTTCCACCAAGTTGTTCTGGGGTCCCATTCTGTGGTTTTTTGTCGGCCAAGCACTTGTCTCATTTCTTGGATTTTTGTTTTGCAGGTGCATTTATGATTTGTACTAACTAAAGAGCCTACAAAATGTGCTTTGATGAATTTTGTCCAATTCTACATTTGACTTAATGTCTTTCAAGGACTAGAGTGGGAGGAATAATCCAAACTCAGTACTTCTTTCTAGCTTGAATGCAAGCGACCTTAAACCAAATGATTGGATAACTAGGTTTCATAAAACTCAATATACTGTTTGAATGACATGTTACAGTATTTAACCACCAAATCTATAACTACCAAACATTGAAAAAAATATAAGAAAAAAAAAAAAAAAAAAAACTCATGCTCAGACTAGACCCTGACCTATGCTCCTACCACCTTTGCCTAGTGTTCTAAATAATAATTATAATTGTGATTGATGTGAGATAAAGCAACTGTCATGTATGTCCGACAAGGTTGTCACAAAACAAATAACTAGAGATAAACAGATATATATACATATTCACAGATCAAAATAAATATAAGAATGTACAAAGTAACAACTTAGATACACATATATGTACAAAGTAAAAGACATCCATGCATGCGCACACACACAGAAGGAGGGTCGTCCGGTGAAGTAGAGCCGGACTACAATGGAATAGGATGAAGACAAAAAGGAGGGACATAGAAATAGATGTCCCCACAAGCCAAGAGCCAGTATAGTCCATTAACATGCATAAGACGGAAGTGTTCACGTGAGAATTAAGAAGCATGCTCTACTAGTAAAAGGATTTGGGGGGGACACAATATTCTTTTGCCTTTCCCAAAAATTAATATCTTCTTTTGGGCTAAAACTATCAATACACCTCGGTTGTTATTTTTAACTTCTTGAACTCACTTACAAACTTGTTCTTCTTGACCATTTTATTCAATATAACCATGGATGTGGCAAAGCACATACCATATTAATGAACATTTTTACATTTTGGAGACCAAAACAAAACAATGACTCAACCTTTGGGTGGTAATTGGTTGGTTGGAGTTTGATTATATTCTTTTCATACGACAGGCTCCAGGGACTCTGTTGCCTTTCCCTGTGCCTTGAGAAGGGAAGCTTGCCAGTTTTTGTACGGCATGCTAAACTTCTCATGGCCTACAATTTCTTGTCTTAATTTCCCTCTCCCATTTGGTCTTTTGTGGCTGACATTTGGCAACAATGAATGAACCCCAATAGCCACTGAAATTCTACTGATATTTAACCTAAGAGTTTAAGTTGATAGGGGAAAGAAATGCTTTAATCCAACCAAAGCTTAAATAACTAAATAAATATTAGAGGTGAGACCTAGATTTATATATTGAGGTTGTTTAGGACCTATTATTAATGAGGAAGATATCTAAATACTAATTATGCATGATAAGCAGGGTAGCAAAGCCAACCAGGAATCTAGAATAATATAAATCAGATCCAAAATCACATCAGAAACTGCAGGTTTGGCTTCGTTACCCCAGCGGATTTACTATCTTTTTCAGATGATAGCACCAATCCACATGAGAACTCAGCAGTTAGCACACTCCCCCATGAGGTGCAATCATACAATACATCAAACACAAACTCGCATGTCTGAGGCGCTAACTTCTACGCATTTTGGTTTATTCAATCCGGCTATATCTTCTACTCGCTTCTAAATGCAAGTTCACAGCATCATTATCCTAAATCAGGAGTTTTAAATGTAATAAAAGTATAAATTGAAACCACATATTGTAAGCATAAGTTCAACCAATAGATGAAAGACATAATCAGCTTAAATCAAATACTACAAGTGAGAACTTTATACTTTCCAATGTGACTGACTATACATGATTCTCCTGAAAATAAATACATGAAAAGGGGCCTGCTAACAAGAGAATCAGAGTAGTGATCCAAAAGAAGGTGCCTACCAAGTTTAGGTAAGAACCAAAGAGTGTTAATTGTCCTTATTAAGTCCCACTACAGAAGACCAGAGAACGAAGCAGATAGAATCCCTGAGTATCTAATGCGGGACAAACAATAATATTTACTCATTAGGCCCCGCAGAAAAGAACAAAATGGTTTCCAAATCCCTCCCCACATGGAGTATTTAGCGTTCCATCCATCCACCCGTCAAATCACATCAGCCATATCAATACACCTTCCGCAAAAAAGATAGGTAGAAAAGATCACTGTTTTCTTGTGTGAAAAAATGGGTAGATCTCCTAGGAAGACGCTGTAAACTTTAAGGATTTGGCCAAGTTCAACTTTTTTGAGGGACTACTGTGTGAGCTCAGCTGTCTTGGCTCTGATCTGTGTCTTTTGGTCACTTGTCTATCCTTTTGTCATGGCTTGAATGACGGTACCAAACTGGTACAAACTTTGAGGGCCACATAAATATAATTTTAAGGCAATATAAGCATACATCATGTATGTTTACTTGAGTAAAATATTTTTATTATGAAGAACGTAGTTTTGTTAATATTACCAACTTTAATTTGGTAATGTCCAAACCCCATAACCATTTCCCTAATTAAAACTTTTGGTACTGCCAGTAGATTCAGTAGCGACTTACATCAAAACTTTTAAATTATCAAAAGAATGTAGTAGAATCTTGAGGATGACCACTCTCCCGCAGCAAAGACAATTAGGTCTTTTGGTGGCCAAATATCACATTCTATAATACCTTTTTATCTTAATAAAAATGGATAGACCATCAAAAGACAGTACAAAGCATACATAACACTTTCAAATACCAAGAAATAGAATCTATAGGTTTGGCAACTCTGTAGTGTTTTCCAATGCTTAATTTTTTTGCATAAGCCATTTATAAAATAGTCCTATCATTTGACAAAGTCCTAATGTGCATATCTCTCTTGACAGACTGACATACATAAATACATGTATATAACCATACCATCAAACACTAGCATTAAATTAGTCATGATCATAGTAACTTTAGATTTATCTGACTTCTATTATTCTATACTTAATTGTGATGCATAACTAAGCAGGAAAAAAATGCAAGCCTATAATGCAATTTCAGAGTTTCGAAATGACATGCAAATGATAAATTTTTTAGCGCAACAATTTATTGAAGGCTAATTACAGGATTTTAAGGGATGTATGTCTAAATTCTCTAATAAAACAATGCTTACCCAGACTTACACAGTTCATACGGCAACCACACTGTCCTCCATATGCAAAGCAAACACTCATTTTAATTGGAATATGCAAGTCTGATCTCCCAGTGCAATGATTTACCCATGTCCTCTACCTCCCTTGTGGCCTCCACATTGTCCCTTACCACAAGGCTCTCTTCTGTTTTTAATATCCTGTCCAACTCTGCAATTACTGCTGATAATTTACACCTGCATAAGGTTTGCTATAAGTTCACGCAATAGATTCTAATATGAAAAACCAACCACAATGTGTTCCAGTATCATGTATTCTCTGAACAAAAAACATTGCCTGCAAGAGTACTACAAAATCTTTTACCATCCTCTCAATGGAAATGACAACTTATGAACATGGAGAACATGACACAATGTGTGACAACTTGAATATGATTCAACACGTGACAGGTAGAAAATAGGATTTGTCTGCCATTAATTTCATGGAGTCTTAGAGAAACAGAATTTGGAGGCTAACCTTCTTGGGCTTTGAGAATAAAATGATTTGCAAGGGGGAGATCATATGTTCTTGGGTAGGAGTTGAATGATTCATACCATCACAGTACATCATCCCAAAGAGCCCACGCCCATGTATGATAGAAGTGTCCGGTGAATCAATTAAGACTATACCCACAACTTCACATCCTGCAAAGTGGCTGCAAACAAAAGAAATAACCGTAAGGCAAAATTTAGAATTGATTCATTGACAGCATGAAAACCCTGGATGGCAACAGTAATTCATCATCAAAGAAGACAAGAGCAATGGAATGAATTTACTATTAGAAACAGAATTCATCAGTACTTCGTAAAATTATAACACCATTGATCATCATCTGGTCCATATCAGGCAGAAGTTGCAAATATGTGGAGGGAAATGATAAATGAAGGCCCATGGTTCAGAAACAAGACAAGTTTTTCTTACCCCCACATACAGCACTCATGTCTATCACATTTCTCACTGTGGACCAATTTATTCACGCTCCATTTGGATGGACTCATTCACAATATGCTTCCAATGTCCATAACCAGCTTGAAAGGCTTCTGGGGCGGGTTTACCAAAGATACCAACTTGAAAGCTGTTTATCAGATATGGTGTTCCTTCAACCTTAGAGGCCATTTCTCTGGCCACCATGACCCTCTCAGGGAGCTATCTATAGGTGAATACGAACATCAGAGCAAGACAGTCAACTGAAAGTATAACGAAAACAAGTGAAGGATGTGATATCACAAGGATAAACTCACCAGGGTGCATTTGTATCATCAGATTATACACAGAAAGGAGGATTGATTTCTGTCCTTTTGGCATAACATTGATTATAAGAAGGCTTTCGAAGATTGATACACCCACTTGGTTTAGCTAATCTTTGGCTTTCCGAGCACAAGGACTTTCTTAGTCCAAACATGGCTGCATGTATTTTTCAGGATTATCAGGTATATAAGTAGGTATCATGTTGCATGAGCAAGTACACAATAGCTCCATACATTATGAGACAAGCAACTCCAGTGTAACTATTTCAGATGACAGCATCTTCCAGAGTTGCAGCCTAGATAAACCAACCTCCGGGTCGTAACAAGCTGTTCACCTCCAATAAAAGCGTCCCATATGAAGTTTGTCACCTCAACATATATGTGAACTCTACACAAAGTCAAGAATTGCGAATTTTGGAAGAATACCTTCAATTTCCCTTTGGATCATACATATCACACAGTGAAAAACATCAAAAACTGATGCAGAGAAACAAAGTCTCTTGGTGCCATTACAGCTAGAATAGCTGGAATTCCTAAGTGCAAAATTGAACTTGTGCTAAATCTTTCATTTTGGCAGCCAATTACATGGTTAGCGCATTTTGGTGAAAGAGGTAAGCTCCAGAGTTGGCAAGTGGTAACTCCACAGCCATTTCAAAGTAAACTCAGCTTTGCTTTACCCATGCAATTGCAGGTGACGGCTGAAAGATTTAGCTTGCATAGAGTCATCAAACCAAATGAGATGCCATCACTGCCTGTATTAATATCACGATAAAATTGATGAATAAACAAAAAGAAAAATTTCTGCCAAAATGGCATGTATCTGAAAGCATTCAACAGCAATACAGAGACATTGTCTGAGTTGCAAGAGAGATCAAATTGGTTCTTTGAGCTGTATAATTCTATTGCAGGCGCTTGCTGTGCTAGAGGATTAACTCCCTGGATAAGAATGCCATGCAATTTTCATCCTAGATCATAAAAACTGATAGATGAATCAAGCAAAACAACAATGACTAACCTACAAGAACACCGTCAGATACGCAGAAATTCAAGAAAAAACACATAATAGTTTCATAAAGTCTAGGATAAGGAAAGGAAACGCCACCATCAATAAGGAATGAAAGTGAACATGATAGGAAAGCAGCAAAGCTGCAGTTCACTGGAAAGTGGAAGTTTACAAGTCAACCTCCTGAATGATTCACCACAATGAAAGGTGGGATAAAATCAGGAGACTTTCACCCAATTCTGGTGCCCCTTTGCCAATGCAAGCATGATATGAGGAACACTCTAGAATAGCTGCAGTAGATGAAGCATTGAAAGCAATGAAGGATAAGGATTGCGCTAAGAACAGACAAATTCTCTATCATTCAAAACAATCAATAGTGAAGACAAATTCACTAGCTACCCATGGACTTAATTTGCATACCCTTTGTCTTTTCCATCATGGCAAGGATCTTCCAAGATGGATAATGAAGACTTTTTCAAGTTTTGGTTTTTTAGTTCCCTAATGTTTTGTATTTTATTTTCTCTCTGAACTTTTTCTGTCTTGTTTTCTTTAGTTGTTTTGGCAGTTTTAATAAATTAGCCCTTTTAAGGGTTCTTTTCCTCAAAAAAAAAACAATCAATAGTGCCTTGTCCCTGCTTTTGGGGGGTCTTTAGGCCAATGCCTCTCTCTATGCTCATAGTGGGCGGTCCTCACCAGCTTACTGATTGCTTCTCATAATCTAGACAAGGTAATCTTCACCATGATTGGCATTGCAAAGCTTCCAATGGCGCCGGTTTTCTAATGATACTGCCCCTTCCTTCTCATTGTTCACCTCAGCAGCTTGTAAAGACCATGTCCCATTCCCAGTGTTCTTCTCATTGGGAAGCTCCATAGTGTCAGGAAACACTTGATCCTTTGCATGGCTCAGTTTTATTCTCATCAGAACCTTTTTACTGCCCAATAGTCTTGGTTTTGCTCCACCACCTCCTGCAGATGTTGAACTCTCATGCCTTAATGATTCTTGTCTTCATCCTTACTGCTTCCATCTCAACAATTGTATGGTTGGCCGCTATTATCATTCTTACTCTATCCACCTTCAACCTTCCTATTTGCATCATACTAAAAGTCAATCTTTGATACACCATCCCACCCACATTTGAAATCCTCACCAGAATCCGCGTGTCCTCAAAAGGCTTCAAGATTACCATCCATACTCCAATCAAACGAATCGCAAAAACTACAACGATAGCCATCATCAAACAGTAAGACAATGACTTTGCCATTTTACGATATTTTAACTACTCTACCTAGAAAAAGATGTACTGTGTTTAACGCATCAGAGAATAAGCACCAAATTCTAACACTCCTACTCTGATGTCAATTCCTAATCTCATTCAGATCAATGACCAAAAACAAGTGATATAACAGAGCATTATCAGAAAGACAATGATAAATTCAACCTTTTGTTTACAAAAGGAATATGAAAATGATCAATTTTTACTTCGAAAGAATAATTCGGGCAAAATAAAATTTAAATTAGAACAAATTTTCCATGTTCTCCTAGACGATCCTAGCACAACGTCTCTGAGAAATTAGATCCAAAACGAATTGGCATGAAACAGCAATTAAACCCTAAACAAGAGTAAGAAAAAATGAATCTACAGAAACAACCAGAGATCGCATCATTGAAAAAAAAAAAGAAACAAAATCAAATCAGACTATCAAAAGAATGGCAAAATTCATCGAACGAGCCACACAATGTCCAAAAACTAAATAAAAAAAAATCGGATGAAAAGCGATATAAATTCACAATCATCGAGTCCATACCTTTGTTAGCACACCTTCAGATCGGCAGAAAGAGAGAGAGAGGGAGAGCAGAGGAGCTCCATGGCCGGGGCGCGCAACATAAATTTTTCTCTTTTTCTTTCTTTAAAAATTTTAAATTTCCAAATTATAAATAATTATTGTATGATGTACCCTTTGTTTTATTAATGAAGGTGGTTAATCCTATTTTTTTAAAAAGGGGAAATTTTTTCATTTTTTATTTTTTTTGTAATTTAATAATTCGTAATCATATGATATACCTACATATGACATAACACAATTAACTTAAATTAGGTAGTAAATATTGTTTTAAAATGAAAATTTTCGTTTATTGAGCATGTGATTTAGATTGTGCTCATTATTAGCCAAATGAGCTTGAGTGAATCAATATTTTATATTTATATATAACACAAAAACTTGATTTTTTATGCCGCTAAATAGAAGAAAATTTTCTCTTATTTAATGATAACTGTTAATTTTATTTATAGTGCCATTAAGGAAATATTTCTTAAAATATTTAGTACCCGAACATGTCAATTTGGAGGTTTTATTTATTACTAATTTTGAATTTTTTTTTTTCAAATATGATCTGCTATTTCTACATATGGTGAAGATCGAATACATGATTAAAAAAAAAAAATCAAATTTAGATGAATAGAAGATCAAGTTGGAGAATTAGAAGATTTTGAAAAACCTTGAATGAAAGATCAAATTTGGGAATTTGAAGATTGTAAAGATTAAATTTATATAACTTTGAGATCAAGTTTTGTTGAAGATTTGAAAATCTTTGGAAGATTGTTTAATTCTATCTTTAATACGGTAAAGAGGCCCCGTGAGAAAATAAACTAGTTGTTGATAGGTTGATTTGACTCAAACTTGACATCATCAGGAGAGTTAAAGGGGCTTCGAGGTCGAGTTGCAATAGAAGTTGGAAATCATTTAAAGTCACTAAAGACGGTCATATTGCAAGCCTAATTACAATTAGAGATGCAACAGTTAAATATGAAATTAGTCCAACTCATTTAAAGTAAAGTCTATATTTAGAATATGGAGATGTTTATATAAGACGATATTCTGAAGATTGATGAGTCAACATGACCTAAGTGCGTGATTAAAAAAATGAGCATCGGACAATTTAAAATTGGTATTTGTATACTTTTTTTTTAGGATGAGTTACAGTATTGTACTCATATTTATTCCCTTATTTTAGTGGATTTTATCTTCAAATTTGCCCCTCGTTGATAAAGTTGAATTGGGTTACCATTTCATGTGCCTTATTTAAGTGTATGCTTCCAAGGAATTTTGATTGATTTTTCACCTACAAACATCCAGCAGAGCAGAACAAACATATTAAAATCACTTCTAGAATATTGAAATATTTATTCTGAGTTTATAGAATAAATAAAATAGTATTATGTATGAGGTAACAAATTGAAGACCAATCAAGTTGAAAAAAAGAGAAAAAGAAAAAAAAAATCACAGAAAAATTTAATAAAATACTTTGAAAAATTAAAAAAATGAATTAAAGTACGTATAATAATCATTTTGAACAAATTGAAGACCAATCAAGTGCTCTACATGGATGACCAATCTCCAAAAATCTGCCTGGAAATTTCATCTTGATTTCAACGAAGCTCTCATTCTTGATATCTTTATGTTTGGCTACCCTCCCATTTAAAGGAAAACTTGGAAGCTTAATATGAATTATAAAAAAAATAAAAAAAATTGGAAGTGTATGCACATAGAAAAATAATAATAAAATTTATGTTCACAAATTTCACGAGACACCAATAATTTTTTGATCTATTGATATTAGATTTTTTACATAAGATGTTTGTTTCGGAGAAAACTTAAAATTGAATCCAAAATCTATACAAATAAAATATAGATGTTTGTTGAGCTTACTCCTATCATCTATTTATTAAAAAAAAAATCATGAGAAATAAAACATTTTTTTTTTTAATTCAACAGCATTCTCCTCTTGTCACTTGTTTTCACAGTTAATGTCAACTAAAATGACTGACCATTCAAGAAGTACCTACTGGTTATAAGACAAATCATTGATCAACTTGATTTATTATTATTATTATTATTATTATTATTATTATTTTATTATTTTTTTTCCATCATCATCCTCGCCTTTTCCTACCCAGTTCTACAATGATAATATTCTGTCACTTTATAGCAATTTACATATTCCAAAACATATGCCTGCCCTCAGCTGACAATAACTCTAAAAATTAACCTAATGTTGGCAAGAGATCAGGCCATCCATGGAGGGATATGATTGCATGGATTTCAAATGGGCGAATATATATATATATTGAAAGATACCATTAATTATATAATAAATTAACTAACCAAAGAGCTTGTAGCTCAGCGGTACCTCGGGTCCCCTTGTGAGAGGAGACGTGAGTTCAATCTCCCTGAACCACCTTCTCCCGTTCCAAGAGGGTGAGGACGTTGTAGACAATCCCCCCGTGTACACCCCTGAGAGTTGACGGTTGTCTCAAAAAAAAAAAATAATAATAAATTAACTATAATTACTAATGAAATTATAAATATTCGTATTGAAAAATACTGAATAAAATTTTAAATAATTTTAAATAATATAATGATCTCTCTTACTGAACACAGTTTATCCATTGTATTACAAAAAAAAAAAAGGATTAATTCATAGTGTTAGACTGGTTTAGTTTTAACCATAATTAAAACCACCAATATCTTTCCAGATAATGAACGATCAATATAGATACGTGACAAAACCTTATCTCGAGGCATGATGTGCGGTGGATGATGGAGATCAATCGCGGACACGTATCCTGATGCACTACTTTTGGAAAAAGCCCCTCGAAGTTTGTTGTAATTTGGTAAGAAGGGATTAAAAAACACTTTTTTTTTTCTTTTCTTTTTCTCCACCCTGATCCGTCCCACTTCCACAGTCGCACTTTCTCCTGCCAGGGGGTCTGGAACTCGCCACAACGTTTCCCATGCTTCGACGATGAGTCTCAGCATCGTCTCCACGGATATCTTCTTCAATTCAATTCGATTCGTTCATCCAAAGCTCTGCGCTTTCCGATGATCCCACTCTCTTTGGTGATCCTTTGCTCCTCTGCGAATCTCATCCTTTGCTTTTATTCAAAGTTTTTTTTTTTGTTTTTTGAATTTATTCTCTGTTTGTTGATTGATTCTCATGCTTTAGTTTATTTTGTGTGATTTGTTTTTGGGATGAATTAATTGATGTGATTTCATGTCGTTTGATTGTGCTTGGTTTGGGCTTTGAGGACCGTTTCATGGTTTTTGTTTTTTTTAATGAATAAATGATGTTGAGGGATGGTGCTTGATTAGAGAAATCTTAGTTAGTGGATTTTTGTTTTAATTACGATTGTCATTTCCCATGAGAATTATCTTTTTAAGTCTGTAAGTTTTCAAGAATGATGTTTGTGGTTTGCTTATGGTGTTACTCTTTTGTGGGGACAGATGAGTGTTAATGCCAATGTTCTGCACATATATTTGAATTTTGAGTCTTTGGCAATTGATTTTTTTTTTGTTTTTGGTTTTTGTTTTTGTTTTTTGTTTTGTTTTGTTTTTTTTTGGTATCAGAGGAAAAAGAGGCGAGTGTTCTAGTTGTTGATCAATAGACAAGCTTGAAGAAGGAATGTTATATTCTGCAATAGGATTTACATTTATTTGAGCTCGGAGACGATTTTAAAATGGTGAAGGAAGCAGAAACGGAGGCAGATAGTGGTAGATGTAGTAGCAGTAATTTGCAAGCATCTGACAAAGAAGAGTTAGATGGTTTTTGTGGATCAGATGTGGATTCAAATAAGGAAGGAGACATTTCGTTCTGTCGTGTGTGTCACTGTGCTGAATCAGACAGCAGAGGTGATACTGCATTAGGTTTCTTAGACATTCTCCCTCCATCGCAGGATGGGTTAGAAAAAAATGGAGATGGTGACTCAACTAATAAAGTTTCCCCCAGGTTTATTGTGAAGGATGTCATTCACACTAAGAGTAGCACAAGGGAACCTAAATTTATTGAGTTTGTGAGCCCAGAAGGGGAGGTTTTTGTTTGTAGCAATGATCTGGAATCGGGTTCCTTTCATCAGCAAGATATGCTGATCAATCTTGGGTGCTCTTGCAAAAATGAACTTGCTCTTGCACACTATGCATGCGCATTGAAGTGGTTCATTAGCCATGGATCCACAGTTTGTGAAATATGTGGAAATGTTGCCTCAAATGTTCGGCCTGCTGATTTCAAAAAGGTGATGGTATCTTTAAAGGACTATGAATCATTAAGGGATCGGACTGCTACCGGAGAAGTTACTCATACAGATGTGGAGACAAATTCAAGTGTAGATCCTGATGCTCTTGCTGCCATTCGAAGACAAAGGCTCAGTGAAATATCTTTGTGGTTCAATCCTCACAATAATACTGCTGCAGTTTCACAGGAAAGTTTTGATCAGTTGTTCAATGCTCCCTCTGAACAAATTTCTTCTGTTGAGAGTTCTGCAACTAGATGGACTTTGGAAGGTACAGGGATATTGGTAGCCACTGGTCTCCTCACATTGGTTCTTGCATGGCTAGTTGCTCCTCATGTTGGTAAGGTAAGGTTTGGTAATGCGATTATTATTGAATCTTATATGTTTCATATTCGCTATTAACTGTGAAGTAATTTAGTTTCCAGTAGACAAAAGGAGTGGTATTGGGAAGATAAGTTTTGGGTGTTCTGTTGCCTTAGAACTGCATATAAATTTCCTTTTGTTATACCGAGATAATTTATGATCTTTAACTTGAGTATTCACTGGTATGCAGAAAATCGCAATTTCAGGTCTTTATGTTCTTCTTGGATGTGTGTGTGGTCTGACAACGGTTGTCTCTCTTAGATTTGTAAGTTGATTCAATCTTTTTCCTCCGTACTTCATTCCTTTCACTGCCTTCAATTGTGTATATCACTGTCTCCTATGAAGTGTATGTCTTTCATTCTTGTTCAATTTATAAGTTACATGAGAAATGCAAGTGCTTTTTAATATTTTCTTCCAGTGTGATGCTACACATGCTTTTCTGGTCTTAACCTTGCAAGATAGACAGTTATTGAAATGAAAGTTCTCTTGATTTCTTGATGGCAGATATCTCCTCGATTCACATACGGACCAACAAGATATTGGACAATTTCTTTTGTATTGGGGTTCTTAATATTTGGGATTTGGGCAGAACGGACTCGTCACATCCGTTCTTCATGATGCTGGTGGTAAATTTTGCTGTGCCATAACGTATCATCATAAAAGACTACTTCTGAAAGCTTGTTCTGTGTGCGAGAGATTTTGTGTCTTGTGTGACCTGAATGTAAATTGTGAATGGTTTGCTAAATTTGCCACCCACACTAATAATCATTTTTATGGCCTTCAAAGTATGCAGAGTGAGCCAGCAGCATTTTAGATCGAATCATGGGATGGCAAGCTTTTTGCTCCAAAGATGAGATTTGAGCATTAAAAAGCCTTCTTACCTGCTTCTGCAATTGTGAGTTTTCAAAACATTAATTTTTTTTTTCAATGTAGTTATCAAGTCAACTATCCTAAATATAGTGTGATATATGGTAAATTTTGAAGAATTGTTTTGTTATTTCATGAGCTTGAATTATTGAATCGATGAATAAATTATCT
The DNA here is from genome assembly GCA_902712375.1 of Dioscorea dumetorum. NCBI lineage: Eukaryota > Viridiplantae > Streptophyta > Magnoliopsida > Dioscoreales > Dioscoreaceae > Dioscorea > Dioscorea dumetorum. The sequence goes on from CACTHL010000245.1 coordinate 2,376,736, forward strand.
CTGCTGTCATTTTCTCATTTCATATCCCACTGAACACTTACCCTAATACTGAATTTTGGTTTCTCATTCTTGTTTTCCTTTTTGGCAAGAGGAATCAATGAATTATGTGCAGAGTCTTCAGACATGATGAATTTGTTCTTTTTGTATTGCTAATAGTTAATTTTCACCTCTTACAATTAAACTGTTAGCTTCTATTTTAACTCTTGATCGCTGACCTCTCTCTCATACCTAATTTATATGGGAAGCCATGCAGATGCAAACCTAATTTGTTGAGCTATAGAGTGCTGATTATTTTCTTATTAATAGTGATAATAAGAAGATAACTCTTCTCTTTGGCTTACATTGTGTAGAATTACAACATTAACAACCACATTAGATAAGGCATGATGTTGAAGACAACTTATTCATGCCAAGGCCATCCTAGAAGGGCTAGTATTAGGGTTAAAATACTACCATTAATCAGATTCCTTAGGAGTGCCTGCTTCCAAGGAGTATATGGCGGGTATCTTGCCAGGGTTTCTCCTCCGAAGCCACGGGAGAGTACACCCTTCTTGTGACTAAATGCATCAAATGAAAATTTTCCATGATAAGATCCGAACCCACTCTCTCCTACTCCTCCAAATGGTAGATCTGGGTTCGCAACCTGCATAACATATTGAGACAGCATAATGAATGGGCATTAACAATGAAATGCTAGCTGGAAACATTGTCATGAAAACATTAAGATGATCAATCACCTGTAAGGTCGTGTCGTTTATGAGTATCCCCCCTGCGGAAATGGTCATCACAAACTTCTCTTCAAGCTTCTTGTTTTTGGTGAAGAGATAAGCAGAAAGCGGTTTTGGCCTGGATTTTATTATGCTGAAACTATCTTCCACCTTGTCAACCTATGCAAATATAGATGTGCTGAGGATAAATAGTTTGAGAATGCAAGGAACAATCAAAACACAGAAATGTTTTCACCGTTATGATCGGTAGCAAAGGACCAAATATTTCCTCTGTCATTATCAGTGAGTCCAGTGGAGCATCTAACAAGATTGTGGGAGCTATGAATCTGATGAAACACGAAGACGGTGCTTTACACATTCGACACTTGACTTTAAACACACTGTCTTTATATTCAGAAACATGGGATAAAAATTTTACACTTACAGTTGGTTCTCGTCCCACTGACCTCCATGGACAACATTGTCAAAGACTCGATCTTCATCTAGGAGCTGTGTTAAGCGCACAAAATGTTTGGAATTCACAATGCGAGATAGATCCTTCGATTCTTGTGGATCCTTCCCATAAAATCTTTCCAAAGTGTTTTTCAGTGCACTGACCTGGTGAACGCATAGCAATAAAAATTCAGTTTCGAAAATGCAGTGATTCATTGAACTTCGGACTTCTTACCAACTGTGGAGCAAATGATTTAGTTGTTATTATGTAATCTGGAGATACACAAGCTTGTCCATTGTTGCAACCCCACTTCCCAACAACTATTCTCTTCGCGGCAATCTGCAGAAGGATTACGGTTATTGCTCTAAACCATTGAAGAATGAATCACTGCAGTGAACTTTCAGTTACCTACCTGCAAATCACAATTAGGATCAACGACCACAGGTGATTTGCCCCCAAGTTCCAAGACCACTGGAGTTAGATTCTTTGCAGCTGCAGTCATTATAATTTTGGCGACTCTAGAATTACCTGCATATACACTAATGAGAATATCGATAGATTTTGGTTGGTTTATTTGTTTTATTTTTGATGAATTGAAGATGAATATGTGAGACATTTTTCTGAACCTGTGTAGAAAATTTTATCCCATCTCTGCTCCAAAAGTGCAGTAGTCTCATGAACAGCTCCCTCAACAACTTTGATGCAGGAGATATCCACATAATCTGGAAGAACTTTGGCAAACAATGCTGATGTTGCAGGTGCTACTTCTGATGGCTTTAGAACAACAGCATTGCCTGCTGCAATAGCTCCAATCACAGGTTCAAGAGATAGCACTGTGAAAAAAAAAATTATTACCTTAAATCTCATTTAACCATAGATAAGCCAGAAACAAATTAATTAGCTTTTAGTTTTTGCGCATATATTCTTCTTAAACTATAGTAGTTGTTCCAATCCATTGAGAAATTGTCTTATATTAAATGGTTTCCTTTCTCCCTTGCCACCCCTTGAAAATATATATATGCGCAAGTTACTGATTTATCCTTCTAACTTTTGAATTAGGAGGGGTGAATACCAGCTCTCCTACAGTGGTTGTTCCTGAAAGTTGTGAAATTAATTGCCGTAACTATATAGTACCAGAAAATCTCTGACTTCACTTTTCATGACCCCAGAATTTAAAAAAAAAAATTATAACATTTAAAACAAAACCATAATATCCTCAATTTTTTAATTAATTATATAATTTTAATTTATACTAAAAAGTAAAACTCGTAAATCATGTTATTAAATATCCTTTGTTTTTCTTTCTTTTTTTTATTCAAATAACATTTATCAAATAATTTTTTTATATGTTTTCACTAAAATTTGATTACCCAAACAAATCTCAATCTTTCCTCTCTTTTACTTTTTTCTTTCCCTTTCTTTCTCTTACATTCATTTCTATTTTTGGATCTAAACACTATGTTAAGTTTTTAAAAACATTTGCAATTTTTTTTATATATTGCATTAAACATTTTTTAAGATATAATTTGGATTATGGTACACTTAGGGTGCATTTGATTGCCTAAATTTTCCATGGGCCATTTTCCACAAAAAAAGGCTGTTTGATTGCCTAAATTTTCCATGGAAAATTTTTCCATGGAGGTGGTCACGTGACCATATTTTCCCTCAAAACAAGGGAAAATTTTTCCTACATCAACCCTAGGAAAAATTTTCCATGGAAAATAGATGGGGTTTTTTGAAAAATTTCTTGTTTACTAAATCAACGTTTTTAGGTATATATTACGTTGTTTGAATGGTCTAATATGATTGGCTTTTCAAAATAGGAATAATTTTTTTGATTAATCACTTGATAAAAATTATTGATTTTATATTAAATAGCATTTTAGATAGCCAAAAGTACAAGGCTTAGTCTTTTTATTTTTAAATTTGAGTTTTTATTTAACATACAATATCTTTGTGAAAAAAAATATGCAAGTGTAGAGTTGTAACAATGGTTCAAAACTTCATTTGGAACATGAATAAGAAAATAAAAATATTTTTTTTAGTATGAAAATATCGGTCAAATTTATATATATATTGCATCTTAAATTTGTTTATATTTTCAAGAAATAATTAAAAATGGTATAAGAAATGGTATAAAAATAATTATCATTAGTTTTTAAATATTTTTTTAACAATTTAATAATTTAAAAAAAATGAAATGTAGTAATAAATTAATCATAGTTAAACACTCGAAAAAAATTTGAATCAATTTTGAGATTGAATTCTTGTGTACACAAAAAATATCTATTACAAAATCTTAAATAATGATTTATTGAGATTAAATAGCATTTTAGGTAGGTAAAAATATTTTCATGGAGAAAATTTTCTATGGAAAATATGACATTTTCCATGGAAAATTGATGCAATCAAACAACAAATGTGGCTTTTTCCATGGAAAATGTTATATTTTCCATGGAAAATACAAGCAATCAAACAACAAAATCAAAATTTTTCATGGAAAATTTTTGATTTTCTGCCTAGAAAATAATGCCAATCAAACGTGTGGAAAAATTTTCCATGGAAAAATTTTCTTTTCCACCCATTTTCTATGTTGTCAATCAAACACACCTTTATAAAATCTTGTTTGCATATATTATAACCCAAAATATAGGCTATATATATAGATATATATTGGTTGGTATCTATGATTTTTCTTTTCTTAAAAAAAATTGTGAATTTGGTGCTACATACAAAAGGGATAATTCCATGTCGAAATGACCAACACAACCCCAAGTGGCTCGGAAACAATATGAGCTGATGAAGGGTAGGTGGTGATCGCCGCTGCAACCTGCATATATACTAAATTCAGCAATTGAAAATGTTTTTTTTTCCATAATAAATTTTAATCATTTTCATATTATCATAATTATTTCTTTCCCTAATTTTATAAGTTAAAAGTAGGCTTTTTTTTTTTTAAATATTGTATTTTTTAAAATTAATTTCTAAAATAAATTCTTTTAAAATTAATTACGAAACTACGCACAAGTACTGTGCACAGTACTTGTGCACAGTACTTGTGCGCAGAAAAGTTGTTTTTTAAAATATTTTTTTATTTAATTTATTTTAATATTATTTAAATTCTGAAACTTTATTATTAAATTTTTATTTTTATATACAGATTTACATCTACACCCCTATAAAATCTTCAACTCTATTTACATTACACTTTTATTTTAATGGTCATGACAGTCAAACCCTCTATCATGAGGGTCAAACCAGCATCAGTCAGAAATAATGACGCTTAAATCTGCAACCGTCAAATCTGCAACAGTTAAAAATAATGACAGTCAAACCTGCTACAGTCAGAAATAATGGCGGTCAACATGCCACCGTCAGAAATAATGACGGTCAAACCTGCAACTGTCAGTAATTATGACAGTCGAACTTGCAACTGTCATAATTAATGACGGTTAAACATGCAACCGTCAGAAATAATGGCGGTCAAATCTGCCACCGTCAGAAATAATGACGGTCAAACCTGCAACAGACAGTAATTATAACAGTCAAACCTGCAACCGTCAGAAATAATAACGGTCAAACCTGCAATAGTCAGTAATTATAACAGTCAAACCTGCAACCGTCAGAAATAATAACGGTCAAACCTACCACTGTCAGAAATAATGACAGTCAAACCTGCTACCGTCAGAAATAATGACAGTCAAACCTGCCACCATCAAAAATAATGATGGTCAAATCTGCTACCATCAGAAATAATGACGGTCAAACCTGCAACTGTCAGCAATTATGACAGTCAAACCTGCAACCGTCATAAATAATGATGGTGAAATTTGAATTTTTTTCAAGAAAAGAATTGAAATCTTCCTCTATATATACCTTGCTATAATCTTATGATTGTTACCATATCTACTCTCCTCATATTACTGTTCCTACAATAGATTCATTTTTTCTTAAAAATGGCCGAAAGATCACTTGTTCTAGTTTATTATAATGGTTCCACTACTATAAGCGAAGATAACGTCGTATATTCCTCCGACAATCAATCCTGTTTCTACGTGGAAAATAACATCTCTTTAGATTTTTTAAAGAGAATTATTGAAGACAACTTAGAAGCGGCAAATGGTGAAAGAGTTACCTGTATCAAATACAGGTTACCTATCTCTGGAGGTTATAGCAAGATTTCCTATCGATCATTTAAACTGCGCAATGATCGTGATGTTCAGATGATGTTCGACTGCCATACAAAATTTTCTGATATTCAAGTTCTTGAATTATGCGCTGAGCTAAATGCTGCTGCTTCTGTTGGTGGGTTCTCTCAACAACAAATTAATATAGACAACAACATTCAACAACACCTACAATCAAGTCACAGTCATGAAGATATGAGAACAACTTCATTTCATCATATTCACGAAAATGAAGTTGGTGAATATGGGAGCTCTAGTGGGGATGATCATGATAATGACAACTATACAGAGGATAGTGAAGAAGTTGCTGAAGAAGATTGCGATTTAGAAGATATCCCAAGACAAAATACAGAATCTGCAATGCCACCATTTGAGCCTCCAGCGCACATGAGGACGCTAGATTTAGAAGCCATGTCCACACTAGAATTCCCGGAGTATCCTTTTTATACACTCAGACATCGAGAGGGCCAATGATGGCTGGAGAATTGTATGTAGGTATGCAATTTCAAAGTAAATATGATGCCATCACTGCTATTAAACATTATTGCTTGCAGAAGTCAGTAGAATACAAAGTGATCGAGTCAGATCCGACTCGGTATTCAGGTATATGTAAGTTATACGGTGACAGATGCAGTTGGAGGGTTCGTGCATCATTTAGCAAGAAAAAACATATTTGGTAAATTACAAAGTACAACGGTCCTCATACGTGCGCATCTGCCATGATTTCCCAAGATCATTCGAAGCTAGATTCCAACATGATTTCTCGGCATATACAACCTTTGGTCAAAGAGAAGCCTACCATCAACGTATCTGTTTTGATAGCGGAGATAAAAAATCGATATGGCTATACTCCGACATATAGAAAAGTATGGATTGCCAAGCAGAAAGCAGTTGAAGCAATATTTGGCAATTGGGAGGAGTCATATAATGAATTGCCAAAATGGTTGTCGGCATTGCAACAATTTGTCCCAGGAACAATAATTGATCTCCAGACGCAGCCTGCATACAATGGAAGTTATCTGGTACGTGATAGTTGTGTCTTTCATAGACTTTTTTGGAGTTTCCCCTCATGTGTAGAGGCTTTCAAATATTGCAAGCCAGTGGTGCAGATAGATGGTACACATCTTTATGGAAAATATAAACGAACGTTGTTGCTGGCAGTCGCTCAAGATGGTAATAAAAACATCCTTCCAATTGCATTCGCCATTGTCGAAGGAGAGACATTAGATGTATGGCATTTTTTCTTGGATCATTTACGTACGAGTGTCACTCCACAAGAAGGAATTTGTTTTATTTCTGATCGTCATGAAGCTATCAAAGGAGCATTTCGAGCAATTGGTCGGCGAATGAATCCTCCCCATGCTTACCATGTTTATTGCATCAGACATATCTCAGCGAATTTCATGCGACGTTTCAAAAATAAAGAAATGCAACGGATAGTTGTTAATGCTGGTAAGCATATAATTTACATTCGTGATTATTTTAATCATATGTTCTTATTATTATTAATATTTCCGTGATTGTAATATGGTAATTAATGCAGGTTATTCGAGAATTACTCGTGATTTTAATTACTGGTACGGCTTGGTACTGGAATATGATGTACAAGCAACGATGTGGCTGGATAATATACCGCGGGAGAAGTGGGCGCAAGCCTTTGATAATGAGGGTCGAAGGTATGGGCATATGACTACCAATCTTGCTGAATGTGTTAATTCAGTTTTAAAAGGGATAAGGCATCTTCCAATAACAGCTTTAGTTAAATCCACTTATTTTCGATTAGCTGAGTTGTTTGTGAGAAAAGGTGTACAAGCACAGGCTCAAATTACATCAGGTCAGATATTTTCGGAAACACTAACAAAAGCAATTCTGGAAAATCAACAATTATCAGGTAGCATTTATGTTCTCCAATTCGATCGTGAAGAAAATTCTTTCATGGTGGATGAGATGGCTTCACCTCATCATGGTGGTGTCGCTAGTAGTTATCGTATTGATCTGAGGGCACGATGGTGCGATTGTGGTGAGTTTCAAACACTTCATTTTCCTTGTCGTCATGTTATTGCAGCGTGCGCTTCTATTCATTTACATTGGCAAGAATACGTGTCGAATGTTTACAAGAATGTTTATAAGCTTGAGACTATTTTTAATGTGTATCATAAAGAGTTTCAAGTTGTGTCGAATGAGGGATACTGGAACCCGTATAATGGTCCACGTCTTTGTCCTGATATTACAATGCGAAGACCTTTGAAAGGACGCCCCAAATTCACAAGAATTCGTAATGAAATGGACATAAGGGAAGGTGGGCAACCGAAGCGTTGTGGTTTATGTCGAAATGAAGGTCACAGTCGTCGAAATTGTCCTAATGTACCTAGTCCAAGTAGTCGGTCTTAATATATCTTAAGTAATGCTATAGTTGTAATGTTGTTACAATATATGTAACTATTTTCATCTATTTAGAGTATGATTAGTTTTCAGTAAATTTTGTTTATTACCATTAAAATGAAAGTGAAATATTTTTATTAGAAGTTGTAGAATAAGTGTAATGAAAAAAATGTAATGTAAATAGAGTTGAAGAATAAATTTGAATTAGAAGATTTTATAGGGGTGTAGATGTAAATCTATATATAAAAATAAAAATTTAATAATAAAGTTTCAAAATTTAAATAATATTAAAATAAATGAAGTAAAAAATATTTTAAAAAACAATTTTTCTGCGCACAAAGTATTGTGACAGTACTTGTGCGTAGTTTCGTAATTAATTTTAAAAAAAACTTATTTTAAAAATTAATTTTAAAAAATACAATATTAAAAAAAAAGCCTTAAAAGTACAAAAAATAATTAGAAAATTATAAATAATTAAAAAAAAAGAAGTTGTAAAATAAAATAAAATTTACCTTTACCTTTAATTGTTCATTTTCGTATTTAAATGGTAACTATTTATTTTATTTTATTTTTTGTCAAAATATGAAAAACAGCATAAGTATGAAGTATGCGCTCTTGTGTCTGGTTTTATTTTTAATTTTTTTAAAAAATAAATTTAATTTGATTTATACTGACAATGTTTAATTAAATAAAGAAAAATGGCAAAACACACAATTTCCGAATAAATTAAAAAGCTTGAAATTGGGAGGAATGAAATACCTTCACTGGCTTCATCCAATGCTTCAATCGTTTAAGAAACAACGAGCACGAAGCCCTAACTAAAGAAATCTGCAAAACAATGGACAATCCGATCCCCAAATTCAATTCCTAAATCTCTAACACCAAATTCACCCAATGAATCAAGAAGAAACATATTGAAAAACATCGAAGAGAGAGGGGGGCCGGGACCTCATGGAGAAAAGATTCAAAGTAGGGTTTGGAGAGATCGGAATGGAGAGCGGCCATGAATTCAGCTTCTCTCTCATCGATCATTCTGAGAATCGCCTTTAGCTGCGCCACTCTCCAGTCGTATCCCTTCGTCTTGCCCTCCTCAAAGCTTCTTCTCATCTCCTTCACCATCGCCTCCGCTCTCTTTGAGTCAAAGCTCACCTTATGCCCTAATTCCTCCATTACTGAGCTCTCTCTCTCTCTCTCTCTCTCTCTCGCTCTCTCTGCAACGAAGACGAAGAGCATCTCGGGCGTGGTGGGGTATATATATAGTGAGCTAACTCACGTGCGAGGCACGTGACGAAGAAGACTTGAGGGAGCTGAGAGATGGTTTGCCCACATTTATAAATATAAACAATTGTTGTATTTATTAATAAATTATATATATATATTATAATTTCAGAGTTGATAAAAGTAGCTATAGCTCAACTCAATTGATATCCAATTTTCAAACCAATGTTGACAAGCAAACAACTCATTTAAGTGTTGGATTAACATATACCAACTTGTCATATTATTATTATTATTATTATTATTATTTTTTTTTACACTAGGCAACAAGCATCTCTTTTCATTTTAGGGTTTATTAAAGAACATGCATAAAATGCATTAGTTATGAGAGTTGATCCACCCTCCAGAGATTTATTAATTATGCCAAGCAGTGGTGGACCTAAGAATTTCATCTAGCCCGGGCTTAAATAAAAGTTAATGCTCGATATGACATACAAAAGACATTGACAAATTTAAAGGATAATACAAACTAAGTTGATATTCAACATTAATAATAAATATACGAACAAAGACAGACAAGGACAAAGACAACTCTCAAGACTCAAGAGCATCCGACGTTCTTAACACTTAGCAGCAAGCCGACAGCCAAAATACGGTCTCTCTGCCCTCTCCTCAAGACCTCCGCAACTCCGTCCAACGACGGTTGGACAGTCGACAACGTGAACTGCGTCCCAACTTCAACCCAGGCTTAAACTTTATCGAAAGGAGATATTCCAAAGTTTTCCGGCCAACCAGCCCCGACTGGGTCCGCCCCTGATGCCAAGTGACATATGGGGCAATGAAAATCAGTCAAATTTAGAAGTTTTGTAGAAACCGTGTTGAGTTAATAAAACCCCTTCAAAGACGGTCTTAGTAAAATGAGGTCTTAAACAATAGTATAGTAAAACTTTTATTAAATAATAATTAAAAAGTTGAGGGATTTGAAATCTTTCTTTAATCCTGCATAAAAAACTTAATGATGGAAGATATTATGTGAATAGGATAATAGTAAATAAAAATTTTAATAATAATTTATAAAATTGTGACTCTTGTTATAAATTCATTGCATATTGATATTATCATAAATTAAATTTATAATTTAAAAATATTTAAAATTTTGAAGATTATAATTATGTGAATAGAATTTTATTAAATGAAAATTTAAAATATAATTATTTAAAAAAACATGAATGAACGGCCTTATAAAATTATGGGGCCCTTTGGTATGGTTAAATTTATTGCATGATGTCATCACAAATTAAATTTTATAGTTTAAAATACTAAAAATTTTTAAAATAATAAGTATGTGATAAGATAATAGAAAATAAAATTCTAAAAATAAATTATGGGTTCTTAATAAAATTGTGTGTTCTATTATAGCGCCCTTAGTGGATATTGATAATATCATATAAAAAATTTATAGTTTATAAAAAAGATTAAATTTTGAAGATTATAAATATGTGCATCGGATAATATTTAGTAATTAATCAATGCATGCTTAAAAAGTATGAGCGAAATGTGTAAATAAATTAATCTCTTTATTAAATTCCGGAATCAAGATATATATATATATATATATATATATATATATATATATATATATATATATATATGTCCGGCAGTGCAGTGCGTCTTCATCCAGTAATTTTCAATTCATACTTCGATGTTTGACAGGTGTCATATCTTCTTTCAACGGCCATGATTTAAGTTTAGTTAAAATCCCCTTTCAACTGCTATCATTTTGAGGTTCTGTTTGATTTAACTCCATTTTATTTAAATCTAGTTGCCGCCAAAATCTTGATTCCGTCCCTGAGGTTCTTCGGTCCTCTAACTTATGATGTCTTGAAGACTTCGACATGTCTTGATTCTGTCCCTGAGGTTCTTCGGCTAGCCCCCTTTGGTTCCGTCCTTGAGGATGACGAACTAAATTCTCTTCGATTTTGATTCTTGAATACTTCGACATGTCATATTAAGTTTTTAACTTATGAGACTCTTCGGTCCTCTAACTAATGATCTCTTGGGATTTAGAGTTCATTGATCATTTATCATTTATCATTCATTTGAGATTTTTCTTGTATTCCTTGACTTGCTATGCTTTGAGCCTTGACTTGCATATCTAATTTTAGTATTTGAGGACTTCAACTCTTTAAGCGTACGAAGTTTATAGGATTGACTTGTGAAACTTTATAAGCTTTGGACTTCATTATGTCTTAGAGCTTCAAAGCTTCATTTGTCACTTCATTTGATATCACCAGACCATGACTCTCTCACATCATTGAGTAATTATCCTGATTTCCTTGAGATGTTTGAAATCTTTACTTGACTTAACTTGAAATATCATATCTATTAACTAATGAGAGAACCTTCGCTTTCACGTGGGAGCTCTCTTTATCAATTCATGGACCAATGCATAAGCTTCCTTTTGAAATCAATTGAGAAGCCATTCTCTTAATGCTTGTATGGGAAAGGGTTTCTTTCATCATTTGTTTTTACCCATTAGGGCATCAAGCTTTGTGTAGGACTTTATTTTGGGTCAAAATTTTCAAAGAAGTCTCCAGTGACTTCTATATAAGAGTTAAAGTACCAGAATGGGCACCTCTCAAGAAAGAGCGTTCACTTTATATTAAACCTTATCAGTGAGAGACAAAAGAAAGAACCTTTAAAAAAAGTTTACCTTGCATTGAATCTCATTAGTGGGTCAAAAAAGAAAAGGAACATTCAAAAACTTTCCGAGGCAAAGGTGAATAAACTCTCAAAAAAGAAAGCACACCTTGCAGTGAACCTCAATGGTTGGTCAAAGAAGAGAAAGGATTTGAAACTCTCTCACCCATCTTCTCCCCCCACTTGCAATGGCAGGTGGGGGTGGACCTTCAAAGGGACCACCTCTACCTCCCCCTCCGAGTAACTTTCCCAGGGCTGGTGCATCGGCTCCACCGATGAAGTCGTGGGCTCGAGTGGTAACAGGGGAACCATCTGAGAAGATCTTTGGGAATGAAACTGTGAACACACCTGTGAATTTTGAAAGACTGAAAAATCTTAGTCACAAAAGATTCAAACCAGATGGTGACTTTCACATGAGGCTCCAAGACAGAATGCAAGGGGCTCTGTACGGCAAGTTCTTGGGGAAAGCCTTACCGTTGGACCAGGTTCGCTCAGTTCTATCGAGACTTTGGAGGGACTTTGGTAAGTTTTCAATATCTGATCTACCGAATGGCTTCTACTATATTCGCTGCCAGACGGCGGAAATGGCGGACAAACTTCTATGGGAAGGTCCTTGGACAGTGAATGGCATGGTTTTGCAAATCATCCCATGGAGGATGAACTTTCAACCGGCCTTTGAAAAACTTGAAGCTGCAGCTGTCTGGGTCCAATTGCACCACCTACCGGTAGAGTACTGGGAAGAGGAGACTTTGGAAAGCCTGGGATCCATTCTGGGGACAGTGTTACGGATAGATGTCGATACAATGAATGTTAATAACCCCACCTTGAACATAGGACGGGCAAAATATGCACGATTGTGTATAGAGATAGACCTGTCAAAACCTTTACAGAGGGGAATTTGGATTGGAGACGGGACTGATGAAACTCTAGTGGCGATCCTGTATGAGAAACTACCATCGTTCTGTTTTAAGTGTGGACGAGTGGGGCATGTTATAGCGGACTGCTTTGCTCCCTCTGTTCCCTCTGAAGATGGGACGAAGATTGACATCTCAGAGGAGGGAGTGGGGGGAAGCACTCATGAACAAGATCAAACAATGGCAGATACTGGCCCTGATCATGTGTCAAAGGAACCAGACCCTTCTTTGCAGACTGATGATGGGTTCGGGACTTGGCTGCTTGTTGGTCCCCGTCGAGGTCGAGGCCGAGGAGGGGGACGAGGAAACAATCTGGGTCATCGGCAACCAGGCGAATCAACAAGGGTGAGTCATCGCCACGTGGAAAACATCAGTGGCGAGGGACCATCTCGAGGGGACTTTGGGAACCGTCGTGGAGAGCGAAGGGATGGACCTCGGGAGGCGCGAGGTTACTATCACGAGGCAGGCCCTATTGGAAAGGAACCAGGGAAAAGCTTCAACCCTAGGCCGCTCCAAGACCCTAACCAGCAGCCGCACGCCATCAGCTCTCCATCCTCGTCGATGGCTTTGGAGCGGCCCCAGACCGTTGATGATATGATGGAAAGGGACAGGGTGGATGGAGAGCCAGAGGCTACAGAGTCTTACTCGGAGCCTAGGATTATCACATCGCTAAGCAAGTCGCATGGTGATGTCAGCATGGTGGAAGCGCACGATCAATTGGTTGATCGGGTTTCACAGGCCCTGAGATCAGCCTCCCGACGGGACAACAAGGAACATCTGACCCATGAGGAAGGCTGCGCAGGTGAAGTATTTCTCGGTGAGTTATTTGATGATGAGATGCCGCTTGTGCAGGTCCAGAAGGAAGCCAAGCTTGAAGCTTTGGCACGTAGAGGCAAATTGAAGTCAAACAACTGCCCGAAAAAGGGTCGGTTAGAAGGACCTGAAGCTCAAGGATGAGATATCCACTTGGGGGGTTTCTTGTTTTGAATTCTTGGTTACTGGTTATCATCTTTAATTTTCTCATGATTAACAAAACCACTGATGTTTTGTGTTGGAATTGTAGGGGTTCCTCGAGCCCGGAAAAGATTACCAGAATTAAAGCTCTTATGAGATCTCTCAAGCCTAATTTTGTTTGTTTGGTGGAAACCAGGGCGGATATTAATCGATCGTCTCGACTATGTAGATTCATTGTAATCAGAGGAAGCAGGACCATTTTGTTAGCAGGGATGAAAACATTGGTGGCTGAGTCAGCTATGCATGTAGAGCTTCTGGCAATGGAAATGGCGTCTGAGCACTGTCAAGAAAGAGGATGGAAACCAGAACGAATTTACACAGATAGCATCCTTGCACTGGATGCATTGGGAGATCAGAATTCCTTTCTTAGAGGGACCGGTCATGCAGCAGTTCAAACCATACGAGGCATGTTACAGCACGACACTAGAATGGAGATACTCTACTGCCCTAGAGAATTGAACGAAATTGCAGATTTGCTCGCTAACTATGCTCGTAGGAACCCAGGAATTTCCCTCTTTCATCGAGGGATCGATCGACCCAGATGGCTGGAAGACGTGGCTACTCTTGCCGGTCTTTCCTTTTGAATGTTTTATCTTAAGGTTTAGTTAGCTCTTCGAGCTCCTTCAGACAAAAAAAAAAAAAAAAAAGAAGAGAAAGGATTTTTAAAAACTTGCAAGACCTCCCTGTGAGCATCAAGAGGCAAGGATGAATAGACTCTCAAGAAAGAGAGTCAATCTTGCATTGGACCTCAATAATAGATCAAAGAAAGAGAGGAGTCTTAGAAGACGTCCCTGTAAGCGTTAAGAGGCAAATGTGAATAAACTATCAAGACAAGAGTCCACATTTCATTAGACCTCAATTGTGAGTTAAAAAAGAGTGAATTTTCAAAGAATTCCAAGATCTTCTTGTGAACGTCAAGAGGCAATGGTGAATAAACTCTCAAAAAAAAAAGTTCATCATACATTGAATCTCAACAATGGGTAAAAGAAGAGAATGCACTTTTAAAGACTTTTTTTTTTTGTCAAAAAGAACGAAACCCCTAACGGGCCCGCTAAACTAAGACAGGGGCGTGCGCATGCCTCGACTGCGGCCTGTGGGGCTGCGCACACATGGACGCTGGTACCACCCACAGTTCGTGCTCACAATTCTCAAACATGCACTCTCACCCTGAGGATTCAAACTCTCACCACTTGCGAAGCGTCCTCACGGGGGACCCAAATGCCAATTGACCCAAAGGCCGTTGACAATGCACTTTTAAAGACTTTAAAGACCTCTTTATAAGCATCAAGTGACAAAAATGATCGAATAGACTTTCAAAAAAAAAAAAAAAAAAAAAAAAGTCCATCTTGCACTGACCTCATTAGTGGGTCAAAGAAAGCTAATCCTGTAAATTTATGAAAACCCACTCCTCTTCACAAAAATTTTATATTTTCTCTTTTTTTTTGCATACTAACTCCTCTTTTAAGATTTTTCACACTTTAGACCTCGAAAGTTTTTAATATTTCACAAATTTCATTGATTTATGCATATAGACCCTCTAACTCAGTTTTTTTTAAACTTTCATCAAATATTTGCAAAGAGATCCTTGAACTTCTCACTTTCTGTTGTTTCATAAATTTTGCACCGGACAGTTCCCAAATTTTTAACATAAACCCATTAACACCATTAATTCTTCTAATTCCATCATAAACAAGAAGTTTGCATCCCAAGCTATAGTGAAATTTGGCATCAACTTTAATGAGAAAGCATCACAACAATCACTATCACCAATGGTAAACTTGAGTTCAAGCTTACACTCTCTGCTGATTGTAGTTAACAACACTTTGCTAAGTTGTACTAATAGAAATCAATGAAATATTTGATAACCTCATTAGATAAGATGAAGGTTTAGGACTATTCTATCCAGACACTTGGCAAAAGTCATACATACATAGAGATGGGCATGAAAGGCTTAGCATCAGAGAAAAGATCATCCAAAGAGACCTAACTTGCTACTAAGTTTTGCAAAATAAACCCATAAATTAATATCCTTGCCCTTTTTATTCTGGCGTAAAACAAGGTTCTTCATATACTATTTATTTTTGCCTATCTCCTGTCCTTATTCCCGCTCAAAACAAGGTTCAAATTAATTTTTAAAGTTATTTCTTTTGTATTAATTTTTTTGTATTTCGAACAAAATAATACTATTATATAAACAGTTACATTAATATAATATATAAATAATTAATGGATGCTAAGATAAATGAGAAAATAGATATCCTCCCTTCAAACAATACAATCCAACTAAAAAATATAATTCAGATAGAGTTAATTTGTTAATTGAAACAAATCAGATGAAGTTTTTCTTTTTCAAACAAATTTGGAGAAAGATAATATTTGTTTTACAAAGATAGAATTTGGAGAAAGATTTTAAAAAAAGCTTAGTATTGATGAGAAGTGTTTACTATAAACACTACAAACAAAGCATTAATTAATTAATATTGCGACTGCTTACTATAAATGCTATAACAAATTACTGATGAAATATAGTGAAGAGTGTCTAAATGTAGGTATTTATATGTTTTATTTTTGTACTATTTTGCATGTATTTTGATGAGTTGATGCTCGTTTCGCGTTTAAATTGGTTTTATTTGTGTTACATGCTTTGAAGAAGCCAAAATGAGCTCAAGAACGTATTTGGGAAGAAATCCGTATCAAATATGACGTTTTCGAGCTTTCATCACTGTAGCAGTAATGTAGAAGAATTACTGTAGCAAGATCACTGTAGCACGAAACGGGTTTTTCTTGGAAAAGGCTGGAAGCCTTGCGGGTAAGCATGCGCCCGCAAGGCAGCCCGCATGGATGCCCGAAAATTGGTTTTTAAAGGAAAAGTTAGGGCATTTGATGGGAAGCTTTTACATCATCTTCTTCTCCTCTTCTTGGGCCGCCGCCCCACCTTCGCCGGCGGCGTTTTCCGGCGATCCATCGCGCCATTCTTCACCAAGAGGAAGGCAACCTTTGGAGGAGGAGGAAATAGGGGGGAGATCTAGTGCTTCAAAGCACCGTTTGAGAAGAAATCTCGGCGACTCCGGCGATCTTCATCCATCCAAGGCGATCCAAAGCTTGAGGGAGTTTTCATAACTTCTCTTTATGTTTATTTGTTCCTTGGATTTGTATGAGTGTTCCTCTTTCATGAGGAACTAACTTGTATGTGATTTGGGCATGATGAACCATATGGTAGATTTGTTGTAATTATGGGTGATAATCCTTTGTGATTTAACGTTGGATGTTGAATTTCTTGTATAAGAATTTCTATGGTTTGTGATTCTTTCTATGTGTGCTTTACTGTCTTGGATCGCATGAGAACTCTGTTGTTCAATTTCTAGGTTGTACTTGGAGCGTGACCATCGCCCTTGTACTAGACTCACATAGACTGAAAGGGATTCATGTACCAATACGCCGATGGATTCAGGTATTAGGTACCCCTCTGAATGTTAGGTTTAGACCCAGAAGAGTGTCTACTCCTGATAAGGGATTCCCTGAGTGCATTGCAATCGTAGGAGGAATTGACCGGAAGGGATTCCGGTCAATACTTGTATGGGATTAGGTCTAATCACCGAGGGATTCGGGATTAGCTTAATTTAGGAATCTCTCAGTCCAAACCACAATGACAACACATCATCCTTAATTCGGGCCTTAATGATAACCCTGGGGGGATTCTCTGTCCAAATCACGCCCTCTCCTGCTTGTCCGACCCTTGAATGCTTATTAGGCGTGTAGTGGTAGCTTTATTCTCTTTTATTAATTATTAGTAGTTGTACTCTTTGCTCGAATTGTTAGGCTAGGAAATAGACGAAGGGGAAGTAATAGTAGCTCCTTTGCCACGTGGAATACGACCCCTGTGTCACACACAGGGTATTACTTGACGACCCCGTGCACTTGCGGGACTCTCATCAAGTTTTTGGCGCCGTTGCCGGGGACACAAGGGATACTAGGAAAACCTGTAGTCTATTACTCTAGCCATTTTTCTTATTTTTGTACATTCTACTTTATTTTCTTGTTTTCTTCTTATTTATTTATTTGATTTTGTTCTTTGGTTTTTTTTTGTGCGAGGTACAATTTTCTGAGCCAATGCAGGGAGCTTGTTATTTGAATGATCAAGATTCAGCTTTAGCCGCTACTATAGACGCACTTGAATAAAGGCTGAACAAATTTATTGCCCAGAGATTACTTCAGAGCAGTCCATGCACCAACTCATGCAACTCATATTGGGGTGCACCGAGTCATTTTCGTGGACAACAACGGGAATGCCCCCAAAATGAGATCATAATTTGCTCCACACCTCAAGGGCAGTGGGTCAAGCCTCCTCCAAGTCCTCAACCTCAAAAGCAGCAATTTACTACAGATGATGTACTTGCAAGATTTATGGTTCAAACAGAAAGAAAATTTGTTGCCGTTGACACTGCACTTTTGGAGGTACAAACGTCTCTTCATAGGGTAGAGAAACAGATGGGAGATCTTTTCAAGATATTGGCCGACCTGCCACCGGCTCCTGAACCAGTGAGTGGAGTCCCATCTGAAAATAATCATGAAAAAGAAGAGAGTGAAATTGAAAAAGAGGTGGAAGATGATTATGGTGCAGTGGAAGATGAAAAAAGAGAAGAAGTGGCACCATTACTGCTGGAACAAGCTCTTTACATGGAAGTTAATCTTCATACCGAGCACAAACAGGAAGTGTCTGGGATTGTTGAAGATGTGGGTAGAAGACTAATGCCATTCAAGAACCCACCTATGCCCGGCCTGGACAATTCCCAGCCAAAGATTTTTCCATGGAAGCCTAAGAGATTTTTGTGGGCAATTAAAGTGCTTAAAACCAAGGTTGAGAAAAGATATGTGGACAGGATGCAACAGCCTAACAATGACCCACCTACGCAAAGCCTGACAATTTCTCGGCCAAAGTTGTTTCCCTGGAGGCCCAGACAACTTCTATGGGCAATTCAAGCACTTCCAATAAGGGTTGAGGAGAAAGATGTGGGTAGGAGGTTCAAGCCATCCACGGACCCACCCATGCCAAGCTTGAATAATTCCCAACCCAAGCTGTTTCCCTGGAGGCCCAAACGACTTTGGTGGGCATTTCAGGAATTTCATGTAGGGGTTGAGCAACAATATTTGTGCAATGGTTTAAAGACATTTAAGGATCCACATATGCTAAGATTAAATAGTTCTCAACCCAAGTTGTTTCCATGGAGGCCTAAATATTTTTCTGGGTTTCTTGTTAAAAGATTAGTCCGGGCTAAGGAAGAAGATGGGAGGAAGCTCAAGCCATTTAAAAATCCTCCCAAATTGACATTGCACAATGCCCGACCGAAGCTCTTCCCGTGGAGGCCAAAAGGTAGTTCATGCATGACCTCCATCTTAACATCATCTCGGCAGGTATGTTTCGTATTTTTGGGTAGCTCTTATGCCGCTTCTGGCCGGGATGAACACACCGTTTTCAAACCCCCTTGAGGTAATAAAAAGGTTCGTTGAGCTAATGACGTTAAACGAGCTTTTCTTGGGAGGCAACCCAAGTTTTAAATTCTTCTTTTTTCAATTTTTCGTGCTAGTGTTGTTTGTTGTGTTTGTGGTTTTCGTTTTCGTATTTGTGTTGTGTTTTTGACTCCATGCTTGTCTTAAATTCTTAGTGTTCGTTCATTTATTCGGTGTAGTTCAAGTGTGTTTAATTGTATATTTCGGCGTTAAAATGTTGTATATCCGTTTTTTCTTGAAGTTGCAGGGGAGACCATGCCGAAATTTTGAATTTTCGGAACCTTACGGGCGTCTAAACGCCCACAAATGGCATGGTCTAACACTTGGGAAGCCTCGTGGGCGCCTTTGCGCCCGCGAGGAAGGCCACAAGAGCCCCAGCCTCGCAGGCCGCAAGGGGGCAGAACCCCTTACGGGCAGCCTTGCGCCCGCAAGGCTGCCCGCAAGGCCGCTTGCGGGCGCCCATGTGCCCGCATGGGCACCCGCAAGCCTAGGCAGCCACTTAAGTGGCTGTCCTCCCTTCTCCCCCCTCTTGTTTCCCTTCTTCTCCCCTTTCTCCCTCTCGATTTCTCCTCTTTTCTTCTTTGTTTTTCTGCCGTTTTTCTTCGTTTTTCTTCCTCTAATCCCCTCTCCTACCTTTAGCAACTTAAATTTTGTAATTTTTTCGAACTTTCACCGTCTTTTTCGCCGGATTTCTTAGACTTGGACTTTGAAGCCCTAACTTAAGGTTTGCTCTAAACTTCATTTTTCTTCTTGATTCTTTATGCTTATGAGATGCAAACTTCATGGTTGAATGAATGGATGTATGTTATGTGAATTTTATGAGCTTTGAGCTATGTTTGTAAAATTTTTAAAGCTCCAAATGCAAGGGGAACTCTTGCAAAAATCTTTTTTGGGGCATCTAATTTTCTTTGGTTTTATGACATAATGAGAGCCCCAAAGCCCTTGTTTTCATTTTGTTCGGATTAATCTTGTGTTTTTTGTGTAGACATGCCGAACAAGAGCCTTAGTGCCAACCACATCCATGACACCGACAAGGCGTACAGACGAATAGCCTCTTCATTGTCTTAAAGACTTGCGTGGATTTTTCGTTTTCGTATTTTTGTTTCGTTTGTTTCTTTTAGTGAATTCTCCCTCTTTTATTTAATTTTTGTGATGTGATGAGCCCTATTATCCTTGCAGGGATTCTAGGGCATGATATGCACCCCCATCATCCTCCTCGAGGCCGGCCACAACACATAGTACCGGCCACACCCCGAGTTCAAGTTATGAGCTAGGGAAGTTTCTTTATCCCTTCCCATGCATTTCTTGTTTATCTTTTCACCATGGGCTGCTGATTTATGTGCATTGAGGACAATGCACGATTTTAGGTGTGGGGATGGGGTATTTCATACATTTGCATGCAAAATTTACCTATGAGAGCTATGATCATCTTGTTGAGAATCTCTTAGCATGAAAGAATGATAGATATGAGTTGTGACATATTTTTGTATTTAATTGGAAGTCCTGTTGTATCTCTAGTGTAACCCACACATTTTGTCACTAGACTTCTTTCTCGCACACTCTGACCAACCCATCTTGTTGATACCAGTCTTAGTTTGCTAAGGGCTACTTTCAATGGGCCTTTAAGAACTTTTGATTCTTATGACACTAGTCTTAGTAACATCTTGACATGTAGACTAGACCAGGAGACATGATATAGGCTGTAAATAGAAATAAGTCAAAAGACAGTATTCCGCTGCTCTCATTGGCTAAGTAGCTCAGGGTACAGGCTCCTAACCAGAGTGCACCTTAAGCCAACGGCTAATGAAGCATGAATGCGTTTATGTAGATATGTAATAAATCGAGTAGATGGGTGTTATGGTGCCTAAACATCATGTGCACCCAGTCGAAAGATAATGTATAGTCTACGTTAGTCTATTTATATATATTTAAAAAAAAAATCCTATTGATCTCCAGGATTGTCTGCAACAATTAAAATGAGGCCAGAGTTGAATATAGGAATCAAAAGGATCTTAGTTGACCATTGAGGGTGTTCTTAGCAGTTCTAAGACCAGTAATCATTGTGTGTGGGGTGAATGGACCCCTAGACTGATCTAGGGTAAAGAGGGTGAGATAGGAGGTTCACATACTCACGGGAACACTCTAGATGGAACAAGACTATCTTTATTTGGTTTCTTTTAATACAACTCATTGTCTTGAATTCTTTTCGCTCTATGCTTATGAGATTCTCCACACTTTGAGCTTGAGTTTTTACATTTAGCCACTTATCATCTTTCCCTTGTTCTTTATGTTTTTGTTTGCTTGAGGACAAGCAAACGCTTAGGTGTGGGGATGTTATGATAAGTGTCTAAATGTAGGTATTTATACGTTTTATTCTTGCACTATTTTGCATGTATTTTGATGAGTTGATGCCCGTTTCGCGTTTAAATTGGTTTTATTTGTGTTACAGGCCTTGAAGAAGCCAAAATGAGCTCAAGAACGTATTTGGGAAGAAATCCGTATCAAATATAACATTTTCGAGCTTTCATCACTGTAGCAGTAATGTAGAAGAATTACTGTAGCAAGATCACTGTAGCACGAAACGGGTTTTTCTTGGAAAAGGCTGGAAGCCTTGCGGGTAAGCATGCGCCCGCAAGGCAGCCCGCATGGATGCCCGAAAATTGGTTTTTAAAGGAAAAGTTAGGGCATTTGATGGGAAGCTTCTACATCATCTTCTTCTCCTCTTCTTGGGCCGCCGCCCCACCTTCGCCGGCGGCGTTTTCCGGCGATCCACCGCGCCATTCTTCACCAAGAGGAAGGCAACCTTTGGAGGAGGAGGAAATAGGGGGGAGATCTAGTGCTTCAAAGCACCGTTTGAGAAGAAATCTCGGCGACTCCGGCGATCTTCATCCATCCAAGGCGATCCAAAGCTTGAGGGAGTTTTCATAACTTCTCTTTATGTTTATTTGTTCCTTGGATTTGTATGAGTGTTCCTCTTTCATGAGGAACTAACTTGTATGTGATTTGGGCATGATGAACCATAGGGTAGATTTGTTGTAATTATGGGTGATAATCCTTTGTGATTTAATGTTGGATGTTGAATTTCTTGTATAAGAATTTCTATGGTTTGTGATTCTTTCTATGTGTGCTTTACTGTCTTGGATCGCATGAGAACTCTGTTGTTCAATTTCTAGGTTGTACTTGGAGCGTGACCATCGCCCTTGTACTAGACTCACATAGACTGAAAGGGATTCATGTACCAATACGCCGATGGATTCAGGTATTAGGTACCCCTCTGAATGTTAGGTTTAGACCCAGAAGAGTGTCTACTCCTGATAAGGGATTCCCTGAGTGCATTGCAATCGTAGGAGGAATTGACCGGAAGGGATTCCGGTCAATACTTGTATGGGATTAGGTCTAATCACCGAGGGATTCGGGATTAGCTTAATTTAGGAATCTCTCAGTCCAAACCACAATGACAACACATCATCCTTAATTCGGGCCTTAATGATAACCCTGGGGGGATTCTCTGTCCAAATCACGCTCTCTCCTGCTTGTCCGACCCTTGAATGCTTATTAGGCGTGTAGTGGTAGCTTTATTCTCTTTTATTAATTATTAGTAGTTGTACTCTTTGCTCGAATTGTTAGGCTAGGAAATAGACGAAGGGGAAGTAATAGTAGCTCCTTTGCCACGTGGAATATGACCCCTATATCACACATAGAGTATTACTTGACGACCCCGTGCACTTGCAGGACGCTCATCATATAGTGTATTTATATTTACATCTCTATATTCATGATGGGAAGTAGTGTTTTGTTAGGCAACCATTTTTCTCATAACGAATACCTATCTGAATATTAATAGCATATATTCTGACGAGAAGCCAAATCCGCCACCTACGTACTTTGCATGCAACCATGCGCCATAAATACAAGCAATTAGTTGGATGAAAGGCAAAAGGTTTGAAAACGTATATATATATATTGTTTTTGTGTTTTAGTTGTATCTGGCCTAATTAATATGATTAATTAAAAAGGACCAAATTCCCTGCCAACCAATTACTGACAACAATAATGCTCTGTAATGCATCAAATTAAATTGATTTCAATAAGATTCAAAGTATATATAAAAACATGAAAGTTACCTCTCTACCCCTGCCATCCTACAATTGGTTTGGTAATATCAAGGCTTTGTCTCTCTTTTCTCCCTTACTTTTTGTTTACTATAAACGCTAGCTCTACTATATATATATATATATATATATATATATATATATATATATATATATGAAGCATGGAAAACTCAAATGGTAGCATTATCCTGATGCAATAAATATATGTAATGCTGGCATGGGCCAAACATTTCAGGCTATCATTCCATATTTGCTCTCATCTTTTATTATCATTATCATCATTGTTGTTATTGCTAAATTAAGTTATTATCCTCCTTGTTGTTCTTCCTCTTCTTCTTCCTTTACCTGTTACACAAGAGCAACATATTTTAAGTATTAAAAAGACATTAAAAAACAATGTAATTTTTCTCTGTATATATTAGTAACCAGAAGAGGCATTTTAAAAACCAGAGACCTTGAAGTCACCTTCAAAATTATGAGGAATTTGTTGTTACAACTTTGTGAAGGTCTTGCATGCCCTTATATGTTAAATGTATGAATTAAAGGTCAACAACAGAATGATAACAAAAAAGTTAACATGTTCACTAAAGTAGTGTTTATTTGGAGGGTTTTGGAATTACATGTAACTTGAGTTACTGGATTTTTGAAAATCCAATGTTTATTTCATATGATTTTAAAGGCTCATGTAACTCGAATTACATCCAATAAGAATTTCGTTTTACGGTCAAATTGAACGTAAAACTAAATCCCTAATCTTTTTACTTCCTCACATGTTATCTATATGTGACAAACTACGAAAAACAAATATTATTAAACATTTATGAAGAGTAAAAAACTTATAAATTTTAATAATAAATTTAATAATTTATTTAATAATTAAAAATATTAAATTCAAAATTTTAAATATAATAAAATTTTAATAAATTTACTAATAAATTTAAATTTAATAGTTAAAGTAATCAATATACACTTAAAATTATTAAAATAATATTAAATCTTATAATACAGTATTTTCATATACACATAACCAAACACTAGTTTTGATTTTACTGAATTTTAAAATTCAAGTACTTTCAGTTACACTGTAATTAGAAATCCACTGCATTTAGAATTACTTTTAACCAAACGCCACCTAAGCATAGATTTGTACATTTTACTATTTGTACTCAATTTTATATACTAAGATTTGACATTGAATTCTAATTACATTGAATTTTCTTTTTTCTCATATAAAATAATAAACTTTATTATTTAATATAATAATACTATGATGTAAGTAAATTTCTTTTATTCTATTTTCAATTTTAAAGTTTAATAATAAAATGCTACTGTATTAAAAATTTTAAATGGTACTGTGAAATTATTTTCTCTAAAGAATCCAATACTTTTTAGAATTAGTTCAATATTACATGCAACGCAGCCAATGCTCTTTTGCTTTACCAAATCTAAATTTAATAAAAAAATAAAAAAAATAAATAGAAACCTATTTTGTCATATTAAATTATTTGGGATGTAATTTTAAATAATGAATGCAGCTGCACGAAGCGACATCATTCGAAATTCTTTTCTAACGGGCCTCCAAGTCAAGATTTTGCCCAACAACTTTGGAACATCTTAATTTCCACAATATTGAATATTTTTACAATATATATATATATATATATATATATATATATATATATATATATATATATATATATTCTAATTTGTGTAAAAATTTCTTCATAATTGATAAAAATTCATTTTCATAAAACACCCATATATTTACATATAAGAACGTTGAATGGATTTTTATAAAAAAAGCCCATTCTTATCTGGATTCAGGCCAACACTGATCATTCTCTACCTAACCTTCTCCTTCTTTTCCACTCTTCTTATATTGCATAACCACCTGTCCACTTCTGCCAATCCCTCTTCATTCTTATGCCACGTTGCGGGTGTGACGAATCCCTCGAGTCTTGTGCTGCTTTTTCTTTTGCTGACTCAACATCCACCCTCCCAAACACGTGCTTGTCTGAAAGCGTTTGGTACATGGAAAAGTACCCAATTTTCCTATGAAAGTAACATAAAAAATTTATTTACCATATTTGATAGAGTTTTTTGTTGGAAAGTAACATTACCATGGGAGATTAATTCCACCAAAATAAAAAAAAGTGATTCCCTCTCACAACAAGGTGGGAAAGTTGGATTCCCATGGGATAATAAAATAAGTCTATTTTTTGGACCAAAATACTCTTAATTTTTTTTTAGAATTACTTTTCCACTCTTTATGTTTTTCTCAAAGACAAATGTTTTTATCACCCGAGCTTTCATCGCTTCTCTAGAAAACCCGACAACACGTTCATCGCCCCGAGCCTTCATTGCTTCTCCCCACATCTCCATTACCACCGTTTGACCAACTAAAATAATTGATTAAGTTAATAAATTATTTTATTAAATTAAAAAAAAATTTAATTAAAATTTTAAAAAACATTTTACACATTTAAAAATATTTTACTATTATTACTTTAATGCTAAAAATGATTGACAAATTATTGATAAAGTATATTAACACAAAGGCATTTATGTCATTTTGGCAAAAGATTCTCAAGAATATATTTTAATATCACACACGTACCAAACAAATGAATGTTATTTTCATAGAAATTACTTTCCTATCAATCACTTTCCCATCAATTAAATTGCATCACAACATTCTCATAAAGTACCAAAAGCAACCTTGGTATCAGACCTATTTCCCATTATGGTAACATAAGTTACATAACCAATCATTCCTACATAAAATGTTTATTTTTTAAATAATTTAAAGTTGAATGTAAATATGTTTATGAAACTTATTCCACATTTGCGCACATCTTTAACTTATTATAAATAAATAATTATTATCATTTATTTAAAAAATTATAAATAAAAAAATTAATCCAAATAACACCGTAAGTGAAAAACTAAACGTTAAAAAAACTCATAAATTTAAATTAGAATTATATAAATTTATTTAATCAAACAGTTTCATGCTGGATTTTGCAAAAAAGATTTTCTATTCCATTCATTTTTTTATTTTTCTTATTTTGGCCTATTTTATCTCAGTCTGACCACTCAATGTAAGTACCTTGTATTCTATCTTCAATTTTAAAGTTTCGTAATAAAATATTATTATATTAAAAAAAATTAAAACTTTTTAAAATATGTTCAATATTACGTGCAACACAACCAATGCTCTTACTTTTCCAAATCTATATCTAATTAAAAAAAATTAAAAGTGTTATTTTTGTCATATTAATTAATTATTCAGGATGTAATTTTAAATAATTAATGCACGTGCAGCGAGCCTCATCATTCCATGGTCTTCTCTCATGGGCCTCCAAGTCAAGCATTAGCCCAACAATTTCGGAATTTCTGTTTACAATATTGAATTCTTTTTTAAAAAAATTTCTATTACGATTAAAATTCATAAATTTATTAACAGGAGTTAGTTGACGTGGTAAAGTACTAAAGATTTATTCCTTATATGCCTTCGAATCCTTCGCTCCAGGAAATTATAACTTTTTCTTAAATTTATACTGAATCTGAATTATTTATTTTCCCGTTTCATTTTTTGTATTTTTATATATTTTACTTATTTGTTTTTTATTTTGGTCTATTTTTCTCTCAATGTGAACAATAAATAAAATTAGAAGAGAAAAAAAAACGTGAATATAATAAGACTAAGTGCATTGCATCTCTTTGCCTCAGTCTAATGTCAAACACCTATCACACACGTGACAGCAATCCGAAAGGAACTAAAACCATTAAAACCATATGATATGCCACTTCCTCGTTCTTATCCTCAGCTGTACTTTCACTCATCCTAATCCCAAACGCCAAACACCAAACCTACGTACGCCACGCGTCCCATTCTAATTGCCATCCATCCGGGCCCCACAACCCTTCCAAACACGTCACCTCAAGACCATCCACGTGTCATCCACGCCCGCACCAAACTCTTCCCACGTGCGCTACGTTCCAAGAACAATGACGTAAGCCATGACGGACCAACACGGCCTTATCGCCCGCCACGCGTCCTCCACACCTCCGGATTCTCTCCACGTGGTTCACCTCCGTGGTCAACTTGGCTTCGGCGCGTTGTCACGCCCAAGCGTGCTTTCCACGCCGCTATCTAAATAATCGACACGTGTCTTCCTCCTTTCCCCACCGCATTCTATAAATTCCACCTTCTTCTCCGTTACAGAAGTTTCAAAGCTTCAATTTCTCAGACGCCTCCAAAGAAATTCCCCCCAAAAAAAAAAAAAGAAAAAAAAGATGAACGGTGGGGATTTGCAGTTACCTCCAGGGTTCCGGTTCCATCCAACGGACGAGGAACTAGTGATTCACTACTTATGCCGTAAGTGTGCCTCGTTGCCGATCTCGGCGCCGATCGTCACCGAGCTCGATCTCTATAAGTACAACCCCTGGGAGCTCCCTGGTTAGCAATTATTAATAAATTCATCATTATTATTATTTATTTATTTAAATTTTTATTACGAATAATAATTATTATAATTAAATTATATGTATATTGAAGGGATGGCGGTGTACGGAGAGAAAGAGTGGTACTTCTTCTCGCCTCGGGATCGTAAATATCCAAACGGGTCGAGACCGAACCGGGCCGCCGGGTTGGGTTACTGGAAGGCGACCGGGGCGGATAAGCCGATCGGTTTACCTAAACCAGTCGGGATTAAGAAGGCGTTGGTTTTTTACACTGGCAAAGCTCCGAAAGGAGACAAAACCAATTGGATCATGCACGAGTACCGGCTCGCCAATGTGGACCGAACCCCTCGCCGGAAGAACAGCTTACGGGTATGTTACTCCGAACACGCAACTTAACTTGTTGCATGACACGTAGCCCGGCAGGCCTTTGTGTGGAGCCCACCGTGTATTGAAACACACTAACTGGTATGTATTTTCCACGTGGTGTTATGCAGTTGGACGATTGGGTGCTGTGCAGGATTTATAACAAGAAAGGAGGAGCCGGGGAGAAGCCCGGCGGGCCGAGACCGGGCCGAGAAGCAGCGGAACTGAAGCCCGTGATTCGCCATAACCCGACCGGGCTGCACGGACCTCGCCCGAACCTGATTTCGGAGTTGATGTGCTTGGATCCGTCGGAATCGCTGCCGAGATTGCACGCGGACTCGAGTTGCTCCGAGCACGTGCTGTCGTCCAACGAGTTCACGTGCGACCGAGAAGTCCAGAGCCAGCCTAGGTGGAAAGAAGACTGGGAGAAAGCCCTTGAGATGCCACTTAATTACGTGGATGCCACTATTAACGGGTTCTCGCACTTTGAGCCCGTTTTCAAGGATCCGCTGCAGGATATCTTCACGCACCTGCAAAAGCCGTTTTAGATAACGGGTCGGGTATTATGACTCGGGTTACGTCCGGCGAGCTGCTTGGCGGGTTTCGGGTTCGGATTCGGTGGCGATGATACCGGATTTAGTTCGAGTTTCGATTTTATAGAGAATTAATAGTTTATTTCCCATAATAAGCTTTTTTATATTTTTTTTATATTTAATATGGATATTTTAATTTGTCAAGTTATTTAAAAAGAAAAAGAAAAATGATGGGTTATTAAGAGCAAAAGAAAGAAATGGCCTGCTAGAAGAAACAGTCAAAAGGGGTCAATTAACTGCACTAATTGCTGCTGCCATGAAAATCTCATGCCATTCAAAATAATTAGAATGGTTTCATGTGTTGTCCCATGTATGTAAGAGGTACTTTATATAATAAAAAAGGAAAGGGCAAAAAAAATAGAAACATTTACCTTTAATTAATATAATAAGTAGAGTAGGAGGTACTAATTCAAACACAGAATTTAAGATGATATTTCCAATACAACACGATTAACCTTTTCTATTGTTTTTTTTTTTTTTGAAAAAAAAAGGTAATAATATATAAATATTTAAAAAAGATTAGGTAAAGATGATAATAACAAACAGTTAATTTTAATTATTTTAGATTGGTTACATGATTGTTTTTTTCATGTTATTTTTTTTTAAAAAAAAAGGCTAAAAAACAAAATAAATCAAGTTTAGATCAATCAAAAAATTAATTTTATCATTGTCAATCCCACACCAAAAATGAGAAAAAGAGGAAGATGAGCGCGTGCATGTTAGGCAGTTAACACTAACTGAGGGATTTTTTTTTTTTTTTTTTTTTTTTGTCAGAATACAATGAACAAGAATCTTAACTAGATTATTATTATAGGCAAAAAGAAATTAAGTAAGTAATATTGTTAAGTTATGTACTCCAAAATGAGGAAAAGGATGATCTATCTAATCAAGTGGTATCCTTGAGAACTTGCACAATGTTTGATCTTTGCTCATCACTCAAATTCCCAGGGAAAATAATGCAGAATTTGATTCTCAAGTCCCCTCTCATTCCCTTATCATTGGCCAAAGGCATTCCTTGGCCACTGATCACCTTCTCATAGCCAGGATATATGATCTCATCATTGAAGGTGCAACTCATCTTCTCACCACCAATGAGTCTGAATGAGAATGTCCAACCAGTGAGTGCATTAACAAGAGGAACTTCAACCTTGAGAACTAAGTCATTGCCTACTCTCTTGAAGCATGGGTGCTCCTTCTCGGCTATCATGTAGATCACGTCGGCCGGAAGGCACCCCGGCCGCTCGTCGCCCATCCCTTCGAATGTAATCTTCGTCCCCTTCTTCCACCCGGGCTTCACTTTGATTGTTTGTGACTCCTGTTTCTTCACTATTGATCTAATTAAGAACAACATTTGATTGTGATTCAT
The DNA here is from genome assembly GCA_902712375.1 of Dioscorea dumetorum. Taxonomy (NCBI): domain Eukaryota; kingdom Viridiplantae; phylum Streptophyta; class Magnoliopsida; order Dioscoreales; family Dioscoreaceae; genus Dioscorea; species Dioscorea dumetorum. The sequence goes on from CACTHL010000245.1 coordinate 2,406,721, forward strand.
TTAGAAACATATATATATATATATATATATATATATATATATATATATAATGCATGTTTACTATTATTATATTACATAAACTGGTTTATTTCAAGATATAAAATATATTTCACACACAAAAAAAAAAAAAAAAAAAAAATAGTGAAGAAACACAAATGACAATGCATTCAACCTACCACGCCATATATATAAAAAGGGCCACTCAATTGACAAGCCTTTCCATCTACAACTTTGTACATGTGATCTACCAAGGGAATAATCCTTATAAATTTCCCATTTCTTTCCGAAATGATAAATATAAAGTCCTCATAAATTAGCAACATACATCCCACATACATACTTGTTTATACATGCATGTGAATCAAAACTAGTTTTCAAGTCAGATAGATTAGAAATTAAGAATGAATATGAATGAATATATATATATATATAGAAAAATATATATGTACCCGTCTTTAGTGACGACGTCTCTGGTGAACTTGATTTCTTTCCGGCAGCCATGGCAGAGCTCCTCCAAGGTGCACTCAAGCTTCCGTTCAGTAGGAGGTGGTTTGCGGCGCATGGAGTTAGAGAAGGAGGAGGAGTAGGCAGGGCTTCTAGACATGTTAGCATAATATATATTCTTGAATTCCCTTCTCGGCGTTGCATATGCCGGCAAGTCCTCGTTACGGTACTGCCTCCGTGTCTCCGGCCTCTCATGGTAAACTCCAAACATGCTCTGGCACTCCTGCTCATGCAGTGCCTTGACAAAATAATCAAAACCAAGAATATATATATATGGATGAAAAAGGTGGTGGTGAATATGGTGAAGTAATGGGACCTCATAGGCTTGAGTGATGGCTTTGAAGCGAGCTTCAGCTTCAAGCTTGGAAGAAGGAGGGTGCTTGTCAGGGTGCCACTTTTTGACAAGTTCTTTGTAGGATTTGCGGATGTCTTGGAGAGATGCATCCTTTGGGAGGTTTAGGACTTTGTAGAAGTCTGAAGGGTTGGCCATATTGTTAGATCACAAGAGAGAGAGAGAGGGGTAGAGAGGGGTAGAGATGGATATATAGAGGAGATGAAGAGAAGATGAAAAGATTATGGAAACGGCTTTGTAGCCAGTAGTATGCTTTTATTTCCTCCCTCTCTCTCTCTCTCTCTCTCTCTCTCTCTCTCTAGAGGTGAAGAGTAAATAGGAAAAGAAATAAGAAGGGGCATTGTTTTATTTGTTATTTATTCTTTTATTTATTTATTGGATTTAATTTAACTTTGAAAAGTAGGGGCAGAGAAGAAAGAGTTGGTGGAAGGTCCTTAAGATTCTTATTAGAAACTATTAAAAGTAATTGATAATTGATTGCTGTGTTTGATATGCTAATAATCCTGTTGAAGATAGATGATATATTGGCTTTAAATCTATTATTGTGGGGGGACCCAAAACTATGCGGTGCTCATTAGTATCATAATCTCAATAATTTTGAGTAGGATAAACTTTGTTGCAAAATTAAGAAAAATGTTTAAAACCTTCTTCCAAGCTACTTATCATACGGTACCAACAATACATAGAAAGAAACAAGGACATAATGAGATGTGACATTATACCAAAGCTAATAATCTATTCTGTTCTTTCTCTTCCAATTGTCAAATAAAGAAAATTGTGAGGGAAAAAAAAAGAAAAAAGAAATAAAGGAAACTATCAAGTCTCCAATTAATGGTCATGTTAGGGCATGCATTTGTTATAAGCATTACTGCCACAGTAACTGAAACAGAAGCATTCATGGAGGCAATCAAGGCAATGAAATGCTGATATTAATCATATGGTTGGAAATCAAGAGCTTGTCAGGATGAAAGAACCTTATCATATTTCATAAATCTCATGTACTCACATTCATATCCTAGTCTTTTTGCTACTGGAAGTGCCATATCTTGTTGTATATACTTCTCAAAGTACCTGTTGATTGTTCAAGAAGTGGAGACAATCTACATGGGATTTGAGCACTACTCTTGAAACAGCACTGACGGTGTTGATCTTGATCTCATGATCAATTTCCACGGGGGGGACACTGTGTAGCCGTGTTGTTGATGAGTCGCTTTAGCCGACAAAATGAGGATATAAATTTTAATAAGTTTGCAAGCTAAGAAAATGATCTATTTCTATGCCAGGTACAAAATAGATTAGATGCTTATCCCTAAGAAAGGACATAAGAAAGAAAGGCTAGCTCTCCACCTGACAAGAAACATGAACTGAAATAATAATCATCCATCAACCACATCTTCACAGTTAATTTAACATAATGATACAATAATCACCGGTTAGGAAAAAACATTACCGAGCAAAATTAGTAAAATGATCCATCAGTGAAACTGTAAAAAATAATAATAATAATAATAATAATAATAATAACAATATTCAAAATTCACCAATACTAATGTTGCAAATAAGACATAAAAGGAGTCCTTTTACAAGCACAAGGCCGGCTTATAGAAAGGAGTCCTTTTCTCAAAGCATAATAATAATGAATGGGTGATATTCACAGGGTTGAACTGGTCTAAACCTCACTGTATGCAGTGTTTTCCGACATTTAGGGTTTGGAAGTAGCCCAAATGGTGCTTAGGTTTTTTACCTTCTTACTCTATGGGTGGCTGAGAGCAAGACATGTGTATGTATAAGACAATTACATACCTAGATTGACAGCATGCAGCCACAAAGCTAATGAATATATGTGTCCAGCAATGCAATAGAGAACTGAAGATGCAAATTATGATGTAGTTGAATGGGCCATAGAATTATGAGATAATAAGGTCCAGCTTCTGACAACTTTTAACCTCAAACCAGCCAAAACTATATCTCATCTTTTCCAAGTGACAGGATCTGAAAACAGAGTTCATGTATGAGTGTAAAGCAAACAAGAACCAAACAGATGCAAATTGGAGGCACAATGAACTTGATTACAAGTTTGACAAAATAATGTGAGGTATTTAAGACATAGGAATGAGAAAGAAACTGGGGCCCTATTGATGTGATGTATCAAGGAAAGTTATCCACTAAAAAAAACAATTAGTATTCTAAGCAGACGGTTTGCCACTAATTCCTTAATGATATCAGATTCCATCAAAGATACCACAGCCAGAATACCAGATTTATATTATTCATCACTTTCTACAACTATAGGATAATTAGTCGGCACAAGAGCAAGTATCAATAATATAATTCAAAATGAATTTTTAATTAGGTATATATTTGTTTCAACATGAATAAATAAATATTGATTAAGACTAGAATGGTGACAGTGTTTTGACATAATCTCCTCACTATAGATAATATCAATGATACTGCAGCTATTGCAATAAAGTCATATTATGCGGCACTTTCTACAACTAGTAGAACAACTGTTTGCAACAAGTGTTGCATCAATAATCTAGTTGTCACAAACTCTAAATTAGATATGTGCTTTTGCATACAAGAGTCTAGATTGAGAAGAGAGTAATAACAGTGATTACATAATCTCCACAATATATAGATGATTAAAAATTGATACTACAGTTAACAGAACAAAGACATGTTGCTTAGTTGAAAAGTCATGCATAACAAGCATAACAACCATTCTGACAAAGTAGAAAGACAAACACAAGTTAATAATAATAATAATAATAATAATAATAATAATAATAATAATAATAATAATAATAATAATAATATTTAACAGTAGCAATGATTCCATAAAATCTTGAAAGAATGACTAAACCCTAAAAAAAATTGATTCTAATTTGTAATAAGTACAGAGCAACAAAAGCTTTGATCAGCAATTCGTCAATATATCTTTTGTCTGAGACTCCGAAGCAGTCATTAGCAAGGTGGACTATAGTTGCTGGGACTCTGATGTAATAACACACTCAGAAGAAAACAAAGATGACTTCATGGTGATGCTGAAGGAATTGGTGGCTAATAAAACTAGACTGTACTAGGACAACAATTCACACCAGCAAAGCATGCTGTGCCTCTCAAAACTCTGTCCGTTTCCATTATTATTTTATTCTAGAATTTGTTGACATAAATTAATGACACACGTAAAGTTGAATTCTAGTTTGAATTCTCTGGCTGTATATTTCTTCACCCTCAAACCAGATTCACTAATTACTCATATTCAAACACCACAGGGAACTTAAACTAGAAGTGGAATATTATATAAGATCATAACTACACCTTCAATTGAGAAGGCACTGAATTGAATGATCCAATTGATGAAGGTCAAAAAGACCTATATATTTCATTTTATCTTTTCCCTTGATGTTTAATCAAGAGAAGAATATAAAACACAAACAGCGATATATGGAGAATGTGGCATAACCTTCCATCAGCTTTACAGGAAAGGAAACCTCTGTGTCAACTATTTAGGGCGCCTCTGTTACTCATGCCATGTATAAAAAGATAAAGGACACATAGGAGTACGTTCAAATAGCCTTGAAATTAGCAAAACTCTGGAATTCTGAGGTCATAGCCCAGAAAGATCTATTAGCCACAGGCAGCCTCAATAGCAAGTGTTTTGGTCACTCCATCACATAACTCTGTCGTAACAAATTCGGCTTCAGACAATGAGACAACACATTCATTCTTGTTTAGACATGCCTGCCATAACCATAGCGAAAAATAAAACCCAAAATGTAAGTGCAAAAGGGAAAAGATAGTAAATAGGATGCATCTCCATATATATGCATACATATATACATATGGATGAAATTGTTGGCCTCATTTTCTAAACTTCTTTGTATCCCATGGTTTCTGTACTTTGATGCACAGAATTTACATGAATAATATGGAAATTTCACAAAGATAATTTATCTTAGCGTTTAAATTGTCATCTTGTCTCGAAAGACTATTGAATCTGATAAATAGCAGAAAGGTCAAAGCAAAGCAAAGCAAAATGGGATAAATCCTAAAGCATCTGGACAGAAATACGGAGATATATTTTTATTCGCTAATAGCCAAATTCTGATGAGAAATTCCTTGACAGAGATTTTCATCTTTATAGCACTTTGTAAAGCTGATTCCTAAAGGAACAGATTGAACTTTGTCCTTAGTGTAGAATTTTTGACACTAGTGCCAAGAAAGGATATAGTCCTTTGTCAGTGATAAATAAGTAGATATCAGTTTGGCCAAGTGGTGCTCGTATGCTGTTGATTAAGATGGCATCAAGCAAGGGTATAGTACATAAATGCTAATGACACTATTCTGAAGGACAGTGATCAAAGATGCCTAGTGTTAGCGTCTTACCTTCTCAACAACTGAAGCCGTATGGGGATAATGGCATGACCCTTGGATGTAGGACCCACATGTTCCGCTTGGATTGCCAAAGCTGGCAAATCTCACATATGATATTTGGGTGCTCTCAGGGCACTTCAAGTGAATACTAGCTTTAGCTCCATCTTCATATTTCACTCCTCTATCCCAGCTTTCCAGGTCTATGGATGGGTAATTCTCTGATACAAGACCACAAACTCCAGTAACATGGCGTCTTGAAAGAGCAATCTTAGTTGGATCTCCACCCTTCTCCTCAAAAATCACAAGAGTATTGCCAGATGGCTGAAACCAAGAACGTGGGACATGGTACCTGAATCAAGACAAAATAGAACCATATATAATCATATGAGGTAACGCGTGCAGCCACCTCCCACAAAAATGGTTAACATCTAATTGGGGTAAATGTCACAGTCAGGGTTAATTTCCATAATGTGTGAATTGTTGTGATAAAAGGACATAATTTCTTGGTTCTACTATGGAAAGACAGAAGTGAAAAGGCTAAACAAAGTATTGGAAATGAGAAATGAAAATGCTTAGAAAACAAAGATGAATGTGAATACCAGTCTGGTAAAAGAAATAGAAATGTCTCAGCTTGCCCAAATTAACATACGTTTACAAAATCACAATAGCCAGGACAAAACTCAGGTAGATATCAAAAGTTTCCTACAAATAAATTAGCTGATTAAAGAAATCGGGAAATATCATTAATATAAGATTAAAAATACCGTTTATTTTCTTGTGGCAGTAAACTTACCATCTCTGAGTTGGTTCTCCGCATCCATTGTTGCATTTGTCAGGAAAAAACTTGCCTCTATAATTACAAGTAGCTGGGCAACCATGCTTAGGACCTTTCCTTGGCCAATATCTTCCAATAGCTTTTCCATTTAGCCACGCTTGGCCTTTCCCCATATGGTTCATATCAAGTCCTACTGGCTCAACTCCCTTTGGTGCATCTATAACTGTCTGCAAAGTTCAAGCATTTGTGTGATTTTCTTCAAATATTTTGAAAGCACACAGTCATGCTATAACCAATGAATGTTTACAACACAACCTGCAATTTAGTGATTTATCCTAATAAAAAAACATTTATGAAGTCAACTCCTAGACAGATATTAATGAACATGGTGACAATAATTGCAGTTAGAAATTGTTGCTATGTAATAACGATTGTGTAATCAATACAAAGACAAGCAGAACAGTCTCTCAGTATGAGCATATCTCAGCAAAAGTTTTCATGGACAGAATGCAAGAACTATCCTGGTTTGTAAAGACAGGGAAATTAGCCAGCGAGGACTTATAAAATTGACCAGAACTTGGAGCTCAGAGCTTTGTTTTGTAGACTTAAAACCCTAAATAAATAATTAGTAGCATATGGTCTGCACTTATTTTAAAACTGGAGAAAACTAATGCCTGTCGACATATAGTCCGTTGTACAAGTGACAGAAATTGGTACTCAATTTCATTTTCTTTGTTGTTGAATATAGCTATGAAGCGTGAAAATTTAATAATGAACTATTGAATGTTACGCTGATAATGTACCATATATGACAACAGCAATGAATTTGATAGTACACAAAGATATGTTGAATGGAAAACCGTATGAATAAATTCATGAACAACAATGTTACTGTACAACAAAGAATTATAATACAGGAATTATTAGCTAACTTACAAACATATTTCAAGATTTAGCACGAAGTTGATAGTTTTCTGGATTCAACCATGTACACCTCTTAGAAATTACAGATTTTCAATATTTCTAGTTTACAGCCAAATTAATTAGGAAGTTTAATATATGCTTCTTTTGTTCGATCATAATTGATGTACACCTCTACTTAAAGCTTACCTTGATGACAAGCTTAGTTAGTGATGAGAGGTGATCAAAGAATACCTTGTACCATGTTAGAGGTTTATATATTGGCGGCTCCAACATGGATATCCACTTCACCTTGCTACTACCGTCTATGTTATAAATGCCTTTATGCTCCCCTTGCAGCCCAATCTGCCATGAAAACAAAATAAGGCAAATTATGGTTATTCAAACAGTCTAACATTCACTTTCTGGAGAAAAACTTGCCAAAACAACTGACATTTTGCAAATATAGCATTAAAGGTCTCCAATTTATTAGTACAGTGCAAATGAGATGTTTTAAACTATTGGCTAAGAAAAATATGGTGTAAGCAGCAGTGAAACTATGCTGCAAGGAACATTTACAACCAATATGAGTTTGCATGAACATGGAATTCTATTATTAGTATATATATATATAGACAAAAAAAAGACAACAACTCTCAATGTAAAAAATAACATAAGATTACATACACTATTATATCCTATTCACTTGGTGGAAAAATATACAAAAAATGCATTATCCTCTTTGTCATAAACATGAATTCAGAATCAAAATCGAGAATTGATAGGACAGGTTCATAAAGGAATAAACATAAATCATGTAGATACATATCATACAATTGATGTCTAACAATAACCTCAAAATCTTGAGAAAAATTTCCCTATCTACAATATAGAATCTGATACCTTATAAGACCATGTGGCTGAAGTTAAGTCCACAGTACCATTTCTGAATCCAGATATCTTCACACTGGTCAACCCTGCACCAACCCACTCAAAAAATGGCCCTGCATTCTTAACAAGAACAAGAGAGCAGAGTGAAAAGCTCAGAGATCTAATGGAACTGCCATGCTCCAAGGAGAAAATGATCCAAGTTGGTTGATAGTGCAAAAAATATACTGGAAATTATTGAACATATAATGCATTTGACTAAAATTGAGAATTCTTAGCATGTGATCGTCCAAGTTTAGTTGACCTTATACTGGTTCTAGTTTGATTCATATTATCCTCATGTAGTTTGTTAGATATTTTATTAGTGCTTGTCTTATTAGGCTTCTCGCCAATATAAATATATGCCTTGGAAGACTCTATTGAGTTAGCGGATTAAGAATTCAGTTTTTTCTAACTCATTACCAAACTTCCTCAGGGATTGACAATTTTGTGATACATATGCTACTTTTACTGCAGAGTAAATCAAGAAGATAAGTTCCGATAACAAAGAAAGTAATGACTAGTTGCTCATAGAGGCAACATTTATAGTTTAGCAGGTACATACTTGTAAGCCAACTGTCATGCTTAGAAGAGCAATCTCATTCTTCCCTGCCTTCAGAGTAATAGGAGTTTCAAGCTTGAAAGTTGACACCGTACCATTTCCGGATGCACTGCCTATAAAATATAAGAAATATCATTTTATTAGTATTTTGTCAATCTTCCTTATCGTTGTTTAGCAAAAACCTTTAAAGAGTTGCATGTAATACACGACGGCGTTTTTGGTGACTGTTCCAGACAACATAGAAATGATGTCCAGAGGATAACATACACATTTAGAAAAAGCTCTGCTGTGCAACATGGTACATAAAAGATTATACTCCTGGTCATTGTGTTCATTGAAGTTTATTTATGCCGAGATGAATACTTATAAATTTACCATTAGCTTATTGACAGATAAATGTAGCATGCACAATGAAACAAGTTCACAGGCACTAATCCTTGATGGATATGATAATTTTGTAGAATGTCAAAATAAAATTTTACGCTTGCATTACATGAAATAAAATGTTCTGCAGAAAGCATCTATTAGCCAATATCCTGTCATATCCTGTTACCAAACTATTAGTTCAAAAAGTTAATCATAGTATCTGAAGAAAAAGTCTGATAAAAACCTTGAAGCTCCTGATTTATAAATGCATGGACAGCATGGCCCTTTGATTCAAGTTTAAGTCTTGCTTTGCTTCCAGCATTTAAGAAATCTTCATGCTCATCCACATGCAAACTGCAGTTTCAAAAAAATCTGTAAATGCACAATAATCTAAAGATGCATGATTAAATCAGCACATTTGCATATCATCAAATTTCCTTTGCAATTCATAAATTGATTTGTTTTACTTAATCCAGGCTTCTGAGTGAACTATATTTAACATACTCTTTATTTTTTTTCCCGTTTTGTTAGCTGTGTGAGCTTGCGCTTGTGTGTGTGTGTGTTATGTTCTGCAGTTTTCATTGATTATAATATCTGCTTGAACTATCAGATCATCATTTCTTAAAGATTGAAAACCATATCCAATCTAACTTACAAGTCAAGGCTGTTTTGACAAAGGCAGTTGTGGAAAACTGAAAGACATCAAACAAAAGGAGGCACATCATTAAGGACTCAAAACAGCTGACTTAAATGAGAAAGGGAATCCTTGAATTCTAAACAATAAGCTCCAGGATTCCAAAAACTGAGGGTCTAGCATTCAAAAGTCTAGTACAAGAGGTCCAACATCTATGGCGGCTAAGTAAAAATAATTTTCAAATAAGAATGAGACTATTCAATTTACCTGGACAATATATTGACCCTCCATAGAAAACATAAATAATTGAGAACATATAAAACAAGGCATCCATTTTGATATTGACTTAGGTTAACATAAGGCCTTTTAGATACAGTGCATGTAATGATATCTAACAACAAAGCTATCAGAAGAAAATGCTGAACATGATTAATTATGAAAAAATAATCTTGAGATTGAAGGTAGTTCACCAATGTACGACAATAAAAGACATCTATAACTTGCTTGCAGTAAGACCGACCTTGTTGTATACCACAGATAATCAGTGGAATCTTTTGTTGTGTTGATATGATCTACAAGAACTTCCTTTACAATGTCAGGCTCTTCCCATATCCCAGTCTTCTCCATGAATATATCCCACTGAAGGCCACCAGAAAATTTACTTGGAGATTTCATTGTTGCTTGCAAATTTTCAGGTACCATAACTACTATAGAAGTTTGAGATCGTATCTGGGAAACTTAGAATTCAGTTTTAAGGAAAAAATAATGTTAAAAACAATTATGAATTACAATAAGATAAATGAAATCGATAGATGTCCGAGTAAGCAGCCAGATACTTATCACTACACATGTGACAGTAAAATTTAGAAATATGGCAAACATGCGTGAGAGTTCATTTAAAGTTCAACAGTCAGTGGAGAGATCAATCATGAGATGTACATCTGTTATATTTAACAGAAAGCAGTGAACCATTGTATAAACAGTATAAACCATCTTAATGCGTCTAACCATTGTCATTGATCTCACATGTAGGAAAATATTGTGCATTTCATCAACTACATGTATCCAGAATTAGAATTTACGAACAAAGAAAAACCTTCAATATAGGGATAAAGGACATGAGTTACTGAAAGCTACAGAGATTGTGGTCTCATTGTTATGGATAGCAACTAACACCTTAAGAGTATCCAATTCCAATGTCAGAATTAATGTCGTATTTGCAGCAGAGGTCAATTGTGGACGTCATTACAGCTAAAAACTGAGTACATTGTGTCTGGGATCAGTGCATACTCAGAAACTTGAGAGTTAAAATTTGCAAATCAGAACAATTCCAACAATGTGTCATGTTTTGAATAGTAATTCTCTGTGATTAAGTAGCAATCCCTATTACAAAAGGAATTGTAGAATAAGGAATATCTTCAAATTTTTTCAAGTATCTTGCCCTTGTCCAACAGTCTATGTCATCCAATCAACATGGCAAATGCTTGCGAAATGATGATGATATATCTTGTCAATTGAAAAAATCATTCAATGCTTATGTATCAAAAGATGACAACCGCACGAAGAGATACAATTACCTTAGCAGTGTTGAATGCCTCATTTTTGCAATCAGGCAGAATACTAACAGACCAAGCTGGAAGATGATACGATCTATTCTGGAAATCTACCAGTTTATCATTTACTTCATCAATATTAGCAAGGAATGCGACACAATTTCCAGAAGAATCTGTATAAACATTAGCCTGCATATGCAGAACTCAAGTAAGGTTAATACATACCATTGTTGATATTGAAGTATTGAACAGGAAATAATAAATATTTACTGCTAGTTCAAAAAATTTACTCAGAGGATAATAGTATATTTTTCAGTCACATTGGCAGGATCTATTTTTGTGAGGTAAAAGCATCTTCAGATTGTCAGATGTGATATTACATTAATCATTGCGAATACTCATAAGTGGACTAAAAAGCTTTTTCATTTTTTTTCTTTTTCTTCTTTTTTTTTTTGCATCTTATATTCCATTATAAGATAGTCATCATAATTAGCTTACTCACACCACATGAATTTCATCCATATCAAGATAGATGGTAATATCAGATGTCAAATAAATGCTAAAGCAAAGGAACTGATTAGATTTTTCAATCAGCATCCCACCTCTTGCTGATAACCAAGATGGAGAAGTGTTGACTTGCCAAAGAGCATTACACTCTCACATAATTTTATAGACTTGTGCAGTTCCTTCAGGTGTGCCCATTTTGGAAGCCTTGCCAATCCTGCAAGCCATTCAAATTTGATTGAAACTTGAAAACAGCAACACTTCACAATCAAATAGGGCATCTCACACAAAAGTCTAACCATCTACCAGTAGCTTACACACACAATTTCCAGATTTATAAATCACAAAAGAAGATACACACCATATTCATCAATTGGTGCATCATAATCATAGCTTGTTGTGATGAACGGTCCTCCAGATGTGCGACCAAAGTTTGTTCCTCCATGATACTTTAATAATGAAAATAAAGACATGGGGACAACCATTTTGATTTATGTCAATAATGAGGGAATTTTAGGTGGACACATAAAGGCCCCCAAAAAATAATAAAACAATCATAAATGGCTTGTTGTGGGGGTATATTAATAAGGTACATACCATGTAATAATTTTGAAGGCTTCCACCTTTCTGAAAAAAACGTGCAACTGCAAAGGCAATATCTTCTGGCGGTCTATGAGGATTTCTTGAACCAAAAGTTTTGAACCTGGCTTGGAAATGAACAAAGAAAAATGTAACTGCACCAGATTTGGTAAAGCATTTTCAAACTCAACAAGTTGACTAAGAATATCTAACAGTAAAAGTGGAGCCAGAAACACATTCAGTATGTAGCCAATATGATGAAACAACACCGATATGTTAATTCTATTTTTAAAAAAAAGCATTTTTTTTCTCCCATTCTGCATGAGCACCAAACACTCTGCCAGCTTTAGACGGCTATGTTCAATCATTGCTAACTCAAGTTTGACCTATGATGCTAACAGAATTTTCAAGTTTCCTGAGGAGGTTTTTTGGATGAAAAATGTCAGCAGCAATGATTTGTGAGTTTATAAATTCCACTCTAAGTTATCCCTTTTTAACAAGACCAAAACAAGTCCCTCGTAGAAGTGAGACACCGGGGGAAGTTTTACTTCACATATGACAAGGGTCAAATGGGAAGTCCCTTATATCAATTTTGAGCCAGCACACTATGCTCACTGATCAATACTGGGAACATATAAACAAGTTAGATTTAGCAACAAATGGACTATGATCATGGTCATTACCATCCAGGCCAGTTCTCAGTCCAAATTTTTGGCTTGTCCAAAGAATTTGGTGTAAACTGATCGCAGTAAAATGAATTGCATGTGTTGATCTGCAAATAAAAAATATATATATTACACCCTGAATTTGCTGTTTGGCTAATGAGACATAATTGAGCAATGTGAGTATTAAATCATATTTGTAAAGTCGACCATGAAAAAGAAAACAAAACAAGTTCCGCATTTTCTTTCTCAGATTTGGTTATATTTTAATTCTAAATTCCAAAATCCTTAATCACAAGAATGATATTTTAACAATAACAGGTTATAAGCTTACAACAGGGCCAGGAGCATCATATTGTTGGCACATTATCCAAGGTACACCGATGTTCTTGGAAAGAGCCATACTAGCCGCCCACATAGCATATGGCTTCCCCCCCTCTCCATATACAGTCTCAATATCTCCATATTCATTCTCAACCTGCAACAACGCAAACAAATACATAAACCCATGACTTAACAATCATAAAATTTTCACAAATGGACATCCTTTTTGCCTAATTGATGGTGCAAAGAATGTTTAGCTGGCTGGACAATTTATGATGTTAGATACATGCCACTCAAACAAAAGCAGAGACTATTGTTTCCAAGCATTGTGTATTCTTCTTTCTTCCTTGTACCAGGAAAAGCTTATGCAGGAAGCATTAACACTGGCTATATTAAATGTGCTCACATTCAATAATACAACACCAATGATATCATGGCACAAACTAACCCGAATTATCTCTTTCATATGGACAAATTATCCGTGCTCATAAATTAGTCATCATTTTCTTCCACCATTGAAACATAATGTTGGGTCAGCCCCCCAACACATAAGACCTATCCATAAGCAGAATGACACTATAATATGACAGACTACTGTCTGCCATTCTTGTTGATAATCATCAGGAGGAATCTCGATACTATACTGGCAAGAGATAAGGGAAATCCTATTTCTGATTGGTTTAAAGCAAACCAACAAACCAAAAGCATCTGCAAATTATTCTTATTAACAATCATTTGCCGGAATTAGAAATAAGTGTTCTGCATTTAAACTTTCATGTGATTATCAGACAAGCATAAACAACACATAGCTAGAAGAATTAAATACTGGAGTTCATTAAAAACACTTGCCTGAGAGAGGATGATTGGTCCTCCTTGAGAAGCAAAGAACCTTCGCTGCTTCATCATGTCCACAATTAGCGTCAAGAACTTCTCCATATAAAACTGCATCCAAAAACAATATTTCCACTTGTCAAGCTCACAAATCATGAAACATAGCTAGCATAATAGCGTTGAAAGAATCCTCATACCTTGAAGTTCTTGTTATCCGTTCGAAACACCGTGCCAGGCACATAATGCAACCAAACGGGGACCCCTCTTCAGCCCCACGAGAAACTAAAATTACTTTCTAAATTTAAAGAATCACATTATAACAATCAAAGAGAACAAGAAAGACAGACCCGAAATTCCACTCGGCGGCGACGAAAGGCCCAATGCGAAGTAGGAGATACATGCCGGCATCGCGAACAATCTCTATGAATTTCACCAAATCGAACCGATCCTCGAAGTAATACTACATTTCCAGCAATGTCAACAAGAGCGTCAAAAACAGCAAGAAAAGGGGAAACAAGAGCAAAATGCAGGGTTTCCTCACATTGCCAGGAGAGGGTTCATGACCGTTCCAGAAGACATACGTCTCAATGGCATCGGCGCCGCCGTCCTTGGCCATAGCCACGAGGCGAGGCCACATCTAGTATCACAGATTTCAAGAACATCAATCTCGAAAAGCATCGGCAAAGAAGATGAAAAACAAAAAACAAGCTTACTTCCGGGACGCTGCGAGGGTAGTGGATGGAAGTGGAGATGATGAGCCTCCGTCGGCCATCGATGATGAGGGAGCGATGGTCATAGGTGACATTGGCCGCCAATCCCGATGAGATAGAGAAGCACAATACGGATAGGAAGATCATGAGAGAGGAGCTCATCGCCATTGATGAAGCTCAAAGCTCAGAGCTCTCACTGACGTACGCTTTCAGACGTTATTTATGGAAAGAGAAAAAGAGGTCCCGTGAGACGTTTGCCAGCTGTGATGCTGCTGTTTCCCATGCTTTCAAATGATGACGTGTCGAAATGTCTGGTTGCCAGCTGTGATAGAGTTGGTTTCTTTGATGCTCTCGGGATATTATTTTCTATATATTTTGAGAATGGCGTGGCACAATATTATTGGGTGTACAGGTGTGATGGTGTTTCGAGGAAGACAGCGGAAGGGATTAGTGGGGCCCACGGTACTGGGCAAAACGAAGGATTTTGGTGGCTTATGACATGTCAGGGATTTGGGTTGGGTGTAATTAAGACCATGGGCCATGGCCTAGTCGGTGCCATTTGGGCTTTGCCTACTTTGGAAACCGGGCCAGGGCTTGGGCATTGATTTTTTTTTTATTATTAACCTATTTTAATTAATTTGCGCTCAAAAAGTTTAAAAAAAGAAATTAACTTATTTTGTCACATTGAATTTTAGAATTTTAAAGTAGTTTGATGTGAGACTTGAGTTAAGTTGATATAAATTTAACTTAACTAGTAGTAATTAAAAATTATAGTATTGATTTGATTAAATAAAGTCAGTGATTGAAATAAGGCGCCATTTGGTTTAGAGCTTAATCTTTTCTATTAACTATTTTTTTAAAATAAATTTATCAATTTAATAACAAAACTATGAGAAAAACGAAAACAAAAATCTGAGTGCATGATCCTAGACAATTCCACATGCATTAGGATTAAGAAGCACATGCAAAGCCCCACATAAAAGGAGCATGCAATCTTGAACCCCCACACTGCTTGCCCTGACATTCACACCAGCTTCAATCAATTCACATGCTCTAATGTCTTAAAATTTAAATTGATACATTGCACTCATTCTCATCAATATCAAAAAATTAAAAATAAAAATAAAATGCATAACATTGACATTGTACTTCTACTGAGTGTTGATCTTTTTTCTTATGCTTCTGTTAATCATCACTGTTCAACTGCAAATTGCCACAACCAACAGAGATTTTGAGGTTCCCGGGCATGGATCGCCGCCAAATTGCATTGCTGAAACAGAGATTGAACATGTCTTCTTGTCTAAACAAACCTGTTAATTCATTCATTGAATTAGAAGGTTAAAAAAAATCGTCTGTTGATATTATTATTTACTGTGGCATTAATCATCATTTACTAACCTTTTCAACAACAGCTTTAGATGCATTTGAGTGACAACTTCCAATTGAGTAGTGTGCACAATCTCCATTAGGACTCCCATAACTTGCAAAGTCTATAGCTGAGATTCTTTTCCCTTGATGACATTGGAGATCAACTTGTGATCGCCTTTTTGGCATTAAGATCTTATGCATTTTATGCTCTTCAGCTGTGTTGCATATACGGGAAACAGATCTAGTCTCTAGAGTAATTTGAAGAGGATCTCCATTCATTTCCTCGAAGAGAACGAGCAGATTGCCTGAAGGTTTCAGAAAAGAGCGAGGAATGTGATACCTTCAACAAACATAAAAAGCGTCGCTTAGTATGTGAGTATTAAGAACAGAAGGAACGATAGCTTTGATACCATATTACATACAGAGTTTGAGAAGGTTGATTTTTAGGAGTAAGGAAAGAAACCCAGTATCGGCCAATGCTTTCACCGTTGATCCAAATCTCTCCTTTTCCCATGCTCTGAAGGTTGAGTACCACCGGGTCTCTTCCCAGCGGAGCACTGAATGTGGTCTGCATGTAATCACCAAACAATTATCGATACTTCATTGGAATAGTTTTGCATGTAAAAAAAAGTATTTGATTGATTTACCTTGTACCATACTAATGACTGATGAACAAATGTATCTAATGTTTTCCATTCGACAGATTCTGATCCTTTTTCAGTGTAGATTTCTAATTTTTCTCCTTGCAATCCAACCTGCATCTTATGAACATTAACAATCATGCAATACAAAGAAGTTCTTTTTCTTTTTCGACATGAATTATTTGTGACATTTTAGTTAGAATGAAGAATGAGAGCCACCTGATATCCCCACAGCTGATTACCGAAATCTTGAACATTAATGTTTCCCTGAATTTTCACTCCCTGAAGCCCAAAAATTCTACGTTCTAGATATGCCCCTGAATCCTTAACAGAGGCCAGAATATCCAAAGCATTCATTCAGTTCTAAGCACCATGTATATATGCAGTAAAAGAGTTTAATATTCATACTGGGGATCCAATCATAACACTCAAAAAAGAGAAGTTATTTTTCCCATTTACTAATGAGATAGGTTTCTCAAGCACCACTCCTTCCGAATTATGACCCCCATGCTCAGTTCCTGGATTGAATTATGAAAAATCAAGTGAGAAAGGGAGATGTAATCAGATATAATTAAGCCACTATCTGTGTACCTATAAACTCATCATTTACGAAAGCATGTAGAACATGAGCTTGCGAATTGACTCGAATAAGGTTTTGATGATCCTCGGTTGATGTATGATCATAACTGTATCTTGCAAAGAACCAATGAACGTATAATGAATTATTAAGGCAGATAGGAACTTGGAAACTATGAATATTGGTGTCACAGTTACCCGACAGTGTACCAAAGATAGTCAGTTGTATCTTTGGTGATAGACAATTGGTCTAGTAGGCCGTTTTTGGTAAACGATGCCTTACCAATGTTAGAGACTCCTTCAGCAAATGCCCACCAGTTCTTAGCTTGGTTGAGATTTTCTACAGCAGTTGTTGATCTTACACCAGATTGAGCATTCACCTGTTGATGATAAATGACCAAAAGCATATTATCAGCTCCTTTTCTTCTTTATCGAACAATACGCAAGTTTGTGATTTAAGACTGAGACTCACAGTTGCAGTATTGAAGACAACATTCTTGCAATCTGGTAGGATACTAATTGACTTTTGAGGCAACTCATATACGGCGTTACCAAATTTAACCGATACATTACTTAATGTGTCATTGTTTACAAGAAAAGCTGCGCATCGACCTGAATTTTCTTGAAAAATATACGCCTGAAAAGCCGGAAATTATTTTAAAATGGTAAAACACTTCCGTTAAAGAGACTGTATAGATTTTTCAGTCTTACCTGCTGTAAAAGGCCAAGTGAAGCATTAGTCTGTTTTCCCCAGAGCAATGGTTGAGAGGATTTCTTCACAGCAGCATGTAATTCCCTGAGGTGATCCCATTTAGGATTGTTTATCATACCATATTCATCAAGAGGGGCTTCATCATAATAACTTGTAGTTACATAAGCAGACGCCGATCTTCCAAGATTTGTTCCTCCATGATACTTCATAATTCAAACAAAAAATGTCCATTAACTCATAAGTCTTTTGTTTTCGTACACACATAACAGACCATACTATGCTTTGTTTCTCAACTGATAAAATAACTTACCATATAGTAGTTCACAAAGCTTCCACCTTTGGCTAAAAATAATGCGACATGGAAAGCAATATCTTCAGCGCTGCGTTCATACGGTTCACCGCCAAATACTTGATAACTTCATAAGATCAACAAGTTAAAACTTAAAAAAACCAAATAAAGGAAAGACCACAAACAAGATGAGCAACGGTTACTGAGACTTTACAAAGAGGTCCAATTTTCTGTCCACAGTGATGGCTTGTTCGGTGAATTAGGACCTGCAAAAGTTTCTTCACAATTCATCCCATTGCATGTATTAATCTGCAGTTATAATCAAGATCAATGTCACTATAATTCGGTTGTATTAATTTTTCCCATTGAACTAAAGAAGAGATAAAGATATAAACAAATTACCACTGGGTCTGGAGCATCATCTTGCTTGCACATCATCCATGGCACACCAGTTCTAAGTCCTACAGCCATTGATGCTGCCCAAATAACATAAGGAGGTCCTTTCTCATGGAATGCACCCTCAACTAACTTGTACTCATTTTCGATCTGCATGTTAGTGATACAGAGACCATTTAGCAAGCATTTGATGGGCATTATATAAGTTCATGTTAGAGATTGGTGCACCTGAGAAATTACTATTGGACCTCCCTGAGATGCATACAGTTTCTCAGACTTCATCATGTTCACAATCAGTGATACAAATTTCTGCATGTAAAACTGCAACAATGGAAACAAAAAACCAAGTCCATTTCTGATGAAATTCATAAATGTTAGTATGATTTCTGTCTCTGCTTATATATACACACACCTTGAAGGGTTCATTATCTGATCTAAAAACAATGCCAGGGATGTCATGCAACCAAAATGGGAAGCCTCTGCATCAAGTGAAGTTAGTTTATATAGATATATATATATGAAATTTAAATTTCAGTAATTGTTACTTAGAAAAGGCTTCATTAATTAATGCTCATACCCATATTTCCATTCAGATTCAATGAATGGGCCAATTCTTAAGCTCACATAGAGGCCATGATTTCTAACTTCCTTGATGAATCTCACCAAATCATATCTCCCTTCAAAATTAAACTGACAAACAATACATCCATAAATAAAAAAATCTCATACACATCTATTCATAAATGCAAGAACAAATAGGGAAGATAGCCACGAAGAGATTACACTATACCGTTCCCTGAACAGGCTCATGAATATTCCAAAACACATATGTTTGTATTACATCAAGTCCTCCTCTCTTGGCCTTTCCAATAAGATCTGCCCACATCTGCCATTCATATAAATAAATATCAATATATACTATACTATACTATACTATACATACATACATACATACATACATACATACATTCTTGTTCTCATTATTATGCACAAATGAGTACCTGAGGAGTGCTGCGAGGATAATGAATGGAACCCGAGAACAAGAGTCTCCTTGTGCCATTAATGATCAATGACCTTCCATCATAAGTGACCTCTTTTCCACTTCCCACCACCACCAACATGAACAGCACTGCCACCATTTCCACCACCTTCATTTTCCTTAATTTCTCTGAGTTCCAAACTACACACATCACTCTCTAGTCTCTTGTGATCTATCTAACACCAACTCTTCTAGACTATATATACAGTACTAACTAAAGCAAGCATGACAATATCACTGCACTTTGTCTTGTTTCTTAAAATAAGTTGGAGATTCCACCATTGAAAGTTCAAGTTTTGTCTAAATTATATGGTTCTAGAGAAAGTGGTCATTAATGGTGGAGAAAAAAACAATGCATTGGAGTGAGGGGAGAGGAGTGATGCTGGAGTTCAGTTGCACGTTGTCTGCATGAAATTTTTATTTAAACTTGCTTTTATGCCCTTATAAAAATCATATTTATAGTAAAAAATTATATTTACTTTTGTCCTTGGAGATAGGAAGGATAGTTTGGTCTTTTAACCAACTTTCTATAAGAGATTTGACAAGTAATTTGTGAGGTTTTCAAGGTGGTGATAAGTATAAGCCATTATTTTAACAGTGCTTTGCCCCTGCCAAAAGGCAACTAATTAACTCACTCTGTTTTTATGCATATATGTTTCTGGGGATCTACATCAGTACTTTGGATCTAGTTCTAGAGTTCCAGAGAAAATTATCTCTAGAACCTGAACTTTAGTTGACCTGAATCATTATGTATATTTTTTTTTATTTGATTAATTTGGTTAATTAGTGTAGGCTGTGAGAGCTTGGTTATTTTAAAGACTAATAAAACTTCATTACTTCATTATACAAAAATAAAATTTCAAGTTTACTGTTATGGATCTCATTTTTTTTATCTATTTATACATGATATCATGACTAAAACCTAAATATAGTGTGGGTTCAATCTTATATAAATTCCAGTGTTGATGAAAAGAACAAGAACTACAGAGAATAAGTTTCAATCCATCATGTGACAAAAAGAAGAGAACATCAAGAAAGAGTTTAATCTAAGAATAAGAAAACATTGCCGTATAAAAGTATAAGATAAATTAAAGAAAACTTTTTATAATAAATTAATTAGAACTGTGCCATCAAAATGAGAGAAAGATTTAGCAACAAATGTGTTGGGACGCAGTGGTTAACATGGTCCATAGTCCCATATCGCCTGCGGGAGCCAATTCCCTCTAGTTGATATACCACTACCAACCCTTCCCTGTAATTGCGGTTATGGAGAAGTTAGGGTGGTCGGTCCCTGTCTTAACATGGTATCAGAGCTATAGCTAGGATCTTGGGCCCACGGTCCGGGCTGTATGGCCACCGTGGCCCAGGGGGTGTTGGGATGGAGAAAGGGTCAGGGCTGTATGGCCACTCTTAGTCCCACATCGCCTGTGGGATGGATTTCCCTCTAGTTGATATACCACCACCAACCCTTCTCTGTAACTGCGGTTATGAAGAAGTTAGGGTGGTGGGTCCCTGTCTTAACATGGTATCAGACCTTAGCTATCTAGGGCTGTCCTGTGACTAGGACCTTGGGTAATGGAGGCTAGAGAAAGCCAAGACAAGCATTGTTCTTGGAGAAAACTATATAAGATAATAAATATACTGTTTTGCAGTAAGTTAGTTATGGGATCAACATGAATGGAAGTGTTAGCAACAAATGGAGACTAGTGACAAACAAAACAAGCATTTTCGTGGAGCATTACATATGTGAGACTAATTGTGAAACTTCTTATTATATATATGACATTAATCTTCAACTTGGGTGTTCTATATATATATATATATATGCATGCGCAGCCAACTCCAAGAATCTGAAGAACTTTGTGGGCTAAGTCTTGTAGCCATGCCTATCTCCATGCATAATATAAGTGAAGAATAAATGCTAGCTTCTCATACATACTTAATTCATAGTTTAGAGAAAGCATGGGAAGAGGAGGAGAGATGGAGATGGGAAGAGAGACCATTTCTGCAATGCCTAGTAACCGTGTCGCTGCCGAAACCAAAATCAAGAACAAGAACAACAAGGATCAAAACCAGTGTGAGGTGCATGTTTGTATAGATATGTGTTTGTGTGTGTGTGTGTGTATTTGTTTTCATTTGAGATGTGTTTCAAGTTTTGCTGAATGATTAGGAAGCA
The DNA here is from genome assembly GCA_902712375.1 of Dioscorea dumetorum. Lineage (NCBI taxonomy): Eukaryota > Viridiplantae > Streptophyta > Magnoliopsida > Dioscoreales > Dioscoreaceae > Dioscorea > Dioscorea dumetorum. The sequence goes on from CACTHL010000245.1 coordinate 2,428,481, forward strand.
AGATGGAGGAAGTTCTTGGCATATGTTGGGCCTGGTTTTCTTGTGTCATTAGCTTATCTTGATCCTGGAAACTGTAAGTAATCAATCCTAATTAATCTCACCTTAATATGTTTGTCATTCTTGTTTAATCAAGGATTAAATAATGAAACAATTGTTAAACAGTGGAGACTGATCTTCAAGCAGGAGCTAATCACAGATATGAGGTAATCAATCAATACATTAAACATTATATATATTCTCAAAACTATGATCAAAGTACTGATTAATCAAAATGCATGAAAAACACCAGTTACTATGGGTGATATTGGTTGGTCTAGTGTTTGCTCTCATAATCCAATCACTAGCAGCAAACCTTGGAGTCACAACAGGTAACAAGATGCATTTATTTTCCTAACTATTTGTTATACATGAAACTTATTTAATTCTTCAAAATTTTACACAGGGAGTCACCTTGCTGAACTCTGCAAAGCTGAGTATCCTTGGATGGTGAAGATTTGCTTATGGTTGCTCGCCGAAATGGCAGTAATCGCTGCCGATATCCCCGAAGTTATCGGCACTGCATTTGCTCTGAACATTCTTTTTCATATCCCTGTATGGACTGGAGTTCTTATCACTGGTCTCAGTACTCTCCTCCTTCTTGGACTACAAAGATATGGGGTATATATATATATACCTAGTTTATAAATTATAATTCAAAGTTTTCCAATCTATATATATATATATCACATTGAACTGAAACAAATAATGCAGGTCAGGAAACTTGAGCTTTTAGTGTCTAGTTTGGTGTTTCTAATGGCTGCATGCTACTTCGGAGAGATGAGTTATGTGAAACCACCTGCAGGAGAAGTGTTGAAGGGACTGTTCATCCCTAAGCTTAAGGGCAAAGCCGCAACGGGGGACGCTATCGCTTTGATGGGAGCTCTTGTTATGCCGTACAAGCAAATTTCTTATTTCATGACTAGTAATTATAAGTCTCATATTGGTTAATTTGACAAAAATATCGACATCTTTACAGGCATAATCTTTTTCTGCACTCGGCTTTGGTGCTATCAAGAAAAACACCACCTTCGAAGAGAGGAATCAATGTAAGGATTACAAAGATAGGATAAATGTATCTATGTATGTATGTATATATGTAATTGATTGAATTGGTGCTTCATCAGGATGCTTGCAGATACTTTTTAATGGAGAGCGGATTCGCTTTGTTTATCGCATTGCTCATAAACATAGCTGTTGTCTCTGTCTCCGGCACCGTATGCTCCTTAGAAAACCTCTCGCAAGAAGATGCCGATAAATGCAGTAATCTCACCCTCAATTCAGCTTCATTTCTACTCAAAGTATGTGTATCATTGGCTTTATCTGACATCATTGGCACTGTGATCTATATTAAAAATTTCTGATCATCTGCATTGATAGAATGTGCTTGGAAAATCAAGTTCCATTGTGTATGCAATAGCATTGCTTGCTTCTGGGCAGAGTTCTACAATAACTGGAACATATGCTGGGCAATACATCATGCAGGCATGTGTCATATTATTATTACACAAAAATATATATATTATTTTCATAACTCATCTGAGCAAGAATTACAGGGATTTTTGGATATCAAAATGAGGAAATGGCTTCGAAACCTAATGACTCGGTGTATCGCAATTACACCAAGCCTCATCGTCTCAATCATGGGTGGCTCTTCAGGTGCCGGCCGGCTAATCATCATCGCATCGGTAAAAATATTCAAATGCTAAAATTATCCACTCAAAAACAATCCAAGAACAAGAACAACCAAAGCTTTTGTTTTTGATTGAACAGATGATACTTTCTTTTGAGCAGCCATTTGCACTAATTCCTCTACTCAAATTCAGCAGCAGCAAAACAAAGATGGGCCCTCACAAGAACTCAATCTATGTGAGTGTAAATAACAACAGAGATTGAAAGCTAATGAAAGTTACAGATGAACAATGATCTAATTTACAGTGCTATTTTGCAGATCATCATCGCGTCATGGATACTCGGACTCTGTATCATTGCAATCAACATATACTATTTAAGCACCGGCTTCGTCGACTGGCTCATTCACAATAGTCTCCCTAAAGTCGCTAATGTACTTATCGGTCTTATCGTTTTTCCGATAATGGTCATCTATATCCTCTCAATTATCTACTTAACTTTTAGGAAGGACACTGTTGTGACATTTATAGACACATCTGAAGCACAACAGAGTGAAATGGAGAAGGGAGAGTGTGCCATTGATGGTGCTAAAGAGAGCTGCTATGTAACTTATAGAGAGGACCTTGCAGATATACCCCTTCCTCAGTGAATATCATCATACTTCATTGCTTATATTTATATATGTATTTCTGTTGTTTGTATTTATCAATGCTGTTTAATTCATTTTTTCAAAAGAAAAAAAAAACTAAAAAGAGAAGTTTGTGTATGCATAGCTTAACTTTTCATTAATTTTCTGTCTTTCTATAGTCTATAAATTGTGTTTGCATGAGAGAAATTAACAAGTTTGATGAATGATTAAAAGAAAGCAATGCTCATTGATCAAAGGAAAGGGCAAAAAAGGAAGCTGCAAAAAGATATTCTAAATTGTAATAGGATGGAGAATAGGTGGAAAAATTTTTATAAGGGGTCACTAAAGTATAGTCTATTTTCAATTTAGTGATCTAACTTCAATTTGAATTAAAATGACCTTTTACTTTTAATTTGATATTACCGTCAGATCACCCGAGTGTCCCCCTTTTTTGCTAATGTGGTTGTCATAAAAGCCTACTTTGCACCATTATTGGTACATGTCATCTCCGACAGCCACATTAGCAAAAGGAGGCGGAAAACATTCGAGAGACTGGGTGGTGATATCAAATTAAAGATAAGTGACCATTTTGATTTAAATTGAAGTTTAGCCACTATATCACCCTCACAAAAATTACTCCAGTGTATTTACAACAATATGAAACATCACCAAATGACTCTTAGTCGAGTGATATTGGTCTCACTACAAAAGGCATTTTATAGAAACTTTTTTTGTTTAAGGTTCAAAACAAACCAGACACAGCAGTACAAAAAAAAATCTCCAATTATGTGAGCGAGCTTGCGATTCAATTTCCACGTCCATCTGGCAAGTGCGCATGAGTCGCATGATCAATGCCAATGGGTCGCCCCTAGGCTTATTCCGTTTGTCAAAAAAAAAAAAAAACAAACAAACAAAAAGTATGAACCATCTTTACAATTTTTATATTTTATTTAAAAAAAATAAAATACCTTTTTTATTTATAATGATAAAAGCAAGTTGTCCAAAAATAAAAAAGAATTAAGATTACAAATAAATATAAAATACATGGATGAATGGAGAAAATTAAAGTCTAAACATTATTGCATGGTTTTGCAAGTGGAAAGTTGGAACTTGGAAGTGTCAAAACGAGACATCACTGCGTACACCATCATGCAAGTCATTGAAGTCCAATATGCAGACACAGACTTTTTGACCGGGTTCTATAAACATTTCCACAACTCTGAATGAATGAATAAATACTCTGAATGAATAAATAAATAAATAAATATATATATATATATATATAAAATAAAAAGGGAGAAAATTAAGTTGAGAGATGGAGAAGAAGAAGCAGATGAGAAGAGATGATCATTCTTTCAAAAGGCCAGGAACAATACCATTCAAATGGGAGATCAAGCCAGGTGTTCCAAAGTGTTTGACTGCACCACCACCACCAGCACCACCAACCCAGCTCCGGCCACCGCCATCTTCGATGATTGCTCTCTCTGTCTCATCACCGTCCTCCGGCGTATCTGTCACCGGCTGTGGCTGCTTTTTTGTGAGGCTCACCGCCGGCAAGAGATGATGGAGAACTTAGGATTAGTTGGGGTCCAAGTTTTTTTTTTTCTTTTTCTTTTTTAGTGGTTAGAAAATACTATGTTTTTATAAAATTATTCATTTTATTTCGTAAAAAAATATTTATTTTGGAGAGAAAAAAAATAATGGATTATTATTATTGTTTTACAATGTGAACAATTATGTATTAAAAAAATATATTAAACATTAATTAGACTATTGCTGTGGTGGTAAATTATTATATTTAATTTCTGTATGAGTTTTTGATATTACTGGATTTTAGGAAAAGAGGCCGACTTAAATATAATGTAAATTAGTGTAGTTTGTATAGTTATCATTAAGTTTGGATACATGTTCCATGAAAATACAAAATATAACATCTTTCCTATATATTTTTTACTGGTAATGGCGAAAAACACCCCCAAAGTTTGGGAAATGGCCAAAAACACCCCGTTAATTTCCAAATCCATAAAAACCCCTTCCTTTTAAAGACAATGATTTTCAAACCCCCAAAGAATGAAACGGTGGTTAACGGAGTTACTTTTTAAATTCATGGACGGAATTGCCCCTACCTTGCATGGGAAATCGTGGTGCAATCATTAAGCCGGTTAGAGAGGAAGTGGAGGGTTTTTCGTAATGGGAATCCCAAGAGAGGAGAGCAAAGTGTTCGTTTTTCTTCTTTGCTTAACTTTCTTCGACTTTTCCCTCTCCGAAGCTCTCTCGCTTCGACATCCTCTCGTAACTTCAGTCCACCGTGCGCAAGTATCCCGCACTTCCATCGGTTTGCGGCTCAAGGTATGGCGAAAGCCGTGTCTAAAGCAAGGCTTTTATATGAAGTACTACTGTTACACGGAGATATTACTCGGTTTTGTTTTGCGTGGTTCTAGTGTGCGGGGGAATTTCTCATTTGGGGTTGCTAGGGTTTAGGGTTTTGGGTTTTGGGTTTTGGTTTAGGGTTAGGGTTTTAGGGTTTAGGGTTTTCGGTTGTGTACACGATCATTGAAAGAGATATCGGTTGTTGTTGTTTGTGTAATGCTTACAATGTGCGTTTCCCCTTCCATTTGATATGGTTGCAGTTTGTAAAAGAGATTTCCGTGTGAAGAAATGAGTTCATGTTTAAAAGAGTTTGTCTCCATTTAACGGTGCATCTATCTGTTTAAGTGTTGAGCTTTTCGTGTAAAACATTTGTCTCGTGTAGCGTTTGATGTATCTGTTTAAACAAGTGTTGTCATTTTTGCAGTGTTGTGATTATGGCGGTAAACCTAGTCAACGGGAGATGCTACTTGACACCGGTGGTGGAGACCTTGGCCGAATTGAAAGTCCACATGACCTCTCGACATTGGGAGATCATCCAAAGGACACCGTTTGCGGCATTCACTGAGGTGGAAGCTGTATTCCAAGAGAAGGCCCTTCTCGATTCGCTCTGCAGAGGTACGATGGCCGCACCAATAAATTCGGGATCGGGCGAGCCCGCTCGGTTTCAAGCCCGAGGATGTGGCTCTCGTTATGGGTGCTGCGGCTGCGACGGAGACGCGGTCCTGTTTAAGAAGAAGAAGACACCGTCGGCTTTCGAAGGGAGATATTTTTCGAAAAGCTTCGACGAGACACTGGGGACGCCATTAGGCGCACTCTTGAGCGTCTTGTTGGACGAGAGGGGGAGAGGAGGATTTTGTGAAACTCTTGATGGCGTACCTCATGGGGACAATCCTCTTCCCGAATACCTCATGCTCGGTGCCCACTTGGATCGTTGATTATGTCGACGATCTACCCGGCATGGGGCGGTACGCATGGGCACGAGCGACGCACAAATGGCTTATGGAGGACGTTCCACAAGCTGCCGCTCGAGTGCAAGCCGGATGCGAGGGGGGAAGGTAAACACGGGGTACATTAAGGGTTGCTCGATCGCGCCGACCATCCGGTTTTACGAGGTGACCGGAACCGGCAAGAAAGCCCGTTTCGGCAAGACCCCAAGGGTCTTTGTGCTACTGCGAAAGTACTTACCGGAAGCACGCGACGATAGAAACCGGTTTGGTCGGCTCTCGAAGGAAAAGAGGTAATAAATCAGTGTTAATGTGTTTACAAAGAGCAGTTAATGTTTAACAATAGGCTTATCCGTGTAGGAAATGTAGTTTGTGTTTAACGCTTGGTGTCTTCGCTTAACCTTGTTATACTCCGTTTAAATGTGTGCCATATCGTTTACGTATATATGTCAAATGTTTAAATATGTTTGTTTTGGATCAAATTGAATGATTTGTCTGAGATTGTTTTCTTTATATATGTTAGTTTCCGAGGTTGGTCCCGGCGAATGCTGTGGAGGAGACTTTTGTTGGGGCCAATTGGCGGATGGATCTTTGTTGCGCGGGAACCACTTGCACGACCGCAAGCGGAGATGCCGGCCCCTTCCGCCCGTTCGCGCCGACGTGGTTCCCCCCCTTCCCGGCCCAACACGCAACCCTCGGCGTCGGATAGGCCCTCACCTACCCCGCCAATTGGCAACACCCGCACCGGCCGCGACAACGAGAGTCACCCGGATCCCCGGGGTCCCCCCGACCGCGGTAGCCCAACCGACGTCATCGGCCGACGACGTGACTACATCCTTTATGCGGGCATGCCAAGTGATGATGAACGCTTTCCCCCGGATTGTCGCTCGGGTTGAAGCATTGGAGGCAAGGTTTGATTCGTTTGAAAGGGCCGCACCGTCGGGACAAATACGTGACCTTCGCCCGGACGGATGAGCCGTTGGAAATTGAGGACGACGACTTCGTCGTGAAGGCCATTCCAAGACGGCCACGTATGACGAGGCCACGTATGAAGAGGCTTGCACAAAAGGCGACGAAAAGTATACCGCCCGTGTGTCCACCACCGGCCGAGGATGAAACAATGGCAGCACCACCGGCGGGCGATGCGGTTGTTGAGACCGTTGCGGTTGATGACTTCACCGCCCGGTGGCGGGGATTGTAGACCCCGTTGGCAATGCCGCGTCTGCGGAAGACTCCGAAATCCCCGTCGCGGTGGAGCCGGGCAGCCGCGGCCGACAACGGCGCATCCGGGGTGGTGGCCACTAATTTTGAAGATGAAGAACCACCCGAGGGTGTGCTTCCCCTTGATGAGACTCGCCTTGGCCGCGGTTGAGAAGACCGTTGCCTCTATTGTGGAGGAGCTCCTTCCCACGGAGGAACGGCCGACCCACATTGCCACATCCAGTGTGGGCGCGATCCCGCAACAAGCAAGAAGCATCTACGGATGATCCCAATAAAGTCGTTGCCGAGGGCGAAGGGAACGTCGCCGAGAAAAAAAAGAAATCGGTCACCTTCGCCAACCAAGCAGTATGAAGAAGTGCGGAAAGACTTCATTCCGGCGAAGAAAAATACGCCGGTCAATCGCGCCTCGACGTATTCGAGAAGGAGGCGATCAAGATTTTCCTCAACTTCCCCATGGACGAGTAAGTATGATAGTGTAGATGTTAATGTTTATATAGAGATCATCCCATTTACGTTGTTGCCTTTCCGTTTAAGTACGGTCGTTACCATATAACCTAGTAATGTATCGTTTAACTAACGATATTCTTGTTTACCCCTATACATTATCATTTACGTATGTGTTGTTTCCACTTAACGTCTACGTGTTATTAATCAATCGCATGTGTTGCCGTTTAACCGCAGTTCCGTCGTCCGGAGGAATGATTATGTCGGCACCACCCGGGCCAACCTATTCGTTCGATCGACGGGAAAGAGATGGTGACGAGATGATGTGTTGGACGCCTTCGTGTGCATCGTACAAGACACACTTAACAGAAAGCCATATCCTCATAAGAAGCGCGCCTCCATCACTCGACCACCGGCATTGTTTATGTCGAAGGTGGAAGACGCACATGAGACGACTTTGGCTATGATCGGAGATGCCACCAAGGTCGTCAATGACGTTGACATCATCATCCTTCCCATAATCTTGAATGGCCACTTCCATGTCGTGGTGCTCGACAATAACAAGAAAGAGTACGGGCATTACACCTCATGCCCAAGTGAAGAGTACAACAGAGACGCGGTAGCAATGGTAAGCTCTCTCGCGATATAGATTTCGATTATCGAGTGACATAGATGCTTTCTATTCTAACATCGGTTTGTATAATGCGACGGCGGGAACTATTCGACACATGTCTCGAAATGGAGTACGGCACGACGGCGACGGCACAGTACCCGCTTGTTCACGATGACGACACACCGCGTCAAAAGAAAGGCACCGTCGCGATCGCGCCGTCTACGTGATGCGGTTTATCGAGCAATTGCTCCGTGGCGAAAAGCTACGGATAGCGCACACGGACGTCCCCTATCTCGCGATTGAAGTACGCCGCCCACATACTTAAGGAAGGACGAGCATCCGGCATCAAGCAACGCGGGGAGGGTCCAATTGTGTGGAAGTAAAACAGTTTTGTCGAAATTCATTTCAATTGATTCAATTCATTCTTTGCCAACGACATGGCAGAAATTTCAATGTACATCTAATAATGTTCGTTATTCTTTCATATTCAATCATTTTTTGCTTAAAATTCCATGGTACCGATTGAGGGTCGTCGCCGCTTTATAAAATTAAGTACTTACGTAAAAAATGATGTTGTCACTATTAAAACATTGTGTTACACTTTAACAATACGGATCTCCGTGCAATATACACCGTTACCGTTTAACACCGGGGGGGACCGGGTTGATCACATACTCCTTGTTTAGATATTAGTGGTAAGCGTTTAACTCCCTATGTCCCTGTTTAAAACATGTAGGTTGTCGTTAAATGAAAGAGACCGTAATCTACTTCCGTTGTGCGCTTTTAAAGGTGAGCGACCCTATTATACATAACTTTTAAATGTCTCCATCAAGCTGCGCTATGGGTCCGTAAGCACGGAATTCTTTTCTCAATGTATGTCACCCATTACGTGTTGTTGTCTACGTTTAAAATGCAGAGCTAGGTTAAACAAGGTATTCTCTGTTTAGCTTTTGTCGTTACATGTTTAATATTACAGTCCCTGTTTAATATGGCGGCTATTCTTCGACGGGTGAGACCCTATTCTACTTGCGCTGTTTGTTTTTAAAGGTGAGAGTCCCTATTATATGTAAATTTTTAAATGTCTTCATGAACCGCGCTATGGGTCCTCAAGTACGGAATTTTTATTTTTTTCAGTGTGTCACCAATTACGTGTTGTTGTAACCGTTTAAAATTTAGAATTATCGAGGCCAAGTTGGCAATACTGTGTTTATCATTCGCCGTTACTGGTTTAATATCACCGTTCCCGTTGAATATTACCATTTAAACGTTTCATGATAGGGTTTACTCGCGTCCGTCTCTATTTAAACCGTGCTTGTCATGCGCACGAATGGTTAGAATTTGCTTAAGGAACATTGTTCTCCATTTAAAATTCATGTGTGGCTGTTTAACATGCGTCCGCAACGGTTAACATTTCTGAGAGAGTAAGAACGAAGTTAAAATATCACACTAAGCAAAAAGTTCTTATTTGATGGATGAAAACTACACTAAGCAGGTCAAAAACCGTCATTCCGTTTTATACATTTTCGCGTACCGGAGCAGCCTCTCCACATCCCTCTTATGGGATACCACTCGCTCGAGTTCTCGCGGAGAGAGATCTTTGCTCTTTCCGTCAAATCCCCGACCAAATCTTCGATGAACCGCTCCGGGGATAGGTCATCGCCCCCGCAAAGAAGATATGAACGATTTAGATAAATATTTCTAAAGACGCATAGACATCGGCCCGGGGACGCACCGTTCGTCCTAAGGCTGCGCGGGACATAGCTCGTAGAACGCCACCGGGCAAGCAACGTTCGGGGCCGCCTCTCTGTTCTCTCTCGTTCTGCGGTGGAAAACGTGGTCCCATCCACCGTGACCGTTGCCACGAAAGCGGAGGCGCCCGGGGAGCCTTCCCCTGGTTGTGGAGTACGCCGGCGTGGAGCGGTGCGTCTTCTCGGCAAGACGCGTTGAGAATTGGCACATACATACCGCTAGATCTGCGAGTAATATCTCGGGTGCGTTTCTTGTTTCCGATTCTTCTTTAAATACAAATGTATTCAACAGACGTTTGCACTATTTCTCGAGTCTGATGCCAATAACTATTCGACGTTTGAATTCCAAAACAGTGAATTTAATCGTAACAGATAACAGTAACGTCCACCGCCGGGTTAACCAATGCACACTTTCCCAATGCTATCTCACAACACTTCGTCGAATGCATGCATTACTCAGAATGTATATCCCCCGTTTACGTATCTGTTTAACTTTAAGACTTACCATTCACATTAAGAATAACGTTTAACTTTCGAATCCGTTGTTTAACTTGTCGCTATTGTTAACGTTTAACGTTGCGGTAAAAAAAATTTCATGTCGCTATTGTTACATATCAGTCATCGACAATAAAATAAGTTTGCGTAATTCATTATCATGTAACTCATCATCCTAACATAAACATATTAGTTGTGCGCCAAAGGTAATAGTATCTGGTTAGCAGTCGGTGTTAACTTTCAAATATAAAGGCCTGCCAAAATGATTTGCTCTCCGTTTAAACTTCGTTGGCTCTATTCAATTATAGTTCGTGCTGTTCACTCTTTAGAGTTCCCGTGTAATTATACGAGTCTCCGTTTGCTATTCGATTCGATGTGACAATAATTGCTTCACAAATATCCGCAACTTACGCTTCTCGCAACGGAAATTATATGAATTTGAAATAGATGTGCGACTGATTTTAGTTTTCATAATTAATGGTGAAAGTAATTAATATTGGCTAATGAGTCACGCCGTGAGTAATAAAAATGACCGTTTAGGTTTGTATGTTTAAATATAGATTAATCTGTTTAAATATTAATGACTACGTTTGGATTCAGACGACTCCGTTTAAATATAGAGAACTCCATTTAGATGGCGCAATTTACAAACGACATCAACTCGAACATAATCTCACTCCCCCCTTTTCTTGTCATTCAAATCTTGGAGCAGCTTTTCCACACGTGCCTTTCGATATTTTATTCCTTCAAGTTTTGCGTTTAGTGAACGGACCAGGTGTTCGAAAACCCAATCCAACTCTTCACCACTGGTGTAATCCCCGACGGCTCGTGAAGGTCCTGCAATGAAGAGTTGAAGGTTTACGTATGGAAGGTGGCTCTTTTTTTGTTTTTACACTCAACTGAGAAGTCTTACAGTATGCAGTACCTGCGTCAGATACGTCATCGTCAGCAACCAGGGCCTTGGTAATCTCCACGCTGCCTGAAGGGCACAGCTGCTTGAACGCCACCTCGGCAGCAATGTTCTGCGCCTCCTCGGCGCTTTCCGCAGATGAAGAACCGGAGAAAGGGGTCCCGTCGACCGTCACCGTGGCCAAGAAGACGGAGTTGGTGTCGGGGCCTTCACGGAGAGTGGTGTACTCCGGCGAGGGCCGGCGTGTCATCTGGCAAAATTCTGCTAGACGTGACTTAAACATTGTTGTGGGATGTGGATAATATCTGCGTCTGTATCTTGTTTCGGCTTGATGCTTACATACAACCATAACTATTTGTAAAAAAAAAGGCATTGGTTTTCGGTGAAATAAATGGAATATAGTAAATGGCATCGGTTACGTTCACGCTTTACCGACCCGCATTTCAACATTAAATTGGAGTAATTAATAATAAATTCACATTGCCTAGTTTATCTGACTATGTTATACCGTAACTAGCCTAAATTCAACTCCATTTATGCATGCGACGTTTCAGCATTTTCCAATGCAAATTTTCTGGTTTTGAACCTATTTTGTAAACATCAATGAGGTATTTAATCTATGAAACTCGCCATCATTGTTTAAATATAACCGGCATCACTTACCCTTACACTTTACCGTTTAACTATCGATATCTGGGGTTAACTATCGACGAACGAGAACGAGTGTTCTCCCCCTTTAACATTGCATGACACCGCTTATTACCGTGCGTCTTCACTTAACATTCGATGTTTATGTTTGAATTGTCTTCTTCACACATCGAGGACTCTGTGTGAAAACTATTCTCGCTATTTACAAACACTCGCGCTTTTCAAATATTGTGGCCCACCCTTTTACAGGCGTCGACGTTTATAATTTAGTGCCGATGTTGAAATATACACGTATCGGTTTAAAGATCAAAACGTAACAGGGGAACAAATTTCTTTCCTTCACAAAATTTTTAGTTGGACCGGAGTTCTATTACAACCAGCGTAGGCATACTAATTTATACATCTAAAAACTGAAAAAAAACATTATCATATCGCTTTCAGTCCCTGGATGAGCTTCCTCACTTGGGCCGTGCGGGTTCTTAGTCGGTCGAGTTTTTCGGAGAGGACGACTTCCTTCTCCGCAAGCTCGACGAGCATGTCCTCAGAAAGCACTCCAACTCTTCTTTGTTGGAGTGCTCGCGGTTGAGTGAAGGCGCCGCATCGAAGGCGTTACGGTGCGAGGCCCTGCAATGAAGGCTTTTAACAATTTAGAAAATAAATAAATTTCCCGTAACATGGACGCAGAAGTCTTACGGTATGACTTACCTCCACATAGTCGATCGGCGGTAGCAGCGGGACGCGTATTCATCCTCCCAGGGTATGGAATACGGAGGTCATTGTACGCCACCTCGGCCGCAGTGTTCTGGGCGTCCTTCGATGTTTTCGCGGGGTAAGGGCTGTAGTAAGTGGTCCCATCAACCGACACCGTGCCCAAGAAGGCGGGGATGTGGTCGGGGCCCTCCATAACGGTTGAGTACTCCGGCGACGGCCAGCGGGTTCTCTGGCAGAGCTCGTTGAGGAGGGACTTGTACATACTTCTTTCTCTGTGTGTAATATGTGGCTGTGCCTTTGATTTCCGTTTATTGTTTAAATAGAAGTTTAGGGGTCGCAAGTTTGCCTAACGTACTCCGTGCATTGATGTTTACGTGTGGATTTTGAATTCAAATGTAATTGGGAAAGAGATGGTAATGAATTAGCATTGGTACTGGGATTTCACTCTAATGACGTCTTGTCGTCATTAATTCGGACTATCTTACATTCCCGTTTAACATTCACTGCGTACACTTCAATTTGTGTTACCATACAACGTCTCCGTTAAACATTCCGCCGAAGATGTGTAAAACTCGCCGCCGTATCTGTTTAAATATTACGTCTCTGTTTATGCGTCACTATCTTACATTCCTTCCGGAAGTTCAAATACAAAAGAATGACAACAAGCGATGTGCCTGTTTAGCGTTATTGGTTACCGTTTATTACCGATATTTCCCGTTTAACATCCACTGCGTACGCTTCAATTTGTGTGTGACTCTTTAAATGTGTCACCATTTAACATTAGGTTTATTCGATTAAAACTTCAGTGGGTACAACGAAATTCGTTTATTCTATGTTTAAATATCAGGCGTCATAACCAAATAAATGTGTGCTCTTTAAAGATTATCTTACATTCCCGTTTAACATTCACTGCGTACACTTCAATTTGTGTTACCATACAACGTCTCCGTTAAACATTCCGCCGAAGATGTGTAAAACTCGCCGCCGTATCTGTTTAAATATGACGTCTCTGTTTATGCGTCACTATCTTACATTCCTTCCGGAAGTTCAAATACAAAAGAATGACAACAAGCGATGTGCCTGTTTAGCGTTATTGGTTACCGTTTATTACCGATATTTCCCGTTTAACTTCCACTGCGTACGCTTCAATTTGTGTGTGACTCTTTAAATGTGTCACCATTTAACATTAGGTTTATTCGATTAAAACTTCAGTGGGTACAACGAAATTCGTTTATTCTATGTTTAAATATCAGGCGTCATAACCAAATAAATGTGTGCTCTTTAAAGATTATCTTACATTCCCGTTTAACATTCACTGCGTACACTTCAATTTGTGTTACCATACAACGTCTCCGTTAAACATTCCCCCGAAGATGTGTAAAACTCGCCGCCGTATCTGTTTAAATATGACGTCTCTATTTATGCGTCACTATCTTACATTCCTTCCGGAAGTTCAAATACAAAAGAATGACAACAAGCGATGTGCCTGTTTAGCGTTATTGGTTACCGTTTATTACCGATATTTCCCGTTTAACATCCACTGCGTACGCTTCAATTTGTGTGTGACTCTTTAAATGTGTCACCATTTAACATTAGGTTTATTCGATTAAAACTTCAGTGGGTACAACGAAATTCGTTTATTCTATGTTTAAATATCAGGCGTCATAACCAAATAAATGTGTGCTCTTTAAAGATTATCTTACATTCCCGTTTAACATTCACTGCGTACACTTCAATTTGTGTTACCATACAACGTCTCCGTTAAACATTCCCCCGAAGATGTGTAAAACTCGCCGCCGTATCTGTTTAAATATGACGTCTCTATTTATGCGTCACTATCTTACATTCCTTCCGGAAGTTCAAATACAAAAGAATGACAACAAGCGATGTGCCTGTTTAGCGTTATTGGTTACCGTTTATTACCGATATTTCCCGTTTAACATCCATCGCGTACGCTTCAATTTGTGTGTGACTCTTTAAATGTGTCACCATTTAACATTAGGTTTATTCGATTAAAACTTCGGTGGGTACAACGAAATTCGTTTATTCTATGTTTAAATATCGGGCGTCATAACCAAATAAATGTGTGCTCTTTAAAGATTATCTTTTTACGAAGCCTAATCGGCGACACTTTCATTGCAAGTTCTACGATTGTGACCGGACGCGTGGCGGCGGCCGCAATGTAACTCGCGGACATCAAACGCTTGCGACTCGATCCTCCTTCGTCTAGGACGACCGGGTTGCCTTCTCGTCACGGGCGGCCGCAAAAGCATATCTCGATTGTTGTCCGTGGGCCTCTCATTGTCGGGTATGGTAAATATAGCTTCCTTATACGCCAACTTGTAAGTGTCGACGGTGAAGTGATCGCTAATAAAACGATGAACATTGTTGTCCGTCACCAATATCGCAGCGCAAGCGTGTTTGCACGGGATGCCATAAACTTGCCATCTGCGACATGAGCAAGTTCTACCGGCAAGGTCTACTGAGTTCCGTCACCGGTCAATCACTTCGTAACGATCGGCGAGACAACGAGCAATGTGAAGACTTCGGCTATCCCGCACAAGCGTCTCAACCTTTGAACGTATGTCCGGGCATAAGAAAGTATCCCATTTGTTCGCTTGCTCACGGCGAGTGCATAACATGCGCATCGCCTTGTACCGCACAACGAATATCGGAAATCTTAAAGAAATTTACGCGAATATATGAATATTTAAACACCACTACATCGGAGTAAACAGAAACGTAATAAACTAAAGATCGAAGAAGAAAAACATATACGACGGTATTTAAACCGAGACAATGAAATTTACATTTGTTATCTTATACGAGGATTCTACCGGACTAAAGGGTTAATGTGAATGTTAAACACCGACAACGATATCAAAGCTGCGGACAGTGCATGTTAAACACCGATAACGAACATTAAAGTGTAACGGGTAAGCTTAAGCGTTACATGTATTTAACCTTCGAGTACCTTATAGCGTCGACCATTTTCGTCACCGGTAGGTGTCGAGCTTCTTTGATCCACGCATTGAACGACTCGGCTACATTCGAATACATCTCGCCCCATCGGTCACCTTTGAACAGATAATTCGACCGGTGTGACATGTCGGATTTGTGAATCAACCACTGAAACGCTTCGGGCGATACGGCCCGCAGTTCATTGACGGTGTCATCGAATTCTTTAGCCGTCGTCGCCCACGCGATACGAAAACATATGGACCCAGCACTCCTCCCTCAATGCCTTCCCAAGTCTGCCATTGGCTTTCATAAAATTGGCCTCCAAGTGCCGAAGGCAGTACGCGTGCAGGGGATGAAGGGAAAACTCTCGCAACGGCGTTCACAAGGCCCTTTGACCTATCCGAAACGAATGTAATTGTCTCTTGGTAGTCTCCTTCGTCGTATAAAGCATCACCTAACTTGGAAATGAACCACGTCCAATTGGCGTCGGTCTCGTTGTCGACAATAGCGAAGGCGACGTGGAAGAAGCCATTGTTCCCATCCTTCCCCTGTGGCACCCAAGAGAGTACCCCGATACTTTCCGAGGAGGTGAGTACCATCCACAAACAATAGCGGCCTGCATGCCCGCTTGAACCCCAAAATGCACGCGCCGAAAGAGAAGAACGCACGTTTAAAACGCTCACCGTCTCTTTCCACAAACGCGATCTTTGCCGGGGTTTGTCTCGACCACCTTATGGACGTACCAAAGCAACAGATCGTAGCTGGAGATGTCGCCGCCGTCGAGGATCACCCGGGCATGCTCTTTTCCCACCCATGCTCGCTTGTATGGAATGTGGACACCATGCTCCCGCAACATGTCCTTCTAAATGTCGATGGCCTTGTACAAGGGCCGGTCCTTCAGCTTCTGAATCACTCGTGCGCTGACCCATTTTTTGGACGCTTTCGGGTGTGACCCCAACCCAATTCCACCACCGCAGGTGTGCGTCGGCTCCGTTGTCTTGATTCTCGAAGGTATTTCTATTATATTCCTTTGATACGTGAACGCGCCATTGACATCCACCGGCCGCGCATTCCACAAAGTGACCCGGTATTTTTCGTTCTTCACGAATTTGAAATCAAAATTCCGACCGATAGCAAAATTGCGAAGTGTATCTCGGAAATGTTCAACGCCATCAAAACGTTGTCCGACGTCCAACGACAACACTTCATGTCGATCCGACGACGATGGCGGGCATGCGACACCATCCGGGTCGCCATGTGGTGGGACGAAGCGCTACCGCATTCCGAATTCCTGCCAAGCACTTCGGTTCAAACGCAAACGATCGAATTTAAGCACAAAGTCCACTTATTTAAATGCCTAAGTTAATATTTACACCTTAACGAGGCATAGTTAAACGAGAGATATAATAATGCAAACGGTGTATGATAGTTTACACGTAAACATGATAAATTAATCGGAGACGCCCAATTTAAACGGATAATTCATTCTTTAATACGGGATAATGGTAGTGTTAAACACTAACCGACATACAACCGCATAATTGTTTTAGAGCAACGCATTACCACGACAATAACTCGTTTTCGTAAGGCCGCCGTGGCACGTCATCCGTCTCGACAACCATATCGACTACACCGCCTTTGAGGATGGAGAACACATGACACATGCGCTGGAAGTCCACCTCGTTCTCTATTGGGCAAACCGTATTATGTCCATCGGGTGTGATGAACTTCACCCTCGCGGGACAAACATCGAGACCCCAGCGCTCACAAATCTCACCTAACACTGACGCCCATTCAGTTGACGCGGTGAACGTCAGCACTCGTCCCTCCCCGTTGTATCTAGCAATGGCACAAAAACTGTCCATAATATCGACTTAGCAGAAGGAAAAGGAGAACAAGAACAAAATTATGTAATTCGCTTTCTAAGCTCTCTAAGCGAACAAGAAACCATAAAGGGGGAAAAAACTCACATATGTATGCATAAAAGCCAGACATGACATGATGTGATCGGGCGGGTTTTTTTCCCACCATTTGCAGGGGCAAAAATGGATTTTCGTAACACGGACCCATTTCATGTGACGGACGGGGGGTAGAAGGGAACCAAACTATAACGGAGGGGCTGTCCGGGGTGTGCAAAAATAGGAGGGGGTTTTTGGCCAGTTTTGAAATTCCCGAGGGGTGAACAGTAATTTTCCCTATTTTTTATTAAATCACTCATTTATAAGGCAAATGTTGAAAAACGGATGGTAATTAAGCTACATAAACTATGCAAGTAGCACTTTAATTAAGTTATTTCTTTTTTATTTAATTTTTTTGTTTTTGTTTTTTATATGGTTATGGACTATCATATTGAGCTGATTAATCCTCTTTTATGATAAAACAGTTGGTCAAATTAAAAAACAAATTTATTCAACAAACAAAAAAGGAGAGGTATTCAAACCCTCAATAGTTGGTATATATATTACTTAAATTTGTATCTTTAACACCTCGCTTACTAGGTCAATATTGACGGTGAGTGTTTTAACGTTATATATATATATATATATATATATATATATATATATATATATATATATATATATATTCAACTTGTAAGTCCAATAAGAAATGCCAAATCCTTGAGTGTAATTGTTGTTTCAAAGGCAAGTGAAATATGTGTGTTTCTAACTGTCATTTCTTCATTAATACACTGAAAAGACCATAATTAATCTGAAAATGATGAATTTGAGTTGCATAATATAACCTAGCTTTTCTTAAAATGGCCATGATTTGAATAGGTGGCTCAATAATATAAATATGCATGCACCTTATAACTCAATGAAGCAATAAAAAATATAAAAATAATTAATTTGAAAATAAATAAATAAAATTTAAAATTAAATTATTATGACATGGAAATTAGACATTAAATTTAGTGTGTTTAAGCATTGGAAGATAAAATAAGATGTATGAATATACATAACATTTGATGATAATTACTTACAATGAAATAATTAGCATGCGGATTAAGAAAAAGCATCTACTAAACATTTTCTTGGCAACAAATTAGCATTGAATTTAGCGTTATTTAGACATTTAAAAATAAAATAAGAGGCTTGAAGTTAAAGAAGATATAAGGTATAAAACTAGGCATTCTATCAAATACATTATTGGTATTCTTTCAAAACTTTGTGGCATTATATCAAAGATTTTGTTAGCATTCTATTGTACACTCTTTTTAAGTTATTTATCAAACACTTTATTTGCATTTTTTGGATAACTTTCTCTTAGGCATTCTATCATAATCTACTTTGTAATAATACATCATAATATAACAAGTAAATCATAAATTATCAAACTAATAAGACTATCATGTTCAATCTAACATAATAACATCATATACAATATAAATTGATCTAAAATAAATACATGAATTATTTATTAAAAAAATATTTTATCTAACTAAATTGAAGAGCCGTGCTCATTTTGATTCCGTTATAATACCATATAAAAAAGAAGGATAAATTAGACATAAGAGACGCAGAGAGTAAAATGTGGTAAGGGTAAATGTGATGAAAGATGATGTTTAAATAGAATTGTGAGAAGGAGAAAATTTTAACAAAAAAAATCAGGGGCTAAAGTGTAAAAATCTTATAAAAACAAAAAACATGAAAGATTTTACTTAACATTGAAATACTATGTATGTATTGGTAATAGTTGTGCAAAGTACATAGATACATAAATAAAAGAAATTATATAATTAAAATAATTTGGACTTTACCCTAATACTTAGATAAAAAAAAAAAACTATATAAACATTAGAAGCCAGTTGATGGCGTAATGGGAACTTTGCGAATGTGATAAAACTGTGTGCGCGAGTGAGTGAGCGAGAAAAGAAAGAAGGGTAGGGAAACCAAGAAGGGAAAAAAAAAAAAAGAGATTGGGGCTTCAGCCAATGGCAACATAATCGGACGCTTAAACAGTGCTGGATTTAGCCTAGATTTTTTAGTAGTGAATTCTTATGAGTTGGATTCTCCTTTGATCTTTTCTTGAAGACGTTTGTTATCCATCCTGTGTTGATGATGTGTGTTGTTTGAAAACATCTTATTGATGTGTTATGCCTTCATGTTGTTGTGAACCTCTGGTTCAATCTAGAAATACCCAATGTTTTCAAAGCCTAAGCCGAGCAATTGGGTCATGGGTCAATCGGTTGGACAGGATGGCATAATATATATTAGCCAAACTCACATATATTCCAAGATATATTCCAAGGCTAATTCAAACAAATTACTATAACTACATCTTTTATAACATGATATCAAATTAAAAAAAAATGGTAAAAAAAGAACATCCAAATAAGAATACAAAAATCTAGCAATATTACAAGGAAAAAAATTTAACAAAGTCACAACAACAAAAAAAAAAAAAGTTCACACAGACTCACAACATGCTCATACATACATGATATAAAAAATTTAACAAATAAAGTTAATAATTAAAAATAAAAAAAAATAAAAAAAAATTAGAACTGGGGTCAACCTAGTTCGGATCAAACCAGCCAGTTCGGCGGGTTTGACCGGGTCAACACCTCGGTCAAAGATTAATATAGAACCGGACTGGACTACTGGCCGGGTCCCGGTTCTACTGATCCAATCAGCCAATTCAGTCTGGGTTCCAAAACATTGGAAATAACCCTCTCATTATGCCATTGACTTTAAAGACTTTTTTGGTTTTTCTCTCGATTTGAAGGGGGTTTCTATGCCATAATCATGTTGTTAGATTATCTAATTATTTTACCTCTCATTCGAACACTCAAAAAAGGGTTTGAAGTGTATTAGAGCTTTGTTTGAAGATGTAGGTGAGCAATCGTACAAGCTTACGGCCGCATACAACACCGTCTAAGGCAGCTAGAGAATCATGTGAGCAAACGTGCACCTACTCATGAGGCCGTACAATGCATATAAAAAAAAACCATGTTGACCGCCAAGCGCTCATATATGTAACCATGTACATGACTAGTAATTTGTTACAGTAGATACGAGTAAATGTGAGACCTCACAAGAGGCCGTATAACACATTCAAAAACTATATATTTTTTTTGTCAAGAGGAGCGAAACTCATAATGGGCCCGCTAAACTAAGACAGGGGCCTGCGCATGCCTCGACTGCGGTCTGTAGGGCCCGCGCACATGTGGGCGCTGGGATCACCCACGGTTCGTGTTCACAGTTCTTAGACATGCACCCTCACCTCAAGGTTTCGAACTCTCGCCACTTGCGAGACGTCCTCATGGGGGACTCAAGTGCCAATTGACCCAAAGGCCATTGACCATTCAAAAACTATATTGACTTGGCATGCGCTTGTACATGTGACCGCATACATAAACAATAATACACTACAATATACATAAACAGTACTTTGGCTAAAATTCTCAAACAATATTGCTCCAAGATTTTTATTGGTAAAGTGATCCAAATCCCCAACAGTATGTCTGTTGTTTGTTTGATTAAGTTTGGGCATACACATAGCCTAACTTTTCATTAATTCTATTAGTTTTTCCATGATTTGTGTTTAAAGAAGAGAAACAAGTTTGATGAATGATTAAAAGTAAGCAACGCTGATTAATCAAAAGAAAAAGAAAGCTATGAAAGAAAAACGCAAACCTCATGCCCATTTGAGGTTCTACACACTCTTCGCCACCCCATATAAAAAAAATAAACAAATAAAATAAAAAATAAAAAGGGAATTAAGTTGAGTAATAATAATAATAATAACAATAACAGAAATTAATTGAACAATAAAAATTAATAACCTAAGTTGAACACAAACATGATTTTTTTAAATATGTTTTAAAAATATTCCACCGCATCAATGTGCAATAATATTATTTCTATAAATGGAATAACATTATTCTACACGGATTGATGCATGATAACATCATCATTCTACAAGTGGAATAACATTATATATTCTAGAGGCTTGGATTAATGCAGAGAGAAAGTGTGCTTATTCACAAAAATAAATACTTAAAAATTAAATTTAACTGTAAAATTAAATCCTTCAAATTTTGGAATATTTTTTTATGGTTTATTTTTTTTAGTTTAGATCAAAGTTTTGCATAATATATATAATCCAAAATGAAAACAATATACAATAATTATAAAACTCTTCATTCATTGCACAAAACTCATTTATAGAGTAATATTTTAAATGTTGAATATCACTCCTTGCAGGATTCTCTTGGTTTTAGAAAACGCATCACTCTGCCGCCCTAATCCTCCTCCTCACCTTGTCATTCTGCAAGATAAATAAAACCATAAGTTATATATATATATATATATATATATATATATATAGTACTAATTACATTGGACAAAGATATATTTGATGAGAAAAACTCACATGGAATTCAAGAAAGTGAGAGTATTTTACTGCCTCTTTTACCACAGCAATATTCGTGGTTTTCACTTTAATCTGAAATAAATAAATAACTAATTAATTAAAATACTAAAATGGATATAATTCTTTTTTATATTTTTTAATTAAAAAAAAAAGAGGATGTGACTCACCATGTTAAATCCAGCAATTAGATTAACATCAACCCATCCTTCACTGTCCATTTGTTTTTTCAAATACCAATCATCTTTTAGATTAGCATCACTGTAAAAAAAGAAAAGAAAACAAACAAAAAAAATTATTCATAACCAATAAAGAAATAAATTAAAAATAAAAGAAAATTTAGAAGAAAAAAAAAATGTAAAATTTAAACCTGAAATAATACTCAATTTGTTCACGAATCAAATCATATATTGATTTCTCCTTATGTAATGGAAAATGATGTGGCGGCTGTGAAGGTGACAACATTTGCAGTGGCCTTTGTTGCCGGTAAAATTGTGATACTGGTTCATATGGCAAATAAGATGGCAGGAGCTGCTGATTATATTGAGGGAATATTTGATTTTCAAAATTATGAAAACCTGAAAAAAAAAAGTTATATATAACATAAGAAGTATATATATATATATTAAAATCAGTGAAATAATTTTCAAATTTTGTTTTACTAACAAAATAAATTATGCTATTGGTGAGAAGAAAAGAGGAAATAATCATTTACACCCGGGTAAATTAAAAAAACTAAAATTATATATTCTTTTTTATAATTTTTAAAGAATCTATAAAATATAAAGAAGTTCGATAAACCAAATTAATTATTATAATATAATATATATATTTTAGGCTGGTTGTAGTTGTTTCTATGCTGGTTTGAATCTTTTAATGGATCAAATATATAAGCATATATATATTATATTCGGCAACTTAGTTAATGAATAAATGAGACAAGTAACTAAAAGTCCTCCAAGTTTTATGAAATCCTCAAACAATACCTCTATAATATATTCTTTTAAGTTTATTTTTCAATCTAATTAACTGTTATGTTAACAATGTTGAAATTCACGTAAAAAGACTTCTACGCCTTATCAATGAATTTGAAAATTAAACTTCATATGAAAGAAAACGTTTTGCCCTCATACCAGACATGATATATGTGATCATAATAATATATATATTTTTTAAAAAATTTTAAATATAAGGATGCAACAACTACTACGGTGAGGGGGCGGTATATATTCCTTTTTATAAAAAATATTTAAATAATATATATTATAAATTCAACTACATATTACAAATTTCCATAGAGAGACCATTACCATTATGAAATTTTATGAGCATATAAAAAACAAAATTAAAATTTTATGAGATACCAATATTAAAAAACAAATTCATCCACTCACCAAAGTATGGCTGCAAAGGTGGACGCATAAATTGTCTATGTTGGTTCATGTTCATGTTGATGTTGTCAGAACTTGGTGCTACTCGTTGGTTGTAGTTGTTCCTATGTGGACTTGAGCCTCTTGCTGCATCAAATGGCCTTTGTTTGATATTAACTCGGTCATCAACTGCTTTTTCTTCGTTTTTCATAATAAATTTAAAAACTTCTAAAAAAGTACAAAGGAGAACAACAGGAAAAATATAAATACAAAGGGTTGTGTATATAAATCTATGAAAAACTAACAACCTTAAAAAAGAAACTGAGAAGTGAGGTCAAGTATTTCATATATATATATATATATATATATATATATATATATATATATAAAGAAGATGGATAATTACTTTTTAAGATAATAATTAAAATATGGATATCTAAGATGGATTAGATTTTGATTTATATTAAAACTCAAAATATTTTTATTATTTATCCTTAAAATATTTTTGGATACTTATTATTTCTTTGTGTTTGTTTTTGGATAATGTTTGAGTGTTTTAAATTATATGCACCTCACGTGATTAGTTCATGAATAAAATAGAAAAGTAATCAAGTGCCCCCGAGCTTTATGACAACCTTAAATAATCCCTCTATTTTTTCTTTATTTCTTATCCACATTTGTTTTGTTTACATTATGAGAGGACGTTTTTGGAAGGATGACAAGTTCTAAGGACCAATAAATAATTTTCCTTAAATAAAATTTCAAAACTGGGGAATAATTGAATTCAAGTAAAAAAAAAATATGCTACTTTTTATAGATGGCCTTTCATTTTTGTTAGAAGTAATACATGAAGAAATTTATCTGCATTTAAAATTTTAGAATTTAAAAATTAGAGACATTTAGACAACAGGATATGAACTTTGCATCATTGCACTCTAGTTGGGAAAACAAAGGACAAAAAATAAAGCACAAACTTTATTAAAATCAAAACTAAACTAATATATTACCGTCTCGTAATATTTTTATGTGGTTAACCCTTAAATTTTTTTCCCCCCTAATAAATTATCACCACATGTTTGGAAGAAAGAAAGAAAGAAAAAAAGGAAATTATAAATTATATAAAATAATGTGCTCTGCTCGTGCTATTTTTAGAATATTTCCGAATAATTAAAATAAAAATAATTCGTGGAAAATCAAACCAATAGGGAGTCTAAGTGAATTAGCACGCTTTTCTTTTTTCTTTTTTTTTTCATTTCGAGATAACTTATCATTACTCCGCAGAAATGTTAAATTATTTTTAAATAAAACCCAAACACAACCAATAGATTATTACTAGTCAATCTTAAATAAAACCAAAACAGAAAACTAAATGAATTTATCCTCACGGACGTATATATTATCTCTTTTTAGATTTATTAAAATCTTGTTTTTTAAATTTCCGTTAACAAACTAAAATTTTAAAATTTTAAAAATTTAAAAACAAGATTTATGAACATTCTTCAGCAGCATTTGCAATTGCTGGTGAAAAATGAAACTAACACAATATATAAATAATATTAAATAACATAAATATCTCTAGTACTTGCATTAATTAGACTAATAACTACTCATTAAAAGAGTATATGTAACAGAGTGGTGTTTTATTTTCCTCCCAGGCCCAACATCAAAGAATCAAATCCAAACTAAAGGGCTCGTCGCTTGTCCACATTTATTAAAAAAAAAAGGAAAAAAAAAAAGGAAGAAGACATATAACCACAAATTCAACATATGCATATGTGTTTCAGTGTTTAAATTATTTGAACATGTGAAATTTATAATATCATCATTTAAAAAAGCAACGATTTTCTCGTCCTCATCATTGGCATGCTGTTCCTCACTTGTTCTATGAATAAACATTCACAAAGAACTATAATGAAATGTCAAATACGATGTCCTTTAAGAGTTCAAGCATATGCTATATAATTTTTTTTTTTGGGGATATTAAAATACTGAAAAACAACTGGGAACAGAAACATACAAAATAACCATAAAAGTAACCTATGGACAACCAAAATTCAAGGTTTTAGAAGTTAATTCCAGTTTAGAGAATTAAATTTTAAACTATGTTTTCAGTAGTGAGGTCATCTCTCTCCCATCAATGATTCAAGAAGGGCAGCCTCCTCCTCCTACAAAGAATCCATGAATTATGGTCTAAGCAATCATCCAACCAAAGCAGCACACTAGATGGATTTGTTCAAATAAAAGGTTTCAAAGGGAATTAACGATATTTGTACTTAAACTATTGTGATAATGTAATAGTAGGAATTTGGGAAGTCATACCACCAAAGCATTAAATTCTGTCTCCTCATCTATGGCGCCAATTATGGCTGGGTCCTCCAGAAGATCCTGCTCATCCAGAATATCAAGTTCGACTAAAGAAAATTTAAAAATGGTACCCATACTTGGTTTATTTTTGTGGAATTATATGCATGAATGTTAATTCGGCTCTGGTCCAAGACCTAAAAGTTCTCCTTCCCAGATGAAATTACACTCCAATTTGATATACAGAAGACTTAAAAAAAAAAAAAAGTAATGTGCATTGCAGTATCATGGCTCCGACTCCGAAGGAAAGTTGTGTTAATAAAGAGAATGGCCGCTAAATTCTTATTTCAAGCAATGTCTGTTGCAATCTGGTCTTATGATATGTTTTAATTCCCAGGAACAAAAGATAATATAAACAAATAAATGTAAGAGAATAGGAACAGAAAAGGAAAAGCCTATAATAGTTATCTGTTATTTTAAAGCAAAAAAACATATAGGAGAGTGATTAATTGTGAAGTATTCTAAATAAGCAGTTGTGAAACAAAAGAATCATCAAACATATAATATTAAGTTATTGATGTATGGTACTCTAATGCAGTGGAATATCAATTTGAATAAAGCACTTACATCATCAGCAATTTGCAACTGGTCATTTTTATCCTGCACAAATTTTGTAGTCCCATGATTATAAGCAATCAAAGATCATAAATAGAACTGCTATTACACACACAAAAAAAGGAAAGAAAATCATCTTCTCAGTGAATAACTCAATTGCAACTTGAGGGAAAATCTGGTCTATAAAAACGTGCATGCTTACCTTAACAGCAACAAAAAGAAGTGGATCAGATGGAGTGTAGATCATGTAATGTGCCCCATCCTGCAAGAATTAGCCAAATAAACAAAACATGAGAATTGCAGACAAATTAAAATGACCATGACTTTATTGATTTTTTGAAGGTTAGCAGACAAACTAGTTTATGTATCCCATGACTGCCTCACCAAATGAAAGCATGTTATTTGCACACCTTCACCAGGCAAGCCATCAATGTCTTCACCATTGTCTGTGCAATTGACAAACACAACTATTAGGGAACTGAGGTCATGGGATAGCAGTAGTATGCAAATCAAAAGCCACTCTTTCACATGCAAAATATATATGAATGTTATCTACCAAAAATGAAGCAAATGTGTTTTCCAGCCAATGGTTTTTGTGTCCACAGACATTGTTTAAGACAGAAAATTTGCTGGTCGGTGACATCAGCCATCTAGAATGGGGGTGGGAAATTTGTTAAAGGCTCTTTGGTGAGCCTCATTAAAGTAAGTTTATTCCGAGCGTACGTATGGAGGTGTCTGATATAGCTGGATCAAGCAAGCAAAAAGCTAAAAATATAATGTAGTTGTTGGTATCTGCAGGCCCAGGGGTTATGATTGCATTTCCATTTTGCAGAAGATGAAGGTTAATATTCTTTAAATGAATGCAGGCTTAATTTTAATTAGTCTCATGTCAGAAACAACCAACATATTGCCTCACTTATAGTAAAGACTGTACAGTCTAGTCTAAAACATGTGTTGCTTTTGTCCACTAACAGTTTATAGTCTAAAACATCACCTGTGCCAAATTCAAGTATGTCTTCTTCAGAATAGCAAAATCCTCCTCTTGCAGTGTAACAAAACCTGAATACATGAGGGGAAAAAGAAAAAAAAAAAAAGGGATGAAACATAAAGCAACTGATAACCCATGGAAGATGAACATCAAAACATCTGAAAAAAATATGACAAAGATTAAGCATTGAAATGAGAAAGAGGATTCCCCAAATTTAAAGTGAATAGCTCTAAAGTAATCTGAAGATACTTTACCCACTGATCACGAGGTGCATATGAATCTTAGTAAGAGCATATGCAGCAGCAGGAAGGATAGATTCAACTTCTTCATCATTAACCTGGAAAATCAAGGACGGAATGAAAAGGTAAAGGATAGCAAAATAACGCTTATCGAGCAATGCTATTTGAAAATGGAGACTAAGCGCTATCACTAAAAAATATCATGGTGTGTGATCATAATTTGTTTCATTATCACAATAATATAACATCAAATAGCATTTTTACAAGCATAATGCAAAACAAGGCGTGTCACAAAGTTGAAAAAACAGTAAGTTTTATAAAATTCTATCCATGAAAAAAGTTGCAATTACAAAAAGAATAAAATCAATTTTTTCATCAAATGGAACTTGGTTATTGATTAATCATACACAAAAAGAAAGCAAACCAAAATTAATTAACTAGTTAATTGATTAAAAATCCAATAAGACTACCTGCAACCACTCATCATCCAAATTATTCTCTCCCATGTAATAAATTTATTCAAACTGAAGTAGAAGAAAACTTAGATGAGGATAAGCAGTAAAGTTTTGCATAAAATTCAAGAACTTATAATATTACTTCTGACTGAAGCTAATGAACATTATGGTAAACACATATAGAAAACTACAGTACCCATCCCTGTGATATATGCAAGGCTTTTTTTTTTTGTGTCTGAGAGCCTTGTAAAGGGTAGACCTTTCCCAACGGCTGTTCTTTTTTTTTTTCTTGGTATAGACCGAACTCAAATCCACTTGCTTACGTGACCCAAGTCTTGACCACTTAGACCAAGCCCTACTAATTACACACAAGGCTTTCACATGAAAGTATTGACAGAAAAATGGAAAAAGGAATTAGAATGTCACTAAATAGTAAAGAAACCTAGAAAATCGAATCAGATCCGTGGATGCAGCAGACAGTTGTATCTATAATTAATTAAAAAAAAATCTTCACTGAAGAAGTTGCATTCCATGATGTTATACTCTTATGGATATATTCTACCGAAACAACTAATAAAATAAAAAAGGAGCAAAATACACACAGCTGACCAGCCATTGAAGTTTGTGCTTTTCAATATTTGTACAGGCCTGCAACAGAAATATCAAATTAGCCAAAGACAGATAGATTTATAAAATCTAAAAACATTAGGACACACAAACTCACGTATCAACTGGGCAGAGGAGCATGCACTCATCTCCTTGGGAACTCCGGAAAACTCTTCTAATTGTGCATTCTAGAGGCAAATTATTTGTAGCATCAACCTGCAGATTGTATCCATAACCAAAGCCTAACCAATTATCCTTCAATTTCATCTCAACAACTACAGATTAATCTTCAAAGGAACAAAAATAGAGAGTAGCTATAAACAACACATTTCTGGGACATACTCAGAAGAATCCTCTTCTATGAACAAAACAGAGGAATTATCATAAATATAACACAGATCTAGTGAGAATTAATCAAAAGACAATTGAGTAACATAAAGGCAAAGCAAAACTAAAAAGGATAGTATTCCTTATAATAAGTGCACACATAGGAAGCCGTCTAATGGGAAATTGAGACATCTACAATCATGCGCAACATTTAAGCAGGAGATCAAGAAATGGAAAATTCATAGTTGATACTATCACTGTCTCCTTGTCATACTCAAGAAAGCTCTGAAAACAACAACCACTACTTAAAGCTATATAATCATTTATCTACATAATTAGCACTCCACATGAACTTCTCCAAAAAATAAAAGCAACTCCACCTTAGTACCTCTCACATGGGACAAGCACCGAGAAAATGAATCCACTATAGCGAAAATCAGGCATCAACACACAAAACTTGTAAAACTAACCATAAAACAAACAACAAAAGACCTCCAATTTCATCTTCTAATCATCTAAATCTAATATCTCAGAGGCTGGAACACCTCAATGGCATTCAGCACCCTAATTTTCAGAATAAACATGCAGAAGAGACCTTATTCACACAAGCAACAGTCATTAAGTTTCCATTCTCCTTGCCTATCATCAACAACATCCCAAACACTTCAAAATCGTCCATCATACCACAAACCATAAACTTTAAAAATCGTTTTAAGTCAAGAATAACTCACAATGGTGGCGATGCGTTTGTTAGAGGCGGCAAGGACCCTCCCGTGGGGGTCGAGCACAAAGCCAGCGGGGGGTTTAGGAAGCGGCGAAGTGCGTCCTCCGTTGGTTCGCGGCGGGACCTCCAGCTCCCGGACCACCTCAATCGCATCATCACCGGTGATTATCTTTTTCTCCGAAGCTCTCTTCTTCCCGGCTCTCTTCTTCACCGGACGCGCCTGTTGCTGCTTGGCGGCGCGGCAGGGGGGCAAGCGAAAGAGGAAGGGCTTCAAGTTGAGCTTCTTGGAGGAGGGGAAAGGAAGGGGGAGGCATGGGAGGGGAAAGAGCTTCAGGGAAACCGCCATGGGAGGGACGACAAGCCCTAAAGATGGCTGTCTGATGCCATGGCCGCTGCCTCGCGCCTGCTTTGAGAGATGAGCTTTAATTTTCACAGCGATGATGGCAAAAATAGCGAGTTCAGTGGCGCTACCAATGCCCACGTTGCTCGTTGAGGAAGCGAACTCTTTGCATCGAGATGGGAGCAATCCGATCAAGCCGGGTTTGGAAATAATCCACAATAACGGAGTGGCTTTTGGAAACCATCAACGAATGTGACCAGGGATGCAAGTGGGGCGGAGATTCCCCGAAATAACCTCCCGCGGGGCGGGAAATGGGGGAAAATTCCTCCCGCGCCGCGGGGCAGGGCGGGGGTGGGGAGGGCATTCCCCGCCCCGCTCACAGCGAGGAATCCCTTTGCTTCCTACGGGGAATCCCCGTGGGGATCCCCGCTTTATTCCCAGAATTTTAATTATATATATATATATATATATATTAAAAATGACTCATATGATTATTTATTTATTTGTTTTAAAATTCAATATGAATATATAATAAGATTATAAGGACCAAATATTTAGGTTTTAAAAAAATATATAGTTTTGGTTTGTATTAAAAATATTTTAGATTTTTAGTTAAACTAGTGTTACTCCTATGTAAATAATATGTAATGTACGTATAATTATATGAAAAAATATTTTAAAATTTTAATTATTTTTTTTTATTTCCTATAAAAATTAAGATAAATTTAAGATTAGGTAAAATTAGCTATAAATTTTCAATTTAATGGAAATTTTTAATTTAATGGAAATTTAATTTAAACAATGTTATTTACTGATAAATAAAAAATAAAAAAATTTGTTTATATGAATATATGATAT
Source organism: Dioscorea dumetorum (assembly GCA_902712375.1). Lineage (NCBI taxonomy): Eukaryota > Viridiplantae > Streptophyta > Magnoliopsida > Dioscoreales > Dioscoreaceae > Dioscorea > Dioscorea dumetorum. Next base: position 2,459,040 of record CACTHL010000245.1, read on the forward strand.
ATATATATATATATATATATATATATATATATATATATATATATATATATATATATATCTTAATTTGATAATATTTATAGGTTTAAGGCTAATGTTATTCATACTCCTAAAGTCCAGACTCTAGTTGATATTTGATATCTCTTTTTCTTTAATTTCTGTTGACAATTGACAGTTGTATTCCTAGTACTAGTAGGTTAATTGATGTATTTGTTGACGTTCATGTTGATGTTATTGTTGTTTTTGTTCTAGATTTGATGACTTGAAACTCTTTGTAGTGCTTTTTCATGTTGATGTATTTGTTAAGAATTTTATAGTGGTGTTTCATGTTAATGTATTTGTTCATTTGTTGATGTAATAAAAAAAATTGGCGGGGGGCGGGGATTCCCCGGCCCCGTGGGGATCCCTGCGGGGGAGTGAGTGGGGCAAACATCTCCCCCGCGGGGAATTTGTAGGCGGGGAATCCCCGCCCCGTGGGAAGCGGGGATGGGGATGGGGATCTCATTCCCCGGCCCACTTGCATCCCTAAATGTGACTTCATTGAATTTAAATATAAACTTAAAATATTAAATTAAAATTTTTTATAATTAAGTGGCCATTTAAATAATTTACCTTATAAATTAAAAAAAATATATTCTATGTAACCTATTTATCGAATCATTGTGTTTTAAGATGGTCATTTTTTATTATATTATTTGATATAATTAAAATATTAATTTCACATTGCTCTCTTAGTTGGATCAATGCAGTTGAAGTGATCAAATGGGCTTTAGGATTACACTAGCTAGTTTCTGTGTTATGATTGACTTTTTGTTTTTGTATCTCTGTTTTTCGATTATAATATTATTTGAGTGCGATTATTGTTTACTTTCTAATAAAAAGAAAGATATTTACTTGGATAGCCGTTAAATTATTTTTAATTATTATCTCATTAAACATTAGGGAAATAATCCAAGCTACTTTATTATATATATATATATATATATATTTGAAACTTTTAAGATGCCTTTTATTATAAGTGTTTAAGCAAATAAAATAATTTTTTTATATACAAATTAATATAACTTTTCACAATCACATATTAACAATTACTCTAAGTTAAATTAAACTTTAATAAAAAAGAGATCTCATCACTATTATGATGACTTTAAATTATAAATTAAGACAACGTTTTATACCAGTAATCAGTTAAATACAATTATCAATCTCTATCATTGAAGGAGCATTATGAAATATAAATGTGTCACTTTTTATATTTAAAAATTTAAGATGAATTTTTATTGAACTAAAATATTAATAAATAAAAAATTATAATTTAAAATATAGAGATTAAAATAATAAGTTTTTAAAACCCATAAAAACTATTTAAGAAATTGTATAATATTTTAGCACATTAGCATTAGTTTTTTTTTTAATATTTGTTTAAAAAAAACTCAAGATTAAACTCCAAAATTTAAGTAAAGTGAAAAAAAAAAACTAACTCTAATATATGTGTGCATGCCTTTTGATTTCCTTTGGATGGGGGGAGGCTGCTATCTATTTGTAAAAAAAAAAAAAAAAAAAAAAAAAAAATTTTATCAATCACATATTTACAATCAGTCTAATAAAATAAAATCTCATTTCTATGCTAATTTAAAATTTAAATTAAAACAACATATATTATTTATTAATATTTCTTAATAGCATACACTATACGCTTCAAATACAATCATCACTGTCACTATTAAAGAAAGGGCCATCATGAATGTAAGTTGTAACGGTACAAATGTGTCCTTTTCTTATAAAAGCTTCTCCCGTACGCATAACGCATTCGCCCAACTACTCTCGACGGGGGTACAGAAAGACCCCCTGCTTCTCTCGCACCCGAGCTCTCTCACTCCCTCTCCAGCCGTGGCCTCGCCGGAACAACCATGGAACTCGATCATTCCTGTGTCTCCGTTTGTTTTCATGATCTCTAGGGCAGCTCGGATCGGTCGAATGGATGCTGGATCTTCATTGGCTCTTGTGAGAGGATTTCTAACCCATTTTAGTGTATTCGTTTGATTCGTTTGGTGTTGTTGATTCTTGGTTTTCAATTGAGATCTTGAAGGAACGAGATGATTCTTGGTGAGTATTTTGCTTGGTTCTTTGGATTTTTTCTTTTCCTTCCTTCCATTCGCTTTCTCTGTCTCTCTCCTTTTCTGTGAGTGAATTTCTAAGCCTTCTTGGTCTATTCGTTTGATTCGTTTGTTGTTTTTGATTCATGGTTTTCAATCGTGCAGAAATTAGATGATTCTTGTTTTTTTTGCTATTGAGTCAAGATAGGTGAAGAAATATGTCTCCCGGTTCGTCTTCTAATGGTGATTTAACTACAGTGGAGTTGTAATTCCTTATTTTGTTTTCTTGTAGTGTCTAACTTGTAGTCAAGATAGGTGAAACAAATATATGTACTGCTGCTGTGGACTTCTTAGGCAGTCCCTTTTATTTATTTATTTATTTATTTATTTTTGTTATTCTTTTTTGTCTTCAATTTAAAATAGGCAAAGGAACTTATCTCCATGTCCTGGTTTAGCTGGAAATTTGTTTCCATGATTCTTGATATGGGTTTTCTTGGGCCTGAGAATTTTCCGAAACTGTATATGTGTTAGCATCTTCTTTGCGCTTGTAGAACCCAAATGAGTTGCGTAACTGATGAATAACTTGCTGTGTAGCAGACTGCCTTAAGTTATGAACTCTTGATGAGATAAAAATAATCTAGAACGTTATGTTTTCGGGTAGTAGTCTTATGCTAATAAAGTTAAACAATGAGGAGGGTAAGATTATAATATATATACCATTTATGCTTAATGCAACTTAATTTGGTAGAGGATCTATGTTGATGTGACTCTAAGGCTGTGTTTTGGTTGTGTCGTGAGATGAAAACAAAATGCTATTGTCCAATAACTCGTGTTGTATTTGTGAAGTATGAAATATTTTCTGCATAATTTTGTACTTGTCAGGTTGTTGCTTTTTGATGCAATTCAGCATGATTTAAATTTGCTGTTTTCTCCATCTAGTATTTACTTGCCGTTGATTGAATTGCTTCATTTGATGTATTCTTTAGCTGTTTTTTTTTATCATTCAGCAACTTATCTGCTACTTTAATTTCTGGCCACTCTTCTTATATAGCATGTCTTAGTATTCACATACTTACACAGTTAAAATGATGAAATCTTAACCTGGATCTAATAACTTATATTTCGGGATTAGCATCCAAGGATAAAGTAGATTTTCTCTGGCTGGCCCTCATTGTGCTATATAAGCACTTGTTGACGTATCCTTTCGTTTTGCTGGTATCAGCTTGATTAGCTTTTTGAAATGCTACAAGTTTTCTGAACTACACCTGACTTTCATTGAGCTATTATCATGTCATTAAGTATATGCATGCATTTATCATCACCACTGGCACTCAAGTTTTAATTTTCTCTTTACATATTGAGTTATCCTCTTTCTCATCAGCTGTCTAAAGAAATATTCTCTTTTCATTTATGCTTAACTTGCAGCATCTTCTTGATTATTATGGAATCTTATTCATAAAAATTGTTGCAATTATAGTCATTTTTACAGACTTATAGCATGGCGAGCAAAGAAGGAGTTTCTTTTCCATGTTAATACTTTCCTTTGCTTTTGAAAGCAAAGATTATCATCATTGGCCTTCTTTTGTTTTGAAAGATCTCCTTTGAAGCCATGCCTTCTTTGCAGTTATTACCATTGACTGAGCATGGACGCAGCTTTTTCTTCTCTAAGAGGTATGTTATTCTTTGAATTTCATGTACTTGATATGTACGGCAAATAATATCAGGATCCTAAATTTATATTCATCTATAAATTGTGGTACACGCGCTTTCTTTTGATGATGAGAACATCTTTAAATTTATTGTAAGAGCTGTTAAATATGTCTGGTTATACATTGCTATATTTGTGGGCATTGACAGGAATGCTCTAACATGGGATGTGCTAGCTGAAGGCCAGCTTATTGGTTATTGTGCTATGTATATGTATGGTATCAGGAATTAATTTAAGCCTACTTTCTATCAGAACCAGTTAACTTCAACTTGGTATTGAGCACTACTTTCTGGTGCTAGAAGAATTTCAATTTGATGGAGTAGATGATTTTTAGCACTTGCAGTAAAATAAGTGAAAAAAAAGGGTTGCTTTTACGGTCTTTAGTTTTTCATAAGTTCATGTCTTATATATCAACAGATTGTCTGCTTGTATATTTTCTTTTTGCTTTTATAGTATCTGCATCATACCAAATCTCCGCTCTTTCATTATTGGTTTGAATTATATTCTACATATGTTGAAACCTGTCTTTTACTTAATACATTGTGATATTGTTTCTTTTAATGTTTTCTCTTGAAGTTTAGTTTTTTATAGGATCATCCTCTTGATTTGCTCTACAGTTTAGTTGCATGAATAAATTCTGTTTTATCATTTTTCTTTCCTAAAAGAGATTCATATAGGTTTGTCATGCATGCCAATGTGTATGTATTGATATTGTTTAGCAGTTTTACAGAGAAAATGCTAAAGTAAATTATTTTTTTGAACAGGAGAACACTGGTTGCAGTAGCAGGAGTTCTAGCAGCTGGTGGAACTGCTGCATACATGCAATCACGGTTCCAGAAAGGGTCAACTAGGCTGAATTCTTCAATCCAAAATCTGCCTGGAAATGTTGAAGAAACATTGACTCGGAAAGGAACAAAGGATAGTTCAAATGATAATCCAAGAAAAAGAGAAAGTCGAAAAAAAGGAGGTTTAAAATCTATACGTGTTCTACTTGCCATCTTAATCTCAAAAATGGGCCCAACGGGAATGCATACTCTTTTGGCTCTGGTGGGCACTGCGGTGAGTGTATTCATCTGGTTGTTTGAATTTAATGGTTAATCATTTCTTTATTTTCTGGAAAATACCTTTTTTTCATATTACTTGCATGTTTAGATGCAAATTAATACTTCAGTTGTAATTGGTTGTGCTTATTTAGTGTATGGACCAAGTAGAAGAGGAATTAGATGCTTGTTTGAGTCCCTCCCTCTTTGATTTGTGGCTTGGTAAATTTTTCATGAAAATTTCATTTTTCCTCTCTCTATTATTCTTGCTGGTACATGGTTTGATTACATTTTCTTGAGAGTGTTAAACATACATGTTAACTTTTGAGAAGAAATTCACCGTAAATTTTGGAGAATATATGAACCTTTAATGGAATTCTTTTAGTTTTAGAAAATGTTAGAAAGCTTGGTTGCACCAGAAGTTTGGTGCTAAACCAAAGATCATATAGGATAGATAGGATTGGTAGAGATGAACATCATTACTTGTGATAAATTCCTAAATTTTAACTTTTTCCTTTTGATTTTTGATGGATCCTAAGATCTGCTGTGTAAGGTATAGCACAGGTACTGCATCAGCGGTTGTTCTTTTATTTCACATGGTTGGATTAACAGGTCTTTCTCTTTGTTTTTATTTACGTGTTACGTTGGACCTTGTACTCATTTCAGGTTCTGCGAACTGCTTTGAGCAATAGATTGGCAAAAGTACAAGGATTCTTATTCCGAGCTGCATTCCTCTGCCGACTTCCAGTCTTTGTGCGTCTAATTGTTGAAAATCTTACATTATGTTTTCTTCAGTCAACATTATTTTCCACTGCTAAGTACTTAACTGGATCTTTGGGTTTGCAATTCAGAAAAATATTGACAGACCTCATACATATTGATTATTTCAAGGTAAATGAGATTTCATTAGTATGTGTGCCACCCTTGCTGAATTATATTACTCTTGTTTTTATCATTACCCAGTCAATTTTTTTTTATTGCATAACTTCTTGCCGCTGTCTTAAAACCTCATACATATTGATTATTTCAAGGTAAATGAGATTTCATTAGTATGTGTGCCACCCTTGCTGAAATAGATTACTCTTGTTTTTATCATTATCCACTCAATATTTTTTTTATTGCATAACTTCTTGCTGTTGTCTTAAACCCTTGTTATTTTGTATGCTCAATGAATTAATTTTTGGCATCTGTTTGGGAAGATTTCTTGTAAACTGAAACAATTTGCTATTATTGTTCAATTGAATGGGTGGTTGGCCTTTTAGTTCTATCTTGCTCATGGAAAACAAATGGATCTGAAATATTTGTACAAAGATACAATTACTGAGATAGGATTCTACTTGTTGTAGCTAGCTAGATTGCTAGAAGATGACCTAACAATTATGGAAGACCTGAAACTAATGTTAAGTGGATCATTTCATGCTTCAAACAACTATATGCCTGCTTTTCAATCAAGGAGAATATGGAAGCACTTTGCTGTATGGTCTTAGTTTTTCCCCTTTGTTATATGGTTGTTGAGCTGCCAGCATTGTTTAAAGTTCTAAGGTTTGAATTATAGATGCTCTAAAGCATCTCCGGCTGTCTGGCTTATTTATTTATTTATTTTTATTTGAGGTGCAGAATATGGTATATTATAAGATATCCCATGTTGATGATAGGATAAGCAATCCAGAGCAGAGAATTACCAGTGATGTACCTAGATTTTGTTCAGAATTGAGCGAGATTGTGCAGGAGGATTTAATTGCTGTGACTGATGGACTGCTGTACACCTGGCGCCTTTGTTCATACGCAAGTCCAAAATATGTGCTTTGGATTCTGGTACTTCCATTTCTATAGCTCTAAATCATTTCAAATGTTCGTTATTTAGCTCCAATTTATTAACATGGACCTAAATTGTATCTTACTGCTGTTACTGGACTGCTGTACACCTGGCGCCTTTGTACATATGCAAGTCCAAAATATGTGCTTTGGATTCTGATACTTTCATTTCTATAGCTCTAAATCATATCAAATGTTTGTTATTTAGCTCTAGCTCTAATTTATTAACATGGTCCAAAATCATGTCTTACTGCTGTTACTGATGGATTGCTGTACACCTGGCGCCTTTGTTCATATGCAAGTCCAAAATATGTGCTTTGGATAATGGTATTTACGTTTCTATAGATCTAAATCATATTAAATGTTCCTTTTTTAGCTCTGGTTCGTGTACAAAGCTCTAAATCATATCCTACTGTTGCTACTGATGGACTGCTAAACACATGTCACCTTTTTTCATATGCAAGTCAAAAATGTGTGCTTTAAATTCTATTACATTTATTTCTGCAGCTTTAAATCATATCCAATGTTTCTTACTTAGCTATTGAATTTTTACTCCCATTTCTCCCTTTACTAGATCAACTTAATAGTGCAACATAGTTTATATCAGGAAATGATTTATGCATATTCTTCATCTAATTGGTTTGAAATGCATCTCGTTTGTTGCTTTTTAGGCATATGTAATAGGAGCTGGTGCAGCAATGAGAAATTTGTCTCCTGCATTTGGAAGATTGATGTCTAAGGAACAACAGTTGGAAGGGGATTATCGCCAGCTTCACTCACGCTTAAGAAATCATGCTGAAAGTGTTGCCTTTTATGGAGGAGAAAATAGGGAAGCATTTCACATTTGGCAACAGTTCAAAGCTCTTGTTACGCATATGAATCTGGTTCATCATGACCATTGGTGGTTTGGAATGATACAAGACTTCCTCTTGAAATATCTTGGTGCTACCGTTGCTGTTGTACTAATCATAGAGCCTTTTTTTGCTGGCAATCTCAGACCTGATTCTTCAACCTTAGGAAGAGCAAAAATGCTCAGCAATCTTCGCTATCACACTAGCGTAATAATATCTCTGTTTCAGTCTCTTGCAAGTCTTTCTGTCAATTATAGACGACTAAACCGTCTCAGGTCATTTCTTCTCCACTATTTTAGACGTGGAAGTTTGCAGTTATTTCACTCATTTTTATTTTTCTCATGCTCTTTTTCTGTGCTTTTCTAGAATCTGGCTGCATTCTCTTTGATTTTTTCTACTATGTTTATTTGTTTATATTATAGCTCAGTGGCAACTCAACAAATAATGCTATTCCTGCTTTATTTGAGGTTTTCTTCATGAAATATGTAGAAAGTTTTGCTATGGGAAGGGATCTTTTTGTACCCTTATTTGCATATATATTGTATGGGACATACAAATTTGATAACTTAGGGACATGGGAAGTGTCTCTCTCTCTCTCTCTCTTTTTGGCTGTTGCTCCTTTCGGTGCATGTTTAATTTATGGGTGATTATGAACTCAGTTGCTTGTATGGTATTGGAATGAATTTTAACATAACGTTCTTATGTTGTCTTATCTTCATTCTACTTAAATCAGTGGACTTTGAAAATAATGGCTGCATAAGGTGACAACGTTTGTACACTTCTTGATAAAATAGAGGGACTAGCCATATAACAACAGATACTCCATACTTATGAATTCAATTATTCATGCACCTATTACTGGATAAACTCTCAACTGTATATTGGTATTTTAGTTCTAGATTTTTCATCTTACTCATGTTTTCTTGTTATAGTGGTTATGCGGACCGTATCCATGAACTAATGCTTGTATCTAGAGAGCTATCTTCTCTTCATGAAAGTTCATCACTGCAGAACAGTGCAAATAAAAAGTATATCACTGAAGCAAGTTATATTGAATTCTCTGGTGTCAAGGTATGTGGCATGTGCAAAATACACAGAACACATTTTAATTATTTATTGCCTTTTTTTTCAAAGTCTAATTTCAAGTCCTTCAGGTAGTTACACCAACAGAGAATGTTTTAGTGGATAATTTATGCCTCAAGGTGGAGCAAGGTTCTAATCTTTTGATCACAGGTGACCATATATTTTTCTTTTACTTCTATTGGCATGTTCTTGGTTGCTTATACTGATTTACGTGTAGCAAGAGACAAAAAGCCATGGTATTTATACTGTAGTTATCAACCTTCAAATTCACTAACTGAAGAATCTTGGAGGCTATTTTCACAAAATCAATTCTTCATTTAATTTGTCTTTCCATTCCATGAGTTTTTATGTCTCCTTACTCCTAGAATTTTAACACCATGCCCTGGAGTAGACTGCACCTTTAGTTTGTTAATTTACCTCTAATTGGTTGAGATTGTTTATGTGATCCTGACCAAATTTTTTACATGATTAGAGAAATAAATAAGTATGAACTTGAATGTTTTTGAACTAATGAATTATCTCATGGCTCTTTTTAATGGTTTAGTAGAGTCAATCTTGATTTTCCTTGCCTTTGTAATGTTGTGAACTGTTTCCCTGTCTCGCAGGGTATGCTAGCTATATTGAATACTTAGAGATAATAAAAGTATCAAACTATCGTTTCCTATCACTTCTGGAGTAAATGTTTGTTGAAGTATCCTGTCCACACCTTCGTGAATTCTTTTTCCTACTCCTTTTGCTCCACCAACTACACTTTTGGCTTTGAATGATTTCTTGTGTAGAATCTGTCGTTTCACCCTTTGAGTTTTATTCTGGCTACCCAACCTGAGGTTCTGTTTTGGTATATTGAGTCTTCTTTACTTTTGATTTACTGTGTTGGAGGTACAATAGCTGTACCACCAGGCAGTATCCTCTCAATGGTTATTTTACTTGTTTGACCAGTTCCATTTACTAGATTGGTAACTAATGACATCCATGTTTGATTTGTTTCTTTTTAATTGTGGTCAAGCAATATTGTATGTCATTCATTGCTTCTTGCTGATTATGTGTCATTAATATTTTCTGTTTAGGTCCAAATGGAAGTGGAAAAAGTTCCCTCTTTCGAGTTCTTGGTGGACTTTGGCCATTGAAGTCAGGTTTTATCACAAAACCAGGGATTGGTTCCAATCTCAATAAGGAGATATTCTATGTGCCACAACGGCCATATACAGCCTTTGGAACACTTCGTGACCAATTAATCTATCCTCTTACAGCAGATCAGGAGATGGAACCACTTACCCACAGTGGAATGGTTGAGCTATTGAAAAATGTAATATTATCACCCAATTCCAAATCATTCTTTGTTCAGTTGAGTATTTTTATTTGATGTTTTGTTCTAATATTTGTAAAAATACTATTGTTCACATTGCAGGTTGACCTTGAATATTTGCTAGAACGGTATCCCTTAGAAAAAGAAATAAACTGGGGTGATGAGCTTTCTCTTGGTGAGCAACAAAGACTTGGTATGGCCAGGCTTTTTTATCACAGGCCAAAGTTTGCTATTCTTGATGAGTGCACAAGTGCGGTGACAACCGATATGGAGGAACGTTTTTGTGCTAAGGTTCGCGCTATGGGGACATCATGCATTACGATATCCCATCGCCCTGCATTAGTTGCATTCCATGACATAGTTTTATCATTGGATGGGGAAGGAGGTTGGACTGTGCATGAGAAAAGGTTGCTCTGCATGCTAATTTTGATGTATTTTTGTCCAAATGATTGCTCGTGGACAATCAAATGGTAAATTTCTCAAACTCTTGCAGGGGTAAGTTATCAGGATCAACTGAAGCAGGTCTGAATCTTTTTAAATCATCTGAAACTGACCGCCAGAATGATGCACTAGCTGTCCAAAAAGCTTTTACTACCAGTGGAAAGGTTCGGACTTCTCTATTATTTTTTCAAATATATCTATCATGCGCTGCTTTTTTTTTAAGAAAGGAAAAGAAAAGAAGTACTATTATCTACTGTGTTTCCTGTGTGGGCTTACTGTTTGTAGAAAGCTGCATCTCTAAAAGCCAAAAACCACTCTTATTCAAGAGAGGTGATTTCATCTTCAGCAATGGTGTGGGATGGCACAGCCCCATTACTGGTTGTTCCACAACTACAAAAAGCTCAAAGAGCATTGCCTTTGAGAATAGCTACTATGTTTAAAATTTTGGTATGCATTTCTTCCAGTTTCAAGGATTTCCAGTCTTGTCATTGTATTTTAAACTAAATCTTGAGCCATAGGTTTTATTGGTGTTATTTATATTTTTGGAATTTTTAACAGTTCTTGCAGATAGTTATTTCAGTAGGGATACCTACAAAGTTTGTTAACAGTGAAATTATTATTTTTGCATACTCATGGAATATAAACACAAATCTGGATATGCTTTGATTTGTATTGCTTCATGCTATAGGTTCCTTCCATCTTTGATAAACAAGGCGCACAGTTGTTTGCAGTTGCTTTGCTGGTTGTATCAAGGACATGGATCTCAGACCGAATAGCCAATTTGAATGGTATAATGGTTATAAAAAGAGGAAAAAACCAGTTATAAAGGAAAATGATCCTTCCATGTTTCTATTGCTTCAGGAACCAGTGTAAAGCATGTGTTGGAACAAGATAAAGCTGCCTTTATTCGATTGACTTGTGTTAGTGTGCTTCAAAGTGCTGCATCCTCTATAGTGGCACCTTCGTTAAGGTATATATACTCTTTATTCTAGAGAAGTTTGATCAGGTTGTTAGTCCAACTCAATTTCAGTTCTGTCATTAGGCGTCAAATTTCTTATACACGCATGCCACACATTTGAATAGCCATCTGGTCATGAGGATAACTTTTGTTGGACATGGTCAGTTGAAAATGCTCAATATGGCAATAAACAATAATACAATGATACCTTGGTTGATATCCTAATGACAGGAAAAAAGATTATCATATGTTTGGATGGTATTCAAATTAAGGGAATAAACCAAAGAGAATTGCATGAGATTGCATGCCTGGGAAGAAATTGAGGAGAATTGCCGGCAATATTGCAACCTAAATATAGGTAACATGTGAAACTTCAATATAAATGGAGGTCATAGTTATGGTAGTTCTGTATTTTCTAGTAGCAATAAAGTTGAAGGGATCTACATGGAAAGAAACAATGGAGCAATGGCAAGATGTAGACACATCCTTAGGCAAAGAAACCCTTCAAGTCTAAGTTTTGGAGCAGTGACTTACTCAGAGATGAAGCTATGATTAAAGCTATGGCAGAAGCCTTGCAAATAATCATACAAGCAGCCATAGAAAAGCAATGTTAGAGCATGCAAGCTTTCTAGGCCTTGTTGGTTCATCCTTGGAGTGAGTTAATGAGCATCCATGCTAAAGGTGGACACTATGCAGGAGATAATTGTGTAATATGGAGAATCCGCCAACAATAACCTCCATAGGTTGTAAAGAACGAGCGTTGAATCCACTAAGACCCCAATTCAGCAAGAAGCCCAAACCAATTAGCAATCCAAGCCTATGAATTTGAAGACTGGAAGAGACGCTTTTGGAAGCCGTTCCCAATAAGAAGAGAGATATCTCGAACCTATGCCCCTAAAATTTAACTTGCTTTTGAAAGCAAATATTTGAAAATTTGGATTATTAATTAAAATGCACCAATAATGTGCATTCTATCACACTGAAAAATAAAATGGTTCACAGGCCACCTATATTACTTCAATGGGGGGCCCACCTATGTGGCAACAATACTCTCTCGAGAAATGCGTGAGTATGGTGAATTATGACGTAAGTTTAAGATAGAGATCACAAGAAGGTTTGGTATTGTTGAGATATTATGAAGATTACAGGGATACAATTTTGATTTAGTTGATTTTGTTCCTATTTATAGTGGATATGATTGCTATAGATAGTGATAGCCTAATTTTAAAAGATTTATTGTAATTAGAGTCATTTTAATTCTTTCCTTATTTTTGCTTCTTGTATTTTTATATTCATGTACAGTTATGAATCAATCGGAAATAGGGGTGGTCCCCGTGGGGATTTTCATAAACTAATACATCTCTCCTCTCGGCCTCTAATCAAGATATAGATGATGATCCCAAGATCTTGAATAGTTGTTCATTTTATATATACATCTATTGTAAGCGTTTTGGCCATACTTAAAAAAAAGTGAGATTCACTAATTGGTTTCTCAGAAAAAAAGGGTCATTACGACATTTTCCAAATAATAGAAATAGCCTTCGCCCAAGAACACAAAGCAGAATGTGTTATTTGACGACAAGTATAAGGAGTTCTTGCAATGCAAGGCATCACATGCCTCATTTTTCACCATAGGTTCTTCAAGTTGTCTCTCTCAATCCTTGTTTGTTGATTTCTAGATTTTAGACTTTGGTGCTTCCGATCATATAGCTAGGAATCTTTTTCTTTTCTCAACAATAGCCCAGCCCAAAACTCCTTATCATATTACTCTTGCAGATGGGTTAAAAGCTAAAGCTAGTGCCCTTGGTCAATCCACTCCTCTTCCATTTTTATCTCTTGATTCTGTTCTTATTTCTAATTGTCTTTTCAATTTGATTTCTATTAGTCATCTAACTTGTAGTCTAAATTGTTCTGTAACCGTCACTTTTGATTCTTTTCTTATACAGGATCGGAGTACGGGGTAGAAAATTAGTACATGATATGAGTCGCATGGGCTTTATTAGTTTCAGTCTTCAGTGGCTTGCACTATTACAGAGTCACCTAATCTTGTTCATCGTAGGTTGGGTCATCTGAGTCTTAAAACTTTACAGAGAATGGTTCCTCATTTGTCTCATTTATAGTCTTTAGATTGTGATTCCTGTTAGTTTGAAAAACCATGCACAGCTGCTTTTTCCATGTAGTGTCTAGTCAGAAGCTCACGCTACTTTTGATGTTATTCATTTTGATGTATAGGGTCCAAGTCATGTTACTTCTGTGCTTAGACATGGGTATTTTGTTACCTTCATTGATGAGTTTCCATGTATATGTGGATAATTTTAGTTAAAAAAAAATCATTATTATTTGTTGTGTTTCAAACTTTTCTTTTAAAGATTCAAAATCAGTTTGGTCATTCTGTTCGTATTCTGCATAGTGATAATGCATAAAAATTTTCTCAATTCTTTTTAACTATTTTTGGCTAATAATGGAGTTATACATCAATCTTCTTATCCTCATACCTTTTAACAAAATGGTATTGGTGAACGTAAACACCGTCATATTATTGAAATCATGTTTTACTCGTAAGTGCTAATGCACTTTAAAAGTTTTGGGGTGATGCTATTCTTACTGCAGGTTTTTTAATAAATAAAATGCCATCTTCCTTTATTCAAGATAAGGTGCCTTATTTTGTGGTGTTTCCTAATTAACCTTTGTTCATTATTTTTTGTCGGGTTTTTGGCTACACTTACTTTCTTCATGATCTTACTCCAAGACTTGATAAACAGTCTACGCGTGTCATAAAGTGTGTTTTCCTCGGGTATTCACGAGTTCAAAAGGGGTATCAGTGTTGGTCTCTCCAGGCATTGTTTTTACATGTCAGCAGATGTCACTTTTTTTGAAGATATACATTTTTTACATCACCAGTGGAGTCTAAGTTTGTTTCTCAAGTCTACCTATTCATTATTGCGGTAGTTCCACTTACTGTAGTCCTAAACGAGTCAGATCTTTTAAGGCCTTATAATCCTTTTTTATTAATAACTTATCAACATTGTCTGTGCCAAAACCCTGTCAATGCACCTCTTTCAGAAATCTCAGGTGACTAATCTTTTGTTCCCATCTAGTTTCCCATCTTTGATCCTTTTGAAGCGTCAGATGATTCGCCCTTTGGACTTTATAAAGGTGTACATTCTACTTGCAATCCTAATCCTATTTATAATATCCTAATTTATAATTGTTTATCTTTTTCGCTATCTGGCTCTACCCTTTCTTTTGTCATTATTCAAAACTGCAGAAATATGAAGATTTTGCAAAGCCAAATCCATGTTTAGAAATAAAGGCTTAAGATGGGGAGGATGTCAAAGCACCAAGGGTCTTTGAGGAAAGAGACTGACACAGTATCCATAGAACTGATTCACATTGTTGGCTTTATGAAATCAATAATTTTGCACAAGTTTTTAAAAAACCAACAACATTTTGGGGGATTGGATATCCTAGGGGTCTACTGTACCGTAATTCAAACTCAGGATTACCACCCAAATAAAAGCGAGGTTGTTTAGATATTTAAAAGTATTTTTGGTCACCGAAGCTGTTTTAGCAATGCTGTGGTTTCTTATTCCCAGTTGTCCCTCAAATTTCCCAAGAATAACTTTCTAGCTAATCAAAGGGAAGCCACTACTATTGTCACCTTAGACCATAAGAACTTTCTAGGTAATGTGGAAATCTCGTCCAGTCCGAATTTAGGCGTAGGATAAGCAGCAAGTTAGTATAAGGGAGGAGATATCAGAGCATTATTAATGAGGATGATTTGCTAGCAGGGTAATATGTTGATGATTCCAGGTAGTTATTCTATTAGCAACTCTATTGACTATTTGCTAAAAGAGAGACATGCAGTTTTTGGATGAAATTGAGATATCAGGACAGATGTTACCCCTATGAATTGATAATGTGATTGATTTTATTCCTATGCTTATGCATCCTAGTACAGTTATGAAAGAATCTAGAAGTATTGTCTGCATTATATACCCATATCATTCTAGCCCTTTGAGCCCATTTCAAGGCATTTTGTTTAAGCAGGGTATTGAATCTATTATAGAGAGACCTTAATTCAAAAAGATTTTCCTGACCATTTTGCTCCCTAGATTCAGAGTTTTCCCGGTTATGAATTTTCAACTCAGTTTCTCGATGTCTACATTTAGAGAATTTAAACCTCCGGATCTCGGCAATGAGGTTTCTCCTAATATGAGAAAGGATATAAGCAAACAAATGCATAGGAGTTGTTCTAGAATTCGGCTTGGAGGAGTTTCTAACTATGTTACGACATTCCAAGTAGTCTAACTAGTAGTTGTCGAAACGAAAAACCTTACATTTAGATTGGAAGTGGTGCTTAACCTAAAGAAATGAAAGAGCATGATCCAAAGAGATGCGAGGCAGATGAAGAACCACATAAGAACTAGAAAACTCTGACCATAAGGAGTTGGTTAAGCAACGATCCAATCAAGTCCAGTGGCTCACTAAACTTGATTGTCCATTACACCAACTATAGTCAGAGCCAATATAATTGATATCAAGAAGAGAATCTAGCACAATAAAAGCATTGAACATATAAAAGCCTTGCAAGAATAATTATTGAAGGGGCCTTCCTTGTGCTCATCATGGGAGTAGATAGCGTTGAAGTCTCCTGTGATGAGCCAAATGAGATTAAGAATAGATATCTAAGAAAGTTTAGCCCAAATCTTACATTACCTTAGCTCGCTAATTGTTGTAAACAACCATCAAGACCCAGGTGCCAGGGAAGTTTGAGGAAATTACTGGATGAAGCGCTTGCTCGGAAACAACCAAATGTGTGATGATCCCCAGGAATCTCTACCAGAAAACGATGATACTACTCGACAAGTCGTTTGTGGGAATTACAACCCATTCCTAAGCTTAAATTTGGTACAAAACCTAAGGACTTTGTTCCCGTCAACCAGAGTCTCTACTCGACAAAACACTGCTAGTTTGTGTATCCTCATAAGATCTTGCACTCAATTTACGATCTCACTGTTAGACACCCCTCTGCAATTCCAAGAGTTCAAATTAGTAATCATCATAAAATAGGCACAAGGCAACAAAAACAATTTTAACGCAAAAGACTTGAAACAAGAGACAATTAGATTTAAAATACAAAAGGTCAAGAATGAGCAAAGGCTCCTGTGACTTTAAGTTTTCTGCTTTCTTTTCTTCTAGGAGACATTCGACTAGTTAACCTTTTTTCTTGCTAAAGAGCCATTTTGGAAGACTGCTTTGAACTTGATCTGAGGTCATATAATCCAACGGTTCTCCAGGGTCTGGCTCTTCATCTTGTATATTGTTGTTTGAGCAGTTCATCATCTCTGAATCTTTGGTATGGCATGTCCTAGAAAACTTGACCAAAGCCTTTGAAACCTTATTCAAGAGTCTAGCATATAGGAACAAAGATTCCTCATTGTTTTTCTTTTTTCCAAGGTTGAGGTCATAAGTAAGGGGCTAGCATAGCCTCTAGCGATTTTGTTGCCTGCAATGGGGACATGCTTACCCTTATCTTTCCTTGGGTCTAGAACTAAAATGCCTTGTGAGCTGTCCCTAATAAGGTTTAGCATCTAATCACATTCTCTTAGCATTCGGCTTATGACTTCCTCGGTACTTGTTAGGCATATAGTCCCATCATCCGGGGTCAAGCAGCATAGTCTCCATATCCCGAGGCATATCTTGCCTATTTGTTGGGCTTTCAAGGAAGTTATCTTGGGCTGACTTTGATGATTGTGCCATGTGCATGTTGCGGGTTATCAAGGCGCAGGTTTCTCCCTGTTTACGTTCCGATTGTTTTCTACGTATCGCAAAAGATGGTTGTCTGTCCAAACTCGGGTGACGAGGTTGTGCCATTTATCCCCCCCATGCATGACTCAAAGTCTAACCTGCGAGTTTGAGGGGCATGCACCGTACGTGAGGTGGCTTTTGCCGTGCCTCCCTGTCCTTGTCCTCACTTCTACTCGAACACCAACATCCACGGCTCGAATTTTTCCTTAGGGATAGGGTTGGAGCAGCCCTTATATACTTGTTCCATCCACCACGGTCTTTTGTTATTTCACCATTGGTGTCATACTCGATTCCATCTACTCATCAATCTCTATAGGACTATACATTGTAGTGGTAACTGGAATGGGGTTTTGCCAACGATTGAACATGGCCTTTCCGTGGCCAACCAGCCTGCAACAACAAGAGGTGCGGATGACCACGAAGACCTTTTGATGATTATTCCCTATCCATAGTTGTTTTTGAAAGGGATTGATAGGTCCAACTCAACAGATATTGGGGCAAAGCGGGCTTTGTTCAAATTATTTGTTTGTTCATTTATCTTCAGCAAGCGTCCCATGTGGATGGCAACACTTTGTAGTGCTTCACCCTCCCAAAAGTTCACCGGCAAGTGATGGATTATAATCCAGACTTTGCCGAAAGCTTTGCGTGAATTGGTGGGAAGAAATATTGCCATGGTGTTAGTTGTAGCACAAGACCATTGACCATCCATGGACCTCCAAAGGTACATTTTGAGCCACATCCTCACAAGACATCGTATGAGGAAGTATCCGTTTGGCAAGTCAGGAATGTGAAATTTGCCCCAAGTTTGTCATTTTCTCAACAATATCATTCTCACTAACACCAATGGTGAGGGTTTTCAAAAGACTTTTTCTATATCACATTCCCAAAGCGTTCTTCAGCTCTCAGGGTGAACATTTTCAGCCACCCTTACGAACTTGTAATAGAATTCATAAGTTTTTCCAAGGTCTCTCCATGAAGAAGGGTGGATGTCAGGGCAGTTTGTCTTAATCTTCTAGCAACATTTGCTCAATAACGATTTGTCTGTTTTGCTAAAGGACAGGGTGGCAGGTCTCCACTTGCCATGGGAAGTGGGGAAAGAAGGGGGGAAACTCTCACTGAGTGGAAGGGAAACGTTCGCTTAGTGGAGGCGCTCCTCTATCACTGTAAAACCTAGGACTAGGAGATTTTATCTTGGTTTTTTCTAATTTGCTAGAACAATATGCGGTTGGTCAAATGTTGATCTAACAAAAAAAAAAGTGATGCATTACAAAAGTTTCAGGTGAGGAAATCAAATAAAATGCCAAGTGATGGTGTCACTAAGGAAGATTTTTGAGTTCATTAAGATCTAATTTCCATATCACTCTTGAGGACAACAATGCACTTGGAGGGAATGTTGAACAAGGTTTAAATGTCTACAAGAAGACTGGACAATAGGAGTTGACAAGTTGGATGGAGTTAATATTGTGAGAATAATAGCATGATTGATATCCGAATTAAAGGGAAAAATATAAATCATAGGTTGATATCCTAATCAGATGAAAAGATAATCATATGTTGGATGGTTTGTTAATTAAGGTAATAAATCAAGGAGAATTGCATGAGATTAGATGCATAGGAAGAAATCCAATAGAATTGCATGTAAAATTTCAGCCTAATTAGAGGATCACATGCAAGATTTTTTCTTTAAAAGAGAGGATCCCTATGTTTGTCATTCTAGCATTTTAGTAACTTCATAGTTATTGCAGTTTCGTATTTTCTAGCGCAATAAATTTACATTGGTCTTGTTTCATGGGATGAGCTTAATTAGAGGAAGTTATATGCAAGGTTTTGTCTATAAAAGAGAGGATGTCCTATATTGTTTATCATTCAATCATTTCACTAAATGTTATAGTTTTTGTTGTTTTGTATTTTCTAGTGGCAATAAATTTATATTGGTATGTTTCGTGGTAGAAGCCTTTTTTGAGTTTATACCCTCGGTTGATCTTGACTAGGTGTTCCCACAGCTTCATCCTTTGAGAATATCACAAAATTCTACAAACTATTCAAAGGCATGCGTTAGCGAAATAAAATTGCGACATTAACTAGTTGATTTGATGACCACCTTAGTAAATTAATTCTAATTTTAGTTAAGATTTGAAGAATACCTTTCGATATTCCAAATCTTTTTTTTTATGTGTCAAATTCGTTCCTTGGATTGTCCTAGATCTTTTAGCGTTGAACAAATGTTCCATGCCTCTAGATCACACACCGAAATCCAAAAACAACCTCTTTTTCCTCTCCGAAATAGCGGTTAGGGTTAGAAAAGAAGAGAGAGATTGGGGAATTGATCTCACCAGAGAATAGAATGGTTTTTCCACCCCTTCTAGGGTTAGAGAAGAGTCATATCTATAAGGACTTCATGAAGCATGATAAACATTATCCTATTATCATGAAGTCCTACCAGAAATATGAGTCCTAAAGCAACAAAACCACTTTGGTCTTCAAGTCCCTATAAATTTATAGAATTATTCGATCCATTCGAACTTTGATTAAAATTCGAACTTAAAACAAAATGCTAACCCAATTTAATGAAATAAAATAGTAAATTGACAATTTTACCCTTATACTCAAAACGAGTCTGATTTGGAATTATTTTAAATGTGACTCTCTAGGTTTGTCCTAATCGGTAATGGAAGGATACCAAATGACGTGGGCGACATCTAGCTAGTCTTGTGGTCTCACATCGTAACCCAATTGAACACGAATGAACACATCATTACAAATCTTTCCTCTTATGATTATCATATATGTATAAGCCTTCATTCTTGTACCCCAACCGAATGAGAGCCATGAATAACGTCAAACTCACTAAACTCAATTATATGCTAAAAACCATAGTAGAATAAGATTATTAAATTACCTCTCGTGTCCTAACAAGATTAGTTTGACTGTTTGGCCAAGCTCCTTTAATCTCACTTATATATGAACGCATAGGATACTAACTTATTTAATTATGAGAGAATGAATTCCTTCTGAATGCTTACTTACAATTGTCGATATAGTTGCACTTTGAGGTTGGCCTTACCAAAAGGTTAATTGGGTCTAACTATTCTAGTAACAGATTAGACGGCACAAGCGCATCATGATCATGATATCTCAAGTCAAAGGTCCACTTATATGATCACAATCAACAATCCCAATTATTGACTGTCAAAGAGTAAAATACATGTGATTGGATTGTATCGAATTATGTTCGAATACATCAATCCCACCGATGTATCAATGACACATGCTTCCACTATCCCATAGTTTCGATTGCCACTCTTTGTCAATACATGTCATACAAATCATCAAATCTTTATTGTCCAGTTAAAGATTTTTTTGATTTGCAAACTACTTAAGTGTACAAGTACTAAATTTTTCTAGTGCATTCTCATTATCCCATAATGAGTAGAAGATTTAACTTGGCACATGGATTATATTGCTCAAAACTTATTAAAATGTCAACACAAGTTTTATATGAACATCAAAATAAATGCCTAATGAAAAGCGTTTAATACAAATGGAATGTGTTAATACAAATATCCTCGTTAACATTCAAGGGCATACTCCCAACAAAGGTAATTCGTTGAAGCCCTTTCCTTCATCATATCTTGTTCCCAAGTCTGATGTAGATAAACATGCATTAGTGGATGTCACTAGCAAAATTTCTCTTAAATATAACTTTACTCTTTTCAGTGTCATTGCTTTTGTTGTCCTTTGCCAAATACACAACCATTTCTGTTCGAGAAACAAATCTTTAATTATGTTGTCACTGCTTTTTGTGCATAAATTTTTTAAGGCTGATCTGTTCATCAATGTTCAGTTCGTAATTTAAACAACAATATTATCCTTGCCAAACTATGAGTGCTTTGAATTTAACGAGGAAATAGTATATATATAACTTTAAGTTCTGTGCGTTTGATGAAATTTAACCATCTTTGTTAGGTACCTAACAGCAAAGCTTGCCCTTGTATGGCGAATTCATCTGACGCAGCATCTTTTGAAGAATTATTTTAGAAGGAATGCTTATTACAAGGTATTTCTGTTTTGATGCGGTCTTATGGCTTCAAAATTTTTTGAAAGGTTCCTGACTTGATGTGAGACATCAGAGACTAGAAGTTGTTTTTTATTTTCCTACAGTGGTTGATTCGATCCTCTGGTATATGCTTTTGTTTTAGTTTATTTTCAGACAGAGAATGAGATGGTGTATCTCTCTTCCTTTCTCCTGGGTTTTGTAGGTGTTTGAATGAGTATTTAATTTCTTCACTTCCAAATTCCTTTTCAAATCTCTTTTTAACTTACCGCAGATAATTTAAAATTTCATTCTTGCTGTCAATAGTTTTCAAGCAGAGCTTACTCTATGCCTGAAATTTCTTTACATTATTTTTTCCTGATTGGCGCTACAGAGAAGCTATTTTCTAAAGCCAATCATAGTTTCATTGTCTTTATCCCAGGTATTTCACCTTTCGGGGGATAGTATTGATGCAGATCAGCGAATAACAAATGACGTGGAGAAGTTGACTACTGATCTCTCAGGGCTGGTCACTGGAATGGTGAAACCTTCGGTAGACATCCTCTGGTGAGTTTTTTTTTCTTGGCCTAATGTGTGTTCATCTTCTTTCTTTTTTGCAAAAATAATTTAAGATTTTGTTAATCTGAACCTGATACTGTAGTTGTGTTATCTTTTAAATTTGGAGCCTTATTTCTTGTAAGAGCTAAAATCCTTCTGTAGGTTCACTTGGAGGATGAAGTCATTAACAGGGAAAAGGGGAGTTCTGATATTGTATGCTTATATGTTATTGGGATTAGGTTTTCTGAGAAGTATAGCCCCTGAATTTGGTGATCTAGCGAGTAGAGAGCAACGCCTTGAAGGGTCATTTAGGTAATCTGTAATTGTGGTTTTCATCTTATTGAACTGGAGGGGTTGCATATTTATATTTATTATTTTTTTTTTTATTTGTTTTGCCTTACACCAAGTTTGCTCTAGGTTTATGCACTCAAGACTCCGCACTCATGCTGAATCTGTTGCTTTCTTTGACGGTGGTTCTCGGGAAAAATCTGTAAGGAAGCGGTCTTCCTTTGCTATTAGATATACTTATCATCTTGTACTATTTTATTTATTAGAATGCTTTGGCTTATGGTATCATTCTCACTGAATTTTTATTCTTGCATGAGTTAAACTTCAGGTTGGAAAATTTTCGAACTGACTAGGTGGTGAGTTGCTAGGGATTTTCAACTATTGAGAAATGACAAATGAAGAAATCTTGGCTAGATGAACACCAATATATTGGTTGTGCTTTGGATTGAGGGAGATTTTGGCAAACAAAGAAAAGAAAATGATGAAAGAAAAAGCAGTTATTCATGCTTTTTTAGTCATTTGCTTATCTATTTTTTTTCACCCAACGGGGCACATGGAAATGTTCTTTGTTTTTTTTTTTTTTTTTGCTATACTCTCTCAAAATCCATGTTTACACACTAAGTAATAACAAACTGCTTGTGGTCATTTTCATCTGAACCATATGTAAGGATAGGATGTGAGGTTTGCTCTCTGTCAATATCAAGCCATTATTTTTTCATGCCCTTGTGCCTTCAGCTCAATAATTGACCATTGTGTACATTTGGATTTATAGAAAATAGAAGAAAAAGAAAAGAACACACGAAGGATAGTTGCTTTAAGGTATATGATTGGATGAAGAAAATAAGATAGGTAACCTGAGCATATAATTACTGTTTTATTATGAGTCTTTAAAGAACTTGTGTTGCAGTCCCATATATTTATGAATCAAAATTTATGAAAAAGTTATCACTATATTTTTTTATCATATCCAATTCTTGGAAATTTTTACTTTTATGTGCTTGAGAACTTGGCCGTTTGATGGTTTTTTTTCTTGGACAGATGGTTGATGTAAGATTCAGGGAATTGCTTGGTCACTCTAAGGATCTGCTGTGGAAGAAGTGGCTTTTTGGTGTATTGGATGATTTCATCACAAAGCAACTACCACATAATGTGACATGGATTCTTAGTTTGTTATATTCTTTGGAACATAAAGGAGATCGCGCTTTGACTTCAACACAAGGTTAAACTTGAAGTGATGACCATACTGCTCACCAATTAATTATTTTTTGCATCAAATTTAATGCTTACTGAAATTTTTCCAGGAGAGCTGGCGCATGCGTTACGATTCCTAGCTTCTGTGGTCTCACAAAGCTTTCTTGCTTTTGGTGATATGCTTGAGTTGCATAAGAAATTTCTTGAACTTTCTGGTGGTGTAAATCGGATTTTTGAACTGGAAGAGCTTCTTGATTCTGCCCAAACTGGTCAGTAATCATCGAACATTTAAAGGAAAGAAAGATATTTGTCATTCAGACACCATTTCAATTATGAACATCAACCACCTAGAAACACTCTTACATCCAGTCAGTAATGGTTTATTCTGGAAAGTTATCCATGGTTTCTTACTGTACCCTCTCTCTTCTCTTTGACTAGAAATTTAGAATCTGTACAATTTGCCACAAGCTAAAACTTTCTTAAAGTTATGCACCACACAGCAGGTATGGAGCTTCTTGGACTAATTCAGTTATCTATATTTTTTTTTTTAATTTTTTGACTTCTTTCTGCATTTTTGTTGAAGCTTTTTTTTAGCAAGATAGGTTCTGATCTAAAGGAAATAGATCACAGTTCTTATCAAATGGAAATAAACTGCAGATCTTCGTTGTAGACTATCTGATACAATCTATGCTTTCACCTGATATTTACTGCTATATGTTCTTGCATCGAGTTTTTACCAATGCCCATACTTGATTAATGTGGTAATATAGCTTGCTTTAATTTTCAAAAGAAGAATCACTGGGTATCGATGCCCAAATTGGTTTTACTTTGGATACAGATATTCAGCAAGTTGGGGCTGCTGCGTTGTGTAGTGTGCATGACCTTCCTGAGGAAGATATCATTTCCTTTTCAAAGGCTAGCATTATTTCCCCTGGACAAAAGTTGTTGGTTAAGGAATTGACATGTGATGTGGTACGTGGGAAGAGCTTGCTAATCACTGGTCAGTAAGAAAAGTCAGTTTCTATAATCCTGTTAGATTTACTGAACATTACCCTGACGCACCTCAATTACTTTTAAAGGGCCAAATGGCAGTGGGAAAAGCTCGATCTTCAGGGTCCTACGAGGTTTATGGCCCTGTGTGTCAGGAACATTGATCAAACCTTGCCAAGATGTAAATGAAAAGGTCGAATGTGGTGTTTTCTATGTTCCTCAACGGCCATATACTTGTCTGGGAACCCTTAGAGATCAAATTATTTACCCTCTCTCCCGTGAAGACGCAGAAATTAAGATGCTGTCCTTGTCCAAGATAGGTAAAGTTCCCTGTAATACGCATTACAGACTATGCATGCAACAAAATATCTATTCATAATCTACCTGCACAATAAAATCTCGATGCTCCATCCAATCATTTCAAGAACTTGTCGTGTTTGATAAACAGGCGTCAAGCCTTCTGGCGCTAATCTGCTCGATGCTCACTTGAGATCTATTCTTGAGAGTGTCCGTCTAATGTATCTTCTTGAGAGAGAAGATCAAGGTTGGGATGCTTGTCCAAAGTGGGAAGAAATTCTTTCTCTAGGTGAACAACAAAGACTTGGCATGGTGAGTCTAGGAGACTGTATTTCATTGTATTTGGCTCTCTTACCATTTTGCTGCCATAAAAATTTATTTGCTGTCTATCTCAGGCTCGTTTGTTCTTTCATCACCCTAAATTCGGCATCCTTGACGAGTGCACAAAGTATGAGTTTGATATGAAATTCAGCCAATTATCTCTGTTGAATAATGTGGTTGATAATTTCATTACATGGCTTTGATACTATTTATATACCTTGTTATATTCAGTGCCACTAGTGTTGATGTTGAAGAACACTTGTACCAGCTTGCGACCGACATGGGCATAACATTCATTACATCATCCCAAGTAAACCTGAGCAAATTTCAATTTTATTTGCCCACCGTGTTTTTTTTGTAACAAATATGTACTAATTATGAATGTTCTGGTTGATTTCTATAGAGACCAGCCCTCATACCATTTCACTCACTGGAGTTGCGACTAATTGACGGCGAAGGCAAATGGGAGCTATGTACAATCAACCAATGATCAGATGGAATTTTGACACTGAAATTGATGCTTGCAATAAGACTTGCATCTTATAGAACTTGCATGGAAGGAAAGTGGAAGATTCATGACATTCTAATGAGCCTCATTGTGTGATTGATGAGCGTAGAACATGCATTCTGTCATGCTGTGTTTTGGCTTGAAAACATTTTACCGTACAGATTCTCAAGAAACTTGTCATATGGACACTTTTTAAAAATTATATATTTTTTTATCTGTCAATATAAAAAATTTGTGTCAATAGTCTTTTGTTTTATTAACACCGAGTTTTTTTATGTGAGGTTTTTATTTTCTGGATGACTCGAAATTGAATCTCAAAGCGCACATGAGATGAGGTCATAGGTGTTTGTTGAGTTTGTAATTATGTTTTATGTATATTTCAGATGTTTTTTAAATTGAGCGTGTTTATCTCCCGTGATTCTCTGTTAGTAGATATTGTCTTTGCAGCAGAGTATGTCTGTGTGTGCTATCATGTGTGTGTTACATTAGCCATTAATTATTTTTAAAAAAAAATGCAAAGCTAGCGGTTTGAAATTATGAGTTTTTAAAATGCTCAATACTTTTATAAATAGGGTGTGTTTTTATTTTAAAATTGGCTTTAATTTTTTTAAATACCAAATATATTCCATGGCTATTTTATCTATCAAAATGATCCTTGAGTTACCACATTAATGCAATGCCGAATCATTAAAGGAAAGAAAGGCGAAAGCTTGGCTTTATTTTTTGGTTGGTTTTTTTTTAATTGCTAAAATAGTCTCTGACTGTTGTAAACCATTTTAAATTGTTATTTATAAAATCCATTTATCTTCAAAAGCCTACATTATTACAATTATTAAAACGGGAAACATTTTTGAACAGTGTTAAAACCTATTTTTTAAACAAATTAAAAAAAATCTATCAATATATGTTTTTGTAACTCATTAGTGTGCAAGTCTGATCCAATATTAAATAATGATAATAATAATAATAATATTTATTTTCGTAAAAATGTTAAATGTAAGTATAGATATAAGTGGGAATCAAAATTAAAACAAAACATATCTGAATAGATTTAAAAAATTTATAAACAAATAAATTTTAAAAATGTGCAAAAATACTTCCCATTTTAGTAATAGTAGTATTTTTTAAAATAAATGGTTTTTTGAAAATTAATAAATTAAAAAAATAACAATTTGTTATAAAAATTGGGTTAGAAAAGGAACAAAAAAAACTATTTTGTTAATCACAAAAAGGACCAACTTAAAAAATAAATAAATAAATAAATAAAAGCAAAAAAGAAAAGCAAGCTTTTGGCTCTTTTAAAGTGCTTAATCTGTACCTAAGTGCTGATTTGACATTGATATTATTCCTCCTGGGTCATTTTGATGAATGAGCATGAGTTATTTTTTGTGCATATTTTTTACTCTTTAAACATGAATTAAAATAATAAAGCTGATGGTTTGTTTTGAGTCACCAGCCCAAATTAGTTTATGATTCGGGTGGTGCATATTTTTTTGCAATCTAAATTAGTTTATAATTCATTTTTCAAATTTAATTTATTTAATTTTAAAAATACACTTGAAAAAAAAAAGAAAAACAACTTTTAAGTCACAGGATAGTATAAAGTTTTTTTCTTATAGAATGAAACCAATCTTTTACTTTTTATATATATATAGTCTCCCTATGTTATCATTTAATTGTCATTTTCAAGTACATCACATATATTAAAAAATTAAAAAATGATTAATATTCTTTTGGTATTTTAAAGTGATAATTAAAAAAAAAAAATTGAATACCTCCTCTGGCAAATATATAAAAACACAGAGATTATATCTATGAAAAAGCCCCGAAGGCCCAGATGCAAGCCAATGGGCCAGGCTTAGAAATAATTTGGCCGTATTGGAAGCCCAACGTATCCTTTTTCTCCTACTCCAATCCCGTCGAGAAGAGTTTGAGCTTCAATTTCAGAAAACCCAAACCCTAAATCCGCGAGAGGAGACGAAGGAGTGACGAGGTACGAGATTGATTCTTTCTCTCTCTCTCTCTCTCTCTCTCTCTCTCTCTCTATCTGGGGTAATTCTTCATTCATCTGTTTTCTGGGCAAAGATCTTCTTTTGCGCCTTTTTTTTTTCTTTCTAAATATAGTTTCATTCCCTGCCAGTTGCTTGATTTCTGCTTGGTATTGAGTTTATTGACATCAAGTTGGTAATTGGAATAATTATGAAGAGTAATTCAACACAAATGCCTCTTTGCTTTGTGTTTATCAAGCAATTTGATCAAGCCATGGACTAATTATCAATCTTTTTTCGAGGAGAATTTCTCCATTAATAGAAATGATAGAAATTTTCTAATAATTAGTTCACATTGTATGATGATCAAGAGGAATTTTAACACAAAGATCTATTTGCTTGTGTTTGTTGATCCAGCAATTTGATGTTTTTCAAAGATAGCTTCTTCACCATTAGAATTTCACATTGTGTGATGATAAAGAGGAACTTTAGCACAAAGACCTCTTTGATTGTGTTTGTTCAGCAATTTTGAACAAACTATGGTCTAATGATCAATGTTGAAATGATGGTTTCCCCACCATTAGAATTTATAAAAATATTCAAACAATTAGCTCACGTTGTATGATGATCAAGAGGAATTTTAACAAAGAGACATCTTTGCTTGTGTTTAGTCATGAAGGATAGCTTATCCACCCTTAAGAATCTATAGAAAATATTCTAACAATCAGCTAGCATTGTATGATGGTAACAAAGTAAATGATATGCTTTGTAAACCAAACATAATTTGGTTAGTAAGGACTAATGATCAATGTTTTTTCCAGGTTCAAGATCGGAATGGCGTCGGCACTACAATTGCCAGTTGATGACTCAGTTCTTCTTCAAGTCACCCATGCCAACATTAAGTCCTTTTCCACTGAACTCCGCTTATCCCTTCAGGCTCGCTTGCCTTCTCTCTCTCTCTCTCTCTCCCTCTCTCTCTCTCTCTCTCTGAACTTCTGGTTCTGCTTCTGCTTCTTTCAGACGACTATCGAGTCTGTGAAGGAGAAACTCTGGAGGAAATGTGGCACTTCTGTTGCCTCCATGCTCCTCCAGCTCTTTGATGACTGTGGCTCCAAGATCTGTGACCTGACCGACGATTCCCGACCTCTTGGCTTCTTCTCCCCTCATGATGGGTAAGTCATTTTGTTTTCTGGGGATATGGCAATATCTGTGGTTTCATCTGCATGCTTCTCATGAAGGTATCGGTTGCATATCGTGGATCTTGATCCTCGTCAATGACATCCGGTGGATGGCTGGAGGACACTTCTCTTGTTGAGAAGTACACCATCTCCGAGGAGGCATATAACAAGCTTGACAGTGAGTTTGACCTATCTTTAGCATCTGATTATGAATGTGAAGTACAAGTCGGGTGAATGCTATCTATTTCTCAATTGGCTGGAATGCTGATCTCTGACTAATTTTCAAACAAATTACTTGATGCTCTTGTTTGTGAATGGCTCAATTTTGTCTCATAAGATATGTATAGTGGTTCCATGTTTTGGTCTCATTTTTTTCCTCTGATTGGTCATTCAGATAATTTTAGAAAATTCAAGGAGAAGCTGGCTTCTCAACATGCAACTGGAAATCAAAATAAAGTAGGTCTCACTGTTTATTTTGTAATTTTATTTGTATTGACTTATTTATGACATTTTCTATGAGTCATGGCTGTTGAATAAAGTAGTTCATTAGTGGTTATCTGTTAACTTCTGCCTGATTAAGTAGGTTGTTTTGCTATTTACCGTGGTTGTCTTTGCGTCTCCATTTTTTGTTTTGTTACATTTTGTGAGGTTCTTATTATGTTTCATGTTTCTACTAACCCCAAGTGTTTGTGTTTTCGCGCATCTCCTGATGATATTTTTTATTGATTTCTATAGCTTTCAGATGACTACATGGAAGAGCTCTGTGCCAATTTCAAGGTATACTCGATTCTGTAGGACTTCATATTGTGATCTCTGGTGATATTTTGTTAGGAAACGCACATCTTTCTTGTTCAAACTTCATTTTTCTATTGATGATAATTTTCACTATTCCATGACTCCTACATGAAAGTGTATTATTTGATGGTTTTGTCTGTGTGCTCATCATGTATCTATCCATATTTCATGTATGTTATGGTAAATAGTTTTGGCCCCTATTTTTGTTCACCACAAATCTTTCTTTCATTTATTTTCTACTTCACTGTGTTAGTCATGCGCAACCTTTCTGGATTCAACTTTAGGGTTGTTCGGATAGGGAGTAAGGGTAGATTAGATTAAGGCGCCTAAAGGCCTTAACCCTCATATTAGACTTTTTATTATCTTGGATGGAAAGAAGGAATAAGAATAAATAAGGAATGGGTGCTTGGGGGAGGGGTAAGGTACAAATTTGCATTAAAGAGACTTGTTCTTCAAATATGACATTTTTACCCCTTTTTTTGTGTGAGTGAAATACATTGAGGTAAAAAAGTATTATAGCTTTGATTTTCATTATTATTATATTAATTTTAGTGTGATTAATATATTATCATTAAAATTTATTATTAGCAGTAGTTTTCCTAGTTTAATTATTGTAAATATTTTCATAATTGAATTTTTTATTTTTGAAAAAAAGTTAATTATTGCTGAATATTTTTTTATAATATAGAAAAAGAAAATAGAAAAAAACGAAAAGGGATGTGATGTGGGAAGGGCGCAAAGGTAATTTTTTTCTACTTAACCCCGAATTAGATCCTCCAAGATGCGGTGGGAGTAGCTTAATCTTGTTTGAGTCTTTGTAATTCTCCAAGAGAGGATTAAGCTCTACTAGGGGTGTTTCGCAAAATTTTGAAAAAATTAAAGAGGATCAAGAAGCTTAATCGCTTGATTCCTCTATCCAAACACCTCCTTAGGAATTAAGTCCATTCCATAGTCATCTGTTATTAACAATTTTGAGAGTTTGAATATGTCAGCAAATATACTTGCAATATGTAACTTTTAATTTTATAATGTTATATATATTATATATATATATATATATATATATATATATAAAGTCTGTGGTTACCAGCTGATATACTGAATTTTAATCTGTTGTCTTCACTATTTGATGTAGGTTGGAGATAGATGTCAAATTGAACCTGGGGAGAAAAGGGGTGTTGTAAAGTTTGTTGGCAAAGCTGAGACTGCAGGGCCTGGATATTGGGTGGGAATTCAGTATGATGAGCCTCTAGGGAAACATGATGGGACGTATGTAGCATTTCTTATTCAGTGATACATAATTTATTAAATTATTATAGTCCTCAATCAGTTCCTTTATTATAATAGTATTTTTTTTCAGTTTTATGCTGCAATAAGTCTCTGTAGCATATCAGTAGGTAACCTAGAGTTTTCATGATTATCATTATTGCCGTAGCATTGACCATGCTTATCATATGAATCATCAAGCACAGTTTTTAAAGCAGTATGAATTTGTTAGTTTTTAAAGTAATAGGATTGTATTTTCATTGCATGTTTCTGATATGTGGTAGCTTTATGGTGAGCACAAGATGGATGCTTGCACATACCAATTTATATGTCTAGAATAAACCCTATTTTGGACTTATTACTTTAGTCGAAGTAATTGTCTTGCATTCTATTATGAATGCAATGTAAATTTTAGATCATACCAGTACATTTCATCCTACAGTGATGATCTGATCTATGCATTCCTTCATAGGATTATGGATCGTACAGCTACATTGGTTTTGTATTCATATGAGAAATGAGCTTAGTTAATTGTGCTCTGTGTAATCTATTTTGTTGATTTGATATTGTGAAGTAACTGTGTAATATCAATTTTCAGGAACATGTTTGGAATCTACTTGATGTCAAGCATTGTAAATATTAGTTTAGAATTCTGTATGTTATTATATGCATCTAATAAATCACTTTGTCCTTGTCCCTGAAATCTATTATGTCGGGCATGCTGCAGTGTGAAAGGAAAACGCTATTTTGATTGTCCTTCGCAACATGGCGCTTTACTTAGGCCTGACAAAGTAAAGGTGAGCTTTTAGTTGTTAACTTTATGTTTCTTGTGAAGACTTGGTGAACTTATTAAAGCATCAGGTGTTCTAAATATGGCTTTAAAATCTAACCCATCTGGGTTCTTTAGAGTAACTATGGTCTTTCTTGTTATTATTCGCAATATTTAGAAAACTCACATGTCTTGAAATTTTTAAGGATGTTGTGGATTCTACAAACAAGAATTAAAAGTCAGTGTATTTTTCTTTTACAGTAGTCACCTAGGTTTGCTTTGCTATTCTTGTCTTGAGAGGGCCAATATAGATCCCAGTCAACCACAAATGTGCATGCTGTCTGAGCCCCCCAGTAATGGTTCCCAACACAAATATGTGTTGCACACATAGATCTTGCATAGGGGTTCAGATGGGGCTATTTTCTTCATCTTTGTATTGGGTTTATAAGAAAGGTAAGAGCGAGAGTCTCGTATTTGTGGGGTTGGAGAGATACATCGATGATCTACCCATTTGTCAAAGTGCTTTCGTATGATATTTATCCATGGCATTAACATAATAATGCAATATGCATATGCTATTGGTTAAGTAATTTATTTCATTTATTTATCTTTTTGGTATGATATGATGTCTGCATATATTCAGATGGAGTGTTGTACCTTCACTGTCTATTTCAAAATTAAAACTTGATTGTTTCGAACTGTAATAACCAGATTTAGTTATAAAATGAGTCCATCAGCACATCACAATGAGAATGCTATGGCAGAACAATAACTTAGATTGGATTCAATACTGACCGGGCATTTTTCATTTTGATGACATGATGGAAACATTTTACAGCATGTTGCTTCTCCTATGGCCAATCATGGTACTATGGTTTTCTCCATCTAATCGAAGCGGTCATTTACCTGTATCAAAGGCATTATAAAGATCCTTATATCATCCATTCTTATTAGTGATGGAGAGGTATTACTTTCTCTTCTTTTTCAGATCGGGGACTTCCCTGAGAGAGATCCATTCGATGCCGAGGAAATATGAAGGATCATGGTGTGCATAAAGCATTTTTCTTGCACAACAAACATGCTACTCAGATTTTCATGTGACCTATTTTGTTCAGCCATTGTCTGATTTTTCATACCTGCCTGGATTAATTCCTCATGTTTCTCCATTTATATGATGTACACTGGAAGTCAGCAATCTCATGCTGTGTATTTATAATTCCTTTAATTTCATATTAATGGCCTCTGATGAGTTTCCATGAAATCAATAACCAGCCTGCAGCCATTCACCATCCAATTTATATCGTTTTACCATTATGACATTTTGATCTTTAATGTTCATATCAGTGTCCTCTGCCTTTTGCGCAGAAAGCTCCTTAAAAATCTTAATTATTGCAAATGTATCCCTGGCGTAATTATTAAAACATTTAAAAGTAGTAATTGATATTTAATTCGATTAAACAAAGGTAGTGTCACATTACAGGGCTGTGTTTTTGACCTTTTTTTAATTATTGCTTTAATGATTCTTAATTTTCACCTTTTTTTGCATTAATTTATATATGTACTGAAATGTAAAAAAGCAAAGTTTTTAAGGACTAGTTTGTAAGATGGCAGGCAAGGTAGGTATAAATATGGGTTTAGGTTGGGATTGGGAGAGGAACTATATCGAAGTGGCGCGGGGTGCTGAGGAGCGAGAGAGAGAGAGAGAGAGAGAAGCGATGGAACCCTCGCCATCCGCGCCGCCGACACAGCCGATGCCGGCGTCGGCGATGACATCGGCGATACCAGTGGAAGAAGGCGTGGAGGAGATGACACTGACGGTGAAGTGGAACGGCAAAGAGTACATCATTCGTGTGTGCGGCGATGACACCGTCAGTGAGCTCAAGCGGCGTATCTGCGAAGTTACTACCGTTCTCCCCAAGCGCCAGAAGCTCTTGTACCCTAAGCTCGCGTCGAAGCTCGGGGACGACTCCATTCTTCTCTCTCAACTACCTCTCAAGCCCTCCGTGAAGATGACTATGATCGGGTCTGGTTCTAGCCCTTAAAACCATACCCTAACCCTAATTTGATTTCTTTTTTTTTTTTGTGGTTCTTTCTATGTAACAAAGTTCGTTTTTTGGGTTTCGCCTGTGATTCAGAACGGTGGAAGATGAAATTTTTGTGGATCAAGTGGACTCGCCGGAGATTGTGGATGATTTTGAGCTGGGTCAGGATGAGGTTGTTGATATCAAAGATAAGGATGTGAATAAGATGAAATTGAAGCGGCGTGTTAGCCAGTATAAGGTTTGCGGCTTAACAGAGCTTCACACTATGATTTTGGGTTTTGAGTTTGTATTTTCCCACCTCAAATAAGTGTATGATATCTGAAGTAATGTTTCTGTCTAAGCATCTAAAGATTCTAAATTTTGGGTAGAAGGAAAGTTGAGCTTAAATTTATCTTACTATTGTTATATAAAAAGCCTGGTTTCCTGATCTTTTCGTTGGTTCCAGTAAACCTTGAAAATGACTTGGAACACAACCCCTCTCTCATGATCTTGTTTTAGTTACCAACCCACTTGCCAAATGCCATCCATATACCTATGGAATTGAGAACACTATAAATAGTGTCTGGCCTTTCCTTTTACCACTTAACATCCTTTTGTGCTGCGCATTTAGTGCTTGCAGTGGTTTTCAAATTTCGACTTTTAATTTCTAACCTGAGGTGCATGTAGTTAATGTGGTTCAAAGTTCAAACTTGAAAGTTCCCAGTGAAAGAAATGATGAGGTAACAAGAGCGTTAGCTATGTGGGACTGGTGTGATTATATTCGCAACCATAATATCCTATCCTCAATTCTAATTCTCTGAGCTTATTTTTCAGTCTATATAAGTTGGGTTGTAGTGTTTTGATCAGTGCATCTATCAAGTCCTAAAATCATTGTTTTTAGATTCTGTTCCCAAAATTTCATATACTTTTGTTAGATCAAACTAAAATTATTTTTTTTAGATCAAACTCTTGAATCCATGTCGAGAAGGAAAAAAGCTTTTGGTTTTGGATATTGATTACACTCTATTTGATCACAAATCCCCAGCTGAGAACCCACTTGAGCTCATGCGTCCATGTAAGTAAACTTTCTTGAACATTGTGTAATCTCTCCTATCCTGCATTTTCTTAACAAAAGATGGCTTTGCAGATCTCCATGAATTCCTAACTGCTGCCTATGCAGAGTATGATATCATCATATGGTCTGCAACCAGGTGAGTTTTAAATAGTTTCTTTAATAATCCAAATTATGTTGTTGCTTTCTTCCTGATCACAGTTTGGATCTTATAAAAATGGACTGTGAAGAAGTACCCTTTTGGCAGTATGAAATGGGTAGAATTGAAGATGGGACAACTTGGAGTCTTGAGCAACCCTAATTACAGAATTACTGCTCTTCTAGATCACTTGGCTATGATAACAGTTCAATCTGATTCTCATAAGACCTTTGATTGCAAGCCACTTGGTCTGATATGGGCTCTTCTTCCTGAGGTTTTTGCATAACACATAATAAACAATTTCCTTTGCTTCCATCTTTAATTATCAGCATGATAAGCTCTGTAAATGTGTTTTGCAGTTCTACAATGAAAAGAATTCCATCATGTTTGATGATCTCAGAAGGAACTTTGTGATGAATCCACAAAATGGTCTTACCATTAGACCATTCAGGAAGGCCCATTTAAACCGTAGTAGTGATCAGGAACTTGTAAAACTGACCCAATATTTGCTGGCCATAGCAGAGCTTCCTGATCTGAGTTCACTTGATCATAGGATGTGGGAGTCATACACAGAAGCTAATGCCAAGAGGCGCAGGCGTAGGTCAGTGACTATTGAGGGCTATGACCCATAGTTAATTTGTTTGCACATTGTGTCACCTCCGTGTTTAATTTATAAATTTCATATTTTTGACAGCTGAAAGCATCACCATGCACAGTGCTCCTCTTTGATCTGACCTGTAGTTTTGCGGTGATGTTTTGAGCTCATATAAAGTCAGCTCCAAGGGTACCTTTTCAAGGTTATGAATTTCAGGAGTTTGCAGACAATTCTTATCTCTCTCATATACCAGTTCATGCTGTCATTTCCATCATGGAAACATTTGCGATTGCTTTTGTTCTTT
Organism: Dioscorea dumetorum; assembly: GCA_902712375.1. Classification (NCBI taxonomy): domain Eukaryota; kingdom Viridiplantae; phylum Streptophyta; class Magnoliopsida; order Dioscoreales; family Dioscoreaceae; genus Dioscorea; species Dioscorea dumetorum. The sequence goes on from CACTHL010000245.1 coordinate 2,494,459, forward strand.
CTATGCTTGCATAACCAAGAGGATTGCAGTTGCTAATGCTGTGTATGATTAATGTTGCAAAATGATTGTTCACATGAACCAAATATGTTAGGTGAGTATTGCTTTAAGCTTAAATGAATTTTAGGTTTTTGAATTCCCCCTATGATTTAGCATATGTTTTTGTTAACATGTGTAATATAAGAATTCCAGATGATGTATGAAGTCATAATAATATACACAGTGGGTAATGAATTAGTTCCGTTGCGAAAAAGTAACTAGGTGAGTTTATCTTGGATGTATATTTTGGCGTGATTTCTATGGACAGAAGGTTCAATATAATTCATGAGGTGCTGCTACATTCTTTTAATGTGGACGAATGGGATTCATAGATGTGCTGTACAATGTATACATCCCTACATTTTTTCTGGCCTTTATGGTTGCCCCTTAATGTACTATGTCATAATGTCGGTTATATGTTGATATGTTTTTATTTCTTTATAGAAACATAATGTATTGGTATAAGAAACAAATTATTTCTAATGTTAAAATATGTGGCATATATTATTTAGCTGAAAATTTGAGTCATCAACATGGAAAATTCGTGTTGCATCATATCTAGGATCTATGCCTGGAGTTGCATGGTCTTTTGATTTACTTTAGGTAGTGTTTGTTTGGAAGGTTTTGAAATTACATGTAACTTGAGTTACTGGGTTTTTGAAAATTTAGTGTTTGTTTCACATTATTTTAAAAGCTTATGTAACTCGAATTACATTCAATAAGGGATTTGGTTTTATGGCCAATTTGGCCGTAAAACTTAATCACTTGTCTTTTGCTCCCTCATATGTGATCTATATATAACCAACTAAGGAAAAACAAATATTATTAAACATTTATGAATAGTAAAAAACTTATAAATTTTAATAATAAATTTAATAATTTATTTAATAATTAAAAATATTAAATAATTTGTTAAAATTAGATGGAAAATCTTTAAAATGCATTTTTTGTGGGGTTAATAATTAAATTCAAAATTATAAATTCACTAATAAATTTAAATTTAATAGTTAAAGTAATTAATATGCACTTAAAATTATTAAAATAATATTAAATCTTATAATACAGTATTTTCATATACATCTAACCAAACATTAGATTTGATTTCACTAAATTTTAAAATCCAGGTACTTTCAGTTACACTGTAATTAGAAATCCAATGCATCTATAAGTACATTCAAACAAACGCCACCTTAAACAATTACCATATCTGCAATGGTTAAAGATGAAATGAAACGGTAGTATCCTATCAGATTTATGGGTTTATTATTGGTTGAATGGGGGTTCTTATTTGCTCTGAATGTGGATATTCTTTTTAGAGGAATACAGGTAAACCTTCAAGGGTGTTTATGTTTGTATGACTCAGATTCATCTTGAGAAATGTTTGCGCGCATGAAGAATTTGATCCATTATCTTAATTCTCATGGGTATATGAGTCCTTTTCTCTGAAAGAATCGAACAATCATTTGATAAGTTTACTGGTTGCAATTTATTATTTGAATGCAAGAAACAGCAGATCTAAATTTTTATCTAGTAGTACATTTGTTGTGTAATACCTGTTGTGGCTCAATCGGGTTCAAAGACATGCGAAATGTCCCTGCTAGGAATATATTATGTGCAAAGATCTCTACAATTATTTAGTTATATTTCCCTTATTCAGACTGGTTTTGAGATTTAAATAAGTTGTGGTGTTCATTTTGTGGATTATGACAGTTCGAAAGATTTAATTGCTTATTTAGATTCATGCTATTAATACGTGCTTGAGCCAATGATATTTTTTAATTCAACTTGCACATGTTCTGTTTGGCTCTCTTGTCAGGTGCACATCTTTGCATTATCGCATGCGATTCACAAGTATCACTATCTGACATTATGTATTCTTGATAGTTTCCTGTCTTATATTAAAACAGCATCCCTGTCTCGCCACTGTCAGTAATATATCTGTTTGTTCAATCTTGTCATGAAATGAAATTGTTCCGTTCACTTTTTTTCAAAAGCTTTTACTTGATAGTCATTCTTTTACATATAGATATGAATTCAATTCAACTTTGCTTTTATTTGAGCATCCTCAATTGCTCTTTTAGTTGAATGCTAAATCATGGCAAGAAACATCTCTCTTTTTAGAGTCTCTACCCCCCAATGTATTAATCAACTGCTTGATCTCTTTTAGGTGCCCAGATTGTTTCCTTTAGCTGGTTGCTTGAAAAGTCTCTTTCAAGGCTTTTTAGTTCACCAAAACAATTGATGTTTTTCATTAGTATTGTTAGGAGTTTTTTGTGTTACTATTTAGACTGGAAAAGTCTGAGCTCAACTCATTTAGCATCAAATAAATGAGCTGAGTATGAATCCCATTGTGTTACCTTTTTTTTTTTTTAACCTTTTATTAGGGAGTTGGGGGACCATATTATCCTATTAATATTCTAAATGATATTAGTAAGATATGCATACTCATTCAATCTTAGTTTGTCAAAACCTTGTTAGCTCTCTACATGGCTTTCTAGTAGCATACATCAAACTGACAACCCGAACCAGTTGTTATCTACGTTACACATATTACTAGTGCAGTGATTAACAATACTCTGTTGGATAGAAGCTGCTCCATTCTAATTTAATGTTTATTTTGACATCTATTTTCAGTGACAAGTTTCTAACACTAGGGAAAAATGTACAGAAATACAGATCCTCAAGCTCTTATTGAAGGCTGCACTGGCAATGGACAAGATCCCCCATTCATCAATTCAACCTGCTCCATTGTAAGTTGCAAGGCTGGATTTTACAGTACCCATTTTCTAGGTATCTAACCACATCTACTCTTGGCCTTTTTTTTTTTTTTTTTTTTTTTAAATAAGTAGTTTTAAATCTAGAAATCTTGGTATGGATCATGGTTGGTTAGATATTTTGTCATATGGTTGGTTATTGCTGCTGCTTTCCTAACATATGTACACTAGAGATGGGGACATTTCAAGACAAAGACCAACCCTAAAGTTAGGTATGCCTCAAGAGGAAACTCCTCATCCAATCAAGGGCTTGCAATTGCGTCCTTGAATTTGGCACCTCTTGCCCTGTGTCATGTCATTTGCATGTGTGGTTTCTCCAGTGTCTTAGGCTATGCATGTTGAGCACACATTTATTACACTGTATTTTTTTAATATTTAACATGGGATAAATATGTGTATGAAATATTTCATTATTTTTTAGTTTTTTATGTAATGACAAAACAAGAGTCACAGGGGTTATTTGAGGGGGAATAGTAGCTCATAGTTACCAGTGGGCATGGATGATAACAGGGAAAAGACAGAAAACAAACGCAACTGATATAAAACTTGAAATTTGAGAATTTCTTTCAAGCCTTTACAATGGGGTTGAATATGGATTGGAAATTAAGGTTTTAATATATGAAAGAAGTTAAATTCTTAAAGTAAGGTCTATTGTTTGGTTGGTTTTTGTGAGAACTACTTTGCTGTGTACATGGATACAATCACTTTCTTGTTAATTTTGGGGCCGTCTTTCCATCTCTCTTTTGTTTGACATTCATTAGTCTTCACTAGTCCTTCCTTCTTGGCGGTCACCTTCTTTGACAAGTGCACACATGCATGCAATTGCATCCCCTCTATAATGAGCATATTCTCCGAATATTTTTTTTTATTAATTTTTACTTTTTATAATTTTTATTACAAATATTATCAATTTTCTATGTGGACGAGTTTCGAACTTTGATCAAGAAAATGTTATAATTCTTTTATAATTAGTAATGAATTTTGCAAGTTTTTAATTCATTAATTAAATATGGTAATTATAATGTTTTATATGTCTTATTCCTCTCTCAACACACAAAAGACAAAGAGACAAAACCAACAAGACCGCTCTCCCACGCCACGTTCTGTCGTACGTGACAATTCCCTACGAAATTCAAATGTTATTTTTATTAAAGAAAGAAAATATATTTAACATTTTGAAATATATAAAATAGCAATATTATTAATATGAAATTTTTTTTCACTTGCTTATTACCCAAAAATTTTAAAAATTAATTAATGTTAAATTCCTTTAGAAGTTTTATGCATTTTTATACATTGCGTGAGAAGATAAAGTCTTTAATATAATTGAGGGAATGGAAATTATGGAGAAAATAAATAAATTATAAAAAGGAACTGTTTTTAGTAGAGTTTGAAAGCTCTGCTTCTATAATCCTCCAAGCCCATGCATGGAGTCGCCTGCTCCGTGGTAAACAGCCCGTCTCCTCTCTTCGAAGCTCCTCTGATACTTCAGCTTGAGAGCCAGCCTTCGAGATGAGGGCCATGCCGGCAGTGCGCACAGTTTTAAAATTTAAAATTTTAAACTTCTTGTTAATTCCCTTTAAAAATTTTATATAAAAAAAATTATGCATTTTTATGTGATGTATGAGAAAATAAATTTTATATATATATATATATATATATACAAACAAGCAAGCACATGTTAGTATCTCTTATGGTTTCGAAAACACTCTCATCTCATAGACACATATGACAGAGTGAATAACTGCAATGTCACACGTGAGTTATTGTTTCTAACGGAGAACTCTCATCATTTTGTACATGCATGGATAGATATGGAGTAAATTTCGTAGTCTCAGTTATAAGATTTTTGAATTTTGGTCTTTTCCGAAAAATTATTATCATTGATAATATAACTGACGAAACGGAATGGCGAAGGGAGAAAAATAAAATAAATAAATAAATAATAAATAAAAAGGAACGGTTTTTAATGGAGTTTCAAAGCTCTGCTTCGATGCTGCTTTGTATCTATATAAATAAAGAAGCACATGTAACCCCGCGCATGGAGTTGCCCTCCCCGAGATACACCGCCTCTCTCCTCTCTTGGAAGCCCATCTGATCCTTCATCCAGAGAGCCGGCCTTCGAGATGGGGACCATGCCGGCGGTGCGCTCGGTCTCGGCGATCTTGCAGTGGTGGGGATTCAACGTCACCGTTATCATCACCAACAAGTGGATCTTTCAGGTAGCCTTTATTTCCAGCTCTATTTGTTTGTTTTTATTGATCTGCGTCTTGTCATGGATTCTGAATATTTTATCTTGTCTTTTGGAGGTTTGATGTAAATTGAATGAGTTTCGGAGAAATCTATATGGATGTTTTCATATTTCCTGTTGAAAGAAACTGATGAATTTGGGAGCCGGAGCTGAGATTGACTTCCTTCTCCTTATTGGAGAGGAATTTTACTTTTTTTTTTTCCTTTTTGTTCCCTTTTTGTTCTTTGAGGATTTTTTGTTGTTGTTATATTTTGATAAAGAAGATCAGTGAAATGTTTAATGTGCTGCTAAAAACAAAAACTTCTGCTCATCTTTGAGAGTGCCAGATGTTTAGTTTTATTAACTTATTGTGAAGCAGAGTTACATCTCTCCCTGTTCTGCATTTTATTCTTCAAATTTATTTCGAACGCCAAAGAGGAAATTTGGATTTTGAAGTACTAGTATCATTCATTTTATGCAGTAAAACCTGTTTTTTTTTTCCCGTTTATATGCTTCTTAAGATTGTTTAATATTTGGACCCTAAATAGATATTACGTTTTTGTAAAAGAAGCAGCTAACATATATTCACTTCTAAAATCATCAGGGAGTTTGTCTTCCTTTGCATTATTGAGGAAAGATGTTTACTTTGTTCTTTGAAAATGCAGAAAATCTGTTCTGATTATTGGACAATATGAGATGCTTGTTTTATTAACTTATGAAATTTTATAAAGCTGAAGTTTGCAATCTGAAGCACTAGCAAATGTAGGCACATCACATGCAATCCATTTCATTTAGGAAAAACCCTGCTTTTTAACAAATAATATGATTCATATGGATGTTCATTATATTTCTGCAAATAGAAATTAGATTGTGTGAAAGAAAGCAGCCAATGTTTATTCTCCTTCTAAAATCATTAGTGGCTTTGTCTTACTTCGGGTTCTGCAGGAAAGTCATCTCTATTGTCCCTTGCCACTACAGAATCTGTTCTGATTCTTGGACAATGCAAGATGCTTAATTTGTTACCTTGTAAACTGTTTACAAAGAAAAAAAATTTGCATTTTGAAGCACTTGCAAATGCAGGCACATCACATCCAGCTCTTTGATGCAGTAAATACATCATATGGCTGTTTGTTGTTTTGCTGTAAATAGAAATTAGATTATGTGAAAAGTAAGCAACTGATATTTTATTTTCACCGTCCAAAACCATCAGTGAGTTTGTCTTACTTCGGATTCTCCATGAAATTCATTTCTTTTGTTTTTTGTGAATGCAGAAACTGGATTTTACATTTCCTCTCACTGTGTCATGCATCCATTTTATTTGTTCTGCTATTGGAGCATATATCGCTATTAAATTACTCAGAGTTAAACCACTTATTGAGGTTGATCGTAGAGACCATTGGAGAAGAATAATCCCAATGTCCTGTGTCTTCTGCTTCAACATTGTTCTGGGGAATGTGAGCTTGCGTTACATTCCGGTTTCATTTATGCAGACTATCAAATCATTCACTCCTGCTACCACAGGTCGGTTTCATGCTTTCCACATTCCATTGTCTTCCAAACGCCATAATTATGTTGTTTTAGCCTAAACTGATGACATTGTGTCCTGTACAGTTATTTTGCAATGGTTAGTTTGGGGAAAAAATTTTGACTGGCGAATTTGGGCTTCTCTGATACCTATTGTTGGAGGAATTGTTCTGACCTCCTTTACAGAGCTTAGTTTTAACGTAGTTGGCTTTTGTGCTGCATTATTTGGCTGCATAGCTACATCTACAAAAACAATCCTGGCTGAGTCTCTACTTCATGGATACAAATTTGACAGGTGATACTGCATCTTTTTTCACTTGTAACTTGGTGGGTGACCGTTAGAACTTTATTGTTCTGTTGATGATTAATCATGGACAGTTATGCAATGAGTTTTAAGTGCATTCTAAATTTACCCTTGAAACTTTATGCTTTGTTGGACTGTTCACAATGATGTATATCACGACATTTTCAGTTCCATCATGTCATCTGCACTGTTGTGTGGTTCCTTAGAAAACAATCTATGTATCTCCTCATCATGCCAGAGTTTTGATGATTTAATACTCATTTAGTGATTAATTCACCAGATGCCATCATATATGCTTCTATGATTTAGCCATTCCAATCTCTTAACATTTCCATTCCTGCACGAATGAAGTCTTCTATTCTAATTCATCTGGTTTTCTTTATTGTGTAGCATAAACACGGTCTACTACATGACACCCCCAGCTACACTGCTCATGTCAATACTAGCAATCATAGTTGAGAGAAATGGAGTCATCAACTGGTTCCAGACTCATGAATCCATTCCATCATCCCTGATCATAATTGTTACCTCAGGGATCTTAGCCTTCTTCCTCAACTTCTCCATTTTTTATGTGATCCATTCTACCACTGCAGTCACCTTTAATGTTGCCGGAAATCTGAAGGTCTACCTTCTTACTTAATCCATGACTTCCGTTTCAAATATGCAGCTGTGTTGATGTTCTGAATGCCATTTGACAGGTTGCAGTTGCCATCCTTGTCTCATGGCTTATTTTCCGAAATCCAATATCACCCATGAATGCAATTGGATGCAGTATCACCCTCTTGGGCTGCACTTTGTATGGACTTATTAAGCAGAGCCTCTCACAGCAGCCGGGGACACCTCGAACTCCCCGGACACCGAAGATTCTCCGGTCAGATATGCTCCCCTTGATCAATGATAAGCAAGATAAGTTATAAAGCTATACACTTGAGGATACAAATGGGGTGACTTCCATGCCTCCAATTACATATCTATAGAAAAACCAATATAGGATTCTCTCATTGTTTGGATACTCTTTTTCTTGATTTATATCTTTATATATGAAGAAGCAGCAGCAGCACAAGTTCTGAAGACAAAATAGAAACAAGAAATGTATGCTAGACATCAGTTAAGTAGACAGGAGATGAGATTAAGAGGTCTTGGTTTACAAATTACAAGGACAGCAGGCACAGATAGACACAGTAGTAGCTGTAGTAGTAGATAACAAGTTACTGTTTGTTAGAGAAATCATGTTCATGGTGTTGTTAATCAGGCCAATAGCCAGAAGTTCTTTTGCCATCTAGTGCTCACAAGGTACCCACCAACACCGTTGCTCTGCTTCTTCACTGCAAGTGTTAAACATTCAGCTTGGTTGATGCACTGCTCCACAAACTCCTCACTGTTACTCCTAAACAAGCTGTACATACACACATACATGCAAATCCATTAGGAGTAGTTTTGTGCTTGGTCATGAAGAGTGAAATTTACCCATCCAAATCTAGATAATTCATAGTGGAAAAGGTTAAAAGTTCATAGTAAAATGTCAAAATAAAACTTGAGAAACAGTGGTTGGACATCTAGTGCATGTGGGGTTGGATGTATTGATAAGGTTGTGGAAGATAATGACAAATGTAGGTTAACGTTGATAGAGACCAGAGAAATCTGAGAAGAGAGTGACATTTTCATTGAAAGAAAGAAAGAAAGGTGTTTTGCATGATTGCTCACCAGCAAATAGGGGATGGCTTGCCCTGGCTCAACACTAGCACAGAAGCCTCTAGTTTCTTCACTTGGCTCAGCACTGTTCCCAGTTTTGGTCCTTGTATCACCAGTGCCTCCACCTCCACCTATTTTTATGAAACCGCAACAAGAAAAATATATAATATTAACTTAATAATAACAATAATAACAATGAAAAAAAAATACAAGAAGAAAGGAAATTTTACCTCAGGCTTGCAAGCCTTGCATAGGGAGCCAAGAGAATTAGCAAGTTGAGGAATGTCATCAGTTCTATGAGTAGAAGAAGCATTAGAATGACTAGGAACAACATGAAGAAGAGTTAGCAAGTCTCCTTTATTAGCCACATGAGTTAGAGCCCACATCATAGCATGCTTAGCTCTTGAACTCTGATCTATGACCACCATCACCCTCTTCTTTGCTACCATCATTCCATTTCCACCACCACCTTCCAAACCTCCTCTTCCACCACCACCTTCTTCCATTCTCTTAGCTTTTTTTCCTCTTCCCCACCTTTTAGAACCTCCATGTCCATTAGAAGAACTAAGGTAGTATGATGATGCTGATGATGAAGAATGTTCCCATGCTTGTCTTCCTCCTCCTCCTCCTCCCTCCATGACTTAGTTGCCTCAAGAAGGAACCTCCATCTCCAACCTCCATTAACCCTTTCTCTTTCTCTCTTGCTCTCTTTCTCTTCTCCACTACTACAATGGAGATTTAGCTCTCTTTTACTGAAAAGTTCTTTTAAGCAAATAGTAGAGGAGAGGATAAGGACAAAGATGGAGAGAAATGGTTCACGAGGGATACTCATGGGCCATGACTCAAGCCTGGCGTAGTAGTCTAGTAGTGCAGGGAATCTATTCTCTCTCTTCTCTTCTCTTGTGTGTGGGAAATATTAGTACTATTATTGTATGGTTGTTTCCTTTGTTAATCAGCGTTAGAAAAGATACATATATATATATATATATACATCTAGAGAGAGAGAGAGGGAGAAGAAAAAGATATGAGAAAGTTGGTCATTTGTGTTTCTCAAAGAGTTTTATTGCACTAAATTATTTTATATATTAAGTTATTAAATAAATGTCATTGAGATGTTTTGTTATATATATATATATATATGGGTGCATGAAATAGATGACCTGATCACTCTCTTGTGCGTTGGAAATGTTACTATAATAAGTGCATGGGTGTTTTAATTTGTTTAATAAATGCAATAAAGATTTGAGGGGTGGGTTGGGAGAAGTGCAGGTCAGATCATTTATGTTTATCTTTGAGATCTTTTTATGTCATCATGTTATCATTAGTGGAAGTTTATTAATTTTAGTTACCACAGAGTTTGTTTCTTATTATGTTTTTTTGTGTTTTCATTTTTTTTTTAAAAAAAATTTTCTTTTTTCATTGCATGGGGTCTACTATGGAATAGTAAAGTTTTGGAGTCTTTTAAAGCATCATCTTGAAGCTTTGAATGGTGAATGACAGTGCTGGTGGTGGTGCCCATTTGTGGAAGATCTGTTCTCAGTTTCTTATTATCTGAATTAAATAAAACCATTTTTTATTTTATATAAATAAAACCCAATTCAACTCAAAAAAACTTAAGTTAGAATATTTTCTAAATTAACTGACATATAATAATAATATATATTTATTTTCTCAATTATATATTTTTTCATAGGAATGCATACAAATGTTGTAAATTTTTTATTTTCCAATTATTTTAAGATATTTAGTAAAAACTTTTTGGTATTTACTACATAAAGAGGGTAAATAATGAAAAATCCCATTTTCCAAGGAGACGAGAAAAAGTGAGACGGCAAAACATGATTGCAAAAAAGTCCTGGAAAACAATAATATCAAAGGAGACAAACAAAAGAGATAAAAATAAATAAATAAAAAAATTCAACACAAGGCCCTTCTTCTCTCCTCGTGAATTGAGCAACAAGATGAAGATGATGACTCCCGGATACTCCGCTGTTTATCTCTAGTGCAACATTGACCGTCCATTTAGTGGTCCATCCAACGGTCAGGATTGTCAGACAGGGTTGGCACAAGTCCTTCTCATTTTTACCCTCTGCTTTCAGGCTTTAGCACTTTCTCTCTCTCTCTCTTTCTCCTTAATTACTGTTTTAATTATCATTAGTTTCTTCATTAAAGTTTGATCATGATTAGCAGCAATCTCAAAGAAATTAATCCTATGGATTCATGTTGCAGAAAAAGAAAGGAAAGGTTGTGATTCTTTTTCCAAATAGATCTGAATATAATAATCATTTGAATAATATATGTATATAAATATGCAAAACTTGCTATTTTTGTTTATGTACAAAAAGAAAAGAAATGGCACATAATAATACTGTTTTCAAGCAGTGCATGCAGGACAAAACTCCATAGGTGATCAAGTAGAGCTTCACATGTGCACTGTATCTGAACACCAATGACAACAAACATGTGCTTTTCTTTCCTCACTGTCTTTCTTTGTGTATTTATATGTTTAAAAATCTAATGTTTTACCATACAACATTGTGTAAAAATTGAGTTATAATTGTGTATTATCAAACGGGATTTTATAAGTAAAAAATATGATATGTACGTGGTATATTAAATAATAAATTAGTTTTTAGTTCAAATGCACCAGAGATATTAAACAAAACAAATCTCATCTCATCTCATATATATGTTAAAAAAAATATTATTATTTGAGCGACATGCTGAAACTGTGTGAATTTGATTTACTCAACCGATTTACAAATAACATTTAATAGAACTGTTCTAGTCTTTAAATTCGGTTCGATCAAGTCCCAGACAACCAGATTGATGATGCATGGCATATAAATGCAAATTCTTTATTTATATATTGAGTATTCATATTATTTCATAACTACAAAAAAAAAAAAAAAATATATATATATATATACAGAAAATGCAAACAAGGACCACACTTAATTGCAGCATTTATATCACTGCAATAACTAGTTGCCAAATTATATACAAAGACTTGAGGAGAAAATTTTCCAAGCCATTCAATCTCTCTGGGCTCTAGTCCCAGAAAAAGACCCATCATCAATGAATAGATAGATAGGTTCCCATGAACTTATTAACAAAAAGACATGAAAGTTTTAGTATTTTCATTGATATATAAGTTCTTGTTTTACTAGTGCTTTTTTAATTAGGAACACACATCATTGAAAAGGCTCATCTCCATCATAAAATATAAGGATGAGTTTGAAGAAAAAGTGTAATTTATTTATCTATTATGAACTAATCAGAAAGTCTTTGTTCATCATCAACAATGAAAAGCCTGTCATTATCTCTTATCACCTCAATGCTGTCGATCTCTGCCCCTTCTTCATTTGTAACAATTTTGTAACTCGCATCAATTCCAAATTTCTCTCCTGCCAACAAACAAGTGCTCACAATTTTGATTTTTAAGAGAAATCATCAATGTTAATCGTTTCAAACCAACGGTTAAGTTACAAAAAAAATTTTATCATAAACGTCCATAGAAAAATATTCATATTAAGGTATATATATATAAATTTGGGAGAGAAGAGAGAATGAATCAATGAGAAAGAAGACATACCAACAACGTTCTTGAGCTCTTCCATGGAATTTGGCAAGTTGATGAGCTTCCCAGCTTTAGAACAAGGATTTCTCATCAATGGATGTCCTTCATACACACTAACTCTTGGACAAACCTCTCTCCTCTCCCATTTCAACATGTTCCCTCTCTTCCCATTCCCATTATTCATCTCCACCACCTTCCCATCCTTCTCATTATTATTCTCAAATATTCTGATTGAATGACCAACTTCTCTTTCTCTAACCATTTCTTCAAACCCCTCACTACTCATCATAGCACTCTCCCTTGTTTTATCTACATTGGCACCATTCATTATCAAGAACTTCACCATTTCCATGTTCTTCTCATCCATGGCCACCTGCAAAGCAGTTAATCCTTCACTGCTTTCTGAATCTATATCCAATCCATGCTTAAGAAGCTCCTTCATTGTATTCATGTCATTCCTCCTTGCTGCCAAACACAAGAGGTTCCCACTTGTGTGTACATTGGACACACTTGCATAGTGAAACAGTATGCTAAAAATTTTTAGATGTTTTGCAGTTATTGCTGCCCATAAGGCTGTCTCTCCATTTGCATCTGCAGTGAATAATAACATCATTCCAAAAATTCAAGAACATAAAACCTCTAAAATCAGTTTTGAAATTTTATGTGAAATTTTTAACTGAATTTTTCTCACCTTTTATGTTCATGTTGCAGGCATACTTGAGCAAAACCAATACACAGTCCTCATATCCCTTTGATGCTGATATATGCTGCATTTTAATCAAACCCAAAAGAAAACATGAGTCAAAATATGAAGATAAGTTGGGAAATATCTATCTTTTAACTCTTACAAGTGGTGTTCTTCCTTTAGAATCACCAACATCAGGATCCATTCCAGCCTTGAGAAGTTCCTCAAGAAAACAACAGTTTCCGGCTGCAGCCACAGTCAACAGATTACATGGGATGTTAGCTGCATCACAATCTCCATTCTCTCCAACCAAATCCTCAATGCTGATATCCTTACATTCTATTTGATGCTGCAATCATCAATAACAATAACTTAATTTAAGTAATCACCAAGAATCTTTGATTACTTACACATTAAATTGATTACCTTGAGAAAGTTCTTGATGATAACCATGCTATCATCTTGTTTAGATTGAAGAGCTTCTCTAAGAGTGGCTTGTTTAAGTCTCAGTAACTGTGACAAAGATCTTGTTCTGAATGTGAAGCCTTGAGGCCTATTACAAACTGCACTAATCTCTCCAAACATATCTCCAGTGCTTAAAATACCAACCACCTTCTCTCTATCTTTGTCACAATATGTAATCTCAACCTCACCAGACACTATAATATACACATCATCTGATGCCTCATTCTGCATAATCACATCTTCTCTTGGTGGTATGTACTCTGCTTTCATATTTGAAACCTGCTCCAAATAATAAACACAAAACTAGCACTTATGCAACTCTCATTGTAATGGTGTTTGAGAATTTATATTGCTTGATTTCTGTCGTAGAAAATACGATGATAAGTAACTGACTAACCAGGAAAAGGAGCATTTCCATTGAGACACCTTTGAAGAGATAAACATCTTTAACAATTGGAAGGAAGAGTTGCTGACAAATGCTCTTGCAAATGGATTTGGGGAGCTGATCCATGAGTTGTTGTTGGTTCAAACTCTCTGCTCTGAATCTTAAACACATGTATGCCAATATTTGCTCCTTCAATCTTGGACTCAAATGGTTTCGACATACAAAGTTCGACGCCGCCTGTATACTATTCCTCTATTACAAATAATAAAGTAAAAAAAAAAAAAAGGAAAGATCAATCAGTCATGGTGTATATCCATCTATGAATGGAAACAATTTAGTAACATATATATAGATAGATAGATAGATAGATAGATAGTTACGAATTCCATAGTGCGGCGAGTGCCTTCGACAACTAAATTAGTCATGTTGCCGATGAGATAAGCAGTGAGACCGAGGTTGAAGAGCATGTACACAATGTTGAAGATCATCTCCAATGTGTTAACTGCATGGAGATCACCATAACCAACAGTAGTCATGGTTGTAATGGACCAATACATTGCAGAGATGTATCTAATCCACAGATTTGCTTCCCTGAAGTTTGGAATCACTGCACCAATCCATGTCTTTCCTTGGTGTGGATATTTATCTGCTAACAAGTAGTATAAACATCCAGCACAGTGCACAAGAAACAGAGTCACCTGGATTATATATGCAGTTCTCAAACCATTAATTCATTTCACTCAATCAAGCAAGTGAAAATAAAAAACACTTGTTGAGTTTTTCAATTCACTTACAGAGAGAAGTCTAGCACATCTTATCCAGAAATAACTGAATCTGATATCTTTTTCAAGTCTACAAAAATGAATGAATCATAAATAAGTTCATATATGTATAGATGTGCATACATATAATATAAGAGAGTTTTAAAGAAGAAAATTTAGTCACCTAGTGAAAAATTGCTTGACCTTTCTGAGACGCCAAAGCCTAAGCATGCCAAGAAGACTATAAGAAAGTCCTGATTTAACTTGACCAGTTATCAGATAACCCAAACCTTCAAATGGAATGGTTGAAGCCACATCCATGATGAACCATGTTGATAAATACCTGAGTGAAATACATATAGATGTATGTGTATGCTATAAATCATTACTGAATTTTCTTTCTTTTTTTTTTTTTTTTATTATATATCAATGAAGAAAAGAGAGAAAAACAAAACCTGATGGCAATTTTCTTCTGATCAAGAACAAGCAGATGAGTTCTAGAGTCTATGTAAGCAACAAAGAAAGTAAGAACAATGTCGATGGCGAAGAAAAGATCGATAACATTATCGGCGACAAAAAGTCCTCCTTTGGGAGAAGCATTCATGAAGGCAACCTCAAATGGATAAACCCATGCAGAATATGCAATCAAGAACACCATCAATGTCTCCCAACACCTGCAACTCAACGTCTCATATGTAATTCCTTTCTTCCATTGTGATTAATGTCAATATTGCATATGAATGATGAGCCAGAAAAAGTAAAAAAGAAAAAAAAAAAACTAGCCTGTATCTTGAATCCATTGGAGAGATGATCTTGCCTCTGTTATCAAACTGAGACTGGTTGTAACTGGAGACACCCAAAGGAGGGAGGATGAGTTTGGAGAGATTGCGAAGACTGAGAGAGTCATCATCTTCATGCTTGGCCTTCACATCATCTTTCTCATTATTCTTCTCTTTGATATCAACAAAGCTTGAATCTGGAATCATACTTTCAGACATTGTTGCAAAGATTACTTCTAGAGAGCTCAAAACAAGGATGAGAAGATGTGCTTATAATGGAGGTGGTGGTCCTTAGGTGGTGATTTCCATCACTCATGGGGTCCTCCA